>CM062930.1:61877500-62502500 GCA_031878705.1 Tapirus indicus
TAGCTTCCAGTATGTGTCTCCCTCTATGTTTCCATAGTCTTCTACTGGAACCTAAGTTCTAGACATTTTCATTGCATCAGGGGTGCTTATGCGTGTGCCTGCCTCCCCTTCTAGACTGTGAATTTCTAGAGGGCACAGGCAGGGTCTGATTCATCTCTGTATTCTCCCAGATTTCCTAGTGTAAAATTTTATGCTCATATGACAACCGATAAATGTTTGTTGAATTGAATTTTATCTATGCAGTTGTAGCTTTGCAATATCTTGATCTTTGGGGTGGGTGACCTCTGAGTCACACACTCAGATGATTCTTAACTAGGCTTCTGAAACCGTCTTAAAGATCAATTTGTTAGTATCACCAACCTCTGATTACTTGGTGTTATATAATTATGCTGCAATTAAACTAAAAATAAGCAGCATATTTAAATAACTAACAGAATTAAGGCGAGTGGGTGATTCACACAAATGTCCCTGCTCCCTTTTTCTTGGTAGATAAACCCATTAGCAAGGGTTGAGTCTTTCCAGTATTGACTGGCCTCACGGGGGGCAAGCACGCTTACTGGAAATTTGGATTGATATGGAAAATAAAATTAGGGCATTATTTTTTTCCCTTTTAAATTCGTCTGTAAAGAACATTCCTTTAAACAGTAAATTGAAAGTCTGACTCAGTTAAAAAAATCAATTCTAATCTCTGAAAAAGGAAACAATAAGAAACTTCTAAAAGTGGCTTTTTCTGGGGAGGCGAATTGGCAGCCTAGGAGCTAGTGATGGGAGGCAGACTTGCTTCTCACTGAAACCCCTTTGTGTGCATCTATCACCTACTGAAAGATAAATAAAGACATTAACAAACAAATAAATACATTTCAACACAGTTTTGAAAAAATAACAAAATTGGAGGACGTGTATAGCCTGATTCTACAACTGACTACAAAGTTGAAGTGTTCAAGATAGTGTGGTATTGGTGTAAGGAGAGATATTTAGGTCAATGGAACAGACACAGACTCCAGAAACACATAGATCACACATAGATGGGTGATTGATTTTTGACAAAGATACTAAGGTAACTTGTTTCAACAACTAGGTGTCCATAAGGAAAAAAATGAACTTTGACAATTACATGATACACAAAAACTCAAAATGAATCATAGACCTAAAAGTAAAATCTAAAATGATAAAACTTCCAGAAGAAAAGATGGGATAAGATCATTGTGACCTTGGGTACACGAAGATTTCTTCAGACACAAAAAACATAAACTATAAAACAAAAATTTGATGAAATGGACTTTATGCAAGTTAAAACTTCTCCTGCTTTTCAGAATACCATCAAGATCATGGAAAGCAAGCAACAGACAGGGAGAAAATATATGCAAAACATATATCTGATAAAGAAATTGTACTGAAGAATATGGGTAAAACATTTAAAGGTACACTTCACAAACAAGATATACAAAGGACCAATAGGTACATGAAAAGATGATTAATAGTCATCAGAGAAATGCAAATTAAAACCATAAGGGAAAATTAAGGTGACTGATAATACCAAGCGTTGATGAGAATATGGAGCAACTGTAACTCTTATATATCGCTAGCTGGAACTTGACTGCTCTTTTGGAAAACAGGTTGACCATTTCTAATAAATTAAACATACCATACACCCCAGCAATCCCACTTCTGGGTATTTATGCAAAAAAAAAATGAAAACGTGTGTTCACATGAAGACTTGTACTTGAATGTTGTATTAGTTTCCTAGGGTTGCTGTAACAAATTACCACAAACTGGGTGACTTTAAACAGTAGAAATTTATTCTCTCACAGTTTTAGAGGCTGGAAGTCCAAAGTCAAGGTGTCAGCAGGGCCGTGCTCTCTCTGACAGCTCTTGGGGAGAATCTGTTCCATGACTTTCTCTTAGCTTCTGGTGTTGCCAGCAATCCTTAGCAATTCTTGACTTGTAAATGCATCACTCCAATCTCTGCCTCTGTCATCATGTGGCCTACTCCCTCTGTGACTCTTCTCTTTTTATAAGGGCACCAGTCATACTGCATCAGGGCCTACCCTAATGACCTCATTTTAACTTGATTACTTCTGCAAAGACCCTATTTCCCAATAAGGCTACATTCACAGGGACTAGGGATTAGGACTTCATCATATCTTTTTAGGGGACACAATTCAACCGACAATAAATGTTCTAGCAGCTTTACTGGAAACAACCCAGATGCCCATCAACTGGTGAATGGATAACAAATTGTGGTATATCCATATAACACGTTACTACTCGGCAATAAGAAGGATTGAATTACTAATATGTATAATACAGACTAATTTCAAAAATGTTTTGCTGAGAGAAAGAAGCAGGCACAAAAGACTATATCTTTATGATTTCATATACATGAAATTCTAGAAATGACCGGTCTAGTCAATAATGGCAAAAAAACCAGATCAATGTTTCCCTGGGGCTGGGGCAAGGGAGTGTGGGATTGTTGGATTGACTGCAAATAGGCACTAGGGTACTGTAGAGGTTTTGGTTTTGGTGGTGGTCACAAAGGTGTATAAGTTTGTCAAAATTCATTCAACTGAACACTACTGAACTGAAGTCATTTTATTATACGTAAATTATATCTCAATAAAGTTTATTTAAAAGTTTAATTGCAAACAACTATTAAGCAGTCTATGGCATAAAGCAACATTCTTCTTTGTGAGTGTGTTCCCATTCTTGTATTTACTTAAAATGAAGGGTGACTTTAGCATCTGTGGAGGTGTTAGCATCTGCCCATTCACCACTGCGAAGTGAAGGAGCTATGTTTTTGTCTGCCTAGCACTCCTTTACCCTCCTCCTGGAAATGGCATCCTCTCCTTTTCCTTCCTCATTCCAGCTGCATAGTTTTAGGGAGACCTCCAGTCGTAACAGGAGGTCCTATTGGCACCTCCTTTGCTGATTCCCCCATCACTTTCTCCATCTCCTCCCTCCCCCTCTGTCAATGGGGGCACAAGGAGCATACTGATGGGCAGGAGAAGATAACTGAGCTGGAGCAAAGCCTCAATGAAAGGAGAAAGAGAGAGAGAATGTTCTGGCAGCATGAAGTCTCTGGCTTTGGAAATCCACCAATTATCCCCCACCCTCATCATTCCTGGTTTCTTCAGCCAATAAAATAATATACAATTTCCCTTTTTGCTAAGTTAGTTGAATTTAAGCTTCTTCCAATTCCAGCCAAAAGAACCCTAACAAATTAGAATTTTAAAAAATTATCCTAGCTCTAATCAGGCTGTATCATATCCACACAGGGCTGTTCCTACAAGTATATTCACTAGTCTATGCTACACTGTTTTCAAGTTGTCAATATCCTTCTTAATGAATGTCACCCTGGACTTCCCCACCTCCCAGTACTCCAGAGGTAATGCTGCCTAGCATTTTGGGACTCTGACCTACTTTTATTTTTTTTTCAACTTTAATTAAACGGCATTAAGTTAGATTAGCCATTTTGGTGGTTGCTTTATTTGTTGTATGTTGAACATGAGGACAATGAATTAAAAATAACCTAGATTTTTAAATACAAGTTGCTATCAAGCCAGATCTTCTTCATCTGATACTTTTGCAAGTGGCCATTTCAATCCCAAAACAAGAATTTACATTTTTTATTGTTCAATTTAATTCTGATATTTTTTCTCTTTCTAATATTTTAGAATCCCATTGAATACTTTTCTGTCATCTATAGTACTCTTCTCGGTTTTGCTTCATTTATTTGTTTAATAAGCAACAAAGTGGAAAACAATGGCTTTTTTATGTGTGCCTATATTAGTTCTTGTGTGTTCCTAAGAGCTCACCAAGATCTGTTCAATAATCGGTTTGGGAATTTCCCCGGAAATCAACAGGAAGCGTATGGATTGGCAGCTCTCAGCATTGCTGTGAACAACCAATTCTTCCTTTTATGACCAGCAGGAAATCGTTGCTATCTTTAGCCTTTTGGCATTTCCTCCATTCCCCAGGGTATTGTGAAGACCACGAATGTGGCTCTCCGATCACTTCTTCAATGATTTTGGTGGTAATTTTGGGGTCCCAAAGGCTTATATTCATTTAAGGCCACTTTGTATTCCCTGAATATCTCTTCATCTCTCTGGGTCTTCAATTTCTTCCACTTTTAATCTCAGAAGATAGAAACAAAATGAAAATGCAGTTATTTACCTTCCTACATTACCTACATTACTGAACCTCTCTGATCCTCATTTTCCCCTCATGGGTTTATTGTGAGGGATAAAAGAGATGCAGGGTAAAGAGCCTGGTGCAAGATAAGATGGTGGTGAAGCATGGCCCAGACCTGCTGTTCAGGGCAGGGTGATCCCTGGGAGGACACCACTGATAGAGAAGGTTCTGCTGGGGAGTAAGGGGTATAACAGTTGTCTTCAGGCAAATGGGGTCTCTGCACAGGTTCCTATTGCCCAAAGTGTTGTTGCCTCTGAGTGAGTGGCCAAGGGGAAGGCTTCAGTTCCTGAGAAAGACTGAGAAAAAACCCTAGCGTCTGAGGGCTACATGGAAAGGATTCAGTCCTGGGCTCCTGGATACCAAAAGGGTACCCTGTGAGGGGAAAGGGAGCTGAGTTCAGGGAGACCAGTGGTCAGCAGTGAGGCATTTCATCCTTAGTCAGACAAATGTGAGATGGGATTGGTGGACCCTGGAGTGCATTAGGGTGAGAACTGCAAAACTCTCAGTACAAATGACTTCAAATATCCAACTCCCACACAAAGAGACTTGACCAAACTCTAGCATGGCTTCTATTAGCTTGAGGCCCTGTTCCTGGGATGAAGACTCAGCTCCTTAAAACGCCTGCCTGAGAAAGTTCAATGCTGACAAAAGAGTTTTCTGTTTGTCCCAGACAAAACCTGACTAGTGGTCCCTGACTTCCCTTTTCTTACAGCATTAACCTGAGAGAACTAACAGTTGTAAATCTTTTCTCTCTCCCTCTGTTATGTATCTTCTATAACCCAGAGATGTCTTTCTCAAGGACCTGGAAGACATCCTTTGAAATGTAATCATCAAGAAGGATAGGGCCCTTGTCTCCCAGTCTCTGTGGGAGGAGAGGAGTCTAACTCCCATAAGCCCCAGTTAGCAGTCACTGATGGCCTAATCACATCAACCAACTTCCCCCACTTAATGTCCTTCTGGACTTTTCTTTAAGCACATACCAGCATTTAAAAAGCCTCCCACCTTTTGTTTCAGCAGAGTTGAGCTTGGTTTATACTGGGGTCTCTCTTCCCTTTGCAGTAGTCTGGATAAAATCTGTCTTGCCATTTTAAAATAAGTATTTGGTGAATACTTTCTCTTCAGTAAAGAATTCAGATCGTGATTGGTCTGAGATACTGGGGTGCAGCCAAACTTTGGAGATGGGAGGTGTAAGTGGATCCAGCTGTGGAGGGCTGAGGGTGGCAGAAGGAGGAAGAAGGGGGTGGCATTTGGTGATAATCTTCCTTGAGGACAAGATGGACAGATGTTGGCCTGGTGATAATATAGTCAGAGTGTCTGATCAATAGTTGATAACAAAGATAGTTTGTAAATGGAGTGAACCCAACTGGAGGCTTCTAGTGGGTGCCACAAGATTCCATCTTTGGCTCTGTTACCCTTTATATCAGTAATTTAGAGAAATGTTTAAAAGGCATGTGAATAGCATTCATGATAGCATGATTATGATTCCAAATAATCTCAACAGCTTGAATAAAGAGCTAAAATTGTCAGGATGAAACGTGATAGAAAGAGTGGTATGGAGACTCTAATATTCTAGGCTACAGAATGTGGACGGCCCAGTGCAAAATGAAAATGTGGGGCCGCAGGGTGGGATAGGGAAGTCAATCTCCCTTCGCCCAGGCCCACTGCCCTGATCCACGGTGCTGGGTGACCCTCAAGGTATTGCAACCTCTGCAAGGGGGTTTTTCGTGCATTTATCAAGAGTGGGTGAGAGAGGATGAATGCGCTGTGGCACCAGGAGTCCAGGGAAGGACGGCCTCCACTTTGCCTGGCCCGAGACACTGTGGCCCCAGGTTCTCCTGCACCTCTGCCCGGGCCCCTACCGAGGGTGAGGGTGCAGTGGTTGTGGGGTGGGGATGGGGAGGGAGTGGTGAGGTGGGGCTGAAGACTCGTTTCAGGAACCTCCTTAGCTGGGGGGGAGGCAGTGGGAGGTGGGCAATTTGGGAACTGAGCCTCCAGGGTCTGGCATGTGCTCCATTGTCCCACAGACTTGACACAACACAAATGAGAAGGCAAAATTATTAAGAATTTCAAGACGGCAGGCACAGAGCATTAAACCCCAAGTGCAGGCCCTTCTGAAGGTGGACCCTGTGTGACCGCACTGGTCACAGGCCCATGAAGCTGACGCTGATTCTAAGCTAGAAAACAGTGTCGAAAGTAGAAATGACTGTTTTGAGGCAAACCAATTTGAGTGGATGTATGGATGGGCCTGTAAGAGAGAATGAGAAAGAAGCTAAGAAGGCAGGTTGAACTCTAAGAGTAGAGAACCTTGAAAGTCGGACTGAGGATTCAGACATCATCGCGGGGAAGGGGAAGCAGGAAGGCTTGAGAGAGGTGGGGTAACAAGGTGAAGATTAATTTCCAGGGAGATTCTTTTAGAAGCTTATGTCTTTCAATTATTCTTTTTTGTTGTTTCATACATAAAAACCGAAGGAACACTCTTTTTGGATCAAAGAAGGGCAGTTGCCTGGAAGGCCTCTTTCCTTCACTTTTTCCTCTGTTCCATGCACAAAATCTGCTGGAACTTTCAACATTTTGCTCCTCCTTGCCTCTAGATTTTAGTGCCAGGAAATTAATGTGTAAGATGTCAGCAGAAAATGACTTTCGCAGGACAGAATGACCTTGAATTTTTGGTCAGGAAGAGGGGAAGCAGCAGACACTCTAATTGCTGAATTACAATGAACCTTTCTACGATCCTTTGAATCTCTCAGAGGAATCAAAACAAAACGAAATTAGAGCAGCGATATCAAGCGACCAGTTTTGCATGCAGACAACAGGTGGAGATAAAAGCCAAACCCTCAACTTCTCTCAAAGTACCAGCAAAAAATGTGACTTCTGTTCCTAAGGGACTGGTAACAGTTTTTATCTGTGTTCCTCTCATCTTAGTAGTAATTTATAAGAACAGGCATTTCCATGGCAAACACACACACACACACACTCACCCACAGGCACACCCCATAATCTCTTACCCCAGATATAAATAGATTGAAGTTGCCAGAGAACCGGTAATAGAGTTTAAACAGTTGTTGTTGAGAATGTTAATGTAAGAAAGCTCACTCTACCAGGGTGCTGTGTAGCCAGAATAAGGACTTTTATAATGCTAAAATCTTTTGGCAGAAAAAAACTCTGGGCTCCGCCAGAGACAGAAAAATGGATGCAAACTCCTAGTGGAGGAGTTTTGTTTTCCGCTTGTCATCCTCTCACTTGCATCCCTGGGCTTGAGAAGGCAACCTATTTCCTTGTTTGTTGCACTCTGACTATGGGGATGAGAGGTCTCCCCACAGCTGTCCTGGGCATTTTTAGCTAGCCTCAGTTAACGTGCACCTTGCTTTACCCTCCAGATTAAGCCTCCCTCCCTGGTTATGTGCTTTCTTTACTTTCTTTTGAGCAGGTCTTAAAAATGTGTCAGCTTTTTGGACAGCTCCCTGCATAGAAACACTCATTTCTGAAGCTATTACCACCGCACCTTTGTTATTGGGGCTTTTCTGTCCATATACAGGTTGGCCTTTCTGAGACAGTGTGGTGGAAAGAGGGTCAACGAGGAGTCAGACTGACCGCAGTCTCAGTCCTGATGCTGCCCTTTTTAGCTCTGTGACTAACAGTTATGAGGCTTCTCCACCCTCCTCTGAAAATGGGGGTGTTAATGGGCCACCCTTATAGGCGTGTTGTGAGCATGAAACGAAATCTTGTGCACAAAGCACATGAAAACAGTAGGTACATGGGAATTGTTACCATTCACTCGATTCACCTGCCTTCCCTTCTCAACTGTCTCTTACAGAGTGTCGGGCCGTGAAAACACACGAGGTCTTTCTATGCAGTGTTGCAGGTTTAAAGCCCATGCCTACCTACGACCAGACTTCCCTTCCTGCTTATCAGAAATTCTAAGATGACATGTTTGCTTCTGCTCAAGATGTCCAGCACTTTCAATTCACTAATTAAAAATTCTTAGTATGTCTCAATTAGGTTCGAAGAATCTATCCTTTTGTTGCTTCTTTTATTGGCTCGGAGTTGAAATTGTCATCAGGGCAGATCTGGAACTTGCCCAATGATCTGTTTTTAGCAGAATGTCCCTTCTGGCAGATGCCCAGACCTTTGGAGTGTCTCAAGCACTACCATTTACTTCCCTGGGGCCATTTTGTGATGGACATCAGCAATGGCCATGTTCCCTGTAACACAATCTTTATTTTCATAAATTACAGTAGACAGAAGGGCAACTGGTTCTGCCATCTAATTATTTTCCCAAAGTGTGGTTTTATACTGACTATTTTAAAACCAATTATCATTTTTGTATAGATATTTCTCAATGGCTTATATTGAATAACAACCCTATATGACAACAAAACACATTCAGCTACCTTGACAGAACATTTTGCAACTCATTTTTTACCAGGAAGTTGTATGGCTCAAAGTTAAATGGTGCTTATTATTATTTTCTGGCCAGGGTGGGTATTTTGTAACATGTGCTTAAAGCATTTATTTAAGTTAAAGTTATGTTCATGTTCTATGTTGTATGGCTTCAACCATCCGCTGATTCGTATGAAAGGACAGATCTACATTGAAGAAAATCAAGATCTTTCTCAGTCCATCTGCATTTGGAAATTAAGTACATGTCTTTGCTAGACTCCTCAACTTTCCTAAGAGGTCATCTGTTAAAACAGTGGTTGTGTCCCTGACTTTTAACATAGAAGAGATCCATTATGATGATTTGTTGTTAAACGTAACCTCAAACTCACTTCTACTCAATACTTATGAAAAATACAAATGAGAGAGACAATATTTGTGAAGAATTGCCTCGACAACATGCAACCCGGTCTATTTGATACACTAAAATCTCTCCTTGGTTTAAGGTAACGATTTAAAGAGACTTGTTCCTGAAGCATTACACCATCACTCTGCATTGAAGAACATTTAAAATAGTCATGTGGAATTCACTGCTGTATTTACTGCTATAATGTTGCTGAGGCAGCGTTCACTTCATCACCCCTTGTCCTCTTTAGAAGACAAAGAGGAGAACGTTCTCTTAGTTCTTAGGATGAGATACTATAGTAGGGTTGCTCTGTTATCTTGTGGACTCTGTGAGTCATTTAAAAGTTACATTTCTCTTTGCTTGGGCTGTAGAGAGCTCAAAACCAAATTTTCAACCTGCCTTTCGTGAGTGTGCAGGTCCTATGGGGTAATGCCACACCTACCTCTATTCCCAGAGTGGAGGTGCTCTGCCTCCCCCACAGCTTCCACATCTTCATCAGCAGGAATAAAGAGCCCTAGCGTTCCACATTCTTTAGAAAGAAAACCAAATCTTCTCTGCAGTACTCAAAAGTTGGCCACAATTACCTACCCTGAGATCATCAATAAGACATATACCTTTTATTATCCTTATTTATATCCATCACAACCAGAAAGGGAGAGTCCCTAGGTCATTTCTCATTGCTTGATTCTCATCCCCTAAGGAGCTCTCATCCCTTTTGACTTGCAGTTGTAGGACTGAGGTCCCCATTACCTTGCTGGTTGTTGGCTACTCTCAACTCCTAGAGGCCACTCAAATTCCTTGACACGTTCATTACCCCCTAAATCATCATAGTCAGCAATGGAGAATCTCTCTTGTGTAGAATCCTTCTCATGCTTCCAATCTCTTTCATGAGGAAGAGCCCTGTCCCGTTTAAGGACTCATCTGATTAGGTCAGACCCACTGAGGCTAATCTCCCTTTCTCAACATCAGTTGTCCCATAGAACATAACCTAATCACCTAAGTGGTCGTTTTACAGTCATAGGTCCCTCCCACACTCACAGCAGAAATTATCCAAGGGCATGGGTCATTGGGGGATCATTTTAAAATTCTGCCCACCACACCCTCAATATTCTCAACTTCAAAAGTCCCACTCTTAAACTGTCACCTACCATCTGCAGCTCACTTCTTCAGTTTCCATGACTTTAACAATGTTTTGAACTCACCATGTTTTCATGTCCCACATCCCCATCATCTTCTCTCCTTTCTCAGCTTATAGTCAATCATTATAATCACTCATTGAAATACACCATTAACTCTCTTTTCCCTCTTTCCCTTTGTTTTATTTGCCGGGTGAAACCCCAACATTGGTTGAATTCCACTCCCCTTTTCTCCATGCCTGCATCTATGTAGATAAACATGGCTAGAGAAAAGCATATTCCTATACTGACTGGTCTTCCTTAAAATCCATAAGCACTAATTTAAGTAGCTTCTTAAAGCTGCCTAGCACTCACAAGATGTTTCCCTGCTATTAAATACCCGACCTTTTAGACTTAGAACAAAGATATGCAAATCTTTTGTCTACAAATCCCTTAAAATAATTTTTTAAAACTAACCCTTGTATATTTTAAATTTGTATTTAAGTTTTCATCAGAAATTTAAATAGTTGAAAATCTTATTTACAGTGTATTATAAATATTTATATCTTTAAAAAGTTGCAAAACTCTTTTAAATTACTCCAAAGGAATCTCAATATCATAGTAATTTGATATTCACCATTATCCACTTAAAAAATGCACAAATTCTTCTTTATCCATTAGAAGTTTATATCATTCTATTTTCTCCTTGAACTCATACTTCCACTCTACTTGTATATAGAGTTTTATAATATATTTTATAATTCAAAGTATTTTATTGCTCATCCTATCATACTTTACTGCAATAAAACACATATATGGCTAAGTTAAAAATAATTTAAGTGTCCTGACTGTAAGGCTCTAAATGTTCAATTTTTCCACTTTAAGATATCATTACAGTCATGATTAGCACAGAATTTATCAAAATTATATATTTTGGTAAATGATCACAAAGCATGAAAGAATAAAATTTTAAAAATACATCTTATAGTAAGCATCGGGCTGGACTGTATTTCCCCAAAATTTTGTTTTGAAAAAATTTAAATTTACAAAGTTGCAAGGATGGTACAATGAACACCCATATACCCTTCACTTAGGTTCAACAATTGTTGACATTCTCTAGTATTTGCTTCCCCCCCTCTCTCTCTCCATATGGTTTTCTTTTTTTTTTTTTGCTGAACCACTTGAGAGTGTTCAAATAGGAGTGAGGACGTGTACCCCTAATAACACAGGGGAAGGGGAGTGCACGGACACGACACACATTGTGGGGGAAGATGTGGTGGTGGGCATATGTGAAGCTTCTTACTGCTTCTATTGTCTTGTGGAAGCGGAACCATGAGTGTAGGGGAGGAGCTGTTGGATGTTTATGGAAAGAGGAGAAAGTATGAAAGTCATGTCAATCAGTGGACTTCAGTCTGGGGTCAAGACCCCCTTGGGGTGTAGAAAGACCTTCAAGGGGGTACAAGGCCATAAACAGGTTTAAAGTAAACCATTTGCCTATGTGTTCTCTCCTTAGAATGCTGCTGGCTACACCCTCCATCTTCCCAACTTTAGAAGTCCTGTTATCAAACCACTACCTACCATCTGAAGCTCACTTCTTCTATTTCCATGATTTCAACAAGGTTTGGACTCACATTCTCCTCCATGATGTGCTTTCTTTACTAGTCTTCCAGGATACCACTTTCTTCTAGTTTTCCTCCTAACTCATTGCTTGCTCCTTCTGGGTCTCCTTTGCTTGTTTATTCTCATCCTTGGGTGCAAAATGTTGCAGCACTTGGGGCTGAAACCTTGGACTTCTTCTCTTCTCTATCATTACCTAGGTTACCTCATCTAGTCTCAGGGTTTTAACACTCATCTATGTACTCACAACTCCTAAATTTGCATCTCCAGCCTGGCCTCCTCTGAGCTCCAGAATTGTATATCTAACCACCTAGATGAAATCTCCATTTGGGTGTGTATTAAGCACGTCAAATTTAACATTATCAAGACCAAACTCCTGCTAGTTCCATCTCGAAACCTACTACACCTGAAGTCTCTGCCACCCCGATAAAAGCAATTCCACTCTTTCCAATGCCCAGGCCAACAATTTTGGAGTTATTCCTTACTTTTTTCACTGTCTCAACCCCCATTGCTGATCCATCAGCAAAACCTGTTGGCTCTACTTGAAAACATGTTCAGAATCGGCCTCTTCTCATCACCTCCACTGCTACCATCATCATAGCCACAGCTATGTCTCACCTGGATTTACTGCATTAGCCTCCTAACTGGTCACCTTGCTTCCATCCTTGTCCTTCTTAGTCTGTTCTCAACACAGCAGCTATTCCACTGCTCAGAACCCTCCAATGGCCAAAGTCCATCCAGCCACCTATGAGGCCCTTCCTGAGCTGTCCCCCATTGCCATTCTGACCTCTCTTCTTGCCATCTCACCTGCTCCCATCCTGTTCCATCCACACTAGCTATTTTGCTGCATCTCAAACGTGCCAAACATGCTCTCACTTCACGAGTTTACACCTACTGTGCCTGCAGCTCTTTCTTCAGGTATCGCCCAGCCTCCCTCCCCACCTCCTTCACGTCTCTGCCCAGATGCTACCTTCTCACTGAGGCTTCTGACAACTCAACTTAAATCAGCATTCCCATCCCAGTACTCCCTATTCCCATGTCCTGCTTCATTTTTCTTCATAGCATTCATCCATTGTACTATGTTTTGCTTATTTCTTTATTATCTGTCTCCACCCGTAAAGCAGGTCTATTTTGCCTATTTTTATCACTATTTCCCTCTTCCTTGTGTCTTCTGAGTGCATTCCCACTTGCCTCTACCTCAGGTTTGAGAATATCCTCAAAGGTATATTTCTTCTTGATATGTAATGAGACTCCACTTCCCTCCCAGCAAAGCTATTCCTTCTGAATCAAATATAGCTTCTGCAACTGTATCTCTACAGGAGTTCCAGCCAACCAAGTTTTGGGGGCACAAGTGGAGTTGTATTTATCAATCAGTTCCCTCATTCATGACTCATAAATGCACATTAAAAGTGGAGGCTGTTAGTCTTGCTTGTGTCTTCTTGGCTATTTGTTATTTTGAATGAATTATCTGGTACATCCCATCCCATGTTCTCCTTTTCATTTGAGACTGATGCCCTCCACAGTGACAAGTCTGCACTCCTCTGCCTCCTACTCTCCCACACCTGCTTTGTATTCTGCTCGCCCGCTCTCCTGCCAGAGTGTTCTGCTGACATTTTTGAAATCCTTTACCTTAGAAGCCTGGAAAAAAATTGGAGGTCGAAGCATAGCACCATTAGAAGTTTTTATGGATGGGATAAATCAGTTTTGTATTTTTATAGATTTGACAACCCAGCTTTCAAAGGCACAACTGTAAAACATCACATATCGGAAAATGTCTTGGTGGAGCCCATAACCTATTCTATCAGATATCTCACCTATTAATTATTTTCCCCAGCACTTGAGGATTTGAAAGTGGCTGACAAAGGTGTTAGGAGCTGATTCTAGACAGTTTGCATTTACACACAGTTTAAATGCACATTCAGAATGATTTCCACCCTTGAAATATGTCGGTTATTATTCTATAGTGTGTAACAGCATGGCAAGAATGACATGGTTAATGCAATAATACGATCTTGCATCAGTTTTATGAGACATTTGCATCCTTTTAGGCAACACCTAATTGACAGTTGCCCCACCAGTCCTCCCCAATGGAACTGCCTATTATATGGAATTTATGGCCAGTGCTTTTTAAAATGACATTCAATGAAATCTTTTCTCTGGCTGGAAAAATTACATTTTGAAAAATATTTATTTATTGTGTAGTTGAGCAAGCCACAGTGTCAATGTGCAGTGTGTGTTAAGCAGACCTTTTCTGTTGGGGGTAGGCCTGCTGTAGTTTGGAAGCACAAGTCCCAGCCCTTGCTGTGGCCCTTCTGATGTATGTCGGGGCACAGCCAGTGAAGTGCCTAATCTTAGGGCACACGCACCCCTCCTCACCCCAGTGGTGCAGATCTTCCTCATCCTGCATGTGTCCTCTCTCTCTCTCATCTCATAGCTCTCACTTATTGTCTGTCTCCTTCTGCTAGAGTGTCCCCAAGAGGACAGTGATTCTGTTTTGTTCATGGATGTATCCTGTTGTATACAGTATGTGCTCGATAAATCTTTGCTGAATGAATGAATGAACCAATACCCTGACTGCCTTGGCCTCATTACTTTTGTGATTTTTATACAATATTTTACCATCCCCAACCCATTAAATCCTTATTCTACAAGCCATTGAGTTTCACGATGGTGGTGGATGAGCCACAGCAGCTAGAACAGGTGTCTCTTCCAGCTGACTGATGGGTGGTTCTCCCAAGATGGCCAGTGGTTTGAGTGGCTGCCATGTCTTTCAAACTACCTGATCCAGTCTGCCTGATTTTTAGTAAGACTGGCGAGGTGAGTGAGCACAAACATTGGTTTGTGTTTGGGGAGGGCAGTGACTGCGTTTGATTTTTGACTTGGTTGAGGATCCGCGTGGGATGGTCAATGCCCACATCTTCTGTGACAAAGTGAACAGGATTAAAACATGATGGATGGATGTTCAGCTGACTCTTTCCAGAGCTGACCTGGGGAATTTACCCTCAGTATAGTGCTTCTAGGGGATGTGAATCTACCCTGAGCCCTTCAATGTCCTGCCAGTCCTATGAGGTCTCAGAATGCAAGGACCACATCTACCTTGTTTGCTCTTGTCTCCCTAGTGCCTGGAATTCTTTCTTTCATCAACATTCACTGTGCTCTCTGAGCACAAGTTGGTGTTTAGCAAACATTGTTGAATGAGTGAAGTCATTCATTCTTGTGTCTGGTTGATACTATTTTAGGGGCAGGTTCAGGTCTGTGGAGCCGAAAGCTTACATATTTTGTGTGTGAGAGGGGTCCCCTTTAATGAGAAAGAAAACAAAATCACAAGTTAGGTATGAATATAAATATTTATTTGGAATGAGTAAAGAGATTGTAACAAATTACCAGAAGCTTAGAAGTTCATGTGCCTTCTTTCCAAGCTCTTTTTAGCCAGTTTGCCAGAAGTGTTTGTTAGGAATGTTTCTCTCTTCTAAACTGACTTTCCTTCTCCACTTAGAACTCTGTGAAAGTCCTAGCAATTCCCAGCACTACAGGGCTTATGCTCATGAAGGGCCCCAAATTTTAACCTTCATTAGTTTCACAGTAAACCTACCTTTCTGATTATTTCACTATGGTCTTGAGAACCTGAGACCTTGGAAAGAAGAGAGGTGGGAATGGGTGGAAAGAAAAGGTAAAGTTCTTGACCAAGGTAGGCCATTGGCCTTCTGAGAAAACTCTAGAAAAATTTTGGGACCCAAATTTGTCTGTAGTCTAGAAACGCTGTTGACACCACGACACTGCACAGTCTTCTTTTGGACCTCTGCCATGGCTCCTGACTTGCCCTGTCTCTTGTGACCAGGGCTTGGCAGCCACCAACATCCTGCCTTTGGATTGTTACTGGATCAAGCCTCAGACGCAGGCAGAGCCGAATAAATTCCCATGCTCTATGCTCTACTTGTCGGCAATAAGTGGGGATAAAGTGAGGTCAATTGTTCTTTCCCTCTCTTTCTCTTTCTCCTTCATCTTATTGTCTATCTTCTTAGAGAGGGGAGCAATGTACGAGTAGCTATGTCTTTCATTCCTCTTTGGAAACCTAAAAACAAGTGTTCATTTACCAGAGCACGTGATAGACATTTTTTCCTTTCTCTCCTTGAGTCTCTTCAACTCCTTCATAGATCCTTAAGACCACATTTGCATCCCTCATCAGACGTTTAAGTCTTTTCCATAACATTTTTAGGATAAAAGATCTTTGAATGCAATCATGTGGATCAAGTGGATTAGGTAAATGTATATGACATTGTATAAAGGGTATGACAAGGAGTTGGGATAGACATGGTGGCTTCCAGACAGCATATGCTCTTTAGGGAGCAGATGGAGCGTGACAAATGTACCATACAGCTGTAATGTAAGGAAGGTAAGAAAAGGAGAGGAAGGGCTATAAGAATCCAAGAGGGGGAGAGAGCACATTGGGTTATATACTCTTCATGGAGGGAGTAGTATATTCTATGGAACTTTAAAAGGAGGTAGGATTTCAACAGGCACGGATGGGCTGGGAGAGTAGGAGAAAGGGAAGCATTCCAGGTAACCGATTCAGCATGAGCAAAAGCAAGGAATCAGGAGAGTCGGGGGCACGTTCAGGGAAAAGTGAACATATATCTTTGTTGTAATGTGGAAGAATATGTTGGGAAACATTTTTTAAAAAGATGAGAAAGGATAAGTTAGGTGCAAATTATGGATGTCTTTGAATATTGGGCTTAATAGTTGATATGAAAGAGTGTGATGTATTGAGGAAATCATAGGAGTTGGAGCAAGAAGATCTGAGTTGGATTATGACATTGTAATTTACTAGCTGACTGACTCTTGGCAAATCATTAAACAATTGGAGGCTGCCCAATAGAATGGTGGATGAATGTCTGAACTAAGACCACAGTGTCTGGACATAAGACATTAGTGAGGTTCAAAACAAAGGAAATGATGTTTAGTCATTAATTCTTGCAAAAAACACTTAGCCAATGTTTAGGTCCTAGGGTTACTGAGGGAGCCAGGCATGCAGGGCTCTGTTCTCAATGAGTTGACATGTTGGTGCAGAGACCCAGATAATACATGCATAGACTAGCCAAAAAGAAATAAGATAATTTCAGATAGTGATAATTGTTGTGAAGGGAGGAGAGCAGATAATTGGGTAGAGAATGATGAGATAGAGTAGAAGAGCTGGATTTTTTGTACTTTAAATATGGCAGTTAGGGAAGGATCCATGGAAGAGTGGACAATGGATGAAAATGAGCCAGGAATGTGGAGATCCAGGGGACTAGAGTTCCAGGCAGAGGTAAGAGCAAGACCATAAATGAAGATCAGAGGAAGGCCAGTGTGGATGGAGGGCAGCGGGGAATGGAGGAGACATTCTTTCAGATGATTGGAATAGATCACATAGAGCCATGGGGTCTAGGGGGAAGGGGTTTGTTTTTGATTCCAGTGGCCATGGGAAATCAGGGGTAGGGCACAATTTATCCTGTGAGAAGAGAATTGCGGTAGAAGAAGAATGCAAGGGGGAGACCAGACAGGAAACCTTTGTGGTAATTTAGGCAAGCAATGCTGGTGGCTTAGACAGAGTGGTTGTTGAGAGACAGAAATACATGGTTGGATTTGGGTTATTTGGAGTATTACCATAAAATTGCTGATAGATTAGATGTGACCACAGATAAAAATGCCAAGTGGAAATGCTTTGTCGTTTGAGAGCTGTGTAGACACATGAAGTACTAATATAGCCTGTTTGGGTAGCCAATAGGGAAAGCTGAAGGTTTTCAGCTTGATAGTGACAGGAAGCAGCACTTCAGTGAGGTCATCAGGCAGTTTCATGCAGCACGAGGAGAATGGGCTGAAGGAGAACAGGTCAGCCCAGAGCCTCTCATCTTCAACATACACTTGAATGTCCTGGGGAGCCTGGTTAAAATACAGATTTGGTTGGGTAGGTCTAGGAGATTCTGCTTTTGTAACCAGCTCCCAGGTGATGCCAAAGGGGCTGGTCTGCAAGTCACACTTCTTGCAGCAAAGAGTTCAGCAGAACAATTCAGGTGAAAGTTAATGAAGGCTTGAATTGGGAAGGGAGGATGGATATAGAGAAGAGAGGTGTTTCTTTTGTAGTGAAGATTGAAGAACAAAAGGGAATCATGAAAAAATGAAGTTTTGAATCAAGGTGACCAAGAAATGATGGTGTCAATAATATAAATACTGAAATCAGGAGGAGGTTTGGAGAAGGGAAGATTGTCATTGTTTCTTGTGCTGCAGCGTGGGGTCTGACCTGACTTGGGTACTTGGCCGGGGGGAACCCCGCCCCCCGACCCATACAGTCTTGTCTAGAAGGATGACCAGTCTAAGGTTTCCTTCTCTACTTCTGTGTCTGCTGAATACGAGCACACAGAGATTGCATGTATTTAAAGAGCCCCAAAGGGAAGGGAGACTAAGAACCTTATTCCAAGTAATGCGGTTGGAATTTCAACCAGTAAATCATCTTGGAAGTCAAGAAAGGCCATGTTTCCTTGGCCCCTGGTGTCTCAGTCCCTGCGTGTTTACAGCTGAGCGTCCTCCAGACCAATCCCCACCCCGTCTCCCGCACGTGACGTGCTGCTGGCTTCAGATACTAATACCATAAAGCCTAGGGCTAGTACTAGTCCATCTGTGTGATACTGGTAGTGTTAACAGCAGTCCACAGCACAGAGCACTGTGCCAAGTACGTTACAGTTATTTCACTGAACTCTCACAATTCCAGGAGGAAGGTATTATTGGTATTACCTCTCCCCACCCCACATACCACCCACCTTCATTTTGTAGCCAAGGGATGTGAGGTTTAGCAAGGCTTAGTGTTCTGCCAAGGTCTCACAGGAGAGTGGCAGAACTGGAATTCAGATTAATCAGTTAAGTAATTCTTCCAAGTAGCAGGCCCAGGGAGTCTAGAAGCCTCACTTGGAACCATCAGGTAAAACAGCCCCCCTGGCTGCACCTCTACAAAATTGTTCTGTTTATGCTTACCTGAGTTAAAACAGGGCATGTGGCTCAGCAATTGGTCTATCTGGGCTCTGGTCCCAGCTCTGTCCATAATTATCTGTGTGACCTTAGGCAGAGCACTTGAATTCTCTGGGCCAAAATATTCTCACCTAGAGGAAAAGAGGATTTGATGAAAGCTGTGTTTCTCAGGCCCAGCTATCCATTAGAATCAACAGAGAAGCCTTTAACAAATACCGATGCTGTGTCGCCTCAGAGATTCCAATTCACTTAGGCTGGTGAAGGACTCAGGTACTGGAACTTCTAAAAAGCCCAAGGGCTTCCAGTGGACAGCCAGGGGTGAGTGCCCAGACTGGTTGATCACTCCTTGAAGGAAGTGAAAGAAGGCCCATATCTCTTTTCCTAAGACTTCGTGAATCTTTGTGCATCTCCGCATGACATGGGCATCAGACTCTTGTGACCACCAGGACTCATTTCGTGGTGGCTTTTATTCAGGCCACAAAGCACAAGTGGGTCTATGTGGCATGAAACATTAGGTATTAGGGAGGTCTGATCTGGTAATAAAAATTATGGATTTTACAGGTGAAAAATATGAATGAAGGAAAGATTATCCTATTTTTTTTTTAAAGAAAAGAAACTGCTTCTCTGGAATGGCCCTCTGAGGAGCCTGGAGCAGCCTGGGTACTGTGTGTGCTGACAGATAACCTGGGGTTGAGAAATGTGCTCGGGTCCAGCAGGATCTGCCTCGATTTGGCCGGGAAGATGTAGTCACCGGATGTCTGAGACCTTACGCAGGGTGTCGCGAAAGCAAGGCATGAGCTCGGCATGGAAATTATTTCATCCCTCCGGTGTGGGTGTCAAATACCGTCCCGGGCCTCTGGGGACCGCCGCTCCCAGGCGGCGTGTGTGGCAGTGCCCGGAGCTCCATAAAGTCCCACTTAGTGGGGCGGCACCGTGAGCAGAAACCCGCGCCCAAGAGCGTTTCAGCCTCACGGCCCCTCCCCAGCAGCGGTGCCAATCCATTTCTATTTTCAGAGTCTTTAGTTGTCAGAATTGATGTTTTTCTCCCAAAGTTGTCCCAACAGAGCCAAGCCTGGGTCGATTCTCTTTGATCCCCACCTTCTCTCACTCGTGGTCCTGAACTGCTGAACCCAAAGACGTTCGCCTTCCGTGCCGGATGACATCAGCGAGGAGGCAGTTCCTCGGCCGAGGGAGCCAAGCGCTCGACACAATCTCGGAAGTAGGACAAGTACATTTTGTTTCTGAGATTCAACCCAGAGAACTGCTTGGTCCCTGAAGCGTGTGCCAAATGTGTTTGCGCAACCTCAGCAGCTTCCAGAATGCGGTTTAAGAATTTGCCAAGGGTTTCATTTCTTTTGGGAATGAACGTACACGCATGGCATGACTGGTGTTGGCCAGACATGTCAATGTGAACTGGGGGCTCAAACCTCAAAAAGAGTTTGGGTCGTGAGAGCCTCGCCGGCTGGGCTAGACACGAGACGTGGCTGAGGTCCTCACCCCAGCAGGAACACACGGCCGTGGAGAACATTGAGAGCAAGTTGGCCAGCCCACGGTTCCATTTTGTTTTGGCCAAGGGTGTGTTAATGCCGTGGAAAGGAGCAAGAAAAGCTACCAATTTGGCTCCTGCTTCTGAACATTTGCTCTGCATTTTTGAATCCTCCCAGTTAAAGAGAACTTCCTTGCAATTCTTTCCTCCCAGGCAATGGGATAAGAAAATACGCACTCACCACACACACACACTATATACATGCAAACACACACACACATAGAAAGAGAGTTAAAACCATTTAGGAAATGAAAATCATCGGTTGCCAAGTGCCCACATTCACATGCTCCTATTGGGAGAAATAAAGGTCTATAAAAATGGGCACACACATATGAACCACCAACATTTTAAGGCCTACTGTTGGTGTCTTTCAAAGGCCAATCTTATGATAATAAACCCCTTCATTTTATGGTGCTTTGCGCTTTACAGAACAATTTCACATGTCTCATCCGATCAGCCCAACAACTTTGTAAAGTAAGGATTAGTTTCCTCTGCATTTTAGCACCTGAGGAAATAAAAGATCAGAGAGCTTAAGTGACTTGCTCAAGATTACACAGCAATTAAGTTCCAGGATCAGAATAAAAACCATGGGTCCTTCCATCCAACCTCTCTACCACACTGGCTCTCTAATCTTGATCTTAGAAAGACCAGAGGTTAATGGGCATGTGACTCATCTTTTTATAGGGCTAAATGCTGGGGCCTGGTGTCTCAGAGTGTGGTCTGAGGACCAGTAGCAATGCCGCGTCTCCTGGGAGACTTTCAGAACTGCAGAATGGGGGGCCCACCCCGGACCTTCTGAATCAGTGTCTGCATTTCATCAGGATTCCCTTCAGGCAGTTCCCAGAGGAGGGGGACGGGGTGTCAGCGTCAGCTCCTCCACTCTCAGGGGTCTCTGGGTGCCAGAATCGCATATGCTGGGGAACTAAGAAGACATAGCCAGGCCAGGATCCCACCCCGAGGTTCTGCCTCTGAGATGAGACCAAGACGTCCATTTGCTTTCAAAGACTCCCTGGGGGGTTCCACTGCGTGACAGGTTCCAGAGCCTCCTGTGGCTCTCAGATAGATTGTCTCCAAGGTTTCTTCCCACCTCTCGTGAGTCTGAGTACCTCGTCTATAAGGAATGGGCCGGTATATGCTTTGCCCCCACCTGGGGCTTTATTTATGGTTCAGGATTCATGCCATGTTTTTCATTGAACCTGACCTTTTTCCTTCTGCCCAGAGACTGCGTTCTTGAATCCACCTTTAATAAACATTTCTGAGGGCACCAACTCCTCTTTGTGGTAACTGTGCCCATGGGGTGGTGTACTTTATTCTCTTCCTCTGCCCAGGAAAAGAAGTTAAAATGTCATGAAAGAAGCCACGGGCACACAGGCAGGCACAGCCATGAGTGGGAAAGGCTCCTGACTTTTCAGTGAGGGGCCGTGACCAGCATAAAGCATCGTGCAGTGCTCAGCCCCTGGGGTAAAGAGGAAGGGCCCCCATGGCTCACTCTTCAGGCAAAACTCTCAAATGCCCTTAGAACTGGCAGAAAAGTCAGCATTCTGCTCACACCACCAAGATTGCCAAGGAGCAAGTTCCAGGCAAGATGTGGATCCTGGGAGAAGCCTGGATGTTTCTGGGAAGGCATTGAGAGCCCCCAAGACTTTATTGTGTTCATTGCACCTCGTCAAAGTAAAAGCAAATTCCAAAACAAAACCCGCATTTCTCTGTGTGTACAGAGTCATGCTGTAAGATTTGGGAATGTGCTTACTCTCCTGTTGAGCCATCTGCTTGAGATAGCAAGAGGGAAATTCATTAGGGAGAGATTACGCCCGGGTCAGGAGAGGACAGCTGTACAGCCGAGGCCGCAGAGCCGGCCCTTGTGTGAGGGAACGCGTAACTCTAGATGTCCCGTATTTCACTGCTTCTTAGATGTGCAGAGATGATGCCAGGCAGCAGGACCCGTGCTGATTTCCTGGGTTTTGCAAAACAATCTAGAAATTGACAGAGGTTTGTTATAGAGCCCTGCCTGCCAGTGTTAACGCAAGCACAGGCGCTCATATTTTCATCTGACATCTGTGCTTGTCAGGCCTCACCCTGGACATGTGAGGACACGTGCTTCATCTGGGTGCCACACACAGAGAGTGGGCAGCTGTCGCCATCCCTGTCTGCTGGACTTGTGCCTGGCACGTCCCTCTTTGTTAGCCGCCTTCCCTCTCTCCTTCACTCTCAGTTTCACGGCTTAGCAGCTGCATGGCTAATGATTTTATTTTCCTCTCCCCAGACTTCTTGGATTCCTCTCGTCACCTCCTTCCTGTCTCTTCCTGGCCCATATACTCAGGGCACAATCCAGTTCTCATAGCTAACCCTCCCACTTTCTGTTCCAAGCTCAGGATCCCAGAGCACCTAGAAGTAATGGGGCAGACGTCTCTTGGATCTTGGGTTAGAGGCGGAAAAGGTTCTGGGCTCTCAGTACCCAGGGTCCTTGATGCTTACCCTCTACACGTGAATCGGCCGTCCCGTGACCACCACACGACAGGTCAGTGTTGTGATCATCTATCTGTCAACGAAGAGGCCAAGGCCGGCAAGCGTCCTGGTCTCCCTGCAGGTCTAACAGCAGGATGTGAGCAGTGTGGTTGAGTGAGCCCTCAGATTACAAAAGCCAGTGGTTCTCAATCCTGCTACTTCTTATAATCCTCTGGGATATTTTCAAAGCATACCAATTCCTGGGCCCCACTCCCAGAATCCTGACCTAACTGGGCTGGGATAATGCCCAGGTTAGGTTTTTTTTTTTTTTTTCCCCTAGCTGTTGGCTGGGTTGAGAGCCACTGCTGTTCCACCCTCCCTGGGTAGGGTCTTAAAAAGTGTCAAGTCCCCATTTCCAAGATGGTGGGTATGGTATTTCCGAAATTCGAATTCTAGAGTCCATGTAAAAGCGAACCGGGATATCTCATGTTTGCTGACCAAATGGGGAGAGGCCAGTGTGAAGGACGGTGTTAGGAAAAATGCAATTTTGCTGCTGCCTGGCACGTACAGTGGCTTATTAACTGCTAACTAAGTGTTGCCCGATAGTGTTCCCGGAGGGGCTGGCTGTAATGAATAAGATGGAGGAATCCGGCTCATTTGTAGTTACACATTAGCGCCACTAAAGTGTTGCTCACACCTACTGCTCTCCTTTAGGCCTCTGTGCCAGGGGGCAAACTTTCCATTGCTTATTCAATTATGTGGTGTCCATAACCTAATCACTTTTAGATTTGCCCTAATTTCTTTTGCAGGCTAGCACCTCTGGAATGGATGTGGTTTACATACTGTCTTAATTACCCTTTCCTTAAGAAGAGAATGGGAATGGCTGCTCTCACTTGGATGCAGCTGGGTTGATTTGGGCTGTGGGGAGGGGAGGAAGTGCAGAATCACAAATCTGCCTGCTGCCAGCTTCCCCCCAAACTGGCCCCAGAAAACAAATCAACACACCTGTCCCTCCTGCTCACGGTGGAAGCCACATATGCTCTTGATTCAAGAATGTGTCTTTAGACATCATCTTCTTCTATGGCAACAGATTGTGAAGGAAAGATTTTGTGAAGGACACTTATGAGGTAGCTACAATCCCTGCTGGTGGGGTTTCCCCACAGAGAAGTTGGTGTATAAATGCTACGACGGACCCAAAGTGTCATTTAGCTTGGGGTCACATGTTCAAATGTTTATGCAGCCCTGTTTGATGTTCTATATTTGAAATGTCCAGTTCAGTGGCCACTAGCCACATGTGGCTCTTGGACACTCAGAATTGGCTAGGAACTGAATTTTTAAGTTTATGTAATTTTAGTTAGTTTAAATTTAAATTTAAGGAGCCCTATGTGGCTAGGGGTCCACTGGATTGGGCCCCTTAGGTCTATAGAGTCGGGCAAGGCAGGTCAACATGGGGAGTGACCTGGGTCCAGATGAGACCCCAGGACATGGGGGGAACTGGTACCCTGTCTAAAGAAGGCTCGTTCCGCTCCAACAAGTAACTGCCATGTGGGAATGCCACAGGCTCAGTGGCGAGATGTTCTAATTTTTCAAGAGAAGACAACAATCCAGGTTTTTATTTGAAATCATCTAAGTTTTAAATGTTGAAAACTATTCAAAAAATTTTAAAGAACTCATGACTTTTCTTTAGTACAATTCCTTCCTGTACATTCCTTCTAGCACAACTCCTCCTCCTTACAGGTGAGGAAACTGAGATGCAGGGGAATGCCATGTCCTCCCTAAGGCTACACAGCAGGTGGTGACACAGCCCTCCTTGGTTTATTTTCTAGGTCTACTCTCTCATCTCTTAATCAGTGTCCGTGCAGATTCCTTATATTCTTGAGAAATCTAGGTGGTACCCATTTTGTCCACCAGACATTTTCATCATGCCAGACTGACCTGTGAGTGTGTTCTCTCCTCTTATTCTTCCAGCCAGCAAGAATCTTCCCAAGCATCTGAAATGCCCTCGTGGCAGAGGAGAGGAAATTTTTGCCTCTTGGATTTAGTGGGCTGGAAGCAGTCTGTCTAGAGGTCTGAAATTTCTTTGAAGTCTCATATTTTATCTTAAAAAAAAACCCCATGCAAACTTGGCAGTCTACTCCTTAATATATTTGTGCTTATTTAATATTAAGACAAAATCCTCCTTCATATCTTTGAGTAAAACTGAAGTTTCAAAGAGAAGCACCAGTTCTAGCTTGTGGTTTCATGGATCACCTGGCCCACGGCTCAAATCCTTGGGCACCTCATACTCCAGTTTGAAAAGTGCTGATACATGGCAAACAATTTTAATGGTCAGTTTAAGTTTCTCTGCCATCCTAATTTATCATCATTTAACAGGTCCAGGGGAGACTTCTTGTTTGGGGACGTCAGGATTTCCAGTCTTTCCCAGAAAGATGTGCGTAGTTTGGGGGCATGAGCTTGGATACTGTCTCATTGTCTTTGAATTTCAGATATTTCAAGGACATAAATACAGAGATAGGGTAATGCAGGAAATATAACCAAGAGCGAAGGGAGCTCAATCCAAGGTCACTGGCTGTTTGAATGCCATTTTCTTCCAGGCTGCTTTTGTCTTCAAAGGGAAAAACACATGAGAAGTCATGGAAGTTACTAGAAAGGAAACTATGTTGTGGGGAGATAGTAAAAATGGCCTTAATTCAGCCTTGCATAGCGTGTTCTTAAGGTAAGCCAACATGGGACTGTTGTGCTGGGTATTCCAGCTCACGGCTATATACACACCTTGAAGAGAGAATGTACACGAAAGAGGGGCAGCTCTCACAAAGGCAAGCCACAGGCTTTCAGTCCTGGGTTAATTTTGTGGCTCCACGGCTTCTTGATGCACCAACTTGTTTTCTGTGTTTTTGCGTTACCCCCTCCTTGCCTCAAAACTTCCAGTCAGTCAGAGGAGGTAACGTTCAAGAACACTGCCAGTGAGTTTGTGACTACTCGTGGCTTAATCAAGTCAGTAGTGCAAGAGCAGCAGAAAAGTATCCTGAGTATGTTTTACTTAGACAAGAGATTGGGAAAATGTGGGAACCTTTGCATATTTACTTTCATTTTCCAGAGTGACTAAAGTGGGGTTCGTGTGAATGTGATAGGTTTTAAAATGAGCTTTGGTTGATCTGGGCAGATCTTTAGGTCCCTTTGGTCTCCTTCCTACATTCTGTTTGTTCTGTTTTTAATCTTGAATTTGCCTGAAGAAGATATCCACAGTTTCAACTATCACTCTCCCAAATTTTTCTCTCTTCAAAACATCACCCCCATATTTTGAATTGCCTACTAGATACATCCTTCCTGTTGAGATACCACAGCAGATCAGACTTAAAATGTGCTCAATGGAATTTATCATCTTTTCTCCCAAACCTGCTCTTAATCCTATACTTTCTCTCTCAGACCACTCACTCAGTTTCTCAAGTTCGATAACCCTCCATTGTCTTTCATTTCCCTTTTCCTTCTCCTTCCACTTTCAATCAGTTGCATATCTTGTCAAATTTCTTCTAAAATATTCGGCCGCATTCCCACTGCTATGACTTTGATTCATATCGTCATGTCTTGTCTAGACTATTGCTAGGGCCTCTAAACTGTTTTCTTCCTGACACCCCTAGTCTCTCTCATCTCTGGAGTAACTTTAACACTATCCTCCTAAGATCATTAAAAAAAAAAGTTGGATATAGCAGTCTCCTGCTTCGAATTCCCTGTAGACCCCTGTTATTGTGGGATAAGGTTTAAATTCATTGTAGGTTGCAAGATTTGTCCTGAACTGACCCCAATTTAGTTCTTCAACCTAAGCTGTTTCCAGTTTTCACCGACATATTCGACAGTCAGGCCACACAGAGCTGTTCCCCATTCCTTGCATCTGGCACACCCTTTCATGACCGCGGGTTGTTGCCACACCATCTGCTCTGTCTGGGATGCTCTTTCCTATCTTCTTACTTCTTATTCATCTTTCAAGTTCAATTTCAAACAAACTCTTTTCAGATTTTTGACACCTCCTTCAGTCAGGACTAGCTATTCCGACTCTTGTACTTCCCAACGCACTCTCCAGGGCTCTTTGGGGCTGTGAGGCTTTGTAATTTATTGGTTTACAATTTATCTCTATTCTCCACTAGATGGTGAGATCCTGCAGACACATATCTTGTTCATGTTTGTGTCCCCCGGGCCTAGCACAGTCCCCAGCACAAGGAGGATGCCCAGGAAGCCTTTGTCCAAACACTAACCTTCATAATCACTGTGGCAACTGTGAACCCCTTCCGAGGAGCAATCACGTCTTACACGTCTTTTCATCATCAGTGCCCATCATTTACTAAGTGCTTTTTAAGTGCTTATGGACTCAATGAATTAGAGATTCCCAGAAATCAAACATACTGGTAACCAAATATCTCTCTCAGTTCCTCAGTTTTGTGGCCTTGGGAAGTGACAAATCACCGTTGAGAGGGAACCAAGACTTCCAAAGACCAACAGTCCATCGTGACGGGCATGCTTTTTGTGTTCATTTTATTTCTACTCAGAAATTGTACTAAGAACAATGATAGCTACTATTTCCTGAGGGCCTGCAATGTGTCAAGTTTTGCATTAAAAATTACCTCATACAATTAGCATTTCTTTAAAGGCAGGCGTGATTGAACTAAGGGCTATCATCAGAAAAACCGTGGAATTTATTTAAAATTACCTTGTGCACATCTGAAAGACTCAAATTATTGTTTAAGCCCCTCAGACATTACACCAGTAATCCTTTTCTAATGATCTCATCTTGAGAAATGGCACCAGCAGGAGGACTGTTGAGCCTCCCCCCATAACAACATAATGAGCAGATTTGGGTATTTACATAATAACTCAGAATGATTTCAGGGCATTTTAGACAAAATATACAGCCACTTAGACTGCTGTCATTGCAGTTGTCTCATCACTCAGAAATTAAATGGAGACAGAAATGGAAAGAGTGAAGATCTGGGTGTTTTCGGATCTGTCGCACTTGGTTTAGCTACTTAAGTGCTCTGGGTCAGGAGCAGAGTGCACAGTTAGGAAACTGGTTCACAGAAAATGCAACCATTAAAGCTTTGAGCAAGATATCAAAAACTGATCTGAAGTAGACGCAACTGATTCCAAAAATCCTTTTGAAAATAGCTGTTATTTAACATTTGCAGAAGGGGAAACATGCTCTTAGGGGGGAGATAACTTACAAATTACCTATTCCTGACTCAGATGCCATTTTAAACAATATTTTACTTGTATCTCCATTTTTTTAAACCTCACAAATTGGACAATATATTTATTATTTTGTACTTTATTTACCCACATGTTTGTATATTCTTTACTCCTCATTTCTTCTTAAGAATCATTTTATTTCCTTCTGAGATTTTCTTCTTTCTGAAATTCATCTTTTAGAAGTTCCTTTACTGAGTGGTGGTTGGTAATAATCTCTCCCGGATTTTTCTTGTTTGAAATTATGCTAATTTCACCCACCTATTTGAAAGATAGTTTTGCTGGATTGTCAATGATTTTCTCACAGTTGTTGCTGCTGTTTGTGAGTCAGTGGTTGGGCTAATATTCCCTGTAGGTTACCTGTCTTTTTCTCTGGGTGCTTCTTCTCTGTCTTTGGTGATTCTACAGTCTCACCTTGAGGTCTCTGATGGGCTTTCTTTGGGAGCGTTGGTGTTCACTGGGCTTCGGGAATCAGAGGATCATTGTCATGAGTCAGCTCTGGAAAGGTCCCGTCCATTATCTCGTTTAATGTTTCTCCTTCTTCACTCCCTCCATTACCTCCTTTGGTACTCCTTTTAGATTTATATTAGAACTTTTCCCTTGACCTCCTTGCCTCTTAACCTCTCTGTCATATTTTTCATCTGTTTGCCACATTATGCTGCATTTTTGATAATTTTTTCAGCTCAGTCTTTAAGTTCACTAATTTTCTCTTCAGTTCTGACTGGTTGCCTTAGCTTTTGTTTCTCAGCTTGCTAATTGACTTTTTTTTTTCCATGAGGAAGATTGGCCCTGAGCTAACGTCTGTTGCCAATCTTCCTCTTTTTGCTTGAAAAAGATGGTCCCTGAGCTAACATCTGTGCCAATCTTCCTCTACTTTGTCTATGGGATGCCGTCACAGCATGGCTTGATGAGCGGTGCGCAGGTCTGCACCTGGGATCCAAACCTGCAAACCCTGGGCCGCCGAAGCAGAGTGTACGAACTTAACCGCTACGCCACTGGGCCGGCCTTTAATTGACCTTTTTAAGATCAAAATCTGTCTGATTATATTTGATGGCTTCTTATTTCTCTGCCAACTATTTGATATCATCTTTCATTTTCTTTTATGTGCTACAAAGCACATGAGATGGGATCTACTCTCTTAGCAAATTTTTAAGTGTACAGTACAGTATGGTTAACCATAAGCACAAGGCTGTACAGCAAATTTCAAGAAGTTTTTCATCTTGCCATCTTTCATTTTTTAAACATATCAAACAAACATTTTATATTCTCATCTGATAATCCTATTATCTGTATTCATACACTGTCTGATTTTGCAAGTTATTGTTTCTATTGATCCTTTCCATGGTGGCTTGTTTTCCTTCATGTTGTAAGATCTCTCTCTCTTTTTGTAAATACCCGTTTCATGGAACTTTACTGCAGGAATTCTTTAAGACCTGGGTTGAAGTCTATTCCTCTTTAACCACATTTTTGGCTTATATTTTTAGAGTGAATTCCAGCCCTAGACCATTTTAAGTGTGGGCTTATAGTTAGATATTCTCAGAGGAGACTTTTTTCCCACTCCTTTTTCCCTTCCGTCAAGAGCCAAGGACAAGACAGACTTGTATCTATCTCCCTCTCTGATAGATTGTTCTTTTTTTAGGTTCACTTGAGAATGTTTCCCTTCTGAGGTCCTGGATTTTCTTGTTTTGCCAGAGTCCACTCTGACTCTCACCCACTCTAGCACATTCATCAGCAGGATAAGTGACTTTCTTGATAAATAATCAGTGTCTACACCAGATACTCAGGCCAGTACCCTACTTATCCTCTTAGCTGACAAGGCAGTCATCTTTCTTTTAGCTCATTCTATAAAGACAATCAAAGGGCAAATGATGACCTTTCTTCATACTTCTTTGAGAACACAGAATCAGGATTTCCTGTTCCTGCCAAATTCACCAACATACCTACTTTTGTACTCATATTCACTGCTCTGCCTTCTGTTTCTGTGAGTGAAATTTCTACTTTTCCTAATGTTGCCCTTCTGCCTGTGCTTTGGACCCTTCCCTCTCACCGTGTCTCGGCCTTCCTCTTTGCGACCATCCATTTTATTTGCTGCCTCACCAATTTCTCTCTCTCGGCTGGATTATTACCATTATCACTAGTATACCATGACTGTGAGCCCACATCCACCTCCAGCTACTCTTCCATTTGTCTTGCTGGTCTTTACAGCAACTAATTAAAAGTGTTTTCTAGGTCACGGTCTCCATTCCTTTTTTGCACATTCTCTCCCTCAGCCCATTACAACTGGGCTTCTACTCCTTCTAGTTGCTCATAACAAGATCACCTCCGTGATATCAAGACCAATGGTCACAATCTGTGCTTATCTTACTTGACCTCTGAGCAGCATTTGGAACCATGAACCACTGAAAACTTTTCTTCTTTGGTGTATATGATACCACACATTCTGTTGGTTTTCTTGCCCCCATAAAGCTTCCTCCATCTCAAGATCTTCTCCTCTGTTGGAACTCTGAGTTTGGGAGTACTCTATGGTTCTGTGCTGGATCCGCCTTCTCTTCTCCATCTCCATGTTCCTTCTGGGTGATTACTGTAATTCCAATGGCTTTAAATGCTAACTATTTGGCAATGACTTTCAAATCTGTATCTTCAGCCCAGAACTCCCACTGTATCCCCAGCACCTGGCATAGTGTCTAACACATAGTATGTACAAATGAATATAGAAAATAAGAATCAGAGCGTCTCGAGAACTTAAAGCCTGAGGCCTGAAGTGCTTCCAATCAGGTGAAATAGATGTGAATAGTGTATCTCTCAGAATCACTGCCCCTCACCTGGTTCATGCTGACATCTTCAAAGAATTACAGCAAAACTCCATGAATTCTTGGTATTCCGTAGAAGAAAATATCCAATTTAAGTCTTTCCTTCATGTTAGGCTCGAAAATGGACTGGTGCAACCTACTGTTCCTTTAGTATCTGAGCTTTATAACATAATGAAACATTTAGAATGGGAAAGAAATTCACAGACCCTGGGGCAATAGACATCAGAGCACTGGGGGAGCAAATGTTTTTCAAAATCTGGGCTGCTCTTTTCACTCAGAGGGAGAAGTATGTGTGCATGTCTGTGTGCGTGTCTGTGTGTCTGTGTTTCTCTGTGTCTTTGTGTATGTGTGTATGTGTGTGTGTGTGCATGTGTTAGGAGAGAGATGCTGGCCGGGAGTTCGGGGCGGGGGGGCACTGACTGTAACATCAGTGGAGGAAGGGACAGGGAAGGTAATCTTCCTTACTAAGATGAAACCTATGCAGTGTCACGTCTATCAGTGTCATGCCTACCAGGAAAGGTACAGATTGGCTCAGATGTACAATCAGATCCAGGAAATGCAGGATGATAATTAATTGCACGTCTCCTTCAACCCAAGGCGTTCTCAGATGGAATCCTGCAGGGGTCCCCATTAGGCCTGGGCTTATTTGAATTCAGGCTAATGATCTGGAGGAGGGTGTTGCCAGTCCACTAATGACTCTGAATCGCATTCATTTTGAGGGCTTAAATCATCAGCACGAACTGAAAAGAATGCACATTATATTAACTTTCTATTGCTGCTGTAACAAATTATCACAATTTAGTGGTTTAAAACAGTATGAATTTATGACCTTACAATTCTGTAGGTCAGAAGTCTGACAAGGGTCCCGGTGGGCTCAAGTCAAGGTGCTGGCTGGGCTATGTTTCTTCTGGAGGCTCTAGGGAAGAATCCATTTCCTTGTCTGTTCCAGCTTCTAGAGGCTTCTCCCAGTCCTTACTCATAGCTCAATTTCAGAACCAGCAATGGGGCATCAAACCCTTTTTCTGCTGCTGTATCTCTCTTGCTCTCTGCAGCCAGGAAAGGTTCTCCCCTCTGAAGGATCCTTGTGATCACAGTGGGCCACCCAGATAATCTAGAATACTCTCCCTAGCTCAAGGTCCTTGACCTCAGTCACATCTGCAAAGTCCCTGTGCCATGTAAGGTGACATATTTACAGGTTCTAGGGATTAGGATGTGGACTTCTTTGGAGGGTGGGGGCATTATCCTGCCCTCCACACAGGTGGAGGTTAGAAATCAGAGCTGTGTAAAAGTCAGTCTCAAAAATGGAAATGAATGCAAGAGGGCAATGGCTCATCTAAGCCGCCTGAATCCAGCAGGCCAGAAGTGAGTAGGGATTAGAGGCATGGTGAGAACAGAGAGCTGAGACACATCGGGCTGTGAGAAGGAAGCCGATCACATAAGTGCCCTTCTGGGCTGGGCCCGGAAAACCCATTTGGGAGAAAAGCAAGGGGCAGGCCATTGCCTGGGAGTCTATGGATATTAATCCTAGTGCTTGCTATTTAGTTCAAAATCAAATGGCAGACTAATGTGTCTGAAATAATAAGTTATTTCTTTGGATGGGATGTCTTGGAAGTAGAGACTGCGAGGGAGGTGAATGTGCATATTAATGGGTAAGAGGAAACTGGAGTAGGCCTGACAACAGTTTGCAAAAGTTAAGCTTGTGAAAACACTTTAAAGCATAGCCAAGGAGTCTAATGAGGAGCAACAGGCCACGATAAAGGTTAGTCAGTTTCAATCAGATATAAAAGATGAACACTATTGAGACTGGGACTGTAGTAGGCAGAAAATGAACCCTCAAAGATGTCTAAGTCCGAATCCCTGGAACTTGTGAATATATGACCTTATATTTTGACAGTATATAGTGTATCATACCATATACATGGCAAAAGGGACTTGGCAGAAGTGATTAAGTTAAGGACCTTGAGATGGAGAGATTATCCTGGATGATCAGAGTGGGCCCAATGTAATCACAAGGGTTCTTAAGAGTGGGAGAAGAGTGGGGCTGGGGCGGTGGTGTAGTGGTTAAGTTCAAGCACCCAGCTTCAGCGGCCTGGGGTTCACGGGTTTGGATCCTGGGCGTGGACCTACACATCACTCATCAAACCATGCTGTGACGGCATCCCACATACAAAAAACAGAGGAAGATTGGGACTGGCCCAGCCACATAGTGGTTGAGTTTGCACACTCCGCTTCAGCAGCCTGGGGTTCACGGATTCAGATCCCAGGTGTGGACCTGCACACCACTCATCGAGCCATGCTGTGGTGGCTTCCCACATACAAAAAATAGAGGAAGATTGACATGGATGTTAGCTCAGGGACATTCTTTCTCGACAACCACAATGAAAAAGAGTGGAAGAGGAGACAGAAGAACAGAGAACCAGGGAGGTGGCAGTGTGAGAAAGACTCAGCCTGATGTTGCAGATTTGAATATAGAGGCAGGGGCTATGAGCCAAAGAATGTCAGTGGCCTCTAGGAGCTGGAAAGGACAAGGAAACACATTCTTCCCTGGAGCCTCCAGAAGAAACACAGTCCTGCCAATGTATTGATGTTAGCCCAGTGAGACCTATTTTGGACTTCTGGCCTTCTGAACTATAGCATAATAAATTTGTGTTGTTTTAAGCCACTAGATTTGTGGTAATTTGTTACAGCAGCAATAGGATGCCGATAGAGGGGATGTGTGTCTTCTTGGGTCTGCTCCCTGTAATAGAGTCTAATGCCAAATTGATGTTCCCTCAAAGTTTGACTGAAAGGATAAACGAATGAGTAAATGAACACACAAACTATAGGGCAATCTTCCCAGGACACTTAGAGATAACTACTTTGCTATTTAAATTTATTTCCCCCTTTCATAAGCTTCCTTTGATTAGAAGCATAGAACACCACTAGAATACGCAGACACACACAAGCAGATAAGCAGCTGTGGGCTTCTAAAGGACGGGAGGAGCCTTCCCCATCTCAGTGTTCTTAAATTAAGCCAGGGCTGGAGAAAACTAAATGCCCTCCAGTTTGGGGCCCAACAGTGGTATGGCAGGATGCCCTGTAGCATCTCTAATGCTGCAACCCAGGCTGTGAAATGTTCTTAATCATCTGACCTTAGAGTCTTGGTTCGGGCTGATTAAGCCTCGTCTGACTGTACGGAATGTCCCAGTTTGCAGCAGCGGTTGGGTAACAGTTTATACTGCACACCTTTGCTCTGGGAGCTTGCTTGATTCTCTCTGTTTCTCTGTGCAGGATTCAGGCCCGGGTGGCCTGTTTCTTTTTAATAGGAATGCAATCTACCTGGTGCTCTCATGGGGTCTCTGGGACCAACAAAGGGACTATTTTTCAGAGGCAGGCAGTGGGATAGAACCAGCTAGCACTACCATCTAGCAAATGTCCCCTGGGCCTAATGGCCTTTTCCTCTCCTCCTGGGAAGTGCTTACCTATACACATTCTCAGATGGGTTTGGAAGAGGAGCCTGCTGCGTGCTGTGTCTGAAGAAGGACAGTGGTGGGAAAGGTCACTGGGAGTCAATGAGAGTTAGTGTGGGAGGGAGAGGAGCTGGTTACACTTTAAAATCTATTTTACTAGATGTTTCTTAACCATGAACTGTGCTTAACGATGGGCCTGCATGGCTTGTGTGTTATGGTGTTATCTTTAAATTACCTGTGAGCCCTCTCCAGGGGTGAATAAGCAAGCACTCTTAGAATCTGAGTGTGTGTGTCTACCTACGTCCCACTGCTTCGGTGTCAGCTTGGACTAGTGTTTTTACAACCCCCAGTTTTGCAATGATATCTGAAGTTTTCTTATTTGCAGACCGTTTCACCTACCATCTATCTAAGGTGATGGAGACCCCAGGAAAGAAAGTAGCACTTTCATTTGGGGCAAGATGCTTAGTTTGTCTAAGTTCTAGTTTCTTTATAAAGTGGGGATAATACCACCACGCTCAAGGGGTTGTGGTGGGGGGTTATGACACAGCACATGTAAAACGTCAGTGGAGTGCTGGCCACAGGGTGAGGTCTCTGTAAGGTTAGCAGTTCTTCTTGGTGACAGGTGCTTCAGTATGACTAGATGTCAGGTAGAAGGCCAGGTGCTGGGGTACAAGGATGACTAAGATCAAGTCCTGCCTGAGAGATTGTTTGCAGTCTGTTGGGTGGAAAATGGGGAATCATGGGTCTCATTAAAATTATGAATACGGTAGAGGGAGTGGTCCATTGTGTCTGGATAAGGGTGAAGATAACGAGGAAGAGCTTCTAGATGAGACAATCTGGAGCTAAGACTTGAAATATGAGTAGGTGTTCACGAGGAAGATGGCCAGGAAAGACACTCCAGGCAGGAGGGTGACTCCCTCTATCCCCCTTGATCTAGTGTCCATTGCAGAGAGGCCAGGTGGGACGGACCTGGAGCACTGCCTGCACGTCCCTCATCAGGCTCTTTATAACATACCCGAACTGCTGCCTCATTTTGGTTTGCTGAACGTGGGGGAATATTACCACGTGCAGACATAACTGAGAGGAGAACAGCCATCCAAAAGAATTTAACTTCTGTAATCAGATGGCTTTCAGGGCACGCAGAGGAGACACTGCAACCCAGCCCAGCCTCTTCCAGGGCTCCTTTCAATGAAGACTTTAACTCCTCAAAGTAAATCAACTCCTGTCACATCTTGCCCTTGCTTGCAGCAATGTGGGGACGTGTAATGAGGAGGTAACCCTGGGAAAGTGGGTTCTTTGTGTAGACACAGTAAGAAGGATCCTTACACTTGCTAAGTAGTAATTAATTCTTCCCATTTCTCTGACCTGCCCTTTCCTTCCTTCAGTGTGTCCTACTGATTCATGCTGACTCTAGGTAGCATGTGGGACATCAATCATGGTAAAATATAATTTCTCTTCATTCTCTCCTTCCAGGGGTGGAAGGGCATAACTCAGTTATGTACATAGTACATACTTAGTAAATTCTAGTTGAAAGAAAGAGTGATTTCTTGTATGAATGGAGGCTCTTCTCAGAATGCACTTGGACAGCAAGCCACACGAAGGCAGAGCCCACACCTGACCTGCTCACGAGAGTAGGCCCCAGGGCCAGAATAAGGCTGGGCACTTGGTCATGCTCAAGAGATATCTAATATATTTTTCTAGTCATTTACACAAAACTTCAGAGTCATCTCTAACTGCTCTTCCCCCACTCTTAGTGAGTTACTAGGTCTTGTAGATTATACCTGTAAATACTCTCACATTTGTCTTCTTTACATTCCTACTGCTACATTAATTCAGACCATGGTTATTATTTATCTAAACTATTACAAAGTCTCCTGGTCTCCCTGTTTCCAATGTCACCTCACCCTTTCTACTCCCTGGCCTACTTCTTTAAACTATGGACTGATCACAAGTTACCCCATCATCTATGTGTATGTGTCTGTGTGTGTGTATTCTTTAGCCTGGAAATAAGTCCCTTCACAATATATTCCAGGTCTCACTCTCAAGACATAATCTCCTTCTGCCATTTGCTGTATTCAAATGTGCCGCTTGTCATTCCGTTAATATTCTATGTCTTTCTTATCTTCATGAATTTACTCGTGTCACTCCCTGCTCCTGGAATGCCATATCCATTACTCCATGCTCAGTTTGAATGCCACCTTGCCTTACCCAGAGGCAGAGGGATTGAAGTGTTAGAGCTAAAAGGGCCCTTGGAATCTTTGACTTCTGCCTCCTCACCGTACATGTGGGGAAACCAAACCCTAGGGAGGTGACCAGGCTTACGTTTCATCAATGTTAAAGCCACGACTGAAAAAAGATCCTCTGGCTCTTAATTTACTACTCTTTCTATGTGATCAATGCCTTTCATTCACCTTCAACAACTTTCCTTATGACACTTTTTATATTTCATTTTGCTTTACAATTTTTGGTAATTGTCTGGACTTGTAGCTCTGAGGGCAGAGACCATGTCTTAATCACCTTAGTATATCCCACAGCACTTAGCATAGGCCTTACACAGATGGATGGATGAATGGATAACTGGATGGAACGATGGATAGATGGATGGATGTATGGATGTATGGATGTATGGATGGGTGTATGGATGAGTGGATGAGTGGATGGATGAGTAGATGGATGGGCAGATGGATGAGTGGGTGGATGAGTGGACGGATGAGTAAATGGATGGACAGATAGATGGATAGATGAATGGATGGATAGATGTGTGGATGAACGGATGCATGCATACATGCATGAATGATTAATTCAATAATTATTGATGTAGCAGTTCTCCAGGAATGTGCTCAGGTATTCTAATATTCCCATAGTAGACATTATGTCTGCAAATGTGTGTATTCTACAGCACAGCTGCAGGGGTGGCTTGCTCATTTTCTGAGGTGATGAGGCAAAGGTTATGGGAGGGGGCTGGATGAAGGATATAACCTTCCAGGTGTGTATAATAGTAACATAATTCCTCATTTGCTCCAGATCCTGTGTTAAGCACTCTGTGTACATTATCATATTTAATCCTCACAGCAACTTTACAAAACAAGTGTTCTTGTTATCCCCGATCCACAGACACTTAATGGGGCTGAATAACTTGTCAAGGAAATTGCAGAGCCAGGATTTGAGCCCAGGTTTTACTGACTCGGAAGCCCAGGCCCTTACACAGAGCCTGGAAACATCAGGGTGGCAGTTGAGTGCGAGGCCTTGGAAATCAGAGCTGCTATGTTTGAACCCAGTCAGGCCACTAATTTCCAGAGGAGGCAAATCACTTAATTTGGCTTCTCGGTTTACTCAATGGTTTAGTGGAAGTAAAAGAATCTTCTTAGCAGGAGTGCTGTGAAAATTAATGACTGCGTATAAAGTGGTTTAAGATAAAGATTCTCCGGCAAAAGGAGCTTGAGGAAGGGAGTTTAGAGTGTTATTAGGAAAGAGTGAGGAACTGCAGCTTATTCTATTTCCATGGGCTGGTTTGCGAGTGGGCAATGTATTTGTAAAAAATTCAGCTTCAAATCAATTTGCATTGATGAAGAGTTCTGGGGAGGAAGTAGAATCTGGTAAGTAATTTCTAGATTCCACTTTTACGCATTTATGAAACATTGCTTTTAGCACCATACTATTTTAAAAGAGAACTACTGTTATGAATTAATAATATGGTAATTAAATGCTACTGGGGAACCAGGGCTAAAAGTGCCACATATCCTTCATCTCTGAGTCAGCCTGGCTTCTCCACAGGCAAACTTGGCATGCCATATTCTTTTCCTCCGCCTGTTTGTGTTCTGCCATGGACAGGGGCAGGGAATGGAAGATCAGAAGCTCTTTATGTCACCACATCCCCTCTTCTCCCCTCGTCTCCAGATGGGGGGATCTTGGCATGATTTTCATAGGGAGGATTCCTGCTCCAAGATTTTGTCACCCTTTGTCAGGTCGTACACTACTGCCACACATGCCCTGTTGAATGAATGAACAGATGCCTCTTGGTCTCTCCCATCCCAACCAGGTATTACTGTATATTCACATATACTTTCTCATCCATTCGTTCGCTCATCAAATAGTTCTGGAACATTAGCTCTGTTCCAGATGCTGTTCTAACACTGGGAGACAACAGACATGATCTCTACCCTGTGGAGAGAGACACCATCAAATAATCACATGGCTAAATAATGAAACCATGACAAGATGACGAGAGTGATGAGGCAAAGTAAAGGGAACTGAGACAGCCTGAGATAAGAGTGTGACCCTGTGGGGTGAGGGCAAGGAAGGCTCCCTGAGGAGGTGATTTTTGAGCTGGGGCTGAAAAATGAGAAGGAATTAATAGGGTCTATAGTGCCCAGTTCCTTGCTAGGTGGAAGGGACACTGACATGAATAGGGCCCAGGAGGTAAATAGCCCAGCCCTGACCCCAGGGTGCTTGCTTCCACTCTGGTCTGGAAGATGGACGAACATACTAGCAGCGATGTACAGAGCGGCAAGTGCTGCAGACAGAAGTGGGTGAGCTGGAGGGCAAAGGGGTTTAACCCTTACCTGGAGTGTTTCTAGGGAAGTTGATACTGTCGGGAGTCCGAACTGCTCTGAAGCATGAGTGGGATTAGCAGATGAAGGGCAGGGGAGGGGAGTGAGGGCATTTTATGGAGAGGGAACATTTCATGCAAAAGCTCAAATTACTGAAGCATCCCTTTGAGAAAGCACAAGTAGCTTTTCGAATCTGGAGTGTAGGGACAAGTCAGGGAGATGAGACAGGAGAGAGAAAGGGGAAGAAGTCAGATAAGGAAGGGCCTTGTGAGTTATGCTAAGGAACTGAACTTGATCCTCTTTTCTGTGGGGAATTGTTGAGGGGTTTTAATCTGGGGGGTGAAGTGATCAGATTTGCCTAGAGAATCCTCACTCCAGCAGGGGTGGGTTGGATGGGAGGCAGAGAGCTGTTCCAGGAGGCTAATACAGAGAGCACCTAGAATGCAGGTAGGATGGAATGTGCATTTGGGAATGACCTTTTGAGACAGGGTGACTGGATATGATTGGGAGGGTACAAGAGAGCAGTAAAGGAAAAGGTTCTTTACCACGTTCTCTAGGAAGTGAGTCTGCAATGTTCCTTAAATGACAGTTTTCTTGACCAACTGCACTCCTTATCACGCCGCCTCCTAGAGTCCACCTGCAGCGTATCATCGTGAGGAACCCAGCAGCAAAGATTCCTGGAGGATTGCTTCAAGTTTTCCAAACATCTTTGACCCTGGGACCATTCCTTTTTTTATGGAACATTTACTAACATTCAGAATAATTTTCCTAGAATTAAAAGCTGAGCTTATTGATCTCTTTGTCCAAAAATCATTCAGAATTTTTGGACAAAGTTTAAACACCTTGCCTTACACCACAAGGCCTTTCTTGATCTAGCGTTTGGCAGAGCCCACTCTGGGAGAAGTACTCTGGGATGACTCCACTTGTAGATCTTCTTTTAGAGAAATATCTTTTCAAGTCTTTGACCCATTTTATTTGGTGGTTTTATTTTTATTATTGAGTTGCTGGAGTTCTTTATATACTTTGGATATTAGCTCTTGTCAGATATATGTGTTGAAGGTATTTCTTTCAGTCCACGTCTTGAGATCACAGGAATTTGCAAAGATTCAGGGGGAAAGATGGTGGATGAGTTTTGGACAGGTTAAGTTTGAAATGCCTGAGGAATATTCAGGAGCAGACCCCATAGAGGCTGTTTTGGTTAAGTTTCCACATTTTCTTAAGAGGACAATATCCTGGCTATTGTCAAGACTTATATCTGTGCCTTAATTGTCAACCTCACTGTCTATGTTTTAGGCTGTGGCCAGATACTAAACCCTAGAAGTCTTTACTATCTAACTTTATGAAGAGCTTGGTTGTGAGAAACAATATATGAGAAGATATTCCTGAATAATTTGCAGCAAATCTGTTTCCTTAGATGTTCAAATCTCCACTTATATCAAGCCAGATCATCAGATCATTGCACGCTAGGGTTGTGTTGTTTTGGTCTCTCAAACACTCGTGTTATTGAACTGTGCTTTGGCAATATGTCTCAGCTTTATAGAAGAAGATGTAGGCCACATTCTGGCAAAACTTGTTGTTGATTCTAGGATAGGGATGGTGTCAAGGACTTCTTCCAAAACATCACACAGTCAAGATCCCTTTGAGAAGTTCCTTTTAGGATCTAAAGAGAAGAAAGGTTGTGTTTCTCTTGGATAGCTGGTTTGTTTTTATCTAATGGGTGTGGTGAATTTGGCAACTATCCTATTTCTGGTATGAAGTTTAGAGATAACTCAGTTTGTACAGTAATCCCTATACAGATTACATGGAATATCTCTGACCTTATGATTTTCCTACCTATATATTTGCTTTGATATTTAAATCCTTCATCACAATATATACTTTGTGGCCTGTCTCAAATCTTCCATGGAACAAGGTGAAGTACTTCAAGAGTGCTCAGTGAAGATGACCTGGAGGCAATTGGGTGTAATGGCTGGAGTGTAGCAGGGAGTTTTTATTTAGAATAATGGATTTGGAAGTCATACGAATATAAATGAGAGTTGGTGATATGGTGCTAGATGAAGTCAACATGGGACGGTGAGAAAAGCAAAAGGCAGAAACTGGGAAGCAAATGTGAGAAGTAAAAGAAAGCAGAGGAAACACAAAGTAGACTGGGAAGAAATATCCACAGAGGAAGGGGCAGGCAGGGAGGTATAGCACCAGCAGAGCATGTTATCACTAAGGAAGAGGGAGAGGATGAACAGAGAGGGCAGAGGCCCACAGTGTCAGATCCCATGGTGTCCAAGAAAGATAGGGACTTTGGGTGTGGGAATATGGAGTTTGTTGGTGGCTTTAGCAAGTGAAAGATGTAATTTGAAGAAAGAACCCAAGTAGAGAGGAAGAAGTTGAAAATACAGAAATGGAAAGGGAAAATTAGAAAGAAACTTAAGGAGGTGGGAAGAGATGAGATCCAAAGCAGAGATGGAAGGTTTGGCTCTAAAAAGGAAGAGGAAGAATTGTTCTACTACACAAGAGGACAGAAGGAATGGATGGCACGGCAGAGGCTCAGCCGCTGTTCACCAAACCATTTTCCTTTCTTCCTCATACACAGCTGAATAACACTCCAGTTTCCTTTGCCGTTAAGTACAGCCATATGATTGAGTACCAGCCCTTGGAATGTGAGTAAAAATGGTATGTGCCTCTTATTAAAATTCCATGCACACCTCTCCAGACTCCTTTCTCTGACTGATGGGGATGACGACCTTCAGGGAGACTTTGGAAACCACGTGGGGAAGATTGCAGGACCTCCTTCAGACAGGGTGCCAGACTGTGATAAGCAACAGTCTCCATGCTTCCAGGCCCTTTCCTCCTGACTTGGAGCCACGCTGGACTATTACAGGAGTCAGATATAAATTTCTCTTGTGAGAATCATTAAACCATTTCAAGTTGTTGTATGTCACAAAAGTTATATGCCAAAGTTGTCCTGGAATAGAGAATAACTTTAAAAAGGAGGCGAGAGAGGGCCTTTTTAAGGAATGGCAGAAACCCAGAGCCAGCTGTGCAAAGAACCAAAGAAGAGAGTTCCAGGTGGGTTGAAGAGCAAGTACAGATTCTTTGTTGGGGTAGCAGCTCTGCATGTACTGGAATTGTCAGAAGTCCAGCGTGACTGGAGCACAGAGTGTGCATGTAGGGGTGGGGGTGGGAGTGTTGAGGTGAGCTTGGAGAATTTGGCATGGCCTGGATTGTCTATTTCTTAAGGCCATGGCAGTGCGTTTGGATTCTCTTCCAAGTGCAATAGGAAGCCCCTGAAAGGTACTAGGTGGAGGAATGAATTGAATGTTTTTAAAAACTCACGTTGGCTGCTATGTGGAGAGTAGGCAGGAAGAGCGGATCGTGGAGGAATGGAGAATCCTTCAAGGAGCCTCTTTCAGTGGTTCTAACTACAGATGTTGGTAGTTTGGATTATAGCGGTGTTGGGAGAGACAGAGCAATGGATGGATTTAGATGCAAACTTTGGGGGTAGACTAAACAGGTTTGGCAATAGATTGAATGTGAGGATTGAGGGAAAGAGAGGGATAAGGATGACTCCCAGATTTCTATCTCTATCAGTTATGTGGATGATGGTGCCAATGAACCAGCTGAGGGAGACTGGGGAGGATCAGGTTTTAGGGGACAAATCAAAACATGCTTCAGACATCAATGTGACATGCCTATGAAATATCCAAACAGACATGTAAGTAGGCATGTGGATATAAGAGCCTACAGCTCAGGGGACAGAGAAGGGTGAAGGTAGAACTTTGGTAGTCATAAGAGATATTCAAAGTCATGGACCAGTCACCTGGAGAGAGGGGAGAGGGGGCCCAGGACCAAGCCCTGATGAATGTTACTATTCTGAAGGGGAGGAAGCAGAGGAGGCTGAGAAGAGACAGCCAGTGAGGTGAGAGGAAAGCCAGAAGAGAGTGGTTTTCCTCACCTAACAGAGGAGAGGCTTAAAGAAGGAAGTCGTGTTTCACTGTGTAGAGAGCCAATGAAAGCTCAAGGAAGAAGTTGTCCATAGAAATAGAATATTCCTTTAAAAAATTTTTATTTTATCGAGGTCATATTGGCTTATAACTGTGTAAATTTCAGGTGTACATTATTATATTTCAGTTTCTGTATAGACTGCATTGTGTTCACCACCAATATCATAGTTGCCATCCATCACCATACGTATGTGCCCCTTTATCCCTTTCACCTTCCCTCCATCCTCTTCCCCTCTGGTAACCACTAATCTGTTCTCCTTATCCATGTGTTTGTTTATCTTCCACATTTGACTAAAATCATGCGGTGTTTGTCTTTCTCTGTCTGGCTTATTTTGCTTAGCATAATACCCTCAAGGTCTATCCATGTCACTGCAAATGGCATGATTTTGTCTTTTTTATGGCTGAGTAGTATTCCATTATATATATATATATATATATGCCACATGTTCTTTATCCATTCATTTATTGATGGGCACTTGTGTTGCTTGCGTGTCTTGGCTATTGTGAATAATGCTGCGATGAACATACGGGTGCATAAATCTCTTTGAATTGTTGATTTCATGTTCTTTGGATAAATACCCAGTAGTGGGATAGCTGGATGATATGGTAATTCTATTTTTAATTTTTTGAGAAATCTCCACGCTGTTTTCCATAGTAGCTGCTCCAGTTTGCATTCCCACCAGCAGTGTATGAGGGTTCCCTTTTCTCCACATCCTATCCAACACTTGTTAAGAAATAGAGTATTCTTAACTGATGGCCCCATTTTTCTTAGTGGAATAGGAGAGAGTGTGGAGGAGCTGCCATAATCGGAGATTCAAAGACAGAAGTGAAAGTTTGGCTCACAGCTGTGGGAAATGGGAGTAGGAGGAAATGGGATAGGGACGTGGGGAAGGATCACTGGGCTGAGATTGGAGACAACAAATTTGTAGTGACTCCTGCCTTCACCCCTCACACTGGTGTGAATTTTATTTGGGTAGGAGAGCAGAGAGGCAAATGGTGGGATTGAAGTTTTTTCAGAGATGGTGAAGTGGAAGATGAGGAGGGCAAAGCTTAGAGGAGGTTTACCAGGCTGGGCAGGGAAGTGCAGTCAGAAGGGCCCTGAGAGATCAGGAAACACTTGGGTGGCTTCCAGTTCTTCTACATGGGTCTGAGGACAAGGTTGGATGGATTGGCAGAGAGCACAGAGGTGGAGGCAGGTCACAGGGTGGGAGCAAACAGTGGTGTTGGGTGGGAATGTGAGAGACAACAAAGGCCTAGAAGGCTTGAATCTGGGGCAGAAACCGGCAGAGGTGAGGAGAGGCAGTGATGGGGAGTTGTTGGCCTCAAGTGTTTGTCTCATGAGGACATTTCTGAGCTGATACGTGGATTGTTCCCTCGTGGGAGGTCTCTTCCCCTATTTATTCCTCCAGGGGTCAGTTCTTTCCTTCCTTCCTTCCTTCTGGTAGTAGCCCCTAACAGCCTTGATCTAGTGCTCAGGCTGACCCTCCCACCCCCACCATGGGCTGGTGAAGCAAGGGCCAGTCCAGGCATCTGTAACACTGGCTCTGCCACCCACTCACTAAGTGTCTTGGGCTAATGTGTCAAGCTTCTCTGCTTCTATTATCTTATCTATCAAATGGGGATAGTAGTACTGGGTTGCTCCCCTTCACAGGGTTATCATGAAGATAAAACAAAATAAAATATATGAAAGCACTTTGAAAAAGTTAAGAACCGTGGACAAATGGTTGTGCTACACTGAAATCGTGTATGTTCCTGACCACTCCCAGAAGGTGAAGAAGTGGCGTAGCTTTCAGCTTTACACTCATCTCATCTTTCCTCTTAACTTCTCCCTGGCTTGCCTTTTATGCCTGCAAATTACAGACAACACTATTCTCCGTTTGCCTCCCACAGATGTTTGTAATTGGGTATGATATGTTTGAACTATAGATCTGAACAGGGTACAACACACAAGTATTTTGGTCTTATATTTGCTTATATATTGGTCATTTTGTTCATCCAATCACTCACCCAACAAATATTTATTGCTTTTTAACTATATATTCCAGACAGACACTAGTGACAAAACAATACAGACATAGTTCTTTCCCTCATGGCCTGAAGTCTTTAGTGAGAGTCAGACAATTGGATAATCATTATTATACAGGCTATGAAAGAGGGTTATAGGAACATCAAAGAACAAAAGGCAGAACCTGGGGAGCAATGTGTAAGAAGTAAAAGAAAGCAGAAGAAAAGCCAGAACGGTGACATCATGGAAACTTCTAAAGGAGCCACTTAGAGGAAGAAACAGAAGGGAATCCTACTACACAGTCCATTTTCGTTATCCGTGAAAGCATTCATTAGAGGAAGCATGGATTCATGAAACCCACATCTTATTTGGCCATAAAATGGCCAATCTTCCCCTTCAAATCTTTTTTCAGGGTTGGTCTGTGGAGACTCAAAAAAGATTAATTTTTCTGCTTCTTCTAGCCCTTTGTTGAAGGCAATAATGACATTACTGTTTTAAAAAGAGCTGATGGGAAGGAGCAGAAGAGAAGAGCCTGGGTAATTCTCTAACTTGGGTGTCAACCCTTAGAGAATTGACCATTGACAAAACTACCCTTCCCAATGACCACCTCCCACCCTTGTCCCAACCTGCCACTCTGGATTCAGCTGGATCCTTCCAGATAGCCACATGTTTCATGTCACCTTCTGCCAGGCTCACACTGGGAGAAGAGGCAGAGCTCAGACCTTTTGGCTGCAACAAGTCCCTTTGTAGGGTGGATGGTGCCTGGACCACGAGTGCCCCTAAGAAAGGCAGCTCTGAGCAGTGTTCGGGCCCGAGCTGTGGGCACAGAGCTGCCTCTGGCCCTGGCCTTTCTGCTCTTGGTTGGGTTGTTTAGAGCATAGAGCAAAGGGCTGTTTGTGCCCTGAGTGAAAGCTCAGATGATAGGTTTTATGTAGACGTTTTGTCCACAGTCCACGTAGCAACTCCCAGGTCTGAGGTGCCTGTCGTCCAGGTGCTTTGCTGGATGGCCATCTCTCCGAGCCGGGCGGGCACTGTATGCCGTCTTCCCCCATAGGCCGCCCCACACAAAAGCATGTATTGACAGTCTCCTGCCACCAATTCTGTAAAGTCAGTGGCTCTCTCCAGTGTAATGCTGGGGGCCAAAGCATTTTAGATAAAAATCCACAAAGAACTTAACGAGTGCCTTGGCAGTTCGCATTGTCCATTCTCTGTGTATCTCTGTTGCTGTGGTGATCCATCTGTGCAGAGCAGGAGGCTCCGGTTGCTTTAATGATGCATTTCACCTGAATGCAGCCGTAGTTGACAGGTATAAATCCCCCTTGCTTTAATGGAAACATAACCTGTAACGCAGCTATTAACTGGTAGGTTTTTATTTTAACCTCCTGTGCTCTTCAGAAAAAAAAAATCCACCCTGAGGGAATATGGAGTTTACATCGGACTAAATCCAAGTGGTGTTAAATCATCATCCTCAGAGCCCATCACACAGTAGGACCACAGTGAATGCCGAGTCCCTCCTCCTTCCTGAATGACTGGAAGGGAATCTCCCCTCTGGACTGGATCCTGGAGGGTTGTGAGTTCGTTAGAACCAACAGAATTGGAGACAGAAAGTGCTACGTTCCCTTGTGTTGGAAGAAGTTGCTGACCATGTGATTCTCTCTTCATGCAGGTGTCATCTGTTGAGATCAGGTGGTGTCACCTTTGTCTTGCAGGTGTGAGAATCACAGTTTTCTTCTCGTAGAAGTTGGAAAGGAAACATTGCCTTTCTGTTTCAGACGCTGCCTGTGACCTGCTGCTCTCTGCTTGATGCATGCAGGCCAACCCAGTGGCCGTTTCCCCAATCTTCCATGGCCTTCAGAATCAAGTGGGGTCTATGTTAATCTGCAGATTCCAGGGTGCCACCCCCATAGCTCTGATTTGGAACACCTAGGGCAGGATCCCATGCACTGAGAAATACCGGGCCCAAGCTTTGCAGTTGAAGGTGACCCTCTGCATGTTTGTAAAACTGAGACTTAAGAAAAAGAACAGCCTGCAGCTGGGAAGAAAAAGAGTTGGCGCCAGGAAGCAATGAAAGGCATACTTCTTGTCACTGTTGTGCATTGGCTACATGCACAATGCTCTGGGTGCCAAGCTAAGTTATGTTAATTTTTTTCAACGCCTACTAGGTGCCAATGCCTGTGCTACGTTCTGGGAATACAAATGTGAGTAAGAAATAGCTCCTGCCCCATGAAATTCATAGGCTGGTGTGTGTGGGCAAACAGACAAATACAAACCAACTACAATATACAGAGATTAATGGTGTGATAACATAGCATGAACCCAGTCTGAAGAGTCATGGAATAAAAAAAAAATTGCTACCATTTATTGAGCACTTACTATGGGCTGGTCTTTGTCTTACATAAATTAAGTAAATTTATCACAACAAACCTATAAAGCAGGTAAGGAAAGAGGCCGAGGCTGTGAAAGTAGTTTGCACAAGGCTGCCCAGTTAATAAATGGCAGAGTCAGAAGATAGTGGCAAAAGGCCGTGTTCTTAGGAGCTGTAAGTCTTTCTAGAGAAAAGGGGTCTATTATCTAAGGGACACCTACTCTGTGTGGGGCTCACTTAATTGAATATTCATGACATTTCCGAGGGCGGCTGGAGCTCTGTAAGGAGAAACGCTGCAAGCGCCCACAGGCCGGCTCGCTCGTCTCGGTGCCACGATTGCGTCTCTCAGTCAGAGCGTGAATGGATGGCAGGTGTGCTGGGATGTTGATTCCCTTGGTCTTCCTGGTGGCTGGGCAGGGCCATTCACCTCTAGCTATGCCTCCCTGGTCAAAGGTTTACCCCAGGGTGCTCACAATATAGGGCACAGACAACGCTGGTCTCTTTTTCCTAGTCTTCACAAGCAATCAATGCTGCGTAGAAGGCAGCTGTTTCAGCCTAAGGTGATTGGGGATTGCATTTTGCATTTCCATCCTCTGACCACTTTTGAATGTGAGCTAGGTCCTTGCCCCAGTCCTTTGGATCAAATCAATCAGGTTGGTAGACTGGTGCTGGGAGAAATCACCCATCTGCTGAGCCGGAGTTAGAGCTCTTTGGTCCTCACGGTCCATTTGCCATCCCACTGACTCACTTTGCACACATTTTATCCGTTGGGGTTTCGGTTGAAGACACCCTTCTTCACTTCCTCTCCTAAAAACGGTCATGTCTTGTGTTCCAAGAAGCATGGCTGCTCCAGCATTAGCTGTGTGTCATGGGTGATCCCTGGCATCCTGACTTGAAGACGAGCTACAATGACAGGTCTTTAATCGATGTGCAGTTTCCATTTGCTTTTTTATGAGTTACTATTTTGGGCCAATTACACTTAAAAAAAAGCACTTCTTTTCCTTTTACTTGGTTCATCAAAAACAGGAAGTCAAAGGTATGAATACTCTTCCTGTGAATCAATAGAGAAAGCTTTCTCATCTGTGCCCAAGAAGATGCAGCCTAGGGCCACTAGATTTGCTACTGTAAGAATGGAGGGTTGCAAGCTGGACTCTGGGGTATTAAGCAGGCAGGAATGGGAGGTGGGACAGCTGTGCCTGTCGACGTTACAAGCCAAGCCTGGGTGGCACTAAATAGAGAGGCACACACTGGGAGCCGGGGTGGCAGGGGACGGAAGCCAGGGAAGGGGCAGGCAGCTTCATTCCAGGGGTGTTATAAATAAGGTGACAGGCGAGTGCTGACTAGCAAATGATGCACTTCAGTAGCAGTCAAACTGGAATGACAGTCCTGGGCCTTCTGGGAGCTCGTGAGAGGGGTGGCTGGGGTAGGGGGTGGGGGCGGTGGGTGTAGGAGAGGGGGCTCATTTCAACACCTTGTGCTTGGATCAAAAAACACACACACTGTTGTTGCACGGACTCATTCAGCCTCACCGATTCAGTCCGGCACTGAGTCACAGGTCACTGATTTCTGATTAGTGATATGTATTTCAGCATTAACTGGTGAGTCACAAGTATCAAGGAAAAAGGACTGATATGGTTTCAAGTCATCCCATGATGTCACTGGGGTTGAAAGACAGTCCTTTCTTGCCTGTTAAGGTGGCTGCTTGTCAGAGAGGAGCCATTCGGCGTGCTCTTGCCCAAACAGGCTGGTTGGTGTGTCTTCGGCAGCGTCCACCTGCCCGCTTCTTCCCAGGGGAGAGGTAGGCTGAGTGAGATCATGTGCAGAGAATGTTTGAAGATCTGGAAACAAAAGGCCTTCTATATGTAGGAGTTATCCTGTCACTATCCCCTGTCCAAAATAAATAGCCTTTTCTGCTGCTGTTGATGGGTGCTGAGAAAGCATGACAGCATCTGTGCCCAAACTTGTCTATCGCCCTCATCTCCCACCAGCTTCCATCTGGAACCTGTGCTCATAATAGGCTTTGGGCTTCTCGGGAGCATCTCTCTTCTCCTGTTTACTTGCTGGACTTGCTTTCAGCAAAACCATGGCTTAGGTACCAGTCTGGCATTACCAACTCAGATGCTGTGAGCCATCTATCTGGGGTGGCCCGTGAGGGCCAGTCTTTCTCTGCTGATGACATTTGTGGCGCTTGGTCTTGTTAATCTCTTCATTCTTTCATCAAGATTGTATCAAGTGCCTATTATGTGCTATGCACTGTGGGATGAGTTGGGGGCGCAGAGATGAAACTATATGATCCGTGTCCTGGAGTGGCCTGCAGGACAGTGGAAGAGAATGGCACATAATCCAGTCAGTCTGTGCAATAGATACAGGGGACCAATGGGGAAATGTGATTGAGGGGGATGCCATACCCTAGGAGACACCTAGGTAAGTAGCTCGTTTCATTTGCTGCCAGATCTAGTGCTTACACTGAGCCTAAATCTCCCTTTCTATAACTTTTAGTCATTTATCCAGGTTCCTCCCTGTGGAGCCACACAGAGCAAATTAGACTCCTCTTCCATAAGGATGGGACTTTGGATATGCGAGGATGACTGGCTTCTCTTCCAAGGATAATAGTCTCATGTCACTGGGTCCAGACCTGTCCCTGTTTTAATTGCTCCCTTATGGATCTAGCCTAGTTTCTCAATGTCTTCACTGAAGTGGGAAAGCCAGGACCCAATACAATATTCTGGGTTTAGCTGGAGAGAAAGTCAGAAAGATAAATAAATGAGGAATAATGAAAATAATAAAATAAAAAGGAGCCTGGTAGTGTGTGTGTGTGTAATGCATGGGTAGAGAGAGAGAAAATATGTTTTTATTTTCAATTTTACATAATGCAAAGTCAGTTCTAAGACTTTTTAGTATAGCATAATTGATTTTAACTGTCTGAGATCATAACATATATGTCCATTCTCTGGTGTGTTTATGCTAAAGTCTAATTAAGAAGGCTTGGTGAAAATGTCTGACCTGCATCTCTGGGTTGGTAGTACTGTTATCTGCCCCTCAAGTCAGTCTTGACCTCTATTTGACCTTCCTTCATTATCCGTGGCCTCAGCCCCCTGGGTGATCCTCCATTTCTAAGTAACTTCCTAATGTAGTCTTTACATGGCTTTCTCTCTACATCAAAGTCATAACCAAGCCCTGCTCTGATGCAGACAGCCATTGAGAAGGCTGGTGCAGACAACTCCAGGGGTGGCCATTCCACTTACAGTCTCTGTGGATAGTGCACACCTGAGGCGTTCACTGCTTCACTATTCTGAGCAGTGCACAACCTGTGCAACCACACATTGAGCCTGGATGCAGATCTCCTGTGATGTCTGCCTCTATTGCACAACCCAAGAATCCTGTTTCTAATCCATCTTGGGAAACTCTGTCAGTGCATCAGAATTTACCTGTCAGAGGTAAACTAAATTGGTACTTGGCATCTATTTCAACTACGTATATTGCAGAATCCCTTGCAGTTAGGGTTATGGATGCAATGCAGGTTCCCCGAGGAGACGCACTCAAGCAAGATTCAAAAAGGGTAAATATGACAAAAGGTCAGATTTCTGCAGCCTTGGCTACTGTTGCTGACAGGCAAGGTCTTAAAGATGCTGTGCTTTTCTGTAGCAAAATTCTATTGCATAGTCACCAGCCTCATGTGAGCAGAGAGGCAATTGTAGCAGCATGCTGATAGTTTCTAGATCCCACAGCTCCGGGGCTATGTTCTGGAACTCAGCCATTCCTGTGGCAGCTTGCTGACTCTCCGCCTTCTGTTTGGGGTAGAGGAAGCAGCTCCCCTGTGGGCCAGGTCAGTGGTGTAGTACCGGGAAGTCATCCCTGGAGATCTAACCGAGAGCCTATCCTAACCTTTCCAACAATTTTGTAAGCACTGAATTCCCTGTATTAAATCCCCTTCTGTTTAAAATAGAGCACTTTCTGTTTCTGCAGCTAAGCTCTGACAGGTACATTTATCAAAGGTAGTGTCTGAAAGGTGATTTCAACTCTTTTACCTTAATTAAAAAGTGTCTTGTGATTGCTCTTAAAGAGCATTGTCGTAGAACTTGAGTTTTCACCCTGTGTCTGTTGCTGTACACCCATGCCTGTGACCTCGAATCAGTCACTCAGCTCTAGAGTCCTTTTCCTTATCGATCAGATTAGGCAAATAATACCTGCTTTGCATATGTGAACATAAGTGGAGAGAATGAATGTGAAAATGGGCTTCAAGGTATAAAACGTGATTGCTGCCTTATAAAACGTGATTGCTGCCTTTTCGCCTCAACCTAATGTAGCCCCCAATAAGACCCGACCTATTCCCTTCACAAATGTCTGTTAGGAAACATTGTCTATTCATCACAAAGAGAGAAATAATATCAAATGTTCTGCCTCACATTTTATTTAGGATTTCCTATGGCTATTTTCAAACCAAATGCCCTGAGACTCTGGAGAGAGTTGACATTTATGCAATAATTTCTAAATGAATAAGTGGAAAGTTGGTGAAGTCAAGAGACCTTTCAAAGTCAGACAATGATCAAGATAGACATAAATATTATCTAGCATATGAACTCAGTGGCTTACGAAAAAGTCCTATGGAAACAGAAGACAGTTTATAAGTCATATAATATCATGTTGATGGCAGACTATTCATCCCCCTATCCAACATCCGCTGAATATCTGCCACACGCAAGGCTTTCTGCTAGGTATTGTGCCCCATGCTAGATGTTAAAATAAGTACATTAGGGAAAATTTTATTGTATGTAAATTATATATCAGTTAATCTGACTAAATAAAAAGAAAGACACTGAAATAAATATAATGAGTTACTCATTTTCCATGCCAACAAAGCCTGTTTGCCGTGTATAACAGACCCACTGCACAGCACGCTATAATTCGTTCCTCTGTACAGATAATTGCTCTTTGCCACACCCATGCCTGCCCTCACTCCACAGTTCCTTCTCGTGGGAACCCCTGCTCATCTCTGCCTGCCCAGTTCTCAGCTTCTTTAGGGCCCTGGTCAAGGGCCAACTGCCCTGAGAAGCTGTCTTGATTCTCTAAGTCTAAATTAGCCCCTCTGTCTGCTGTTCTACTCATTCGTGTATGTTAACTCTACTGTGTCATTCTTCTGTCTCATGTTAATTTCTGTTTTTAATGATTTCATTTTTTAATTATTTAGATATGTAAGTGTAAAATATTTATACATTTTAGTTAGCTATTTTAGTTAATAGAACTCAGACAGTGTAGCAGTAAGTAGTGAATAAAGTTTGCTGAATCCAATTTTGAATGGATCCTCTATACATTTTACTGTATTGAACAGTTGAAAGAAGGTAGATATAAAATAGATATTAGTGAGGCCTAAGCAAGAACCAACATTCTAAGTCTCCATCTTTCCTATTATTTCCTGTCCCTCTTGTAGGACTTCCTGCCTCCTCACCACCCGAAGAAGCGGACACCCATCTTCTTAGAAGCAGATAATATATTACAGTAGGCAAGGGGTATTAGAACAACAGAAAACAATACCACTTTTTTACCTTTAAGTCTAATTCTGTACAGTGCCAGATACATGAAATTTCAGGGAGAAAAAAAGTGTATAATTTATTCAAATCCTGACTAAACTGAAAAAGTGAAGTGCATAGGTGTATTCTGTAAGCAGTTTCCCTGTGCATGCCATTGAATTACTATTTTAGGGGATGTATGCACCCCCTCAAATTAAGGAAGAGGGTGAGAAGAACCATGGAAAGGCAGGAAAAAGAAATATTTAAGAAAGAATATCAAGTAGAAAGTTTGCAATCCTTCCCTAGAGAAAGGAAATCCGAGAGTCATTAAAAAAAAACTATTAATGCTATAAATGAAAATTACATACATTTGTATAGTGTTTTAAAGTGTCTAATTTTTTTACCTGTATTATCTCATGAGACCTTCAAGGTAACCCTGTGTGGTTGATAGGGCACCAGTTTGCATAAGAAGAAATGAATTTACTCCAATGATATGTTTCTTTGACCTCTTTGAACATACCAAATTTTGCTGTAAACAGTTTAGAGAAATATGCCCATCTGAATATTCCCTAGCTGTCATTTTGTTTCAAGATGTCAGACTACACCACTAACGAGCTTAATACACTTTAGCAGCTTACCAGCTAGGGTCAGAATTAGCCATTTACCCCAGAGAAGACACAAAAACAAAATGATTGTTTTTGAGACGAGGGCTTTGCTCTTTTGGGTTATAGTGTTGTCATAAGCATGACCTTGAAATGTGTATTTATCTCAAAGTCTGTACAAAGCAAAAGATGCTAAACATTTGATTCCAGACATCTGTTGGTCTCGCTCCCTGTAGAATATATATCTGCACCAAATAGACACGGAGTTGGAAGAAGACAGGGTGCTGATCTGAAATGCTCTGGATTGGTTATATGTGAGAGAGGATCAAACCCTGTTTACTTTCAGCTCTCCAAGGAGCTGGTGTGATGCCAACTAGAAATCAGCCAGAACATGTGATCTGAGGAAAGAAATTAGAAAACAACTCTCTTTTGTTTTGAATAGACACATGAAAAATAGAAAAGTGTTTAAAATATAGCATAATTTTTCAAGTTAGATACTCATTTGTTTAGCTAAAAAAGTATCACTGTGCTATGCACTGGGGACACATGGATAGAAGTGACATGGTCCTCATCCTTGAGGAGCCTGCACGCTAATGGGGAGGATGAACATGAAAACAAAGAGAATGTAGTAAGAACATCTATAAGAGTGTGGAGGTGGGGAAGGCTTCTTGGAGGAGGTGATTCTGGAGGATGCAGAAACTAGTTTCTGTCAGCAGAAAGAGGGAAAATGATTCCAGGCAGAGGAAAGAGTGTAGGGAAAGCATAAGGACATGAAAAGTTGGAATGATTTGTTAGAATGGACAGTGATTCATAAAATAAGTGCAAAAAATCCAAATTAAAATGGAGGAGATTACACATAAAAATGCACCATTTCTAAAAGATGTTTCCACATTCAAAAGGTTATCACATGTTCCACTCTGGAGAGCACAGCTCTAGAGCAACCTGTCTCCAACTTTAATGTGCATAGAATTTGAATAGGAATCTTACTAAAATGCGGATGCTGATTAAGTAGACTTGGGGTGGGTCCTGAGGTTCTGTATGTCTAGCACGCTCCCAGGTGATGCTGATCCTGCTCGTCTGCAGACCCCTCTGTGAATATGAATGGCAAGTGGGAGAGGGGCACGTGATAAGCCTAGCAACCAGTCTGAGGCTAGGGGTGGGGCAGTGTGTGTGTGTGTGTGTGTGTGTGTGCACTGTGGGCTAGATTTGATGCAGTTAGGCAATGGGCAGCAACCAATGTTTTTAAACAGAGTGGTGACAAGATCATATGTGTGTCCAGTGACAATGTGAAGGATGACTGGGAGTGGGTGGGATAGAACACAAGGATGGGAGGCTGCTACAACAACCTAGGGACTGATACTGGGAGTCTGGACATTACCAGTGACAGCAGGAATAGAGAGGATAGGGAGGATTCAAGAGATACTTAGGAGGTAAGACAGACAGGGCGTGATGATTGAATGGGTTGAGGGGTGTGAGGCAGAGGCAGAGGAGGAGGAGAGAATGACTGCTAAGAATCAGTCATGGAAGAGTGAGGTTTGGTGCTGCCGTGATGAGATATATAATGCAGGAGGAGAAAGTGGTCACGTTTGGGGTAGAAAGGAGCCTATAGGTTGTCCAAGCAGAGCTGCTCAGAAGGCAGTTATGATTCAGATCCAAGGTCCAAGTGAGCTGGATGCAGACCTGAGATGTATAGGTAGTGCCACACTACTCAGAGAAAGAAGCAGAGAAATGGATGAAGGATTCAATAAGGGATGGCCCAAGGGGTAGAAGGAGAACAGCAGGCAGTATTATAGCAAGTAGAAGCCAAGAGCTTCAAGAAACAGGTCATGTCAACATCCAACTGTGCAGAATTGTCATGTAAGGATGAAGATGGATTTAGCATTTAAGTGTTTAAGATGACTTTAGTGGAAGTAGTTCCAGAAGCATTGTGGAGGCAGGGCCATATATTGGTAGGTTAAGGAGAGTCTGGAAGGCAGAAAAATAGCCCCCCAGAGATGTACCTGCTGTAATCCTTGAACCTGTGAATATGTTATGTTACAAGGCAAAGCGACTTTGCAATTGTGACTAAGGTAGGAACCCTGAGTTGGGGAGATTATCCAGGTGGGCCCAATATAACCACATGAGCCCTTATAAGTGAAAGGGGAGGCAGGACGAGTGGGTCCGAAAGATGGCACGACCACTTGACCCACTATCACTGGCTTTGAAGACAGAGGATGAGGCGAAGAGCCAAGGAATATGGTGACCTCTAGAAGCTGGGAACAGTTCCCAGTTTACAGTCATGAAGAAGATGGGGACCTCAGTCCTACAACTGCAAGGCATTCTGCCAACAACCTGAATGAGTAGGAAATGGATTCTCGTGTAGCTCCTCCAGAATGGCACATAGCCTGCCGACACTTTTACTTTAGTCTCCTGAGACCTGTACCAGACTCCCGACCTACAAATTGTAAGATATGTAAGAAATGTGAGATAACAAATTGGTGTTTTAGCCCCTGAGTGTGTCAGTAATTTGTTACAGCAGCAGGAAACTAGTACAGAGGGGTAAAGCCCTACAGTCACGGCAATAATGAAAACGTCAACTACTCTTTCAAGATGTTTGATGGTGAAAAACATAAGATTATGAAACTCAGAAATATGTTAATAGGAAAAATTTAGGAGTCACTTTGTTTGGAGTGGGGGGTTGAGATGTTTCGAATCAGAGTTACATCCAGACCTCTGACGCCACATCCTTATATCTCTTCGCTGGATGGTTGATACTGGATGATTGATGGGTAGGATCACTGCATTTGCTGCAGGGACTGTAACATATCTTGGCCCCCCTTTGGACTTTATCTATTTACGAATAGATTTTATTTTTTAGAGCAGTTTTAGGTTCACAGCGAAATTGAGTAGAAGGTACAGAGATTTCCCACATATCCCCTCTCTGCAACATACACAGCCTCCCCCACCATCAACATCCCCCACCAGAGTGGTTCATTTGTTACAATCGATGACCCTACCCTGACACCTCTCTATCACCTAGAGTCCATCGTTTACATTAGGATCACTCATGGGTTCATGTTTTTTAACCTAAAAATAGAGAGATCCCACCAGCAACCTTTGGGACATTGATTGCCTGCTGTAATCACTCCACAGCCCATTGGGGCCCACACTGTGGCTTGGCAGGAGTGTACACAAGCAGTCGAAGGCACCTTTAATTTTTCCTGCTCTGTCTCCTTCCACGTCTCCCGCTCAGCAGTCCGGCTATTACAATAAGTGCTTAATGTGTGCTCTAGCATTGTTGTGGTATCATTTAGACGACTGCATGCTGGGCCGACACAAGTCAGAGGCGGCAAACGCATTAAGGGCTCGTGGTTATCAGCTTGCTGGGGATCCAGCCGATGGGATGGCGGTAAACCTCAGACGCTCCACTGAGACAGAATCCTGTTTGTGCTCTTTCCTCATCCTGTCCCACCCCCTCACTTTCTGTCCCTCAGAAATGCTGTCCCTCTACATTGTTTGAAGAAAATGTGTAGTCTGGCTGCTCCTCCATTCTTGCCCACCCCGTGGGAGCATAGAAGTATCAATTGGCGAATACATTGTTATTGCCTTTCAAATGAGAAAATGTTCGGGGTACTATGGTAATACCCAGGGGTGTTTTTAAACATCTTTTTTATAATTATATACATGTCAGTGTACTTTTAAATTTCTGTGGATATTGCAATTGTTCCAATTATACTCATTTGGTTTTGAAAAAAAGTTGCTAGAAACAAGGTCTGCATGTATTTAGTATATATTTAGTATGCCCTCAACATAGCATCCAATGCCACACCGTCAATTTCTTATTAACACTGGTAGAGGTCTATAAATCCAAGCAAGCCCTTCTTTTACTCTTTCTGCATCTCTATATTTTTCTTTCCCGTCGGTCATATGGAACTGAGCATCTATTTATGGTTATCATTCAATTCAATTACTAGACACACCACAGAGTGCTGGGCACTGGACTGATAATAATATCAGCAGTAATACTTCTAATAATGCTCATTAGTCCAGGTCTCTCTCACTGGTGTTCTGGGGGGCCAAGCCGGTATTCACAGACACGTGCATGATTTTATGGGGCACATGTGTGCTCTCCTTCCGCACAGAAAGGCACAGAAGTCAGCCAACAGCCTTAGCCCCCAAAGAATCCCCTTTATCCCAAAGGAGTACAATTATGAGCAGAAGGGAGTGGGAGGAGGTCATATTCTGTGACCTGCCCACCCATCGAGCTGCACTCTGTGTTGGTGTATGTTGCAGCTGTCCTGGGTCCCCTTATTCTGCAGTGGCTGGGTCAGTCTTTTTTTTTTTTTTTTTTTGTGAGGAAGACCAGCCCTGAGCTAACATCTATTGCCAATCCTCCTCTTTTTGCTGAGGAAGACTGACCCTGGGCTAACATCCGTGCCCATCTTCCTCTACTTTATACGGGACGCTGCCACAGATGGCTTGAAAAGCAGTGTGTCTGTCCGCGCCCGGGATTCGAACCTGCGAACTCTGGGCCACCGAAACGGAGTGTGAGAACTTAACTGCTATGCCACTGGGCCAGCCCTGGGTCAGTCTTTCTGATCACGCACATCTGGCAATACAGGTATTGAATAATACAGATAAATTCACAACAAATTCTTTGCCTGCATTTACTCCAAATCTTTGGGACCAAATCTTACTTATCCACCCTCCCACAAAGTTGTCTTCTTACCAGCAACACTAACACACCATCCCTTATTTCTTCTCACCTTCTTGGAATTCTCTGGTGGTTTTCTGATGTTTGAGGTCTGGAAAAATTTATTTGCTCATGAATTCAGCAGCTAGTATTTATTAACTACTGTGAAACATTAACTGTTGTGTGTGTGTGAGGAAGATTGGCCCTGAGCTGACATCTGTGCCCATCTTCCTCTATTTTATATTTGGGTTGCTGCCACAGCATGGCTTGATGAGTAGTGTAGGTCCACACCAGGGACCTGAACCCATGAACCTAGGCCACCGAAGCAGAGCACACTGAACTTAATCATTACGCCACAGGGCTGGCCCTTGAAACATTAATTTTATCAGGCAATGAAGAGATTTAGTTGATTAAGACATTCATTCTATGCTAAAGAATTCCACCATCTGTGACTTATTTTTTTAAATTCGTGTTGCCTTGAGTTTGGGGCATTTGGCTGATATGCACCAAATATCTCATTGGGTGGTCCATCCTAGAGGAGTGGCTGATGTGAGCTTGTGTCAAGTTGGATGTCTGGGCCCAAGTTTACCTCCTTCTGAGCATCAGAGGGCATCCTGGATGCACTTACAGTCTTCAGCTGGAGTGCGTGAGAGTAAGCCAGGAATGCCTTTGTTTGTCCGCTCTCTTGACCTGTAGGTACCATATTGACCGCTGTGAGAGCCTATGGCTAGGTGAGAGATCTGATAGACACCTGAGTGTCAGAGAAGCTGTGACCCTGTGACATCACTGTCGTGGTCAGGTGTAGGCACATCTTGGAACATAATGTTAAATGTTGTTTGAATATTTTCAAAATTAAAAGCATATATACACTTGCTTTCTATTTCATTTGTATTGTACCTAATTCAACACTACCAGTTACTAATTTGGATAACTACATTAATCTAAATAATTCCTTCCTCTATTATACGTAACACTGTGTCAATGATATAAAAGCTATGCAGATCTGTCATGTATATGAAAACTTAAGTTTTACATTTATTGAAATAACTTTTCTATTAGTAAACTTAACAGAATTATTGTAGAACTTCACCCATAAGGGAAGGAGTACATGTGAGCACTTTGAGGTTAGTTTGTCTACATCTGAGCAGTTGTGGACACTTTGGTGGCGATCATTGGTGATGAGGAAGAAAGGAGGGAAGTTACTGAGGGAAGAAGTCGGGAGCTGTTCAGGATGGTTTTGAGTGTTCCAGTTCAGTAGAGTAGACTGTGCTAGGCTGGGTTTTGGGAGTTTGTGGGTGAATATTGAGAAAGCTGGGTGCTGGTGTTTGGCCACAAATACCTGACAGAACAGTTATGGATGGATGGGTCGGGCCAGGGTACCATCCGAGGAAATATGATTTGCCTTCTTTCCATTTGGCTTCACTCTAGGTGGAGCAATGATGACTGGTTTTCATTCCATTTGTGCCCCAAAAGTGACTTAGAAAATGGGTCTTTTTTCACCAGTTTTGCTTTCTAGAAGTTGATGTCCCCGACTGGCTGTGACCAGCTGGCAGCCTTTAGCCTCAGTGCAGCCATTTCTGATTTCACACCCTCTGTGCATTCTTGGGTAGGAACCCGTCCCCTCTCACATCCTGTGGACACGGAACACTTCAGCCGGGGAGATCCACAACTACTTCCTCCTGGGTCGGAGGCTCTCTTGGCTCTAGAAGCTTCCTGGGTTTGCTGACATCACCCTCGTGTGGAGGAGGATGGGCCTGGCTGCTGAAAACATACATGTAATTGAATGAATTCTATTAAGTAAAAGGAAAAGAAAAACAAAACTAACTCAACCAGACACACCTTCATTGGCCATTGTTCACTGCTTGGAACTTGTGTTTCTGTGACTTGGGCAGGAAAGGAAGGGGTGACCCTGAGAGGCATTTCCTAAGTACAGTTTAGAAAGAGCCTCGGGTGACTGGAATTGGTCAAGAGGAAATGCAAAGCGGTGCTCCCCCTCCAAATAGGGTGATTCTGAGGGAGCTGATCTGAGGAAAAGATGTCATGATGGGAGCCTAACAACTAGGAATTTCAAAACAAAACAAAATGCTATTATCACCACCTCACCAGTCAGGAGCTTCCAAGAATCTGAGGGTTCTACTCCTCTTCACACCTTAAAAGCCAGATGCATTCACTCTTCAGCGATGTTTCAGCATCCTCCCTCAGTGACAGATTCCGGTGCTGAGCATTCCTCAGTCTGGAAGACTTTTCTCACGTCTAACCCAGATCCCTTATGCTACAGCTGAAGTTCATGTCTTACTCTGTTCCGGTGGAGACGGGAAAGAACCTGTCACCATTTCCTCCTTAAGAATCCTCCAGACACTTGATGACTTAAAAACAAATCTTATTTCCCCTTGGTTGTTCAGAACTTCTCTCTGACTCAGTAAATTCTGGAGAATCTTTGTCAAATGCTCCGGGGAACAAGCTCTAGTTACCAAGCAAAGTAAAAGTGCTAGAACCAGCATCGTGTTCTGGTTTGTCCAGGAAAACCCTTTACCCTGGATTCTCGATTTCCAAACAGCATGCAGCACACTGTTTAAAGAGTATTTTGTTTCCCTTTTCTGGAGCCCATTGTGTGTTGCATCAAAGACAATGAGTGGTCCACACAGCTGCAGTTGTGGAAGTATTAAACCTCCCACCCGAACCCCCGGGGGCTCTCGGAAAGGAGAGTAAAACTGTCTGGGTGAGGTGTGCGTGTCGTGTGTCTGTGGTGAGTACAGAGGGGCGGCCGGGGCTGGGGGCCAGCGATGCCCTCCTTCCAGCTTGAAGCATTCACTGCCTCTTTCTTTCAGGCTCAGGAGGCCGTCCCCACAGCGACACTCACACGCTGAGGAACTGAATAATTGTTGGCAAGGTCGGGGGGACAGTAAGCCAGATTGGGCGGGGAGAGCATTCCATTACTATAACACAATGCCATAATAGGCTACAAAATTCTTTTCATATTAATTCTTATACAATAGGAATTTTAAAATGACTTTTACACTGAAAAGGGAGGTAAAATGCAACCCTAGTTTGTGCCTTCACAACCAAAGTTCTCTTATTCATCTTGGGGGGCTTCCAGGTGGGTCTTAGCTGCGGGCTCTGTTTTAGAAAGTGTTGGGCTCCTCCTGAGGAAGAATGTGTGGCTTGCTCACTCCAACCAGCTCAGAACTTTCTCCTGGAGGCCTTCCCTGCACGGCTCTGAACCTGGCGGCCGAGGCCGCTCTTGGGAAACTGGCCCTGCTGGAGGGCCGTGCTCATTCTTCTCGCCCCATGACCAGAGGGCCTTGTAGTACGGAGCCAAGCATGCCCAGGCCTCCTCAGAGGACGCGGGCTTGCGGTGCCTGCAAAGCTCGTGGTGCACACACTGGTCTGAGTGACGTGCTCACCTCCAACACCCCACCTCCCACCCACGAGGTATTGGCATGATGCTCACCCAGGGTGGCAAGGACAGGGTGTCCTCCTTCCTGTGCCACTCTCCCTAGGGCCTTGCAGAGCCCTGTGCGCACCTTGTCAACGTTGTTGACAGGCTGACTCACAGGCAGGGCACGGACGCTGGAACCCAGAAACCTGGATACTATTTCTAGCTCGGCTGTGGTCCCGGCTTTGGTTTCCTACCACAGAGCCCAGGTGGAGAAGTCATTGGGCAGGCGCTGGGCTAGGCGGCCGATCTGGGGTGGATACCAGGAGACGTGGGACTTTTTCTTCATAAAAGTATAGAAAATGAGTTTAACAGTCCTTGGACATCCCAAGTCCAATCTCTGACTTTGGCAATGGTGGGGAAGGAAATATATTCAAGAAACCTCTATGAACTCTGTAACGGAATTCCAACTCTCAATTACTTTGAGAGTAATTTAAACTCTCACCCTTAATTCATTGTTGTACTTATTCGTTGAGTATACATTTATTTAGAATATCTAAGGAGAGCCCTTTATAAAAATCTCCATAAACTTTATGTGCAAATAAACAGCATTCTTCAAACCTTGCAACTCCACATGAGATCAATTCCTTTCCAAGCACCCTGCAAGGTAGGGGCTGCTTGGGCAGTATTTCAGACTTTCTTAATAACACCTGTGGGGAAATTATGAAACATTTTCTTATTTTCTATTAGGCTTATACTTGTTCTTTCGATGAAAGAGACTCCGTATGTAAATGTGATTATTATTCTCTGAATTTCTTCCGTGCAGTTGAGCACCAGCATCTCCTGGGCTGTTTGTACAGGATTCAGGCCTGAATTTTAACAGTGAATATTAACTAAGAAAAGCAATAAAATCCATGAAAAATTAACATTGCTAAAGAGGATCACAGGCCCCCAGGGTCTACAACTCTGAGGGTCACCTATAAGTGACCACGATTTAATGAAGTGGTGCTCCCTCTGATTAGTAAGAAATGGGCCTGGCATCTTCTGCAGAATAAATACCCTGTTTCTGAGCATGCCAAGCAAACGCTTTCAGAGGCTGAATTTTCTCCCAGCTCTAGTGAGCTGGCAGTGGACAGTAGAGGACATTCCACTGAAATCGGGCCATCGGGAGCTGAAGACAAAGGCAGCTGATTCAAGTGCACCAAATTGGAGTTTCTCTAATCAAATATATTAAATTCACCATCATTCTTGATTGTTTTAATGGGAAGAAAGGGCAGCTGTGTCCTTCATTTTCTAAGCATTTTATTTAGTGCCATGGGGAGGAGGAGAGGGGAGGGGAGGGAAAGCAGGGTAGGAAGGGAAGAGGGGTAGAGATGGCTAAGAAAGCTACAGGAAGTTAATGTCTTTTGTCTTAAAAGTAAAATGATTTTGCATGCTGTTCAGATCCGCACTGAGAGTTCCCAGAGCCGTCACGCACTGAGAGAAACTCAGGATAACCAGTTTACAAAGCACGTTATGTGGAAAAGCAGCCAGCAAACAGTCCGGGGGGCTTGGAGTACGCAGGCAAAGAGAGACACGGGTGACTAGTGTTAGACAGATTTGCTTCACTGGTTCCATGAAAGCTTGCTCAGTTGAGTGTTTCTTCCCCTGCATATTTGTGCATTGTACAAAAGGATTTAAATTTCAAGACACTTGGGGCAACTTATCTCTACTCCTTTGTATCCTTCCTGGCTAAGAGCAGAATTCACAAAAGGGTTTTTTCACCATTTGAGCAACAGGATTCAAAATCCTAGTTAAGAAACTGATGGCCCAACCTATTTTTTTTTTTTCTAAAACAGTTTAACAGAAAATCCAAGCATGATGCTTCCTGCCCAGAGCGCAGCACTACATACAATGTCTTGGTATGCACCTCCAGCTTCAAAGGAGAGCTCAGGCGCATGATGTCACTTCCTCTGTCTGCTGGGTTGATAACAGGATGAACCTGAACGAGATATGAACCAGACATTCCACTGTGTCATTAATTATTTCACTACACTGTCAGGCAGGGTACTTAGGTGGACGTTGTTTTTGCTCTTAGAGCTTCGCACACACAAACGCACTTCGCAAAGGAAACAAAGGTCCGGGATGGCAGCGTGGGGCTCACAGGCTCGCACAGGCTAACGTGAGTCATCCAGAGAGAGGGCTTTCGAAGCTGGTGCCTGTTACAGCCTGAAGCCAGCCTGTTTCTGAGCTGGAATGTGAAAGGCAGCTGGCTGTGTCAAAGGGGCAGAGAATAAAGCCACAGTGTAAAATGAAGACACAGTTCAGCAAAGAGAAGATGCCATGAAAATGGTTTCTGCTCCTCAGGCAGCTTCTTTTGGAGGCCTCCCTTTTGGAAACAAATCATTCTATTCCATGTGTTAGGGAAAAAGAGGGGGTGGGGGTTCCTTTCAGAAAAATATTATCCGACTCTTTTTGAATGTCCCCATTTGAAGGGAATCAAAGGGACCTTGATAAGGCAGTGTCTGTATACTCTGGGGCATTGCATCAAGTGACACAATGCAGGCTAAATGAAGCTCTTCATCCTCTGGAGGAAATCTAATAACTCAATCAATCAGCTCGGGTCTCCTATCATATATGGTGGGCGTCCAGCCCGTTTACAGAAGTTCCTTCCTTTACCGTGAGACAGCTGGGTCAGGCCAGCTCAGAGAGAGGAAGAAATTGCCAATGCATTCCACCCCACGCTCCCTCCCTCTCTCACACACAAGGCCCTTTTGTCCCTGTGGCCCCATCCCTTGGGGCATGGCCTGAGCTGAGTGGAGGCTGTTGCCAGGGAGTTGCTCAGCTCCCAGCATCTTCCTTTTGCAGGGCTGTGAGGGGTGAGCCTCCTGGACTGGCTTGGATTCGCACCCAGAGCTGGCAGGCTCTGTGGGGACATCCACTGTTCTCGTCCTGGGTCTTGGTGGGGCTCAGGGTTGCTGTCTCTTGCCACCTGTGGTTAGGGCCTGAGGCAGGAAGAAGGGTGCAGAGGTGCTTGTGAAAGCATGGGGGCCACAGAGAGAGCTCAGGGCCAGGAGCTGAGTGACTGAGTTGCAGCCTGGCCCCATACCAAGTTCACCGAGCAAGAATTGGGCAAGTCTTCTGACCTTACTGTAGCTGGGTCTTCTCCTCTGTGAAATTAGAGGCCAGAGAAGATGATGTCCAAGGACTCGTTCATGTCTAGTGGCGTGTACCTCTCAACAATCACTGAGGGCACAGGATAGAAAATACTGTGGGCTTCCAAGTCAGGTGGGCCTCAGCTTGAATCCTGACTTCACCACTATGTGGTTTTGTTCAAGTTATAAAGCTTCTGTTTCTCTTTTGAAAACATAATGGTTTAAATCATATCTACCATAGAAAGATGTTGCGTGAGTTTAATGACCTGAATTACAAAAAAGAGTCTGGTCTGATTCCTGGTGCACAGTATGTCCTTCTAAACAACGGCTTCCTTGCAAACTAAATGGTGTTGACTGTCAAAAGAGAAAAGTACTTAATAAAAATCCACATTAGTCCATGAAGCTAGAAATTTAAAAAGAAATTATACAGCACCTCCACATCATAGGTTAGCTGTTTCTAGACATTTCAATTACAGAGACAAGTTGGAAAAAATAAATTAGGATTGGTTGCAAGGTAGAATTGTCAACTTTTACTTTTGGCCAAATAAGTTGGTTAAAAAACAATTCTTAGCTACTCTCACCATCATTTCAAAAAATAAAGACCATAATGACCAGTCTTTACCAGGAAGGGACACTTGTCTTCATTAAACTAACATATATGTCATACATGTATTTTTATTATACATAAAGTGTATGAGAACATTGTCCTTCCTTTCCCTTCTATTTGTAATTTACTGTGGATTAGTGACAGTTCATCCCATTCTGCCACCAATATGGGGCTGGTCTTGGGAAACCACTGACTTAGGAATAAATTTAGTTGATTTGTGTACCTTTATGTGTTTGTGTGAACTTGTCTCTGCTATTTTACTTATTTTCTCTTTTTCCTTTTCTCTTTAAACTCCCTAATCCCGGACACACAAACACGTACATTTCATTTATGTGGCTTTAGCCTACCCAATCTACCCTGAAATTTCCAGAAAGGAGCAAAATGCTTTGCCAGTGTCATAAATTTCAATTCCATATGTACCCTTCCTTCCTCCCACTTGAAGGGACAGTTCTTATTAGCACACAGAGCCCACCTCCAGGAGAGAGGGCCCCTCCTTTCATACGCCTCCACGGCATTTCGGGACTGCCTGACTGCATTTCGCCTCCGGGCAGAGTACCATGTACAAAGAAAGCAAGGGAGGCCTCCCACCTTCCCCCTCCTGTGGACCCACTTTGCATGGGGTATCCAGGGGGCTTTTGATCCTCTTCTGGTCTCAGCCACAACTTCTCCTCTGTCCTGGCTCAGCTCCTAGGAAAGAAGGGTTTTTGAGCCAGTCAATTGGTCCCTTGCTCCTTTCCCTCTCAGTAGAAGGCAGGAGACCTCTGCGCTTAGCCAAGACTGCTCCCTCAAAGCAGGCGCCTGGGCTGCTTTTCATCGGCCAGGAATCTGGGCCGTCACCCCCGAGAGTGGAGTCCGGGCAAGTGCTAATGGAGCAGGAGCCGGATGGGAAAACTGGACGGCTCTCTGCCTCCTACTGATTCGGGTTCTCCCACTGTGGCCTCATGTGTTGTGAATTATAGAAATACCAGACACACCCACAATTAAATATAAGCACCAAAATGCTCTTGAATGCCAAGTGTAAGTGACTGTGAAATGCTCTCTCGATTTGTGCTGCCTGTACCCGGCTTGCTTCCATGAGTGCCAACACGTAGTGAAGCTCGTACTAGCTTGCTCTCCACCAGCTTGCCTTGTTTGTGGTGCTTCCCTATAACTTCCTGCCACCAGGAACTAGGGTTGTGCTGGGATCACATTTTCCCTGCAAGGGGAGCGACCCTTCTTGTAGACATATTTGGTCTCCATGGGAGGTCTCTCCATCCTCAGAAATGGACACACAGAAAACCCATTAGGCCCAATATCAAATCTCTTTCTGGGGTAATAGATGTCAGTGCTACTCGCTGAGATCTGAATCAGAGATCTGCAGCCTTTTGGAGCTGAGTGTGGCTGGGCCCAGCGGTCCAGCTGGCCAGCCACACAGACATCAAGCACGGCGCCACCTCCCTGCTCACCATCTGGGCCCAAGTCCTGCAATATGCAAATCACAGTAGTGTGCAGAGAGCAGCCAGGGTCTTCCCTCTCTCCTGCTCCCCGCTCCCCCGGGCCCTGCTGCCCTGCTCGGTGGGGTCTAGTTCCGGCAATGTGCGGTGGAAGACACCAGCAAGGAAGTGGGGTGGGGTCCGCATCTAAGCTGGGCTTTATCTTTTGGGCTTGTGAGTCTCCTTTGAAGTGATATAGACCATAAAGAACAGTGAAGCTTGTTTTTCATTTGGGAGGCTTCAATTCTACCAAGAAGCTTCTTAAGTGTTAAGAAGCTCACTGAGGTTGGTGCACTCTCCCTTCATGTGGTTTGCAGTTCTCATGTTTTACTTATTTTTGATGTGGTGGCTGCAGCCAATGAAAGCTAGTCCCCTCCTCCCCTCCCCCAGCCCCGGTTCAAAGTTATAAACTGAGAGTTTCTGGTTTCTGTCTTCAACATTTCCTCTCTTCGACGTCTCCGCAGGACTGAGAATGTCATTTTCGCAGTCACTCCCAGGAGCTTCAACTCTCATGATGTCCTTTGCTCATTAGTGGGGACAGTAGGACACATGGGAAGGGGGCCAGGGTCAGGGCTGTGGGGCCACCCGCCTCGGCAGACATTCCTGACTGCAGACCAGGGGCCGGGACCCATGCGGGAAACTGAGGCTACAAAGACCAACCAGCAGAGACTCCCACCTTGGGCGCTGCAGCCTTCCTGGGGACAGAGAGTGGTCTCCCACCAGCAGGTCTCTCTTGAAAGCTACCAACACCCTTTTCATTGCGTAATCCAAAGATCCTCTTCAGTTCTTGTACTTCTTTACCTCCCTCTAGTTCTGGGCCTGTTGATCACCCCTTCTTTAGTCAATATTTTATTCAATACATACTTATGAGTGGCTAATTTATAAGCCACAGGAAATGGTACAGCATGCTGGCTAAACACATGTTCTGAGGTTGTTACATCTGTATTCACACCCAGCCCTGACTTGTCTTAGATGTGTGACCCTAGTGAGTTATGCAGCCTCTCAGGGACTCAATTTCCTCACCTGTTAAATGGGGTTAATAATATCACCTACCCCATAAGGTTTTGTGAAGATTAGATAAGATAATATGGGGGACGTGCTTAGAACAATGCCCTGGCACTTTGTAGGTGCTCAATAATATTGGCTACCGCTAAGCACTAGGAATACAGCTGTGAACCCAGTAGTCGTAGTTTCTTCCCTCACAGAGTTTGCAGAGCAGTCAGAGACAGCCATTCTACAGGGGGTGTCAGCGTGTTAAAATAAAAACAGTAAGTACTGGGCTGTGCTGCCAAACTGTGCTCCTGCACTATTCTGTTTCCCAGATTCTCTAAGCCTTCTTCCTCTACCTCCATCACTAACTTGTCTTCCTCTTTTGTTCCACAAAGCAGTGACTCCACAAGACTCTGTGGTTATTCCTTCCCCCTGCCCCTCACAGCCACCCCAACTTTCCAGCAGAGCCGGCAGTGAGGCCTCAATAAGAATTGAAGGCTTCACGTCTGCTCAATCAGGAGTCATCCGGGGTGGGGGTGGAGCAGTACAAGGAGGTGCCTAAGTGTGTGTTCAGGCTTCCTTGTTGGAGAGAGATGGCTTCAGATGATGACCTCTGCTCCGCAGTCAACTCTTTGGCCAGTCATCTAACCTTCCATGACTCATTTCAATCATCTCTACAAGGGAGATGATAATACTCTCCATGTGGGATTAGTTGACTATATAGATATATTCTCAACCATATATACACAATTTATATATACACACATGTACGTAAACATATATATACATATGTGTAGACACATACTTATGTGTCCATATGTGTGTATATATACATTTATATAAACATACATATATGTATATGAAAAATCTCAGCTCAGTGCCTGGTCCATAATAAGCACTCAGTCAATGGCAGCTCTAGTTCTAGCTGTTATCATGAGCTGAGCATCCCTGTAGGTGGTGATTATCAGAACAGTTTCTGGAATACAAAAAAGTAGCCCTGTACGGTGTGATTCAGCCTTGTGTGGTCACTAAATTAGGAATATGGGAACAAAGTTGACAGAGATGGGCTCATGCCCTTGAAGGAGTTCAGAGGACGGATTTGTGCACAGGTGACTCTAATGCCAGCCAAACTCTAGAAGACAATCAAATGGAGGATGCATATCTGGACTCTCAGAGAGAAAACAGTTCTGCTCAGGCCATCAGAGGAGGTATCTTTACGTGTAGCCACTTGAGCTTAGACAATCAAAAAAATGTTAATGGGGAGATGAGGCTGGAGGAAGGGCATTCTTACCAGAAGGCAGAGGAAAGCCTAGGAACAAATGCATGGATTTAGGCAACTGCCTGTCAGGTTTGGGCTTTAACCATGGTGATTGGTGCCTAGCGGGCACTGAGGGGCTGATTCTGGAAGACAGGCTGGAGTTGTGGTGGAGGGTTTTAGGCTGTTAAGGGGTTTGCAGCTAACCACACGTTTGAACTAAAAATATGTTGTCTTAGAATGATTCGAAGAATCCATCAGGAAAATCCTAGCTTGTAAGGAGAAGGCGAATTTAACAAAAAAAAGAGGATTTATAAAATAAAGAAATAAAGCCGAGTTGAATCTGCCAGTGACAGCACCTTCTTTGTTTCTACTGGCAAAGGATTCCGTCATTAAGTCACAGCACCGTGGCTGCTGCCATCAGATTAAACTGTCAACAGATTTCAATGTGTAATAGAAACTTTCAACTTATTTTATTATTTAAAAAAAGGAACATGGTGCCAAAGCCACAGACTTGGTGTTATTAAGCTTCGGTATTTGAGCCTGGCTACGTGAGGAAGTAATCTAAACTGATCTTTCCCCCATCTGACACATCCTCTATCCACATCTGAACCTTCCAATGGCTTCTCATTACCTGATGAATAGTTTCCAAACTCCCAGGCATGGTTTACGCCCTGCTTTACCCTTCAGCCCAGACAGCCCCTTGTTACTCTCCTCCTGTGCCCCTATACCCTGGCTGTGTTTCACTGCTTGTGGATGCTTGAACCATGCTATGTGTCCACTCAGCTCTGTGCTTTCCCTCTATCTTCTTGGCCTGTTAATCTCTTCTCTGTATCCAAAGCCCTGTTCTGATGCCACCTGTTCCAAGAAGACTTCTTGATCTCCTGTCTCAGGCAGTGCCCGTCTGTTGTTCTTGCATAGCAACCTGTGTCTATCTTTATAATACTAACTCTTCTGAAATATTGTGATTACTAACTTAACAGAACTTCTTCCCCACATGCTTGTGAGCGCCTGAGGCAAGAACTGCTTCTCTCATCCTTATGTCCTCAATGCTTGGCTCATCATATGGATAAGAAAAGTTTCTGAATGGAAGGAGAACCATCCTAGGAATCCAAAACACTGTATTGCTTGCCTCAACAAGACATTAAAATATTTTAGGGGCTGGAGATAGCATCTAATCTTGAGTAGTTAGAATAAAAGAAATAGAAGAATCCATCCTGGGAACGCCATAAAAGGCGGGGTCCTCTTGAGTATTTAAAAAGTGTCAGCTTTGACCTAGGCCAGTGTGCAAATGTGGTCTTGGACTTCCTGCTTCAGAATCAACCAGTCTGCCAGCTACGCATTCATATTTCTGAGCACCTGCCTTATATTTCCCAAGTCAAATTCCTGGAGGACGAAGCCTAGGAATTGGCATTTTTAGCACATTCCCCTTGTGATTCTGATCCGCTCTCGAGCCTGAGAACTCCCGACCTGGGCAAAGTTTCCAATCAAGGTAATATCGGTAGGCATAGGATGGAAGGGGAGATTGCAAAGGGACAATGCACACTGCTGGAGTTTTTATGGTTCAAGAATTCTCAGCAAGATTCAGACCCCTAGAGTAAACTGTATACTATGCAGGCTGTCATGGGAGGGCATCTTGGCTTCAAAATGAAACCTCTTCTGCTCCCTACATTCTATGACTTTTGAAACATTTGTAAAACAAGCAACAGGACCAAGATTTTCTGAATGTCCTATTATTCTACTTGGATATTGGAACAAAGGCCGTAGACAGGAGCAGTCAGAGCCGCTTGATAGGTGAGGGAATATAACTAGAAACAGCCCTGCTGGGGGGGGAGTGAGGAAGGCCTGGGTCCCTCAATTTGCAAGCAGAAATAAATAGATTATTCTGTAGGGCCCCAGGGTGGCAGGTCTCTTGGTGTTTTGCCACTTTCTGGTTCCAAGGCATAAATTGTAAATTCACAGAAATGAGCTCCCAGCCTCCTGACCAGAGAACTTCCTTCAGGCTACAGACTCCCCCCAGGTTGATGGGAAGGGATTTGAGGTGTGGTGGCTCTGGGGGCACTCAGGTAGGGGAGACCAGTGCCTTCCATTGAAAACAGGAGAAAGAAGGGACTAAGGCCATCCAACTGGGCTTTTCCTGCTCCCTCTTTCATTGTATGAGAGGGCTGAACTGTTCTCAGCCTGCTGTTTCCTTCCTGGGATGAACTGTGGTTCAATGACTGTGTAGAGGGAATGCTCTGGACCACATGGTGACTGAGACGAAAGGGAGGTAGGTGGTCGTCCCCTGATTGGGGTACTTTGCCGATGGGTGATTCAGGGACAATTATATAACCATCTTGGGGATAAAAAGACTTAGAGGTGAAACCCTGTTCAAAATAATGCTGTAAACACGAGAAGATAAGAAACATCACCAAACAGTAGAAGCGTGGCCCTGAAATTCCTCTCACCTTTGAAACTAGAGGCAGAGAGGAAAACTGGATATATGTCGCCAGGTGTCTAAAGAGAAGATTAAGGGATGAGTCTCTGATGAATAAGGAGCTGTGATCTATTTCTTCATTTAACTTATTTTTTGAAATGGATAACGAGGCAGAAAAACGTGGAGATTAAATTGACCTAGAAGCAAAAGAAGAAATTATTGCAAGTGTTTTTCTAGTCATTTCCCTCAACAGTAAAAGTGAAGGAGACAAATTCTTTTTCTTTATATGTATATGTATATATATATATATATATATATATATATGTTTTTGTATTTTGCTTTAAATTTTGTCCTTGAACATAAAATGGCTTTAGCTAATACAGGATTCTAATCACATTGTAAGAGTACAATAATGAAATTGTAACCTTTGACAACGACAAATCTGCAAGACATGGCAACATGAGATGACTAGCATTTCCTGTGCAGGTACTTAAAACTCATTTGCCCCAAAGCAATCGAGAGAAAGTTCTGTGTACAGAACATCTAAACTCTCACTTGCCTTCTAACATCTTTAAGTTTCTGAAAATACGATCTAGAATAAAAGAAGTAATAGTTAGGCAAAAGGCTCTAACAGAAAATTTAAGTTCTGGTCTGAGAAAAGTCAATGTGTGCCTACCAATTATAGCAATAATAATAATAATAATAGAAAAAAATTAGGGGTGATTATTTGCATTTAAATAGATTTTTCAGATTTGCTGCAGTTATTTTAAACAAATGTTTATCATGATTTACTTCTCCACCTTTCTTTCTACATATAATTTTTAGGGGTAAGGTTATCACATAAAACAAGCCAAGTATAGATACTTTTATCCATTTGTTGATTCAGTACGCCTCCTACAACTCTGTTCTTTGAATAAATAGGCGTCACTTTTTTAGCTGTGGCTTAAAAAAATGGACATTGACACCAGGCAGGTCTTCATGACCCTGCAAGATTAAAAACCAAGGACTGTTGTTATTTACATTTCTTGGCCAAGGAGAGCTCATCTACCTAACATGCTGTGTCTGCGTGTGATTCTGGAACGTGATCTATGACTCGGTTCTGTTAGGTATTGAAGCACTCTGTGTGTCCGTAGCCACTCAGACCCATGATTGCCACACACGAGAGCTTCCTGCCTTGGCTAAACTGTCTCCCTGCTGCTTACCTCAGAAATATGCTTCTGGACTTATTGAGAATGGCATCTGGGTGCCTGATGTATTTCTAGTCGGTGATCCTGAGTCACCAGGGTGCACAGAAGTATCACATTGCATTTCTACTGTGACGTGAAGCCTGGTAAGAAGAGACTGCAGAGAGGACAATTTCTTCTAACTAAAAGGGTCTTGTCCCTTCCTATACTATCCTCGGAAATACGATTCCCTCATCCCCTCACACACAATGTTACTACCACGCACACAAAGGTTAGCACTCATCTATAACATTCTGATGCTCATCTATAACATTTATTGAGCTCTTACTATAGGCCCAATATTGTATTCAATGCTAATGTAGTGCTTTTTATATAAGCCACATACTAGTCTAAATTATTTTAAAATGTTAATTTTCGTAACAACCCTAAGAGATTGTTAATATTATCATCCCCATTTTACACCTGGGCAGGCTGATGTAAAGAAAAAGGTTAAGGAACTTGCCAAGGTTAAATAGTAAGCAAGTGGCAGAGCTCGGGATGGCTCCAGAGTCCATGCTTTTAGCCACTTTGCTATGTTACTTATGAAAAGTTTGTTATATCTCTTAAAACACACTATGGTCCTATAAGGTAGATCTATTAATGTCCTCATTTTGCTGATGGAGAAGCTGAGGCACAGAGGGCCATGTAATTTTCCCAGCATCATCCATTCAAACCCAAGCCATCCAATTTTAGAGGCTTCCAGATTTTTCTCTTATGTGGATCCCCTCAAGGTGGCAATGCTGGAGACTGTCTTTTGCAGGTGATGTTAAAGAAGAACCTCCATGCAAAGGGCTAAGGTGGTTGACAGCTACTGAAGGGTGCGGGATGTGCTTGAGAGAAGCAGAGGAGATTCGCAATGCTTTGCAGTCTGCATGCACCACGTCTACATCCTTCTGAGTCTCATCTGCTTTAGCTGGGGACTTAACCTCAGGGGCAGTGAGGGAGTATGGATCTCTGGCCTCTGGTTCTCAGATTCCACGTCTTTAGGAGTCAACGCTTTCGTCTGGAGCTGGAGCAACTGCTCTGCTTCAGTCTGCAGTGCACCTGCAGATTTACCATTAAACTGCCTGCCGAATCAGGAATAATGATTCTCAGGGGGAAGAGATATTATTTGCATTTGAATTAATGTTAAGTTCAGAGTCACAGATTCCTCATCAAGAAGGATTTAGAGCAATTGCTGATATCCTGGGGATCTGTGACCAGCTCATTATTTTCACCTCACAGGGTAGTACTACAATTTTTAATTTTTTTTCAAGTCTTCTTTGGAAAGTTTGGCTCTCTTTATCCCCATGATCATAATTATAATAATTTTGAAACATCAGTCTGCTCAGATATCAAGGTGTTGAACGGATAATTTCACTTTAATGAATTTGTCTCATATGGGCTTATTTTCCACATCTGTCCTAAGCTGAATAGCTAACTGGTTAATATGAGAACTGTTCCGTTTCATTAGCTTCTCCCTGTTGATTTCCTTGAGGTGGAACTGATACACTGCCAGTTGCAAGCCCTGTCAGCTCTTTCTTTTAAGGCAAAGCACGGATCCAAATTCTATTCTAAGGCACTGATGCCAACTAAGGAGAATTAAAAAATGAAATAGTTTGATCATCCACATAAACCGCAGGATTCCGTATGCCTGGTGGCTTCTGAGAGATTAGCAAGTACTTGTTGTGAACGTCATAAACACTTGTACCTGAGGCCATCTTGGGTAAACTGTACAAGGAAGGCCACAAAGCCCTGGCAAGAATGAAGAGGGAAAGAGGTTCGGCTGATGAACACAGACAAGGATAGGAGAAGGAAAAAGAAAGCAACAGGGTGGGAGGGGACCCAGGAGGCTTTGTTGAGGGTCTAGAATTGGAGTATAAGAACTGCTAACCTTTCAGGAAAGAGGTCTTGTGATTGCTGTGGTGGGCTAAGAGGATGTTTGGGGATGTAAAAGAGAAGATGTCAGTTGATTACTGAGCCTCCTGGCAAGAGAAAGGTGGTGCCTCCTTCATAGGGCCCTAAGTTCTGCTGAGGTGGAGAAATGATCAGATGGGATGCTCTGGGCTCTAAGAGAAAACCTGATGCAAACGATCAGCAGGTTCATCACCTCTCCCAGCAAGAAGGTAGAGTGCACTTGAGGATTGTTTGATTCAATGACTCTGTGTCATCAAAGATCCAGTTATTTGTCTTTCTGCCTATGTCCTTGGCGTTGGTTTTATTCTTAAACTTGTTCTCCTCAAGGTTGTGTGATGAATACCAGCAAAAATTGGGACAGGGTGCTTCCTTGCTCATCTCCCTAGGGTTGGGGAAGGGAGACACTCTCTCTTCATTCATGGAAGGAAAATTCTTCACTTCAGTCTGAAAGGGCCAATTTCGGTCTTGTCTTACCCCAGCACCAATAGCTGTTACCAAGGGAATGTCGTGAGCTGCTGGCTGAAGCCTGAGCTCCAGAAGCAATCACTGGCAAGAGGTGTAGGGTTACCTGGATTATGCTAGACTAATCAGTGCCCACTCTTGGGGCTGGCGCTGGGGTCAGCTTTCTGTGAGACACATGGGCCATGCGGAGAAAGGGTGCAGTCTGCAGGAGTGAAGAAGAAAGGGATAGAGTAACAGTACCCACTATGCTAATCTACGAAACAGTGTTGCCACTCTACCACGAAGAAGGTAAGGATCTCAACTGAAGTCTACTGACCCCAGAGGTAGATCAAGACTAAATCACCTTCCCCTAACGATCTGACACCAGGCGTTTCTGCTCGGGTGTTTACGAGCCCTACGAACAAGAAAAAATGGAAACGAAACCAGAAAGCAGAAAGCGGCACCGAGAACTCAGCTATTAAAAGGAGTGGGCACGTGTGTGGGAAGCTCTGTGTGCTGGGTGTGTCGGGTTGTGCCCTCCACCATATCCCGTAAGTGTTTAGAAGGATGGAGACTGACTGGGGCATGCTGTGTACATTCCAGAACTCCATGAGCCTTCAATATCCAATCAGAAGAAAGAGTGAAGAATGGGTCCCAGGTCTCCATGGTCCACATAAAGTGGCCTCTTGCTTGGTAAAACTGGTGAAACCAACTCTCTAGCAGTCATAGACTCTTCTGTGCCTTTTGTTATTTTTTATGCACATTATTTCGAGTGTACTTTTATTCCTCTTAATTATCCAGAAATGTTTCATAATTGTCCTTTCTATATATTCGTCAATTCACCCTTTGAGAATAATAAATTGGTGTCATCTTTTTAGCTAAAGGTTAGGTATGCATGAGGAAAGAGCCACCTTCTCCCAGATTATCCAATATTTGTATTACCAGTGTAAAGTTTTCAGTAGCTGTGAAGTTGACAGATGTCCTAGGAAGAGATGGATGTAGGTAGAGTCACTTGGTGCATTCAAGTGGGATGAGCTTGAACTAGCCATGTCCAGCGAGAGATACAAGAGGGGCCTTGTGAGAAGAGAGGCTAAAAGTCTGGGATCAGAGGAAGACGGTGATAGGGAGGAGAGAACCATCAATGTCAGAAATAAGAAAGAGCTCGTCTTCCAGTTCTAGGTGTGCAGACTGGCTAAAAAGTAAGTGACCCAGAAGGTGATGTCAGAGGCTCAGACCCCTGAGAACAGCTAAGAGAGAGAAAAGACAGAAAGAATCAGGGTTATACTAGGGCTCCTGGCCAGAATCCTCGTGCATCTTCCTTTCTCTAAAATAGCAGCCTGGCTGATATGCTGGTACAAACCTGCCTGCATGGCTCCCTGTACCCAGCAAGTTGTTCCAGTCTTGAGGTAAACACTGCAACACTATGGCCAGCAGGAGATGAACAGCCAGGCCGTTTCAGAGAGGCCTGAACCTCCTGATGGGGTGTAAAGGATTAAGGGTTTTTGAAGGACCTCTGTGAAGGGAAATGGAAGACAGCGAGAAGAGTGGAAGGTCCCGGTTTATGGTAAAGAGGCTACTGAGGTTAATGCCATACCAACTTTAATCTAGAGTAGGGTTTCTCAGCTTCAGTATTATGAACATTGGGGGCTGGATAATTCTTTGTTGTGCAGGGCTGTCCTGTGCACTGTAGGAAGCTTAGCAGCATCCCTGGCCTCTATCCACTAAATGCCAGTAGCATACCTCTACCCCTATTTGTGACAAACAAAAATGTCTCCATACATTGCCAACTGTCCCCAGGTGAGATTTTTGTTGTCCCCCACCAACCCTGCCTGGTGAGAACCACTGCTCTAGAGGGAAGTAGGAACTCCAAGGCTTGGGAATTATGGGCTTGGTTGAATGGGTGAGTAGCTTCTCCCTGAGATCCTGAGGGACTGATGAAGGTGACCAAGATTGGGCACAGATTGATTTACAGCTAGAGAATAAACTTGGGACCCCAGTGTAGGGCAATTTGTAAAGGTGATTTTAGGACCAAGAAGCCAACTGGATTAGAACACTGGCCAGGACCAGTTTGTGCAAAATGTGACATAGAGGTCAATTGAGAACCGATTGGATGAACTAAATATCCGAGAATGAACAAAAGCCACAGGCTGTATTACATGGGTGTGACGATAATCACACTGACAACAGGACTGCAAGTTGTTACGTACCTAGTAAGTGCCAGGAACTGCGGCAAACGCAGATTTTACCCAATCTATAATCTACAACACGTCACATGTGATTAGAATGTGGGGTGTGTGTTCCACAAAAGCTACTGTGAGATTTTAATTATCATGTATGACACTGTGTGTGTTATATACACGCACACCATATATGTGTATAGACAGAGACCCTCCTAATGTGGAAGAGCACCTGGTAGCTCACAAAACTCTAGAGGACACACGAGGCAGCTGATATTTACTATTGGGACCTCTGATACCTAAGGCTCTTTTGACTCCAAGTTGGGGAGGAAGCTGGGTCACAGAAGCCAGCCAGCTGCTGTGTAAGGAGTATCTGTTGGTGGTGGTGGTGGTGCTGGGAAGGAGCCTCTGGGCCAGGCCAGGGCTCTTGGGGTCTGAAAGGAAAGTTTCCTAGAGCAGCATCTTAAACTTAAACGTCCAAAGAGGTCACCTACTGTTCTTGTTAAAATACGGATTCTGATCCAGAACCTGAAGTTCTGGTGGGGCCCAGAACTCTGTATTTCTAACAAGTGCCCAAGAGATGCTGATGCTGCTGGTCCAGACAACCCTTTGGGTAGCAAAGTCTAGCAGCATCAGAGAAGGGAATCTTATTCTTCTTCATGTTTTTTGGTAAAGCAAGTCAATTAAGAAAGCCTTAAAGAAGCTACAGGACACAAGTGAGTCAAAGAAATAATGCTAAGATGGTGGGTGGGGAGGCAGAGGGAAAGGACAAATAGGACCTTCCCCATCTGATAAACAGATTATCAGAGACAGAGGCACAGAGTGGCTTGAAGCTTGAAAGAACAAGAGTTTTGGAGAAGTTTGTAAAATTACAACTTCATACAGCAGGTAGTAAACTTATGGAACTCATTATCCCTAAGCTTTAGTAAAGATTAAAAATACAGTTACGACAATGCTATAAATAAAAGTAAATTACATACTTGCAGTAGGTTACAGAGGGAAGGAAGGGTATTTTGGAACACCTCCCTAACCTTTGAGGTTGACACACATGTAAGCTCTGTGCTCACGGTTTCTAAACCAAAAATAGGAATTTGTGATTCACAAAGGATTCCTTTTTTTCCCCCTGTCTCTGGGTGTAAGAGATACTGGAAGATGCAGTATGGATGCTAGATCATTAGCATTTCCAGGACTTTTTGATGGTTCCTGAGAACAAAGTGCTAAACATTTGAAGTGAGTACCGTCCTGGGGAATCCAGGGTCTGTGGACCTTCCTTTCAGATACCACATTGGGCCAAGTCCCCCAGTCATTCTGGTAGGAGCAGAATGTGTGGAACAAAGACTCGATGTGTTGTTCTGTACATTGGAGCTAGCTCAACTCCCACATACCAACTCTTTTTTCCATTGCATTAGCTCCTCTTTGCTGATTTCCTAAGGTGGTTCGTAGCATGTGTCTCTACATATTTATTTATTTATTTATTTTTGTGAGGAAGACCAGCCCTGAGCTAACATCCGTCGCCCATCCTCCTCTTTTTGCTGAGGAAGACTGGCCCTGGGCTAACATCCGTGCCCATCTTCCTCTACTTTATAGGGGATGCCGCCATGGCGTGGCTGACGAGCAGTGCATCGGCGGGCGCCCGGGATCCGAACCTGCAAACCCCAGGCTGCCAAGCGTGGACTAAACGGTTGCGCCACCGGGCGGCCCAATCTCTACATATTTTGGTCATTGCATTTACTGAGTTCACTAATTTATTCCACAATTATTTATAATACTGCATGCCCAATGCGGGGTAAATAAAAAAGAACAAAACACTAGCTCTCTCCTCTCATGAAGCTTACAATCAAGTGGGAAAAAAATGGCAGCAAAGCTTGTAATTTTTTGTGTGTGTGTGAGGAAGACTAGCTCTGAGTTAACATCCATTGCCGATCCTCCTCTTTTTGCTGAGGAAGACTGGCCCTGGGCTAACATCTGTGTCCACCTTCCTCTACTTTATGTGGGACGCTGCCACAGCATGGCTTGACTAGCTGTGCATCTGTCCTTGCCCGGGATCCAAACCTGCGAACCCCGGGCCGCCGAAGTGGAGCACATGAACTTAACTGCTATGCCACCAGGCAGCCCCCAAAGTTTATAACTTTTTACTTATCTTTTTGAAAACTTATTGAAGAAGTGCTGAGAAGGAGAATTTACAATTACGTACACCAAGGAACATTCTCAGATGGGATGGTTCACAGAAGGCCTCTCTAAGGAAAATGACTTTCAAGTTGAAACCCTAAAAATAAGTAGGAGTTAGCTTGACAGAGTGGAAAGAACATTCTAGGGTTATGTAAAGATGCTAAAGCAGGAAAGAGCTTGAAGGCTAGTGTTGGTGGATGTCATGAATGGGGTTCAGAGAACTGTCTGCTGACGCTGGAGAGACCATTCACAGAGGGCCGTCTAGGCCGGTAAATTCAGGTTTCCGTCCACACACATATACCAGAAATCCATCAGAAGGTTTTGAGCAGGGATGTGCCTTCACTTGCTCTAGAGCTCAGGACGCTCCAACCCTTAACCCTGAGATGGAGACATGACGCTGAGGCTTGGGTTTGGATCTGGCAGGCCGAGCGGTTCCGTGGGTGCAGAGCAACAGAGGCTCCTTCAGTCATCCATCTGCATGGACACCACGGGTCTGTGTCACTGTCCAACCTGTAAGGCACAGGTTGGCTTTGTGACAGAGAAGAGGGGTGGTGCAAACACGTGAAACACATGAAAGAAAAGAGCTACCTGTTTCCATCATCCATCCTTTGACATGGAGTGGGAGAGTCCCACCCAGAACACTCAGGCATTTGTCATTCATTATGTTTTGTGCTTACAAAGTCTTCTTCCAGGAGTGACAAGCAGAGTGCTGTAAAGACCTCAAAAATTATTTTATATTCCAGATTCTGTCACCTGCATGTAGTATTCCCTCAGGTTTGGGGGATAATTTAGATTATTATCTACTAAAAGGGTCAGCCTCTTAGTGGTAGCTGGTAGATGAAGCAGGAAAAACTTTTTTTTTTTTTTTATGGCTTACCATGATGAATAGAAAAATCACTTGCTTTGTCTCTTTTTTAAAAAATCATCTTATGATGAATTTAATTTGAAAGAAATGAATTCACACCATTCTTGTTTACCTTAGTCTCATTTACCTATAATCTCTTAGCCTATAGCTATGGGGCTGATTTTCAGCTCATTATAATGCCTTACGAATCAGGCATCCCTAGGGAATGAAGGGGGTCGAATCGTAAACCAGAAAAGGGAAATCTTTCTTGTTTTTGCTTGTAGACCCCTAGATAAATTTTCTGGTGATCTACTTGCAGCCTGGGAAACAGGGGGAAAGACGGGGCTTGGAAGTCTGCCATATAGATTTTAGCCAAATAATTCACTTTTCTTGCATCAATTTTAGCACAAAATATTTTCAAAAAGAAATTCTTATATGTTGTCATATCCCCTCCACCTACCCACCTCCCAAAAAGATGTCTTAAAGTTGGCATCCAGAAAGAAAAGGTGAAATTCAGTATTTGCCTCCACAGGAGGGCATAAATCAGATTAGACAGACTAAATTGCCTAAGATGATAAAGTCAGTATAACTGAGGGCTTTGTCTTAATTCCACCCAAGAGTTATCCACATTTACTGGTTTTCTGAGCATCTCAAATCAAATTGGGAAGAAGCTGGGGCATGATCTCATTCTACCTATTTTGATGTGAGATTTCCCCATCAATCACCATGGATAAGGAGCTTCTCCAAATTGGACTTGGAGATGAAGGAGAAAGCAAATACTCAGAAGATTTGCATGTAACAAGCTTAGGGAAGCAGAGTTCTCAGGCCTGAATTCTAAGGTCTCCATCTCCCTGTGAGATCTCAGCTCAAGAATGAAAACATGAATAAATAAACAGACAGGAGCTCAAAAGCGAAGTGTCTGCAATAGATAGAAACAATGTTGGAGAATGGTCTTCAGTTTCATTATCAGCAACAACAATAATTAAAGGGTTTTGGAACCTCAGTGGTCACCACTGCACTGTTTAATAGTAATTATTGGGTAATTACGTATTATTATGTGAGAGCTATATAATTATATAATTGTTACTATTAAGTATGATGTTGACCATTATGGTTCCAACCTCTTCTTCATTTATGGTGCCTCTCTTGGGATGGTAATTGGGATAATAAGGGATAAAGTCGAGAAGAGGGAAAGTAATTGGGTGAGGCCACATTTGTTTGGCTCAGCTAGAACAAAGGACTGGGAGACAGAACCTTAGGAATCAGTGACATCTGTCCTGGAGCAACTCTGAGGCGGACCGTGGAGTCTGAACTGTCAGTGCTGTTCTCTGTTTCGGAGCAGCAAAGGGCAAGCCCAGGCTTGTTCGCCTCTGTCTTGGGTGTAGCCCAGGTCACGGGAGGGAGTTGCCAAGCACTGAGTGGGATGCTTTCCATAGACAGTTAGATTAGTAAGAGAATAGGGCGGGCTTTGTGAAAAGGCAAAGCTAGGTGCTTGTGGCAGAACACTTCTCACCCCAGGAAGTTCCCAGGTGATTCCTAAGGGGAAGAGGACAGTAGTTTTCAAACTGGAGCTAATGTCCCAAATCATTCCATAAACAATTCACTTCCTTATTCACAAGCACATTTTCAAACCCTCAGTAGGAAAATGACCCAAATGCCCACACATAGGGTAAGAGGAGACATCCCGTTAGGAGCAGGACCGGGCCCACCTCTGTGGTTGATTTTAACCGCATTCTTCCTGGAGAGAATCAGGCGGGGAGCAATCCATTCAAGATTAGAGTGCAGAAAAAGAAAGGACAACTGAGCTCATAAAATTGAGTCTGTGAAACTAAATATTGAGGTTCTCTGATTCTCTCTCTCCTGAAAACTCAGATTGTTCTCCAACATCTGCATTTATTTATTTCTCCCTTTAATAGGAAAAAAAAGTAGAAGGTATAGCTAGTCTACGTGTGGGCAAAGTTACATCTTAAAATAAGGATCTTAGAATATGACTCTTGTCTCCTCAAACTAGTGCTTCCGTCCCTGAACTCTGCTTAACAAGAGTTTTCGTCGAATATGTATACAATTTTTCACTTATCTCAGAATCAGAACACCAATTTCTGATTTCTGTATTTTGCTGTAGGATAATATAAGGTTGGTGTGAACAGGAGGTAAATTTAGTACTAAAATGAATAACTGGCCGGGGATCAGGGGGGTTGAAGTGTAGAGTGTTCATTCTGGGTAGATCTGTGTGGCCAGAAGCGATTAGTGCTGGGTATTTTTAAGTAGTATTTGGCATTTGGAACTTTGGGACATTCTGGTTGGCTTTGGCCATATTGAGTCAGCCACACTGAGTCAGGAGAAAGAGTCACCGTTGAAGCTACCTCCCTCACCAGGATGGGGTTCTTCTCCCCAGGTGAGTTTCACTCGATTCATCACTTGCGGTGATCCACAGGTGAGCCAGAGGAGGAGCCCTGTTCTGTTGGCTGCCTGCCTGCTGTTCCAGTAACTGTGTTTGAGGTGTGGCTGCAGTAGCCTAGGACCAAGACTTGAAGATTGGGTTCTGGCCTTGACCTATGGTGAGGATGACAATATACTTTATCATTCAAACCAGGACACTTTTGAGAGTCCAAGGAGGCCCTTTAAGAGTCAATATGGAACGATATGTGGAAACGGGACTGTCCTGGGCAAACTGGTTTATACAGTCCCCCCACATGGATCTTGGGTAAATCACCGAACCTCTTTGAACTTCAGTTTCATCAACTTTTAAAACAATAAAAAAATACCTATCCTGTCTATCTCACAGGGTGTGAGGCTCAAATGAGATAATAAATCTGAAGAGTGTTGTAAATAAGGAATCACTACAAAGGTGTGGGTTATTTCCAGATGTCCAATAACGAGCCCAAATATGGGCTAAATGGGTACAGGTGGTCAAAATGTACAAACTTCCAGTTATAAGATACATAAGCCCCGGGGATGTAATGTACAGCATGGTGACTATAGTTAACAATACCATGTCGTATATTTGAAAGTTGCTAAGAGAGTAGATCCTAAAAGTTCTCAACAATAAGAAAAAAATTTATAACTATGTGAGAGGATGGATGTTAACTAAACTTATTGTGCCAATCATTTCCCAATATATGCATGCATCAGATCATTTTGTTGTACACTAAAACTAATACAATGTTATATGTCAATTATACCAATGAAACTGGAAAAAATAAAAACATATGAGAAAGGAAAATAAGTCTGCGAAGTGGTATTATTAGTGATCTATATCACTTTTTACAAATTAAATGAATATATTTTTAAAAAAGGAGCCCAGAGGCTTAGCACTCCTTAATAATGCTAAACCCTGCACACAAGTGCCAAGAGTTCCAGTTTTTGATTACAAAGAAACTGCTTCATTGTTATTTTCTTAACCCTCAACAGGGTGGCTGGTATTCAAGCTCACTCATTTCATGGAAGCAATGTGGAGCCAATTCCATCACTGGGTTTATCTTTTAGTGCAAGAAAGAGTGATATCCACCCAAAGGTAGAAGTTACACAACATCTCCATTTTCCTTTCTTGGTCAGAGAGTGAGAAAAAGAAATTTTATTCCCAGTGTTTTGAGATTCTTCTAACCATGGTCACAAGAATTAGCATCGGAGAGCCGAGAAGCGGCATCCAGTTTGAGGTTTTAGTGTGGTTTTTAAAACGTTTAGAAAATGACCAGATATCCAAGCTTGTCTGTCTCTGCTTATAACTATTTTGGTGGCCTCTGAGTGGCAATAATTCAAATATTATTGCTTTTGTGCCATATAATTTCCCCATAACACAAAGCCTAAATATATTCCCCTCAGCTCCATTGGAAGACTGTTGCTACAAGTGTGGCCTATGGCAATCTCTATGTCTGTTACCAATAGGATGGGGGGCCTTCTTTAAGTATCCCTGGGCCCCAGAGCCTGATTAACTCACCGATGCAAATGCCAGTCTTGACTCAGAGATAGAAGCTGGGAATTTAAGGTCAAACGTAAAAAAAATATATTAGGAAACTTGTTATGATTACATGGTGGAAGCGTAGGGTGCTTGGAGCCAAATGTTGATTAATGTTAATTTTAGGGTAAACAGAGGGAGAGAAAGACAGGAAAAGCCAGCGGACTCCAAAGCTAAAAATATCCTTGAGAGTCAGCGTCTATGGGCGTACAACCTGACAATTACCTCTGAACAGTGATTACCTGTTCTTATATAACTAACCTTGAGGTTCATCTGGACTGCTAGAGCTTCTCTCCCAGAGTATACCAATCACTGTGATTCGCGGACCACTGAGCTAAACCCAGGAATGCCTGCACACTAAGTAACTCCGTGCTGCTCGTTCAGAACAAGTGTCTTCTCTTTCTGGAATAGTACAGGAGGAATATGGTTTATTAGAGACTAAATCTGTTGGGAAGGAGGGAATAGTGGCAGTGTTGTAGATACTTGTCTTGTTGAGGGTGATGTGATTTGCAAAGGAGACACAGAGTAACTTGCAGCTCAGTTTAATTAAGGCCACTTGAAGAGCCTTTCTGTCCTAGAGTCCTTCTCTCTGTTTCACTTGGGAAAGCCTAGAAAAGAAAATGTTAAACAGACCTTCAGCATTCTGGCACTGATTAGTACAAACTGTATCCAAAATAAAGAGAAAGTGAGAGACCCAGGGAGGCAGAAGAAGGATCTTTAAGTCTGTGAATGTGAAATGAAATTGAATACTGTTAACTAGAATGGGGTTGAAATTAAATGGAAATGGGAGGTGTGGAGGAGGGAAGAATATTGGGCTCGCTTCTCTTTAAGAGATCCTCTGAGACTTGGAGAGACTAGAATCAATCATAACTAATTGATTTAATTCATTGTTTAGAGCAGATATTGTTGCTTGCTTACCAACTACTAGTCCCTCTTTCATCCTTATTAATAATTTATTTGGGTAATCTGCCCTCTCTCCCACAGCCATGTGTTTCAATAAGACAATCATGGTCATCCCATGTCCCTTCCAGGCGTTGGTTTAGGCAAGAGCATGTGGTGCAATTTTGTGCAACGAAATGTGAAGGAATACTTGCTGGGGGACGGGGGCACCCGGCAAAGATTTTTTTTTGTTTATGAAATGAGACCACCAGGAAGAGGCAGTCACCTTCAGCTCTCTCTGCTGGATCTAGGTGTTTACATGTAGTGCCAGAGTCCGCCATATTGCTTCCATGAAATGAGCTAGCTTGAACACCAGCCACCCTGTTGAGGAGGGCGGAGCTGAAAGACAGGAGGGACTTTGCTCGTGAATGATGTCAAGGAGCCCGTAAATTAACTAACCTTGGAGCTGCCCTACCTGGGAACTTCTTATATTGTGAACAACTCCCTGGTTGTTTATGGCGGTTGAGTCAGAGTTCTGTTACCAGCAGCTGAAAACATCCTAACTGATACAGTACTTTCTTAGGAGAGTTATATATTTTTTACGACAAACCCTTTTCTCTGCCCGTAAGAGGAGCCTCAAATCCCTGGGAGGGAGTATTCTGATCCCCACACTAGACAATGCTCAAGATTAGTAATAACAACTGTAATAATAATTTGCACTTATTTAGGCTATGTATTTTCCAACTTTTTTTGCATTGATCCTTCCCTGCGAGGCAGGTAAGATGGATATTATTATCCCTATTTTCAGGATGAGAAAACAAACACACGGAGGCAGAATGATTTGCCTGACACATCTAACGACATGTTGATGACAGAGTTACGGTAAAACCTAAGTCTGGCGGAGAGAAATGTTTTGACAGCGAGAAAGAGTAAACGTAGAGAAGGATTAAAAAGCGCAAACTCTGGAGGCTGCCAGAACTGGGCTTAAATTCCCACTCTACCTCTTGTTAACATTGTGGCCTTAGACAAGTGACTTAAATCTCTCTGATCTTTAGCTTCCTCATCTGTAAAATGATAACGACAAAACCCGTATCACCAGGATGTTTCAAAAAATTAATTAAAAAAAATATTTAAAGTACTGAGACCAGTCCCTGGCACATTACAGATTTTCCTCTCTTTAACACTGTTCACCTCTTGTGGAAAGAAATTGTGGTAACTCTGTCCTTGCAGCTTTTTAAAGATGAAATGGGCAACCATCAGTCCCAACTAAGGCAAGGAAATAGATAGAACTGATTATTTCTAAAAATCCTTTAAAATGCAAAAGCAAGAAAGAAAAAAAATAAACAGAAAATTAAAATTGAAAGTGTTTCTGGCTAGTTGGTGAAGACGAATGATATAAAACAGGATGCCGCATAATGGAGACAGGGCTGGGAAATTTATGTGGGAATGAAAACAAGACCATAAAAGAGGCCAGGAGCTGGTAATGTACAAGTATGGAAGAAAAAAAGCCAGGGGCCATAGTGGTACGCAAGCTAAACATTAAGTCGGTAGTGTTTTGCTCTTATTAAGAAAAAGTCAATTGTAGCCTTGGAATTCATAAACAAGCACCCAGCGTGAGGGCACTTTGAGCTGACCCTCGCACCCTGATCAGCCTCCATCAGGCCTCTCTTAGAATTCTACATTCTTTCTGACCCCACCTCTTAAATAAGATGAAGTGATTCAGAAGGGATTTGAAGAAAATCCAGAGAAGGCAGATGAAAATGATTAAATGTCTGGACGGCAGGACTGAAGGAACTGGAGTCCTTCAGTTTCTCTTGTAGAAAAGAGGGCAGGCAGGGAGCCCAATAATTTTGGTGCCAGAAGGGATATTGTACAGAGGTCAGGATTCTGACCCTTTCACCATCTGTATCCTCTCCACCTGGTCAGGTGTCTGCACAAATCAGGTGTTCACGTAACCGTTTGCTAATGATATTGGTGACGTAAGTTTTAAATGCCTTCTGGAAATTTATGTTGAACGTGATAAAGGACTTTGTGATGCTAAGAATTAGAGAACCTGGAATACAAATGATAAAATCTTTTAGGAACATTAAAGAGACACTGTGGAAAAACCGCAAAGTTTATTTTATTCACATGTATTTAAGCCCTCAAAGAATTAGGCCAAATAAAAAGAAATCAGTACTAAAAAGCATGCAGGTAGGTAACTGGGTTCTGGGTTTATGTCCCTGCTCTGCCACTGACAGATGCTGTAAATTTGCGCAAGTTCATTGGCCTCTCTGAGTCTCAGTTTCCTCGTCTATAAATTGGGGGTAATAATACCACTCTCCTCATGGGGTTGTGAGGATTAAATGCAATAATGAATTTAGTACACTATTTGGTGATTAGTATTTACTCAGCACTCAGGACATGGGAAAAGATTAAAAAGCCTGGATATTTGTGCTAGAATAAGTCAATAAATATTAGCTATGATTATTGAGTAGGTAGAGAGTACCAGTTTGTTCATTTTAGGAGGTGCCTTAGAATTTCCTTAGTCTTGGACACCTCTTCATTCACTGAAGTCCATTCTTGGCTCTAGCGGCAGGGTTAGTCTACACCCTAACTCCCCTTCCAGGTTAACTTCGACTCCCACTGCAGCCCCATCTGAAGGGGGAGACAGGTGTCTGCTGTTGTAACATGTGTCCCACTCTGTTCAAATCACAATGTGGGAGAGTGTTCTCCTGACCCCTGAGGTAGCCTGTTCCTATTCACTCCCTCCCCTCGCTCTTTCTTTGAGGAATTTCAGCTAAGACACAAGAGACCAGGACTCAATTGGTGATGGTCTCGAAAGCCGGAAATGTGGATGTGAATAACCAATAGCCAATCTACAGATAAGAAAGACAGAGTGATGGTCATTGAGCCTAAAGTGAGGACTAGCCTGGAAGCACTGTCTAGCCCAGGGAAGAAAGCACTCCGGGCTAGTCCTCACATTAGGCTCGATAAATATCACTCTATCTTTCTTATCTACAGATTGGCTATTGATTATTTGCATTGTCAGAAGGTCATCTAGATTTGGTGGCTGAAGCTTCCATTTCAGGACTGACCACGTGGAGCACGGTGAGTGGTCAGTGAGCACAGACACTGGCCTGCAGAGAGGGGACAATCAATCAGAGGAGAGAGTTGATGTGGCCTCAGAGAAGCAGAGTTCTTTGCCTGACGGCCTCCCAGTTTGCCCGAGGCCTGGCTGCATTTCTTGCAGATTTTCTGTAATAAACCCTCTTGTGCTTAGTTCCTTGAAAACAAATGACCCTTGCCCTGGACACGGTCCACAGTCTCCTCTGCCAGGCATGAGAAGCTACTTAGTAAATGTTGGGACGGTGACAGTGATAATGACAAGGAGCTGGGGGGAGTAATGAACGATCTGCTTTAGAATCACGTTCCTCTTAGATCCTGCTGTGCTCCCTGAATCTTGTGTTACTGCCCTGTCCTGGCCGTGAATGGAGACAAGACGCACGCCCTCACCTCCTCGTTTCCTTGAGTAGCAGGTGTAACTGCAGCTCCAATTCCTTCTGATTCCTCTTTCTCTTCTGTCCTTTTCTTCTTTGTTTAATGCCTGTAACTCAGACCCTCGGGTACCTGACATCCGTTACTCAGCTGGACCCTGGGTCCTTCAGTGTAATAATTTTGGAATTAACAGTTGTACTAATTTCTGTAATTAAACTACCCTTTATATTTTAAAATGTGGAGGTGCATCATCCTGGGAGATTAAGTCCCAAAGTAGTTATGTGAGGCAAAGGTCGAGTACACTCAAAACGCCCATTGAAAGCTCCTCTATCATCCTAAAGTAGACGGCAGTATATGTGGTTTGTGTACACAGAGCTGTACAGGAATACTCTTGTATTCGTGTTTAATAATGCATACAATAATCTAGAGTGTATGATAAACGGTTTTACACAAAATAAATTTCTAGCTTCCCCCTCCTCTGCGTCCGTCTCTCTTTGCTGAGCACACATGGTTTAACGCTGGAAAGTTAGATGCGTGTATGAGGTACCATGCTACACGGAACTGCGCTGCATTTCCTGACCTCGAGCTTTCCAAGGGGGAGAAGGTGCCCGTCAGCTCGAGCCTTCATGCCCCTCCCTCTTCCCACTCTCGCCTTGCAGACACTTCTGCGGCCCCGCGGGCAGATAGACTCGTCTGAGACCTAATCAAGAAACTGAAAGGAAAGATGAGGAGCTGGGCAAGATGCTAAAATTGTCAATTATCCCTCTGGGACACCTGCTCTTGGCTTCCCCGGCAAAGACAGATTATGAAAAGGAGGGGAGAGGGAGTGGGAGGGCAATGTGGGGCTCTCAATCTCAGGATTGTTTTACCTGCAGCCTTGAGCTCTGAAGGTCGGGGTGTTAAGACAAGGTGGCTGGACCCCCTGGTTTTCACCACACTCGGTTGAGCTTCGTACTAGAAACTGGCAATGCCCCTGAAAACTTCGGATCGCTCTTCAAGTATCAATAATGACCTCCTCAGGAATGAGAATGCCCTTGTTCCCACAGAGAACAGGATGTCTGACTGTCTGCGTGTGCCTTTAAGTTTTGCATTTGGCATGTCTGACTTTTTAAATAAAAATCACCTAGCATGGTTTACCATATGTCTGATGAAATATTATAAAAATGAAATGCAGATCTTTGCCATTTGCTCTTGAGCAAATACATATGCTGTCACATCTCAGAGCTATTTATTTCTCCTTATTTTAAGTGTGCCCGGTGCCACCCATCCAGATGCACATCAAATGCACAAGCAAGGATGGAAAATAATTTCTCAACTAATTAAACGTTTAAATTTTATTTGTAACATGGAATGGATAAAATGTTTTGATAGTAAAAAAATAATAAATGGATTTTACAGTTTTATAAAATATAATAAAGGATTTTGGATGATAAAATTACAATTAGTAAAATAACTTAAAATATCATTAAAAATTCAGGAGAAAATAGGCCACATTTGTATCTCCTAGGAGATGGAACCTTGATTCAGGGGTTTGGAGATGACATTTGAGTCTTGCTCAGGCTCCGTCATGCCCTGTGTCATTGGATAAACCACAATACTGTTAGTGACTCATTTTCCTGACTCTCTGTGGAGAAGAATAATTCTGCCTAGGTCACACCACCTTGACACAAGGGTGATGAGAGGAGTGACAGAAGTAAGTGGTTAATAGCAAACCAGAGTTCAGAAAGATGGTCCTACATGTGTATGATTTCACACATCTTTTGAAGCTTGGCAACTGGCCTGTTAGTTACTTTCAAGAGAATTGCAGTAAAATTATTCTTAAGCTGGTGGCCTGTAACCTGAGCCTGTCGTCCACAATGACGCAGCTTGGAGAGAGGCCAGGAAGTGCTCTGCGGATGGGGGTCAGGGGAGAGGCTCCTGCACCTGGGGAGGTGGGTGTGAGAGGAAGGCTGGGACCATATAACTTTGCTGCCCCCTCAAGGGGTGTCGGGAACGGGTCTCTGCACTGAAGTGTGTGTGGCTGTGGCTAGCGGCCGGCAGTCCTGGTCTCCTAGCAGCTTTTGAACATTCTGGCTTCCTGTGTGGCCTGGCAGCGTCCCTGGAGAGGCCAAATTCTCAGTGTTCCCTGAGGCCATGCAGCGACCTGTAACAAAGAAGTCACTCCACGCTGTCAGTGTCACACAATTAGACCAGCCCAGCACCCAGGAGAACAGTTACCCTGAGGTTGGCCCTGGTGCCACCCTGACTTGTCAAGCAACTTCCTCCATGGAGAAAGAAAAAGCCGTTCCACGCCATATGCCGCATCTGGCTCTGGTTCTCCAGTTCATTGGCCAGGTTCTCCACAGAAATGATGGAGCATTCAAACCACTGAACTGCCTTCGTCAACAGAACAATCAGCTCAGCTCGCTCTTGCAACTAACACACTCCCCTTCCGCTGCTATAGGAATCCTAGAATTTTAGACGAGGAAGGGATCTTAAAGATCAGGGAATCCACATGCTCTCATTTCAGAGATGTCATTAGTCAGGCTAATGACTAGACTACAGACAGCCTGGAAGCTGACTTATCCCCCGCCTCTGTCCAGTGGGGATTTGGGTGGCAGAGGGTGGTAATAACCTAGGATACTTGGGTCTCAGCTTGGGGACCTGCTGCTACACCCCCTGCCCCTCTGCAGAGGGGAAGCCCTGTGCATTCCTCCCTGAAGGCCATGCCCAATCTCTCTTGAGCTGTCTCTGTTTTTCACTAGGCCACCCCTGCCTCTGGGAACGTGAGGGCCTATGTATTAGTTTGCTCAAGCTGCCCTAACAAAGTACCACAGACTGGGTGACCTAAACAACAGAAATGTATTTTCTCACAATTCTGGAGGGTGGAGGTTGAAGACCAAGGTGCTGGCAGGTTTGGTTTCTTCTGAGGCCATTCCTCTTGGCTTGTAGATGGTTGTCTCTCCTCCCCGAGTCTTCATACAGTCTTCCCTCTGTGAGTACACACGTTTGGGGGTTCTGTGTCCTAATCTCTTCCTGTAGGGACACCAGTCAGATTGGATTAAGGCCCACCCTAAGGGCCTCATTTTAATTTAATCACCGCTTTGAAGACTCTATCTCCAACTACAGTCAGATTCTGAGGTACTCGGGGTCAAGTACATGAATTTTGAGGGGACGCAATTTAGCTCCTAACAACCTGCTTCCACTTCAGCTGTCTGATGCCCATGCCCACCTTCCCAATAGACATTGGGCTTCCAAAGGCTCAGGAAATCGTTGATCATTCTGGGACCGTGGAGAAGGAGGCCTGTCCCCTGCCTGCCTCTCTGGTGGGCATGGACAGCAGTCCCCCCTGGGGCAGAGTCTCCCCACCTGAGCATCCTTTCTCTCTGCTCCTCTTGAAGGGAGCTCCAGTCAGGAAGGTGGGCTCCTCTCACTGGTTTCCAGCAATGCAAACTGAATCCCCCAATTCCCCACAGCTGCTCCCCTTCTCTTGTGGTAGAACCCGTATAGGTGAATGTTAAAAATCAGTGCATCTAATTTCTCCTCAGACTGTAAACTCCTAGCCACTGGCGCAGCAGCTCTTTGCCATGGCTCCAGCCAGCCCAGACCCTCAGGAACTGCTGCCATCGCCCCAGAACAGTAGTTGCTACCATTTACTGAGCCTGGCACGTGCCAGGTCGGCATGGTGCTAAGAACTTAACGTAAATATTTAATAGAGTCCCACAATAATCTGGGGAGGTCACTATCATTACTCTCACATTACAGGTGGGAAAGTGAAGATTCTAGAAGGGAATGTAGCTGGAAACAGAGGAATCTAGATTTGAACCCAGGTCTGCGTGACTTTCAGACTCTACTTCCAACCCTGACACTATGCTGCCTCCCTAGCTAACCTCATCAGCTTCTTTCTCAAAATCGTGTGTATTCTGTGGAACTTTCTCTCACCTGCTGGAGTGGTTCTCAGGTTCCAGCCTCAGCATGACTCTTTCAGTATCATCTCTTGAAGGGTTCAGACAGCGGAGCCTAAAGGAAAGGGGGCAGACTTTGGAGTCTGGGTTGGGTCCAAATACTCCCCATGCTGTTTACTAGCCATGTGACCCTGGGGAAGTTACTTCACTTTAATATGCTTCAGTTTCCTTATCTGTAAAAGGAGATAACCTCTATCCCCCAGGAATGAAATTAGGTAAGGTATACCAAGCCACTTGCATATGGTCTAGCACTCGTGGTAGGCACTCTGAAAAGGGAGTTCGGGGTTGAAAGAGACTCAAGAAACATGACAATTAAATGCATTTGGGATCTTTGATTGAGTCTTGGGTAAAAAAACAAAAAACTAATAATTCAATTATGTTAAATTAATATGATTAATAATAATGTGTGTATATATGTATCATATATAAAGTTCACATTCCAATGCCTCCAATTTGAATGTGAACTTTATATTAGCTAGTAGTTTGGTGTTAATGTCACATTTCCTGAGTGTGATTGTCTGATTGAGGTCATGGAGGAACCTTGTTTCTAGGAGACACATGCTGAAGTATTTAGGGCTGAAGTGTCCCAACATCTGCTACAAACTTTCAAACGGTTCAGCAAACAAATGAATACATACACATGTGCTCATGTGCACACTGAAAGAGAGATGTGACAAAATGAGTATTCATTTCACTACCATGCAACGTTGCTGTAGGTTTGAAATTTTTCAAAATAAAAAAGTTGCGAGGGTGAGAGGGCCTCATGCAAAATGCAGGATGCAAGCCTGTGGGACAGCACAGTGGGACGTGGGAGTTTATTTTGACTTTTCTCCTGTGCTCTGTCATAGCCACAGGACTGCCTCTGTCCAGGCCATAGGAAACTGCCTCTTTTGGCATAGAAGTCAGCTCTCCTGTTTCCCCCGAAGCCCACCCCAAGCTCACCACCATCTGGCTTACAATGCAGAGCCCTCCTGCCCTCCTGGCTGTGTCCCCAGTCAGCATTTTAGAGATTGGCAGAAGCCCACATTTAGGGTTGCCACAGTTAGAAAATAAATACATAGCATGCCCAGTTAAATTAGAATTTAGACAACAAATAATTTTTTTTAGCGTTAAGTATGCCTCAAATATTGCATAGGATACAACTTGTACTAAAAAAAAATGCTTTGTTGTTAATCCAAAATTCAAATTTAACTGAACATTCTATATTTTATCTAGCAGCCCTATCCACACTTCCCTCCCTCCAACTCACCCTCCCCCCAACCCCTGACCAGAGGTCATGGTCATCGATGAAAACCGAGTCTTAAGAACCTAGTAAAAAGGATTCTCAGTACCCCAGCAAGGTTTGCAAACTGTCCCTGTGACCCTGGGCCCTCTGCCCCAGGACTCACAAGCAGGCGCACCAGAGGGCAGCTGGTTGAGTGGGACAGACCCGTGGGCAGTCCTCCTGGGGCATCTGGGCTGACCCTCGTCCCAGCCACACCCACGCAGGTGTGTCTGTGTGCTGGGTGCCTTCTCCTCCCCCCTCTTCGTCCTGCTCCTCCCCTTCCCAGCTGGGCCAGCCAGCCTCACACACAGCCCAGTGGCTATGGGCAGAGACTCTGGAGCCAACTGGATTGGGTTAATCTGTGGCTCACCACTGACTGACTGGGTGCATTTGGGCTGTAAAATTTCTAACCTATCTCAGTTTCCTCATCTATAAGATCCAGATAATAATAGTGCCTCCCTCACAGCCTGGTTACCAGGATTAACTGAGCTAATATTTGCAAAGCACTCAGGACACTGCCTGGCATGTAGTAAGCCCTGTATAAGTGTTTGTTAAATAAATAACCCTCTTGTGGAGGAAGGCTAGGGTCACTGTGCGGTAAATCTGATGGCCTGAGGGGCTGCGTCCTGGAGTTTATTTGAGGATGAGGGCAGTGTGCGCAGTCCTCAAGGTTCATTTCTTGCTCGGCACTTACCGGTGGGAAGTCAGATGTGCCGTGGAGACAGAGGCTGGCAGCCTGGAGGACTGACTGTGCTTCCCACCCACCTAATTGCCACCTGGGGGGACTTGGGCACTGGGGAAAAAGTAGCTCAGCGTAGGCTGTTTTGGAAACAAACCCCATGAACTAACTATCCCATCACCACGGTATTTTACTCATAGTGTCTCCTTTGCCCTTTGATGCATTTTTTTCTTCCAGTCAAGGCCTCTTTCTCTCCCTCCCTTCTATTTAGTTTTCAGTTTTGTTTCATGGCTTCCTCTCTTTTTTGCCTCATGTCCCTTTACCTTATTCTTTGAAAAGGAAAAAAATCACTCACATGATGTCCAGGGATGTGGAGGGTTATGGTTGGGGCAGGTCAGCTGATCCACAACTAGCCCCACAGGGAAGCAATGATGGTGGACAACTGACTCGGGGACAGGGACTGGCCTGAGCTTCATGTTCCCAAGTGGATGGGACTCTAGGAGCTGGGGGAGGGAGCCACAGTGACTGACGCTGACAGTCCTTTGGAGGGAATGTTGCTTCAAAGGAAAGAGGCAGTTTCTTCAAGTACAATGAGAAATGGAACGGCCGTGTGGCTTGTAGGCCCTCTCCTTCCTCGTATGCAAAGTGCTTGACAAGGAACCTCCAGATGATTCCAGCTCCAGCAGCTGAGTCAGCCCAACCTTCAGTGCTTCCCAGCTGAGGTCCCAGACATCATGGAACAGAGGAAAGCCATCCCTGCTGTACCTAGTCCAAATTCCTGACCCTCAGAATCCACGAGCACATTAAAATGGTGGTTGTTTTAAGCTATTCAGTTTGGGCTTAGTTTATTATACAGCAACAGTGACCAGGACGCTGTTTCCCATTGGTGGCACCCGTGACTGCCTTTGTCTCCTTTTCCTGTGATTCCATTGCTGACCAAGCCTTCTCACTATTGACATGTTTATAATTTTTTTTAAAAATTTTACTTATTTGTTTATTTTGCTGAGGAAGATTTGCTCTGAGCTAACATCTGTTGCCAATCTTCCTCTTTTTTGTATGTGAGCAGCTGCCACAGCATGGCCACTGGCGGATGAGTGGTGTAGGCTCATGCCCGGGAACTGAATCCGGGCTGCCACAGCAGAGCAAGCCAGAATCAACCACTAGGCCACCAGGGCTGGCCCATTTTTTTTAAAAAAAATAATATTACTATAAAAATAGAAATCCAAGCTATAAGTCACCTGAACAAAATTTTTTTATTTGGCCAGACTTGTCTTTTAGATCCACGAGTGCTTCCTACCTGCTTACTGTGTGATAGGACATAAAGAACAAATATTCCCTCTTTTGACACCCTCCAACAAAACTTTTTTCCATGGAGACCAACCTAGACTCATATTGAAGAAAAATTATTCAAAGACACTTCTTAAAGATGGTAAGAAAGACTTTATTCAAGAGGGATCCTTTGCCATGTGTGTAGGGACCACTGAACCACTGAACCACTGAATTGGGGTCTTGCAGTGGGGGAGAGAGATTAGACACTGAATACAGCATGGACAAGTGGGGATTTAGAGCCGAGGAACAAGATGGGGGTCGGTGGATTGAAAATTACTAAGAGGAAACATGAGGGGTAAAGAGGGGTCCTGGCTAAACGAACTTAACAGGATTCTCGCTGAAGGCAGGACTGGGATATCAGACATCACCTGGGGGGTATGGGGTTGAGGAACCTGATCAGATATTGATGGTGATCAGATATCAAGAGTGAAGGGTTCTGGTTAAACTGACTTGTTAGGATTCTTACTAAAATTAGACAACACAAAGAGAAACACAGAAGTCCAAAAGTCAGGCCATCAGATTTACCACACAGCCCAAAAGTCAGGCCTAGCAGAAAAAGAGCTCAGTGGAACCTGAGTAGAGTTTGGTCAGTGGAGAATCTTTGTCATTCATACGCTTTTTTATTAAAATATCTTAGACTTGCAATCAAATCTTGGTCTCCTGAGATATATTTTTTCTCCTTATGATTGACTTTGAATATCATTGATATTGATCCACTGTGTATTAATTGACATATTATTCATCTAATTTCCAAGTTGTTATTGGTGGTGGTGGCAGGTACCCACCTTCTGTCACATCTATATTCCACCTGGACTAGTTTTCCCTTCCATCTTGCTCACTCTTTCCTTCTACTATTATTCCTTTCCCAAGATAGGTATGTCAATCATGTTGTCTAGGACATGGGGGTTTAGTAAAATCCCAGATATCTAGATAACTTGAGATGTGGACTGAGCTTAATAAGAGATTCATGTATTCTAAGCTTCTGGAAGACTCTAGATAAAATTCTCCACTGTACACATTCCTGGTTCCAGAGTCTTATTTCAGCACCAGTCCACTCTGCTTTCCTGGTCAGATTTCAGACTCTGTGCGTAGGTCCTCAGTTCCACCGATTCTCTGTCTCCTCCCTGCTCTCGCTGAGTTCTACCCCCCTTCCCCACCATTAGGGCTGGGGATTGTATCAGGATTCCCTCAGGTGCAGAGTAGAGGACGCAGATGTGGGTTTATGTCCTTGGGCAACAGTCCCTGTAGCACTGAAAGATGATCTTTGAGAGTATTTTATTTTTTTACTGAAAGAGCATCTTCAGATTTGTTGGAGACGGACTAGAGGACCCAGGGCTGGAGTTAGAACGAAGCTGGTGAGGCAGGGTCATATACGTGCCAAGTTGGAGCTATCTGAATTTAAAAGTTCGATATTCTGTTTATGGTGGAGTTTTTGCATTGATTATGATTTTTTAAAAACATTACTAAAGAAAACTTTTGTGTGTGTGTGTGTGAGGAAGACTAGCCCTGAGCTATTATCCATTGCCAATCCTCCTCTTTTTGCTGACGAAGACTGGCCCTGGGCTAACATCCATGCCCATCTTCCTCCACTTTATATGGGACGCTGCCAAGGTGTGGCTGACGAGCGATACACGGGTCCACACCCGGGATCAAAGCTGCGAACCCCAGGCTGCCAGAAGCAGAGCCCGCAAGCTTAACCACTACGCCACCAGGCCAGCCCTAAAAAAAGTTTTTATCTTGACCACTAAATTTTTGGGCATCCCCTTAAATTTCACACCCAAGGGGAGTGCCTTCCTCGCCCCTCCCTGACAGGACCATATGCCGTTTCCTCATGGGTTTGCTCTTGTTCTGGCTCTTGTTTGGGGAGAGAGGGCACAGACACGTGGCACTGGGCCCCGCCCCGTTTCCCCTCGCTAAGCCACTGCTTTTGCTGCTCCTCACTCCTGCTCTACTCCCTCGTTACCGCTCTCTCACCCTTGTGAAGGCCCGTCCCACGAAAACAATGGGACGTCTAGTTGATGTCAGCACCTGGAGCAGGAAGTAGAGGACTCAGGAGACCAACTGGACAAACCCAGGCACTCGTGACTCTCAGTTGACAGATGCAGATAAGTGAAATGACTTTTTTTCCTTTTTATGAATTATCAGAGCAACTATTTCAACTTGCCTATTCATGCTAGGTGTCCAGAAAGGGCACTCCACTGTGACTTGCACTAAAGGATGACGTTTGAAGCAGATGTTTTGAACAAAATGGTCTGGTCAAATATAAAAATCTTTTTATAAAAGCGAGCAATGTGTGACCCACTCTTCCCCTTCCCTAACCTCCTCCATCCCTTGCAGTGAAGGTGGGAGTCTGAATTTCAGGGGTGATGTATAGGATGGTTGAGCCTTTGGAAGCAGTGAGGTTGTCTACTTCGCTATTCATTTTTAAAAATAAATGCGGATTTTTTTTTCAAACATGACAAAATATTCTTTCATGAAAATAGTTGTATCAAAGCAGCAATGTCAAAATATCACATCCCCTACCTTGCTGATTGTGGGCTCTCACTTTCTATTTGTTATTATAGTTGTTAATTTAACCTGAAATTTAAATTTTAAAGCTTCCAAAGAAAAGCTAAAAAAATGGCAGATTTCTCTGACATTATAGATATATGCATATATATGGGTTCCTTCCTCCCCCTCTTCCCTCCTTCCTCCTCTCTTTCCTCCCCTCCTTTAGTTTTAAGTGTTGAATGTCATTTGGGGTTGGCCTGTTAGCCATTTACAGCAATGTATCATGCCCATACTAATGATACAGTTTTGTATACATGTTAAATACTGATGAATTTGGTTTAGTAACGATAGTCTAAGGTTTTACTTGGCCAGATTAGGCATAAAGAAGAATATCTTCTTCCAGATGTCGCTCGGAACTGGCCAGTGGAGTCTTCCACTGCACAGAGAGAAAACATGAATGAAAACACGTTGAGATAGATTGCCACACGGTACGGGGCACATCAGAACATCAAAAGTTCCTCTTTCTGGGACGTGTTTTGACTGAAGCTTAATTCACCCTCTAAAGGAACTTAAAATAGATTCTTTACCTATAACATATATTTGGCAACACTTTGAATTTTAATGTGAACCTGTGCAATGTAGACACAACTAAATCTGGCAGCATATTAACGTCACCGATAGCACATTTTATTTATAGAATTTACTCTCTCCCCAGTTCTCAGTTAGAAGCCCATACACAGTAATTAAGCCATTATAAAAACACAGCAGGATGTCACATAATAGAACCATCCTGCTGTCAAGGCACACAGGGCAGGGACATCGGGATGACACAAAGAACACAATGCATCCGATTTAGTCCTGCTGCGGAAATGTCACAAACCAGTGCCCTCCAAAGGATAAGTAGGGGGAAAAACGTTATTTCCACAGGCAACTGGGGATTGAGTCTTAATTTTCAGAAAATAGCAAACCCCCCAGCAACCTAATCAATCAATTAACCAGCCAATCAGTGAGGAGCAGTGGGCCACAGCATAGTGAGGGAACAAAAATGCAGTGTGACAGTGGTTCAAGATACGTCACAAGAAGGATGGGATTAAGCAAATAATATAGAAAGCACATTATATAAATCCAAAGGAAGATCAGGTTACTGTGCTCCAGAAATGCCAGGAAAGTCTTCACCTGAGGAAGTAGGGCTTGAACTGGGCCTAAAAGGATGTGAAAAATTTGGATAGCAAGTGAAGATAAAGGAAATGGTATGAAAAAGAAAAATATCAGGAAGCCAGACATTCTAAGAAAATATTTACATGCACGTATTTGGTGCAGTAGTTCACAAAATAAAGTATTAGACAATTGAGTTGTGGATATATTGTCTTCCTTTTAAAATGGAGCAATGATAATATGTAGTAAACAATGTAGATTCAAAATGTATACATAATAAGAACCAATCCATAAAAGGAATTCACATGTAGCAGAGAAAAAAGACTAGAAGGAAATACATTAAATGTTAATATTGTTTTGTTTTTTTAATGGGAGACAGGAATATGGGTGATTTTTATTTTTTCTTTGAACTTTTCTAAGATTTCCAAATCCTAATCTAAACAATAAAATCTCTACAATGAAGCAAAAACAAAGGGAGACAAAAAAAATCTCAAAAAAATTTTAATACACTCCATATATTAGTTTTACATTTTACCATTCATTCATCCATAGAATAATGGGCAGACTATGTTAAAAGGATTTTTCTAGACTTATCTGTATGGACAGAATTGTGCTCTCCCCAAATTCACACGTTGAAGCCCTGACTCCCAGTACCCCAGAATCTGACTGTATTTGGAGGCAGGGTTTTTAAAGTGGTGATTAAGTGAAAATGAGGCTATTAGGGTGGGCCTTAATTCGCTCTGACTGGCATCCTTATAAAAAGAGATTAGGACACAGAAACCCCTGACACACATGGAGGGAAGACCCTGTGATGACTCAGGGAGGAGACAACCATCTATAAGCCAAGGGGAGAGTCCTCAGGAGAAACCAAACCTGCCAGCACCTTGATCTTGGACTTCCAGCCTCCAGAACTGTGAGAAAATAAATTTCTGTTATTTACGCCACCCAGTCTGCAGCATTTTTTTATGGCAGCCCTAGCAAATTAATAGACTATGTTTATATACCTCACTGGATAATATAATTTGTCCACCTACATTTTTGCTATAAAATTAACATAAAATAACTCACAACATTTATCCACCAGAACGAACCTTTCCTTCCAGTTATGTCTCCCGCTCTTGGTATTAATTTCTTCTGCTAAGCACCACCAGAAAATTGGCATGGGTTTGTACAAGATGTAGAGGATAGCCTTTGCAGTGCCAACAGACAGTAAAAAGTAGTATCAATGGGCACTGCTGGTCACCTAACAAGACAATCCAAGTAGGAGATCCCATTTGTTTCTTTTCCTATGTATGTGGTCTTGCCCAGCTCTTCCTTCAGTATTGAAGGAACTATTCCTTCAGCTTCTGGGTGTGCTGCCGGCTGACCATCAGCCCTCTCTGGGAACCGCCCTCTATGATGACAGCCTCTTCACCCGAAGGCCACCCCCTTCCTGGGGGCAGCCTCCATCCAATCACTGGCCAGTGGAGGCAGATAAAAGTTTGACCCCCTTGTCCCAACTGGGGACATCTCTGAAAGGCCAGCGCAGCTCCAGAGTTCCTTGTGCAGTCAGCTGAGACCTTTGCTGAGTCCACATCCACCTTTACCCTCTGGCTAATCCTGTTTCCTTCCCTTCTCCCACAGGTATTAATCCTGAGACCACACCCTAATAAATTTCCTGTTTGCTTACCTCTGTTGCAGAGTTTCTAGGGAACTGACTGGCCACATTTCCCATTTTATCTGCACCATCTCTTCCTGCCTCAAACCCAGATTGCTTGTCCATGGAATCTCAAGGCAATTATCTGCACATCAAGGATTATAGTTGACCTTTTGTGAAGCACCCAGGCGGCATTTCATGACTTTGAGTTCAGCGGGGATATTTATTTTATTTCTGATTTTAATTCCTACAGAAACTGTTGTTGAGCACTGGGGTTAAATCGTGCAGGTTGTTCCAGATCTATCTGCTTCTCCCATCAGACAGTTTTGTCCTCATCCAGCCTTAGGAGTTTGAAATGAGGATTCTAGGTCTCCCTTTGTCCTGAGCAGTTGCTCTGTATGAGAACCTTAGAATATTAAAAGTCAAAGCTGGAAAGCACCTTCAAAATGATCTAACTCTAGAATTACCAAGGGGCTTTAGTGCATGCTGCAACTTGTCAATTAGTAGTGGTTGTTGGAGAGCTGCCTTGAGAAGGAATCTGAGGATGGCCAGGGCTCAGTGGGAAAGAGTGCTGTGGTTGGTTACGGATGCCAGGTGTGGGGGTGTGGGATAGGGACCGGTGGCAGTCACTTCTTTGACATTCTAGATAGTCCCACTCTCTTCTTTCACCAGAAATGAAACTGACCCGAGATGAGACCTACTCAAAGTTGTGTGGCTGGTTACAGGAGTTTGAACCACAGTCAATATGTCCCAATGAATAGTTCAGAATCCTACATCCCACGGAAGCCATATTTAGCCTCTCTGGCTAAACTGCCTCTGTTCCAGCCTTGGCCTACTCGAGCACATGATTCTTGAGCCAGATCCCAGCCTCCTCCTCTTCCTTGGCTGTCTTCTCTTGCCATATGTGAGCATGATTCCTTGGGCCAAATTCTTATGAGCAGTTTCTGTTTCCTCTGTGTTTCATATAGTTAAGCCCAACAAAGTTCTAACACTTTGGGATGGGTAAACCTGGTAATGGATTAATTCTCTACCTCCCCTCTCATTCATTCATTTATTCGTTAAAAAATGTTTTAGGCACTTGCCATTGGGAATATTAAAATTCCTATTGAAAAAGCCTACCGATACTTTTGAGCAGAGACTTCAATGCATAATAAGGCCCAATCTGCCTTGGAGTAGACATTTTTCTTTTTTTCCTGCTAACAGCATCCTGTCCTTCACTAGAGGACTTAGTCTTGGTTCCCTGCCTGCATGGTTTTATTGGAGCTGTTAATCACACCAGCCCATTCCCTGGCTACACAGGTGGATATGTGACAACTTGGCTGTGATAGTCTAAATAATGCTCCCTGTCCAAAGATGATGACGCTCTATCCTCAGAACCTGTGAATATGCTTTATATATTCACTGCCATTCACATATGAGTATGTCATTTATTATACATCGCCATTACATGGCAAAAGGGACTTTGCAGATTTAGGGTTTAGATTTAAGAATTAGGGTTGTGGACTTTAGGATGGAGAGATTATCCTGTATTGTCTAGGTGGCTACAATATAATCCCATGGACCCTTAAAGGTGGAAAAAGAAGGCAGAAAGGTCAGAGAAAATGTGATGACAGAAAAAGAAGCAGGAGAGATTTGAAGCATGAGAAGGACTTGACCCAACCATTGCTGGCTTTGGAGTTGTAGGAAGGGGCCATGAGCCAAAGAATGTGGGTGGCCCCTAGAAGCTGGCAATGGCCCACAGATGAGGAAGGAAACAGGAAACAGAGACCTCAGTCTTATAAGCACAGAGGACTGAATTCTATCAACAAACTGAATGAGCAAGGAAATGGATTCTCCCCTAGGACCTACAGAAAGGAACGTATGCTTCCAACACCTTGATTTTAGTCTGGTGAGACCTCTACTAGACTTCTAATCTCCAGAGCCAGAAGATAATAAATATGTCCTATTTTAAGCCACTCAGTGTGGCAGTAGAAAATGAAAACACTGGCCGAATCTCCGGGCCAGATTGATTGTCCCAGGGATGGGCATGTGATTCAAACCAAGCCAGTCAGGGTCCTTCCCCTGAGACACCAAGAAAGAGAAGTCTTTTCTTCTGATGGGAGCTATAAGACTGTGTGACCCCATACCTGCCGGGGCACGGCCTCTGGCAAGTGGAGAAGCTGATTAGAACTGGGCCAACACATAGGCAAGAGCTGTGGTGGGAGTCAGTGCAGGTCCTGACAGATTTCTTCTCCAGTTGTGCTTGAGGCCAACTCCACCCCTGCCCTTCCCTATCACATGAGCCAATTAACTCCTTTTGTTCAAATTCATTTTAGTTGGCTTTCTGGGACTTGTCACTGAAAATCTCTTGACTAATCCATGTCTCTTTAAATTATCAATCCCTAGTCTTCCATACTTAAATTCAGTTCTTGGCTTAACATATCTTGTCCAGAAAGAATCTGATAAATGTATATATTCCCTGGGAGACTGGGCACATTAGCAGAAATTATTTTATCAGATAATCTGGCTTCCACTGAGTGATGACAGAGACCAAAGAAAATGGTACACACAACTAGGGAGTTTTGATAGAAGATGGGGCCTAGACAGATCTGGATCATGGGGGAAACAGACCAGGGAGGTGTGGGAGGAGGATGTGATATTGAGTGAACGAGCGAATGCAAGTGGAAGCAAACCATGTCAATCCTAGACATGGGGAGTGAAGTGGGGGTTAAAGAGGAGTGGAGAGACAACCCTTCTCAAATCTACTTAGTGCTTCTCTACTCACAGTCATCCTCAGCTCTCAAGACAGTCTTGATAATATGTTCCAATCAATTCTCATGGCAGGTGGTTAACAGCAGACCCGTGCTAGAGGAAGGAGGACACCTGTCCCTGGACAAGCTCCAGGGGCCACCTGTGCTCCTCTACATTGAATGCCTCTGTATCCCTTGGGAGAACTCTGCCCAAGCAGGCTGCTGTGAGGGCCACCAGGGTGGCCACTGAAGTTCTGGGAGCGGGCACAGTGGACAAAGTGCCCATAGCATTCTGGAACATCATAAGGTAGAAAAAGAAGAGCTATAAAAAAGCAACACAAAGCAATCTCCTCGTGCAGTTTGCTTATTGTTGGAGTTTGAAATTCTGCCAAGTGTTCGTACTTCTTAGTTGTCAGCAGTTTAGTTTGAGACAATAGTGAAAACAGCCCTTTGGGCCTTTATCTAAACTTCAGCAGAGAAAAAAACGACTTCAGAAGTTGAACTGGAATAGTCTCCTTACCTTATTTGCTCCGACCCCAAATTGCACTGCGCTAGCAGGGAATCTAGAACGTGGGGCATGGAAACACTGTGTTTACGAGATGAGGCCCGGGGTTACACATTCTCTGAGTCAGAGCCTCTGGAGTCGGTGGTGATTTAGTGGGGATGTGGGAGGGAAGCGCTTTGCCAACTTGAAAACCCCCTTCTTAGATTCAGCATTTTAAGCAAACTTGAAAACTCAAATCTTTCAGCTTTGGGAGTTTATTTTCTCTTGAAAAATGTCTGGATCCTTTTTCTCTGTCAGAAAGGAAAGAAAAGGCTAAGAGTAAAGACGACAGGTTTACTTGGGCACGCAACCACTGTTGGGCAACTCATTTTTCCAGAGTTAAGTGTCAAAAAATTTGCAATTTACAGAATAAGTTTTCCTGAAATTACACATGGGGTGGATAATTGAGAGAAAACTTCCTGGGCTGTTCAGCTGGAGCAGCGCTGCCCTTTCTGGGAACTTGGGTCCCTCCCAGTGCAGCGCTCCCGGGGCAAGTCGTTTATTTCCAGCACCGGGGTCTGACCCAAACCTGCTTAAGTCCCCAGCTCCTGGCTTTGCCCAGGTGACCTTATTTCTGAGCAGCCACGAGGCTAGCTTCTAGTTTGTTTGTAAGATCTGCAAGTATTCATTTTCATAGTGTCACTTGATAATCTTTTATGTGAATCTCAGGAAAACTTGTAAGAATTAGAGTTTTATATGGCCTGGAGGGGAGGGAAGCTGTAGCCTCCCTATTTAGCAACAGATGATTGACACCTTCTCCGTGTACAACGGGCTGTTTGTCACCAACGGCATCAGAGTCTAGAAGTGGGCACTCAGGAGTTTTCCATTCCTATCTCTATGGGTTCTGACCCCTGGCTCTAACCTCACCGACTTCTGGCTGGTTTGGCACAGCAGCCTTATCATGCGGGTCCTATCTGGAAGCCCAGAACAGGCTGTGAAATTTTAGGTCAGTGCAATAAATGGCTTCTTTCAAAAAGTCTTTACATAATGTGGCTTTTTAAAATAATGAACTGCAGACGAAGTTTTCTTAACTCTTATTTGTTCATTGCTTTTTTGTGTGTGCAGGTGTTAGGATTTTGCACCACCATTAATTGACATTAATGACATTACCTGACATTCAGGTAGCACCAAATCCACCCTAAAAACCTCAGGGTAAATTATAACTAGTTACATAAGGAAAGAAGAGAATCTGAAAGGAGGCAGCATGGGTGGGGAGTGAGACCTCCCTAGCGTTGTTGGCTTAAGCTTTGCGTGCTTCGGTCTCTGGGTATATCAGTATCCCAAACTTCTCAGTGCAGAAAGAAGAGCGAGGCCCAGATGTAGCACTAGGCTTTCCCACACAGGGCCCAACAGTGAAGGCCAGCTTTGCTGTTCCGATGCTATACAGCCCCTTGCCGCAGGGAGCAAGAATTGGGTACACTGGGGGCCCATAGGAAGGGCTAGTTTTATGCTTATGGTGTTCACATGTTCTGAAGTGCAGACCAGTGGAAGTTCCTTTCCGCCAATGTCAGACAGTCTGTGAAACGGCAAAAGCTCCCCCATGAACAACCTATCCCCTGGCCTCTCCTGACTGAAGTATAAATGACTTTTGAGAGCAGAATAAGCCAGTCGATGAATTCATTCTTTGAACTTCTCTGACTGGGAAGTGGTTCTGAGACTTTGAAAATCTTCAAAGATCTCAGCCCATGAAATCAATAGTTCATTTTTCAGGTTGCCAGGGTTAGGGCAAGAATTTCACTCAGTAAGCACAGTGTTGAGGACCTAGTATGCGGGAAGCAGCATCCCAAACACTAAAAAGGCTACTGAGCTGGGAAAGGCACAGTCTGTGCCTTGGTGGAATGATCTAGGGAAGAATAAAGGACAAGGATATACATGTCTATAGGATCAGTACAGAGACCTGTGGGGGTTAAGGGTGAAAAGAGGGCATTGGGTTGGGGGTGGGGGAGGGAGGATGGGGAAGGGATAAGGGCTCTTTTCATGCAAGTAATTACATAAGACGAAAGTTGGAAGACAACCAATGTGATCTGAAATATGTCCTATCCTTGTGCATTTCTTGACTGATAATTTTGAAACAATGACACAAATACTAATGACACATAATATTTATTAAGCACTTGGTAGGTGTTACTCTATGAGTTTATGTGAATTATCTTATTTAATCCTTATCATAAATTCTATGAGAGTTGTACAATTGTCCCCCCTTTTCTTCAGAGGAGAAAGCTAAAGCTTGGAGAAGTCAAGTAACTTATCCAGGACCCCTCAGCTACTTAGTGCAAGAACTAGGATATAAATCTACGTCTATTCATGTAACTCCAGCACCTTCCCTCTACATCATCATCTTTTTTTTTTTTTTTTGAATTGTTTGGTTTTTATTTTCTGTTCATTGTCCAGACCCGAAAAAGAGTCTTTGGCCCTGGATCCTGAAAAGGGTCTCAGGAACTCAGGAAAATTCCTGTACCTCTCACGTTCAGAGTCGTGACTCTTAGTAGCTGGGGCCTGGGCTTCCCCACATGAACCAAGCACTGTCAGCTTCCAGTTGCCAGGTTCTTGGGCCAAGGCCACCTGTGTCCACAGTCATCTGCGTGGGGCCTGGCCCCACTGCAGGCTCCACGAAGTGAGTGCTTTGGATGGGTTTTCTGCCTCTCTCTGCTGCTTCCCTCATCCATCTGTGTTGTTGGCTCTTCAACTGCAAACAGGAAACAAAATTGAAAAAAAGGGGAAAATGGTGCTTTCAAGAAAAGGAAAAGCATCTTCCTTTAGGCAGTGGGGCTCTGAGAAGGGGAGAGATGACTAAGAGGCTTGTGAGATGCTGTTCCTGGTGATGAGGAGCTACAGAAGCCAGATGCAGAACAGGCTGTGCCATTTGTGCCTGCGAATAGCTGATGCCGAGGCCTCTTGCTGGTCGAGGGTGTAGCGTGAGCTGTCAGCTTCAAGCAGGGTACCAACGAAGCCTGCAGCACCCCGAGGGCAAACAACTGAATAAAACACACACTTGATGAGAATGTTCGGCTTACAGATGTCACAAAGCTGAAGCCACCGTTGCTAAGAGCAAATAAATCACTGCTTGAAACGTTGGACCCCACAAACCTGATGCTCTCTTTCCTTACCCGTGGGCGAGAAAGGATCTAGGATAAATCCTGCTTCTTGGCAGCAAGTCCCAGGAATATCACTCTGTGTTTTGAAACTGCTAGAGAATCATTGATGAGCCAGTCCACTGCTTTGAGTAAGCAGGTGGTGGTGGACTTCCTTTTGTGTTACTGAGGAGGAAGCCAAGGAGAGCACAAATCCTGAGACAGGTTGAGTGGGGAGGCCAGAGCCCACAGCGTGTCCTGCGTTTACTCCCCTTGGTTCAGACAGGAGGTGTGGGGTGCGTCTATGGCTGCACACTGGGACAGGCGTGGTTCTGTTTTCTTCTGACTTCAGAGGTCAGTGTTTTTTAATGTTGTACACTCAGGTGGTATGTGAGCCCTCAGACTTTGAGCATCTGTTCTTTCCCGGTGAAGAAATACATCAAAAACAGCAAACAGCTTTGCAAACAGCGCTCACAGGTAGGGACCAAAGGATGCTGTGCTGTGCAGTGTCTAGGCAACACTTCCATGCACGTTTGTACTTCAACAGTACGTTTTCGATGATCAGAACTGGAGAAAATATTTGTCCCTATACTTGGGAAATTGAGAAAAAAATACAGCCATAATCACACTCTCCTCATTTGTCAATTATTGTCACATTTGCATACTAATTCCTAGTCTTTATTTAGGCATTTCCTTTACATCTGAGGTTGAAGTCCACAACCATTTGCTGAGCTCCTAACTCGTGCTGGTTACAGAAGCTGCCCAAGAAGCCTTGGAAATTTTCGCAAGTGACTGTTTAACCAAATGGTAAGTTATTTAAATGATTTTTTTAAGTGACAGCAAATGTGGGTTATACTATGTAGTCGAATGAAAAGTGTGCATGAAGCAAATTTTAATACAAGCTAATTCTTCGAAGATGAGCCCTGCAGCTTCTGTAGAAAGAAGGGATTAAATGGATTAGCAGCAGGAACCTCTGAGGAGGCCCTTGCGCTTGGTCGAGGTAGATCCCATGAGAGATAAACCAAAGGAGGTTGGTGAGTGAGGATGGGGAGAACAGAGCGGAAGAGAGAGGTTCTTATAACGTAGAGCTGAGAGGACTTGGTGACTGGTGAACATGAGGCGAGAGGCAGAGGAAGGAGTTGATATTTTTGACTATTTTCCTTGGATAATTTCCAGAAATCAGACTTGTATGGCTAGCTCTTAAGCCACATTGTAGCACTCTGTCTATTGCAATTGCTGAATAATAACGCAAATAGCAGTAATAGCATTTGCTCACATCGAGTGAGTTCTCTCTATGTGTGAGGCATCATGCTCGCCTCTTCACACGCATCATCTCATTTAATTTTTACACCCGCCTACGAGGTAGTTCTACTGTTGTACTTCTTTTGCAGATGAAAAAACTGAGGTTCAGGGAGGTCGGGCAACTTGCCTAAGATTAAACAGCTATTCATATGCCAGCACTCATGTGACTAAAACATCAGGAGAGCATCTTCCAGATGAAGGACCATATGTAAATATAAACAGCAGCTCCTCAGTTTTATTAGAGTCCATGGAGTATGAACACTTCTGCATAATCTATTTTTTGGATATTAGAAACATGCCCCCCTTTATGTGTCTTTTATAAGATTTTAACAATTTGTTAAGAAATCATTTTAAAAGATATTCCATAAATCCTTGACCTCTTACATAGATTATTTTGCACATCATTTAACCTTTTATGGAGACTTTGTTCGGCTATTAGGACCATCAATCCTGTCATTCTGAGAAGCTCTTGGGTGCTGAGGTGAATGGGGGCGTTCTAGACTCCCCAGGACAGCAGCCCAGCTGTTCTCCGTTTCTCTGGAGCTGGCCTTGCTCTGCCACTGCCCACAGCCTCTGTCCCCACTCCACCACCTCTGGTCGCTGCTTCCATGTCTGCCATCTGCCAGAGGCTCCCCTCTCTCCTCTCCGCTTTTCTTCTTCTGTCTCATTTTCCCATCACCTCTGTGCTTCTTGGGTTTCACCTCTGTGCTTCCAGCGTGTTGCCTTCTAATGATGCGAAGAGCTACTGCACACTGAGTGCCAGACAGCGTGAGGTCTCTGAGTCGTCCTGTTCAATCCTCACCACAGTCCTCGGGGCGTCATGTTCTCTGTTTCCAGACGAAAGCACGGAGGCTAGCCATGGGGCGTTTATCTCGGCAGGCTCCGGGTTCTTGAGGGTGGAGCTGGGATTCGAACCATGTCTGTCTAATTTCAGGTCTGTTTCATTAGGTGCAGGTGGTGCCATCTGTGGTCGTAGGTCCTAGGAGAGGAGTCTGCTCCTGGACTTCCACATGACAGATCAAGACACGGCTCGAGTCTGCATTGCTTCTGGCTTGTTTTCACTAGAGCAGCAATTTCCAGAGGTTCTAGAGACGGAGAGAGCTGAGGCTGAACCCGTCGTTTCCACACACTTGCTTTGTGACCTGGGAATAATACCAGGACTCACCTGGCTGTGCTGTAGGAGTAAATGCAGTCTTATAAATAACGATGATAATGATGATAGTTATAATAATGTGAATGGCAGCTGACATTGAGCCCTTTGTAACCCTCACATGGACCCTGCAGGAGGTGCTGTGATTTTTACCTCTCATGGTTTGAGGAAACCGAGGCACAAAATGGTTAGGCGACTTGCCTGACGTCACATGTCTCGGAAGTGGTGTTGCTACGGCACAGACCCAGGTGGTCCTGGTTTGGTGGTGGGACGTTGCCACTCCTATTATTTGCCCGGCAGGGTGGCTTTCTCTCTCTGCCCCTTTCCTCACTCATGCTCGTTTGTCTGGCTCAGATCTTTGTGGCTCTCTCTCATGCCTCCCATCCTCTCTCTCTGTCTCTCCTCTCTCCCCTCCTCTCTCTCCTCCCTCCTCCTTCTTTCTCCTCCACTCTGTGCCTTTGTTTCACTCTCTTTCTTCCAGTCCCCAGATGGTCTCTGCCTCTAGAAGCTTAGGTTGTAGACTCCAGGTAACCGAGCTGTTGCCACTGGTGTTGATGTCCTTTGGCGTGTGGGCACTAGTCCCTGGCGACACGTCTGCCCCTGAGCACGCAGCCTGCTGCAGAGTGCGAGTTGCTACCTTGCCACCAATTACGCCTGTGTATCATAATTGTACATTTTTTCGTTGAAAGCCAAATGATGAAGCTAATAGGGTTCATGCTGAGAACAGATGTTCTTATTTCTGCCCAGATGCTGTACATGGCAAGGATTCTCTGACTCTTTTGTACTTTCATTTGAAGTGTTTCTGGCTGAAGCCTTGGGAAGGGCTGAAAAATCATGCTGTCCTTCCAGCAAGGAACTGGGCCCAGGTCTTGAGGGGGTGTGAAGTAGCCATCCTTGGCATTTTACAATCCATCTGCTTCCTGAGGACATAATCCTGTTTCTATCTGAAAACTGCCTTTGCTCGCATTTTATAATTAAGCATTCAGATTTTCGCTTTTCTAGTTGTTTCAGTCTCCAGTTAATGTGGTTGTTAACAATTCTTCCATTTTCTGCTTTATTTCCTCTTCTCTCCCTACTTGGAATTCACGGAAGGCATTTTTCCACCTCAATAAAAATCTTCAAAGACTGTGAGAATATCAATCATTCATTTAATATTTATTGAATGCTTTCTATATACAAGGCACTGGGGTACAACACAGACAAGGTTTCCACTTTCATGGGGCTAATATTCTGGTCAGGGAAGACAGATAGTAAACAGACAAACAAGCTAATTTCAGATTGAAGGAGTGCAATGAAGGAAACTCGTTGGGAAGCGAGGGCTACTTTGTATGAGGTGGTCAAGGAATGTTTTTCTGAGGAGGTGACAGTGAAGCTGAGGTGAGGGAAGAGCATTCTAGAAAGAGAGACTGACAAGTGCAAAAGCCTGAAGACAGGGAAAAGCTGGGCAGTTAGAGGCACAGGCCAGGGCGATGAGTGTGCTGAGCATGGGGAGGGGAGGCAAGACAAGGTCAGAGAGGTGGGCAGGGACCGTGGCTCATGAGGCCCTCAGGATTCCTCCCTCTCCCCACAAATAGTTTTTTTTTAAGTCAGTCAGCAAAGGGTGACTAACTGAAAATCTCCCTGGGATTTATTTGTGAGTTCTGGTCTCCTTTATGAACCACTGGGCAGATAGTTTATACCAGTTTCCCCCTCTCCTGACAGGCTTTGGTAAATTTCTCTTAAGTGTGCTTTGTCCTCAGGGCTTTGACGGAGAAGGAGAGCAAGACAGACTTACCCGTATAAGCCTTAGATGGACTTCCTTGTCTCAGGCCTCCAAACGGTGGTGAGATTTGACCACAGCCGCAGTGGGCATTTCAAAGAGTTGTGCAAAGGCACCCAAACTGTGCTCCAGTTAACAATCCATTGTCTCGAGACAGAGACCAAATCTTGCAGCCTTGCTTACATTGAAACACATATCCGCACAGCGAGATGTCTGTGTTTTAATGGTGCTGTTGAAGCCAGGGAGGTGCGTGATGTGTGACGACTCTGGACAACTCCTGCTCCTGCTCCTGCAAAGCTGGTCCTCTTCTGTTCTGCTCAGAACGGGCAGTGCCCAGGGTTTCATCACGGAGTACCCCGAGGTCATCTAGCTACATGGTCAGCATTGTGCTCCCTGCGTGGTCCCAGGCCAGAAGTACAGGCTGGCATCTTCTCACAGGGCCATGGGCCTCTTCTGGAGCATACCCAACTTTCCCAGATGCTGCTCACAAAAGCTGAGCTCAGCACATCTACGAAGACAGGAGATAAACGAATGGAGCTCGGGGGTCTATCCACTTTCATTCAGGAGGCAACTATAGGCAAACTAGATCTACATGCAGTCTAGAGACATACCCAGGAGGGACATTTGATGGGACTCTGTGATGATGACCCCAACTCCCCAGTCATAGGCATTTACAGGTTTCCATTGGCCACTTACTGAAGTCAGTTCCTGAGCAGCTGACACAGTCCACACTACACTGCCTCTGTGTATGCACCCATTGATGCTACACACACCATCAACTGAAAGATGCCTCATTCTAGCCAATAGTAGAGGAAGGACTGGGACGGACTGGATGAGAGAAGCTCAAAGAAGAATGGAGTGCGCTCTGAAGAGGTGGGAAGCAGACAGAAAATTTCCTCTGATTCACAGGAAAACTGGACCTCAGGACTGTCCTGTCCAAGACTAAGGTGGGCAGTCTGGGATTGGAGAGAACTCTGGGAGCACAGAAACCTCTGGAAGGACTGGAGGTGAAAGGATGGAACTCTAGGACTTCTGGATGTAACTGAAAGAACTGGGATATTAGACTCAGAGGCCCATGACAGCTGTCTTCAAATATTTAAAGTGGAAGAGAGTATTGGATTTGTTCTTTGTCACCCTGGAAGGCAGAACTACGCCAATAATAATGATGATGATACACTAATGTATGTTATTAATTGAGTGGATCCCTATACCAGGGCCGGCTGTACTTTATAAGGATTTTCTTAGTCAGTCCTCACCACAGCCTTCTGAAGTAAGTAATACATGTACCCCCCATTACACATTAGAAAATGACAAACTGAGGCACAAGGAGCTTAGGCCTTTGCTCATGGTCACACAGCTAGCAATACAGAGAGCTAGGATTAGACCCTTTATCTGACCACCTCCAAAACCCATTCTAGTTGTCAATGCACATTGTCATGTTACGATTTAATATAAGGAAGAACATTCTCAAATAGTGGAAGGAGAAGAAGTGAGCTCCTTGTTGCTGGAGGGGCTTAAGCTGAGATGGTGTCATTGCTCAAGGGAGGGTTGTGGCAGTTCTCACATTGGAGGTTGGGCAGAGATGTGGCCGCGTGACTTCTGAATCCTCTTCTAACTGAGATGTCATGACTGTTGAGGAGCCAGAGAGTGTGGGCCAGCTTGTTCCTAGTTGAAGAGCGATGGAGAGCCCACACAGAGTGTAGACTCAAATTCTCAAATGTATTCTGTATATATGCACCGCATTGCAATAAGAGCCTCTATGTATATTGTCTACTCTGTTTCACAAACTTCAAACCTGTGGAAAATCAAATGGAAAACACTGAGATGCTTGTCTCTGAAGATGGGCTTGTCAATGACTTACCTTATATTTTCAAACAAGATCCAGCCTGAGTTACTTCTTAGAGTACAAAGTACTACAGTTATTAGGAAAGGCTTTTCTGCATAAACAAGCAACTCTTTTTATTTGTCAGAAACTGCTCCAAGTCTGTCAGCACACTGCTGGATTTCCTTGTTCCTGAACTGGGTGGTCCGGGTGGAGAACTGGTGAGAAGGGGGAAATGGGCACAGATAGACAGATGTCCTGGCAGAGAAAATACCAAGCACAGACCTCCTGGCCTCCCAGACTTGCCAAGGCCCCACCTTCAGTCATGGTTTCCTTTGGGTCAGAGGGAAGGGAACCACTTTTCCGTACCTTGGTTGCATAAAAGTAGCAATTAATATCTATGACTTTGAACCACTGGAAACTGCCATATTTACAGGTTCAAATGACCAAATATAGTAATATAAAATAATAGTAATAATACTAACAATTGAGGAAGTAGTGGGCGTTGAAGTTACTGGTACTCAGATATGCAAAGAATTATAGCTGTTCTTATTTTCTTTCAAGGCCTCATTTCTCACTTGGTAGCAGAAGGATGCACGAGGCAGGGAGAGCAAGTTTTAATTTTCTGATTTAATGCAATTCTGGCTCTCTGATTTCAAACAGACTCTTTGATGTTAGCACAGTTTATTTTGGGAAAATAGTGGTCCTTTGGGATTTCTTCCTACTCCTCTTCTCTTTCTCTTCATTTAATGGTGCCTGAGTTGAAGGGGAAGCCCGTGTAACACCATGGTGGGGGGGAAGGAGTCCTCAAGGGAGTCTCCGGGCCTTTGCTGGCCTCACCTGAGTGACGCCTCCTCCTTCCTGGTACTGGGCATCCTGCAGGTGTGTCTGCTGAGGGCTCCTGTGCACATGTGTGGACAAGTCCTCTGCCTAGAGGTCCCTGGATCTGTAGCCTCCGGTTCCTGACTGTCTTCCTTCTGATCTTCTGGACTTCTCAGCATCACTGAGGTCCCCAGAGGCTGGGAAACCTTCAGCCACATTCTCCCCACCTGCCTCACTGTGTGAAGCCCCAGAGGCTGCTCCTGTGCTCTCCCTTCGTCTGTGCTTCTCCGTCTGCTCCCACACCATGCTGGATGCACTGGACCCCAATGCGGCCTTCTACGAAAGGCTTTAAGGCTTTTCAGTCTGTACCCAAAGAAAGAGGAACCTGATCTCAGTATTCTAGTAGTTTCTTAAACCTATAGAGAGTCTCAAACCACCTCCTCTCCCTGCCCCTCTCAAGGTTCACCTGTGGGGTAGTGGACAAGGAAGTGGGGTCCCTCCTTGCTGACTACTGCCTGGTCTGTCCTCTGTTCCTGCTCCCTCCAGTTCCCTTCTGGGTGGAAGGAGTTCCCCTAAATGTCAGATCACCCTCTTTTCCTACTTTAAGGAAGGTTCTACTGATTTCTTGATGCATTTCTACTTTATGACCTTCTATGATCTAAGTGGAATTAATCTTACCTTTGCTTGGGGCAATTGGCCTTGGAAATACAATAGGATGCCTTTCAGAAACCATATCCGTGATGTCTACAAGAGGTGAGGTAGGTGCCCATTACTTTACATATATTTGATTCGATCCTCCTAATAACCCTATCAACAAACTTGTTTTACAGCCGATACAACTCAGGCATAGAGATGGAATGGTTTGTCTGAGGTTACAGAGAATGATTGGTGTCACAGGAGTGGGATTTAGATGCAGACCTCCCAAATCGTAAAATGTGAGGACTTCCCAATAGCTGTAATTATCACAGGCCTAAGATATCGCTAATGTATCTATCACGTACGTATTGCACAAGTACACTTTTTATGGGAGGACCGTAAATTTATATATTTCTCAGAGTATAACTCAGAGGGAAAGAAGAACTTTGACTTTTGGGAGTTTATGTCTATTTCAACTCAAATTCCTCTCCCCCACCTCTGATAGTCTCCTTTGACGTAGTGAGTCTCTGCGACCATTGGTTGGGTCCATTGTTGATAGTCCCAGATGTGGACTGGCAGAGCTGCAGTGACCCATGGAGTCAGGTTCCCCACATCCCGCCTTCTCTGTCCAGCTCCATAAACCCTAGCATTGTGCCGTGTTTCATTCCTACAGTGAGTGTCGACTGAATGACTAGCTGGCTGAGAGAAGCCACAGGGCAGACCGACGTGTCGGGCAATCCGAACTGGAGAGCATTGTTGTGGAGTCGAAGTGGTGGTGAACCGTGAACCCCGGAGGCAGGTAGGAAGAATAGCAGACTCAGCAAACATTGGCAGCTCCCACGGACCAGCTGATGGTCTGTGTGAGCCCAGAAGGGGAAAGACTGTCACATGTTGGGGCCTGACCTGGACCTCACATCAGGCAGTGGCTATTGTCCATTCTGACCATGAAGATCAGTGATTAAGGCATGAGTGCAGCACGAGTCTGACTGCTCTGGCGTCTCACTCTGCCAACCTCTCTGCACAGAGTGTGAATTTGGAAAGACAGGGCCTAGGCAGGATCCTCCTGGCTGCCCTTGCTCATGAGGTCTAATTTAAGGCACACGTGCCATGGTCGTTCAGGGACAGAATAGATCCTACAGATATGCAAGGCTGATGAGCCAGACCTGGATATCGTGGGTTGTGGCTAGATTAAGGCATCCATGGGGAGTATAGCTGTATGGACTCACTATAGAGTTGACATTTGAATTGGCTTCTGAATAGTGAGTGAGAGTCTGCTAGATAAAAAGTGGGAGAAAGTATCCCAAGGAACAGAAAACAGCAAATGCGAAGGTGTGAGACTGGGAAGGTGTGTGTGTGTGTATGTAGGGTCCAGAGAATGCTTTGTTGTGGGGCTGGAGCCCATTACACCACATGCTCTTGGGAGATAGTATTCCCTACTCCCAAATGCTCTTTTGGACACAATCACGATGACAAATGTCTGCTCCCTTCTTTTGATCCCTGTTTCTCAGCTCGTCCCTACATGGGGCTGCCCTCTCACCTGAACTTATGCCTGTAGGCGCAGCCCACCTGATCCTTAGCACCAAGCATTGACCTTTCTGTCTTAGGAGGGACCAAAGCTATGGAACCTGGGTTTATTTCTGGATTCTACCTGGTCTTTTCCGTCCAAAGACTTTTGCCTGGTCCTCATAGACTCATGGATAGGCTCATAGACCAGGGGTCCTGCCTACTTTTAATAATCTTTCTCCAAAAATTTGAGTCCTTTTCTGGAACTTTAGCTCAATGGCTGGGGACCTGCCACATGCTTTAAGACTTCCCTGATGCAGGCTGCCTCTAAGTTGATCCATTATTTGTTTAGAAGGGCTACTTTCATTATTCTCTGAAAAAAAAAATCCTGCTTCTAATTGTTTATAGTTCCTGAAACTGCTTATTTCTCTGTTCACTGGCCCTGAGGTTTTCTCTCATTTACTCTTGTGTATACTCTGTGCTCTGATTCCTTAGTTCCAAGCCCAGTACTTTGTGTTCTCCATACTACATCAACAGCAGAGGTAGTTGAATACCTACTGTGTGCTAGGCACATGGGAATGTAGTGGTAAGCGAAATAAAGTCTCTGCCGTTGTGGAGCTTAAATTTTAGAGAAGGGAGACTGGTAATACTCAGATAAAGAAATCAACAGGCAAGATATTTAAAGACTGTGAGATGTACCAGGAGAAAAAGATTGATGTGGCAGAGAGTCTGACAGGGGACAGAGGAGGTAGTGGTGGAATGATGTCTCAGGGGAGGTGCCAGTCAAAAGATTACCTAAATCATGAGAATAGCTGGGGGAAGCACATTCCACAGAGTAGGAACAGCAAGAGCAAAGGCCAGGTGGTGAGAAAAGAAGCTTGGAGGCTCACAAAGGGGCTGAGGTATGAGATGAGACAGAATAGTAAGACAGGAGCCCAATCTGGAGAGCAAGGCAAGGTATTTGGATTTTGTTCTAAGGGCGTTCTATGTGGAACCATGTGGCGTCTATGTTAGTTAGGATGGATTAATAGAAAATGGTTGCATTGAAAGATCCAAAGAGTATACTACTAGGATGGAGGCTGCAATGAGGGACTGAATTCAGAGACAGCTTTTTGTAGTGTCCAAGAGTCTACAGAGAGACAGCCACTTTTCATCTTGAATGTCCATTACCAAGTCAAACCCGTGGAACCATCCAGAGGATAGAAATTGCTACCAATCCTTTGACCTGGCAGCATTATGTTCTCTCCTGAGAAGGTGTGTGTGTGTGTAGGGCTGTGCATGTGTGTGTGTGTGTGTGTGTGTGTGTGTGTGCAGGGAATATTAAATGTATGCCAGGCTAGACTCCTCATTTGTTTTCATTTTAAAGTTCACATAACACGTTGGTTCGGGCACCTTTGAGGTGTCAGCTCTGGCTAAGAAGTAGTGAAATTGCAAACAGGGAAAAGGTGTCAACAGGTCACGAAGACAAAGGACCTTCTGCAGGTCTCTGCCATGGCTTGGATAAACTGCAACCTTTTCATTCAAATTTTATTTAAGAAGTGTTTTTACTATTAAAAAGTTATAGGGGGCCGCCCGGTGGCGCAGCGGTTTAGTCCGCGCTTGGCAGCCCGGGGTTCGCGAGTTCGGATCCCGGGCGCCCGCCGACGCACTGCCTGTCAGCCATGCCGTGGCGGCGTCCCATATAAAGTAGAGGAAGATGGGCACGGATGTTAGCCCAGGGCCAGTCTTCCTCAGCAAAAAAAAAAAAAGGGGGGGGGGAAGATTGGCAACAGATGTTAGCTCAGGGCTGGTCTTCGCCACAAAAAAAAAAAAAAGTTATAATTAACAACACTGGCATAAATTTGTTTCCTTATCAAAAGTTCATTCACTGGAGACAGCACTCACTCATCAGTTTCAGCTGCCACATTCACGTTACGCAAACTTTGGGATAAAGCTTCTCTTGCTATCTCAGCTGAACTGGACCGTCTTCTGAGCCCACAAGTTGACCTATTGACTTAAAAAGTTAATATTTGTGGGGCCTGCCCAGTGGCATAGTGGTTAAGTTCATGCACTCCATTTCAGTGGCCTGGGGTTCGCAGGTTCGGATCCTGGGTATGGACCCACACCACTCATCAAGCCGTGCTATGGCGGTGTCCCACATACAAAATAGAGGAAGACTGGCACAGATGCTGGCTCAGGGCCAATCTTCTCACCCCCAAAAAAGTAAAAGTTAATACTTGTAAATACATATCTATACAAATAGAAATTTTCTTAATCTGGTGCAACCAGAAATACAATATATTCTGAGGTTAATATAAGGCGGCAACTGCCCTCCATCACCTTAGCTTAAAATATTTAAATCGTCTCCTTGTCTTTATTAACTGACTTTTTCAATTTTATAAATACTAAAGCACTAATAAAGAGTCATTACCATAGAAAAAAAGTGAAGGGAAAGTGACCCCAAATGAAAGGTAAGAAGACAGGGGTAAAGAAGTCACAGGAAGGTTTGAAGAGTGCTGTGTACAGGAGGGCTTCCTCTGGTACTAAAGCATCAATATCTTTATGCCTGCCTTTGACAGTTGTCACAGTTTCAACAGCTACATGTACATATATACAAATATACACAGAAACATACACCTATGTATACGCTTACATATGCACACCTGTATTTAACTGTTTACGATAAAAGGATTTCACGAACATTCATTCATTCAGTCGATTGATAGATATTTGCATCTCGACCAGGTGCCAGACAGTATTCTAGGCAGTAGGAATACACTGGTGAGCAAAACAGACAAGATCTCTGCCCTCATAGAGTTTCTATTTTTGTGGGGGGAGACAGATAATACAGAAGACACATAAATAGAATATATAAAATGTTAGATGATGATACGTGCTAAGGAAGAAAGAAAAGCCGAGACGGGAGAGGGGGAGTGTCGGGGAGGTAGGTGGTGGTTGTGAGTTGGATAATGGCCAGACAAGCTGAGATTTGAGCTAAGTACTGAGAGATGAGGGAGCAGGCCCTGCAGACAGGAGCAACAGCCAGGAGTGAGTGAACACGAGGAAGAATACGTGTCATCAAAATGTACAGTATAAGCATAGGAGTAAAAAGTGGAAGTTCTTGACACCCAATTCAACCCAGTTACCTCCCCAGGGCAAGAAAGTCAACAGTTTAACGTGTCTCCTTCCAGGCCGTCTTTATATGTTTTTAAGAAACCAAACACTAAATATATTGTCTAGTAGATTGCTTTTTTGTTCAATTTATGGTATCACACAACATTCTCTACCAATATGAACACAGTCCACTAATTTTAATAGTTCTCTGGTTTTCTGTTAGATGCATGCATCATATTTTGCTTAGCTATTCTGCCATTTTGGGACGTGTCAGTTGTTTCTCACAATTATTAAAAAATGTTGCACTAAACATCCTTGTACATTTTTGTTGTGCATATGAGCGTATATCTGTAGGATAGATTCCTTGCTTATCCAAAACTTTCACAAGAAGTTATTTCCCCCAATTAAAAGCTTTGAAATGAGTTTCATTATGATCTATGTGTTTTGACTAATGCCATTTTGCCAAATCCAGAAAGTCATTTTAATAAAAGATTAGGGAAAAACTCCTTTAGGGTTCCTTTTCTACTTCCCTGCCTTTCGCCATATGCCAAAAAAAAATTTTTTTTTAATGATTTTCTTACCAGTAACCGCTTTTGGCACAGCCAAAAGCTCAACATCACAGTGGGGGCGGAAAGAGCAGTTTGCTCCAAATTGCATAATTTGGCAAACTCCCCTACTACAGCAGTCATGTTTTTGCAAGATTCAGTGAACTTTCTAAAGACTGCCTCTCCATCAACAGTTTGCTGCAGCAAAACCATGAGAGCATGGCCGCCTCTCCCCTTGACCCCCTCCTCTCTCCCCTGCAGGTCCAGGCTCTGTGGAGCTCATTTGTTCAGATCTTTAGGGAGTTCTCCTGCCCAGTGTTGTGGGTCTTGCTCCTCCTTTATTCCCTCTTGCATTGAAACCCTTTACCCTTATAACAAGGTGCCTCAGATCTGATAATAGAAAGCCAATGAGTTCACCTCCCAAACTACACTCCTGTTTGTATGTGTGTGTGTATAGACCGTGAATGTGTGCTTCTTGGATGATTGATGAAATGCCATTCCATCTCTGTCTAATGTGGTAAGAATGATCAATAGCAGCAAATAATCTTCAGCGTTTTCTTTGTGCTAGGCACTGTGCTAAGCCCTCATCTTTTTATTTCATTCCCGTAATAACCCTACAAAGTAGGAACCATCTTCCCTGTTTTACAGGTGGGAAGATCAAGAATGAGAAAGTACTGCCCAAAGTACACACAACGAAAAGGCGGAAGGTCTGGGATTTGAAGTCAAGTCTTTTGGATTCTGGAGTCCCTCGGTCTTGACCCCTGTGCGTCCTTCCCCATTTCCTGTCTAGGCTATGTCTGAGTGTGTTTCCCTTTGAAGGAGCTTCCTTCGCATTGAAGGAGCTTGTTCTCTACCACTCCCCTGGTGCAAGTCAAAGCCATGGCCATGGGCCAGTGCTGGATTTCAGAGAAACAGAAATATATCTTGAAGGTGCTTATGATGCTGCTGGTGATAACCATGACTCATCTTCCAAGACAGACCTACTATGTGAGGTGGAGGAGACAAACAAATTTAGACTCAGAGACCTGAGTTAGAATACGGTCACTTAATGAGCACTATCACTTAATGAGAACTATGACATTTCTTGGGTTTCTTAACTTGGAAAATGGTGACCATAATAACTCTCTAATAGGATATTGGAAGGGTGAGACATTATGTGTATAGGCACCCACTGAGGATACTTTTATTACTATTTATTATTACTATTCCAAGAGAAGCAAAAACAATACAAAGTTCCATGAGAAGAAACACCATGAGTCTGAGTTCCTAACTGAAAACATGTGAAAGTTTCTGGGAATTACAACACGGATGAACCTTGAAAACATTATGCTAAGTAAAAGAAGCCAATCACAAAAGGCCATGTATTTGATGATTCTATTTATATGAAGTATCTGGAATAGGCAAATCTATACAGACAGAAAGTATTTCATTGGTTGCCTAGGGCTGGGAGGTTTTGAGGGGAATGGAGAGTGACCACTAATGGGTATGGAATTTCTTTTTGGAGTGACAAAAATGTTCAAATACCGATTGTAGTGATGGTTGCGCAACTCTGTGAACATACTAAAAACCATTGAATTGTATACTTTAGGTGAGTGAATTGTAAGGTATTGATATGATATCTCAGTAAAAAATTTTCTATTAAAAATAAGTCTCTGGTATATGTTTAGTTAAAATAAATTGAGAAATACCATAATCTATCATGAGTGTTTATATTGATTGCATTTCTCCAAAAAGACATGTGCTGCCTCTTTCTTACCAGTATCAAAAAAAAAAAAGATATAAAGTTTTAAAAAAATCTAAAGGCAAAACAAACCCAGGAAGAGAAGCTAGACGGAAAAAAGTAGAAAGCTGGGAAGGAGACTGCCTATAAGTCTACATGTAGCCTGACTCATGCTCAGCAGGGCATGCATTTTGAGTTGTTTGTTATAGGATCTGCTGTGATTCATCCACACCCTCTTGAGGGGAATCCATGTGACAAGATGGCCTCCATGAAAAAGTAACTTGACCTTGCCCCACAGGCTACACAGATGGGCATGCAGCAAGATGCTGAGGTAAAATGAGGACAATTTGGTGCTTGTGGAATCAAACTGTGGTGTCTGAATCCCCGTGGAGTCATCTATCCAGGTCCAGCTCTAGGTATTTAGTCCACAGCAGGTGTAACATCTGCCAAAATATGAGAAGATGCAGAAGTAACTTGGTCATAAATGCCTTGTCTCTTGTCTCTGAAAAGAGAAAATATCTATAAAAGTGCCTGGCTCATGCTAGGACCTTAATGGATGTTTGTGGAAAGTATTGTTGTTGGAATGAACCCAGCCTTGAAAGATCTTGTCTCCCTCCATGCTCTTAGGTAGTTAGTAAATTCAGTGGAAGAAAAGAGTTGAACTGCTTTTCTGACATAATAATAATTTTTATTTTTGGTGGTGCCTTATGGTTTCTAGAGCTCTCCTATATCCATAGCTTATTTGATTTTTGAACAGCACTATGGAGGCATATAATACTAGAGAGCAGACTCAGAGATGGCTGGTAGTTTTCAAGGTCACCCAGCCAGGGCAGGGAACAAGACTCAAGTCCAGTCCTCTTCCCAGGACACATGAGCTGAAATTACTTGGCCTAGTTGCTCAACTTAATTTTTCAACATTTCAAGGGATTATATTGATGCTACCTAGCATCAAAGAGAGTATTGTTGGTAACAACATCACGTATGGGCAATGACAGGGTTTGGCCAACCAAGCCACCACTTCTTGAGGCCAAAATGAACTAAGCTTAAGGACAGAGAATCCAGTGCCTGTGGGGAAAGATGCTTAACAAGGTGGTTAAGAGCACAGGTTTGGAACCACATTCTGGCCCCATCACAGTTTTGTCGCCTGTAAATTAGGGGCAACATTACTATTATATAAGATTGTTGCAAGGACTGAGTGTGCTACTGGGTGTGAGGTGTTCAGCGGAGTGCTGGGCACTGAGTAAGGGCTCGTTAAAACTATTTCTTATCACTCGTTTTCTTCTCCTACTTCTTTTTATTTCATCCTCTCCTTGTCATCCTCCTCACTGTCATCTGCTCAGGAAAGTGCAGGTTCATCTCACATCAACTGAGAATTTAGACCACTTGTGAGGAGGCATAGAGATACGTGTGGGACTCAGGGTCAGCTGACACAGTTGAGTTCTTTTTAGCTTAATCTTTGAAAGCCAAGGCTAGTCTGGTTACGCTTGTTCTCCCCAGTCTCCAAATGCATTTCATCCACTCATTCTGTTCTTCATACACTCATTTTTTTCTCACTATCATTTGTTGAGGCTCAACCATGCTTTAGTTTTAATGCCCAGGCAGCTTGACTGCTGCAGACTTGACCATCCTCTGAGTTGGAGAGGGTGGGTGCCGGGTCATGAAACCATAGGTCAGAAATGACCAGGAAGAATTTGGCCTGGAAGGCAGGCTGGGCTTGGGGTGGACCATCTAGAGAGCGTGCAGGGGCAGATGGCCAGGTGGTGATGTGAGAAACAGGACTGAAGATCGTGTGCGTCCCAGAGGCAGAGCTGCGATCAGAATCCAAATCATCCAGCTGACCCAGAGGGCATGGCCATGGGCTGGCCTCCGCACAGGCTGGACAAGGTTGGAATTCAGAGATCCACACAGGGCAGCAAGCACAGGCAGAGAGGTGGTCAAGGTGGGTGTCCAGGAGTCAAGGCCTCAGTCATAGAGCCTGAGGTGACGGGCACCTGTCTGGTTTCAACATTGCTCCTAGACACGGGACTGCACTAAGAGGCCGAGACTCAGGTGTAGATCTGGGATAGGTGAGTGGCCCACCCAACCTCCCACCACACACTGGGGGTGTCCCAGCTCAGGCCTTCACCCCCTAACCTCCGGGCAGGCCCAGACTAGCAGATAAGTACTTGTCCTTCAGGCAAAGCACCGGCCTTCAGAGACTAGAGCTGCAGCAGAGGGTCCTAAAGGGAATCCCGTTAGCTCTCAACTGCCTAGATTTGTTCTTGATTTTCCTGAGATCAACAGGTAAATGTAAACCAGTACGAGGTTCCAGTTGGAGATCTTTTGATTTCTCAACCTTTGCAGGAATTGTTGACCCGTTAATCAACTCTGTCAATCACCAGAGGCTCATTTGACCCCAGGAACCAATCACTGCAGCTGCAGGTGACTGCTCTGTGTGGCCCAAACATCTACCCTCTTATCTTCTGCTAAATCTTTTGGTGTGTACCTGTGCAACAAGGTAAAGTAAGTTCTTTGTCATTTGTCTGGTTTAAACCAGTACTTGCTGTAGGTGAATGCTGGTTAGAAATTTGGACCTTGCATGAAATGTTAATGCTGTGCTATTGGGGAGAGTGGAAAACGCCATTGGAGAGAAGAGTCAGGAGTGAGGAAAAGGAAGCCTAGTTGAAAGAGCACTGAGTCAGGATTTAAGGGATCTGAATCCCAGTCTTGACCATTAACTGGACTGTAACCTAGACTGGTCTCAGTGTCACTGACTCTTAAATAGGAATAATACTTGAGTTCTTTGTGAACTCACGATGACCTGATGAGATAAACAGGTAGAACAATTTTGGAAATGAAAAAGTGCTTAATTCTTTCATTCAAAAGTATTTGCCAATAGCAGCATATTGGTTGCTAACTCAATGTAGCAGGCCAGGGGAGGGTGGACAGATAAGAAGGACAAACAGAGCTGGCGTCACCCGGGGTCTATGCTGCCTAGAGGGTGAGGCTGGGCCTCAACTGTTATGAGAGAAGGAAGTAGAGTGTGGAGGACCAGGCAGAGGAGCAGGGTCTGGTGACTGAGAGGGAAACTGAGGCAGAAAGGAGCCAGGCAGGTCCCTCAAGTTCAACAGGCAAAGATTATGTCCAGGAAGCCAGACTGCAGGGATCAGGAACCACCACCAGGAGCCTGGAAAACAGGGGATCAGAGTTTCAGAAAGGGGGACTGGCAAAGAACTGGCCAGTAACGCCAGCAGGCCCCAGGGCGCAGGCAGTCTCAGTGGAGACCGAGCACTTTTAACATCTCCTTCCTTTGCCAGACCAGATGAAAAAGACCACCGAGGAGACACACAAGCAAGCTCTAAGTAAGTATAAAATAGTGTTTTTCAAATGTGAGTGTGCATCAGAATCAGCTGCAGGGCCCCACTCTGAAGTTTCTGATTCAGTAGGTCTGGGTGGGGCCCCTCTCTGGAGTATTTGCATGTCTAACAAGTTCCCAGGTGCAGCCATCTGCTGGTCTGGGGACAACACAGAGAACCAAGCACACTGTGGGGATTGTTGTGCATTCTTGAGCCATGAAAGAAAAGATAAGCAGAGGAAGCATGTCAGAAGCATCCAGCTTCCTCATGGCTGTAGCAGGTGTTCTAGGCTGGCTCCAGGGCAGGCTGAGACCCACCCAGGGGCGGATACCAGGCTAGGAACCCTGGCAAGGGTGGCACTGATGCTGTCTTCTCCATCTCTTGTTACGCTTGAGCATGGATGGACCCTTCATCAGAGCACCTGGTGCCCTCTCTGCTTTACCTCCAAGACTTAGGGATGCTCAGGACAGGTTAGAACTGCCACTTATGGACACAAGCAGCTTGGGGCCATTTTTCTTTTTTGGAATATTTACAAGGGGAAAAACATCTGCTGTATCATGTTGAATCTCTTCCCTGGTTGTTTGTCTGACCTTCTTCCAGGCTTGGGAGTGGTTGTGATTACCGGGTTACATTTCTCACTTTCTGTGATTCTTCTGCACTAGTTGTACAGCCTGAACTGGAAAAAGTTGAGGTGGCCAGTTTACTATCCATTCTGGATAGACTTTTCTTTGCACAGTCTCAACAATATGATTGATAATGAATGGAGGTTCTTCCTCCCCCTCCCCTTCCTTCCTATCCTTCGCTCCCATTAAGACACACACAAGCTCTATACTCTTAATTCACTATTTTCTAAGTGCTCTGGTGGTGGGGAGACTAAGTAGATTATAAGGAGAAGTGAATAGTCACTCAAGCATAGAGGATGGAGTAGGGTTGGGCATGGCCGTGACGTGGAAGCTTCTCTAAACTAGTGTTTCCTAATTCTGGCTGCATGTTAGAATCACCTGGGAGCTTTTTCTGACTACTTACGCTCAGGACATGAGATTCTGATTTAAATTGATTTGGGATGAGGCCCTTGGCATTAGAAAATTTGAATCTCTTTAGGGGACTGTAATGTGTAGCCAAGCCTGAGATTTGCTGTTCTAAACCAATTTTTCTTAACGACACCTGGGTGCTAAGCACAGCTGCATTTCTGTGTGACTTCCTTTTGACAGCCACAAGCCACGTTAAGGGAGGCTGGAGGCTGCCACCTCCAGGGTAGGTTAGAAGTCAACGCCACAACCCTAAGTTTAGACAGGTAAGAGTAGGAAGTAGGTATCTTAAGACCAGGCGGGCAAAATAGAAAATGCAAGTGCCGTTCCTTTCAGTGCCAAGAGAGCAAACTACCAGGGTCAGGTTATCCCAGGCCCATGGGGCCAGCAGAGGGATAAAGCTTAATTCTAGAACCAACTGCAGCCCAAGTCAGGAGCTCTGTAAGTCCCACATCCTGGGCCAGAACTGGGTGAGTGGGACTGAATTTACCTGGGTGTTCACAGCCAGGATATGAAATACGGGGAACTAGGAGGGTTTTGAAAGGAAGGAGATGAAAAATAAAAAGTGCAGAGGAAATTGGTCTACATAATGCTCAACAACCCCTTCCATTGTTGTTTTTCCATCAAACTGACCAAAAGTTCCTGACATTGTGTAGATACAGCCTGAGACAATGGGAATCGAAACATGACATTCTCTCAGAGCAGTGCTCCTTAAACTTTAATAGCTCAAATGAATTCCCCTGGGATCTTGTTAAAATGGTGATTCTAATTCAGCAGGTCTGGGGTGGGACTCAGGGGGCCTGGGACTCTGCGTTTCTAACAGTCCCCCATGAGATGCTGATCTGAGGCCCACTTCTGAGCAGCAAGGACCTAGAGGACAGGGATGGTGTCTACTTGAAATGCATTCAAGAACATATCGCAGAGACCTGTTGAGTCACTATTGATGTGGAGGTTGGCACATGTTTTTTCTCCTTTCTCAGGTCATTTGAGGCAGTCTATGGTTTTGGCAGAAGAGTCCCATCCCCCGAGAAAAGTCACTTTCTGAAGACATACGTACGAGGACAGCATCCCGATATAAACAATGTCTATTTCACTTCACCCCCTCTCCTTCCCCACACTGTCCCGTAGGAAAGACTGACAGTCTACAGACTGAGCCAGGCTTGAGTTCACCTCATGAAGCAAGAACCACAAATAAGTAACCCATTACCTGGGAAAAGAGCAGCAATTCTTTCATAAATGAATGTCAATGAGGTATAATTTTCTGCTATAGCAGAATTTCTACACCTGACAGTATTCTTAATATACTTTAATTAAGAGGTTAATCTGTTGTAGAAATTGCTTTTCTCTGAAGCCACCTGAAATCAATTTAAACCCAATTACAAGTGGTTAGCTATTGTTTATGTGGTGAAAGATTAGAGAATACATTTTTGCTTGTGAGGAGCCATCCGAGCAAATTTTGAATGTCATGATCAGAGGAGAGTCTGAATAGTTGAGTGCTCTTTAATGGGCATAGAGAAACCACTAGAAAATGTAATCAGTCATATTTGATGACTTGACCTCGGGACGCAGCTAGAAAAGGGTCTAATCATGTCTGTCCCATAAGTGCCACCGGGATGGCTCTGCTGAAATTAATTGATCATTACGTGCTTTCTGGGAGCCTAATATACCCTATTTGATGGAATAGAAATTGCAAAAATAATCTGTAAATTATGTAACAAGCTTTAGAATACATTTGCCCTCTGTCTTCTTTAGCACAGATTAAATCTGACAGCTAGTTTCAAAATGATCAAAATTGCTTAACTCCCCCAGTAGTTTGGAATGCTTGAGTTTTACAAAGAAAAAAAAATCGATTGCATGGCATGTGCCCAGTCTATAAATTTGAATTACAATCCATTTTTCATCAATAAAACGTAGAGATAAAACGAGGTCTGAAAAGGTTTTCTGGGGCTTGAATGCATTATTTTATTCAATTGCTTAGTAAGGTACTTAGCTGCTATTAAAAATTTGGATGCATGTCAGAAACAAGGAAGCTGTTTTGAATGCTATCCACTTCCATGCTAAGTATATGAAAGAATTACATGCCTCTAACAGGCTAGCCAGCTTGCTAATGTGATATCCCATAGTCTGGTTGAGTGATACACAGTGACAGTGCTCTCCGTTGATTATCGGTGGGTTAAAGGTTTCCTGTCATCTTTTCAGGTGTCAAAATGATAAACCCAATGACCTCCTCTGTTTGTGTGTATTCTTCTGGGATCAAGACATTCTGCCATTAGAGTGTACACATTCCATGGCATTTGGTTAAAGTTGCAGAAAGTCTTCCTCTAGAACTCTTCCTTCCCCCCAAAGAATTATTTAAAATTTTTTCCTTTGGGCTGTCACTTTTCATATTTGAAATAAACCTTCCAGGATTTTCTTCCATAAATGTTGAATGGTTAACTGTTAAGTAGAAGACCATCTGTTCTTGCCTAATTGGCATAATAAGGGAAGACCACATTTTTGGAGCCTGAAAAAAAAATGTGTGATGAATTGGTCTCAGAGGAGTGTTTAGCAGAAGAGACTGGAGCAGCTCCCTAGATGCCAGGATGGTGGTAGGTTTTCTGGGAACTGGACCTTTGAAAGCTAATTTCTCTTGGGAGTTGAGTGAGGGGTGAAGCTCAGCTATAGGAACCATATTTATTACGTTAGGGCTCTGGGTCAGACTACATGAGTTCAGATTCTGGCTCTGTCACTTACTAATTGTGAGCCTTTGGGCAGACTTCTCAGCTTCTTGGCACCCCAGTTCCCCCAACTGTAAAATGGGGATAATAATGAAGATTAAATGCAGCGGTGTGTATAATACTCAGTAGAGTGTCGGGCACGTATACTTACTATGCTCTTCATCATAATTAAGCAAAGCACAAAATGATTTAGTGTCTCTCCTTTCTTAGCCCTAAATAGGGGTGCATGATTTAAGAAAGAATTTTTTTAACTGCCTTGTGAAATTTTTGGTATGAAAAGTCTAAAAAGATACCAAAATGAAGCCGTATTTGATTTTTCATTTCAGATACACTTTATGAGAGCTCCTGGAGTGAGGATGGGGTGAGGGATAGGGAAGATTTTCAAGACAAGCTCTGCACTGCGACGCAGGGGCCTAAGTCTTGGTTCAGCCCTAAACCAGCTGTGTGAGGCTGAGAGCAAGCAGTCCCTCCTTCTCTGGGCTCAGTTTATTTGTGTACAAGGACGGGGTTAACAGATGACTGTTAAGGTAGCGTAGGGCACTGAGATTCCAGGATTCTATATTGCTGGCTCTCTCCGTAAGAACATTTCCTGCTCCACACCCAGTACACAGTCAGAGGGTGGGCACAGACAGGGCAGCATGAGCAGTGTGGTGACCCCCACATCTGTGGCTTTCAGCCCTGTGCCACCTGACCCCTCTGCTCATGGCACACATGGTCGCACGTGGGTGGCTACATGTGGATGGTCATTCACTAAGGCAGAGTTACACAGTCTTTGAAAATTATGTCTCCCTTTGAGAAACATAAAACAAAAATCCTACATTTCCTCAATCCACTCCATCCTGGGAGATGCTAATAAGCCCTCCCACACCCCCAGATAACCCCTCCTACTTTGATTTGGGGAGTGTCTGCTCTGTCCCACCTTTCCCCAAACGTCCACCCTCAGCAGAGATCATAAAAGGGCATCCTGAGGAATAGATTCAGCCCACAGATGACATTATTTGTTCCCCCGAAAAGAATTTCTACAACTGGAGTTAGTTACCAGCATTTAAAAATCAGATTTCACATAAAACCCAGACTTCCAGCTTCTTTTGCAAAAATAACAAAGAGGAAAATAGGACCAGAATTTCCCCAAGAAGGATGACCTGCTTCTTACACCGGAGGGGAAGAGTCTGGGCAGGACATGAAAAGGGCACCACTGTGACTCTCCACTGCAGTGTGTCTCACTAGCAAATTGAGTGCCGTCCCCTTGAACCTCTTTGAACTGACCAGGACCATCATGTTAACCAGTCCTCCTGAGACCCCTGTTGCAAAGGAACCTCGTGGGAGAACCTCACTCCCGCCCACTGGCTGGCATCGCTCCTTCAAGTTGCCTGCCAGGCCCTTGCAGATGTTTGAGTCTGTGCCCCTCCCATGGGTTCATACATGAAGTCTAACCTTTAAGTGTTCCAGTTCTTTAAGATTCAATCCTTGTGAACATGCAAATCCCTCCAACAGGACCCACACTTTGAGATAAATAAGATTAAATAAGTTATACATCACTGTGCAAAAGGCTCTGAGTGCATGTTTTGCTACGAAGGAAGAGGAGAGGGTTTGGGGACGCAACAGTGGGGAGGAGGTTTGGAGCAGCCTCACTACAAGTAATCTGAGGACAGGGACACAGGCAAATAGCCTGCTGCCTCTGTACCTGATTTTCCTCAGACGCTAAATCACTTTCCAGCTCTGGACTTCTGTAATTCCAGTTTCCTTTGCTGCCCGATAAGAACTGTGCCTTTTGGCCACATATGAAGGTTCATCACTTGTGTAAACCTGCATTTGACTTCCCATGATACAACACGGTTTGTTTGCCAACAGGCCACCATCCTGTGGAAAGCAATCCTGAAGAAACTGTACTCCACAGAAAGTTTGTACTGGAACCACAGCCTCACTAAATCAAAACTGGTGAGGACAATGCCACCGGTGGCTAACGTCAACCCACGAGATCGAGTTCAACGTGCCCGGTCAATGACTGACCTCAGAAAGAGTCAAAGGCCATGAAATCAATATCTACATAGTCAGTTCAATACAATATTCAGCGTTACCTTGAGTTGAGTCATTCACTTGAGAACTCAGCTACTGAACCGAACGCAAGAACAGATGCCCGCAGAGTACACGTGCGGACAGAAGGAAATGCCGACCGAGGAGATAATCTCCATTGATTTAGTCACACAATGAAAGATTTCACTCCAGTGCAAAATACTTTAACAGGCAAAGGCTTTCTGCTTTGTACTCTAAAAGCACTCTCTAACTCTATTTCCCTAGAAATAGCGAACATACTATGCCACATTCAATTCCCTCTGTCAGCTGAATTGTCTGGCACAGAATTTTTGGGTTGAATCATTTTGTCTAAAAAGGAAAAAAAAAATAGGTCATTTGCTTTTTCTCTCCATAATTCTTTTGTTCGTTCCCTGAGTACTTCAGCCAAATCCTGTTGGAGGAATGAAATGCGGCTTATGCCGCATGCAGATGTAATGTGAGGTTTGGGTTCTATGCTAAAGCTGTCCGAATTTTTTTTAAATAGTTAGAAGCACACATTCTGCCATCCTTATGCAACTCTCATATCTGTCTATTCCATTCTAAACTTTTGTTTGTATATTGATATAAAAAGTTAATGAAAGTTAACACACAATTTTTTCTTTTGTTCTTCTAACTTTCTAAACTCGGTACAGAGGCCTCGTTTTTAATGCCTGGATAATAACCCGTCAAATGAATATACCATTGTGTAGATTGCAAAACTGCTTCTAATTCTTTACCTCTCCCTGTTTCTACATTCTTTGCAATGTGATTTTGTAGCTCCTCCCGTTGGGGGTGAAGTTTATTTTCCAGCCCCTGCGGTATGGGCTGGTCTTGTGATTTGCTCTGGCCAGCAGAATGGGGCAGAGGTGATGGTGTGTAGTTGCCAAGCTCATGCCTCAAGAAGGCTTGCATACTTCTGCTTGCCTTCTTGGAACCCTGCAGACCTTCTTAGAACCTATAGACTATCATCATGAGAAAAATCCCAAGCTAGCCTAGTAGGGACTGAGAAACCATATGGAGGGAGGACCAGCCATCCCAGCCATTACAGCTCAGCCTTCCTAGACCAGTCGGCTCCTGGTTGACCCGTCTGCTGAGCACAGTAACATGAAGGAGTCCAGCCGAGACCAGAAGAAACCCTCAGCCGCAGACTTGTGTGCAAAAACTAATGCTCATTGTTTTAAGCCAAAGAATTTTGGGGTGGTTTGTTATACAGCAATAGCCAACTGCTAGAGCCATAATTCTCTTAACTATTTCCTTTTTGTTATTTATGTAGATGTTTCCAAATTTTCTCTTTTACAAAACAGTGCTATGATGAACATTTTGGTGCAAGTGGAGAATATGTCTCTATGAGGGTTTTCATTTTGTTTAAGGAAACTGGCAATTAGATTTTATCTCCTATAACACTTATCAAAATCCTACATGATTGAAATTCTGGGGTTGTCTATATAGGTAGCATTCTCAAGCAAAATCTATGCATTTATATTGCATCGTTGCTTTATATGTCCACATGTGGGGCAGTAAACGTGTATTCTCTTATGGAAACATGGCACATGCCCCTGTCCAATCTCAAACCAGGCAAGTCTCGAAAAACCTCAGAAGCTCATAGAAACTTCTGTTTCAGGTGGGCAAACCCTGAGCATATTGACTCCCCTCAGTTGGTTTTAAACAATAACCCATATTCATTTATTTTACCAACCCATATTTTCTCCTCCAGAGAAAGCACGATCACCCCAAAGTTTGGCTGCCTCCTGAAAATGCCAAATCACTTGCTGAGTAAGCTGTGGCCATTCAGATGGTATATTGGTGGGGGGTCTCTAGCGAGTCATTTGTTTAAATGAAAGGTCATTCTAACTAATGACTATTTCATATAAACTGAAAATAGCCCAGTAATAATAGCACTAATCATTTAGTGTTTCTTCATCATGCATATTTAGGCCTTGCCCAATAATGGTCTATATTATGTCAAAAGCCTGTCCGAGATGATTGACATTTGAGAAGAGTTGTCTCAGGGAAATACCAGCCATCAAAGACCTATCCCTTTACTAAGATAGGTGACCAGAAAGCAATACAGCCACGTTATTTATTTTAGGTCTCTTCGTTTATTATAATTATTATTATTCATGCTGTTACTGAGATCTCTCTAAGAAAAGAAAAGTCTGTGAAAGACATTTCTGGAGCTTTCAAAATCTGTTCTTGATGATATTGTCATTTGTGTTTTTCACCATTTCTTACATAGCAAACCAGAAAACACATTCTATTTAGATTTTGAAGTTTTATAATATCTCTCCTTTGGTAAACTCTTATGCTTCTTTTTATTTTTATTTTATTTTCTATTGAAAATTAGAATCATTCTGTTGATCTTTTTCTTTGACTAGCAGGAAGCTCAATTGCAGTATGTGTCTTTACCTAGATCATTCTGTAACTCTTCTCCTCCCTCCAAGGCTTACTATTTTTATCTTTATTATAATGGTTCTATTATATTTGTATACTTTTGCAAGTTTCTTTGAATACATTTTGGTAATATTGCTGCCATATCCTGACTATGCAGGCCTCTGAAAAAGTCTTAGTCGTTCTGATCACTTGCCTTACCAGAAAATTTGAACTGTCATCATGGAGTATTAGAACCATCTGGTCCTTCACTCATTTTGCAGAGAAGTGAGTGGAAGCTCAGAAAGTCTGCCTACAGGAAAGGTTTTCAGTGTGGAGGTGACAGAGCCAGCTCTGGGACAGAGGCCCTGACTCATGCTCTCTTTGAATTATATACTCAGGTCCAGTACTCTTTCACTAAAAATGTGAAAAAGCCCCCCCTGGTATCATTTCACTTAGCATAAGACTCTTCATGATTAAGAGAAAGATACTGGACCATTTTTTTCCATGTCAGTAGAAGTATTTTCTAAGCATTTCTGGCATCTATGCCCTCTTACCCAAATCTAAATAAAGTCCAAGAGGTCGGTGAGATAATTTTCAGTTTAAATTCTGAATTGTATAGTGTTCTTATACCCTTACATAATTCCAGTATTTTGAGTCACATTAACTAAAAAACTAAGAGTCTGGGCTATCTGGCCCAAGATTCTGCCTACCCAGTCATCCTGAGATTCCAGACTGAAATACTTACAGGTCCTCCATTTTCCCCCAGGGGTCACTTGACACTTTTATATGAACGGAGAGAGTGGGAAAACACCGTAAGTGCCTGCTCCCCTCTTCGCAAGCAGTGGGAGCCTCAGGTTAGGATCATGTGCTTACAAGGGTTATCAGGGCAAAAGGGGTCTGTGCACCCCTCTGTATCCTGTATGATCCCCCACTCCCATCAGTCCCCACTTTCTCAGGACCCTTCCTTCACAGCCTTGCCCTATGAGACCTAGGGCTATTATTATGCACCCGAGGCCTGCTTGGATCAGGTGCTCAAGTGATCATGTAAAATTAGACCCAACTTGTAAAACTGGGTCATTTGTATATGAGGGGCCACTGTATAATAAAATTGCATTTCCCTAAAGAAATTGTATTTAAAAAAAAATTTTTTTTAGTGAGGGAGATTGGCCCTGAGCTAACATCCGTCCCCATCTTCCTCCATTTTTTGTATATTAGATGCCACCACAGCATGGCTTGATGAACCCTTGGCCACAAACCCTGGGCAGCCGAAGCAGAACACGCGAACCCAACCACTACACCACCAGGCTGGCCCCAAGAAAAAATTTTTTTAAATGATCAGTTCATTTGTCTTTATTAAATACAAGAACTTAGCTGAACCAAGGAACTCTGTAATAAGCATCAATAATTAGCCGAATACTGAAAAACTTTCAAATATTTTTCGGAATCTGTTTTTCTTCTTAAAGGAGTGCCTAGTGAACCATCTCAAATCAGATAGATATATAGTGTTTTATTGAAAGAAACTAAACAAATTGATTGTTTCTCTGAAACAAATTGATTAATCAGTCCTCATGCTTCAGGATCAGGGATCCTGCTGTTAATAAAGCTTCTATCTTGTTATTGTTGTCTTTCCTATTCAACAGGTTTTTCCTTAACTGTCTAAACAAAGAAAGGATGTGTGAATAGTCTGGGTAGAAGATGAGTCAAAGTCAGGATTTTGTCCCATGGCCATGGGGAAGCTCCAGGATATTGTCTCCGGGACATATGTCACCTAAAATCATGGACAGGTAATTTAAATAATAATAAAAAGAGGATGATATTGTTGGTTAACACTGAAGTCTTATTATAGGTAGTCAATTAATCTGCCTCTTTCCTTCTTTTTTGGGCTTAATTATCCTTTTATTTACTAATTCACATAACAAACATTTAGTGACTGACCTCAGATAGGTGTTTGATTAGATTCATTCATTCATTGATACCTTCTGGGAGCTGGACAGTGTGACCCATATGTTGGAGATATGGCATTCAACATAAAATAATCCCTGTTTTCAAAAAGTTTACATTCTAGTGGGGTGGGGGACAGACAATAGACAAATCTATGACATGTCAGGGGGTAATAAGTGCCATAAGAAACAAAAAAAGCAGGAAAGAGTGATAGTGATAGAAGCAGAGTGAAAAGAATAAAAAAAAAAATTTTAAAAAGGTGGTCAGATAGAGTATAAATATAAATGTTTGTTTTGAAATTGTTAAAGTTTTCTTTTTGCCTTAGAATAATTCAGATCATGTAAATCTCTTAGGGCAGCAATTCTGAAACTTGGACCCTAACTTGCTGAAAGCCCCCTTGCCACGCATCAGTACACCTTTAGAGATGGCACCTGGAAAAGGAAAGTAAACTAAAGTAGCATGAACATATGACCCTGGAGGTCACCTTGTCCTTAACTTGTAAAACACCGTTTGCGGCCAGTCTGACGTCAATCAGCAAAGGTTGACAGATGATTCATCTGTGTTCGTACCATTGTTGGTTCCTGTTATTGTTTTTCTTCTCACATTTTAGTTAATCATTTGTTTAAGTTAGGTTAAACACTCACATGCTTTATTAGGCCTTTTCCTACAGTTTCACTTTGGCCAAACCCTTGGGGAACGCGTAGATGTGGGTCGGGTCTCTCTTCATGATGTGAGGCCACTCTCCTTTTTCTGAGGGGCCAGCACCCTGGTGTGAGAGGCCAGAATGGAGGCATCCAGTGTGTAAAACAAAATCATAAATTGCCATAGGTTGGAGGGCAGCATGTGCCACTCTTCACACAAGCAAATCACCTTGAAGGTCCTATTTCTACTCTGAAATTACAGTCAAGTTTAAAACAATTCCCTAATGAGCCATTGACCTGAATCCGCATCATCAAATAACAAGAGAGTCAGGGTGATGAGGAGGATTTAAGGATAAACTCAGGAAGGACAGAGACCAGACTCCACCACGATTTCAAAGAACCAGATCTGCTTACAGAATACATTCTAACCCAAAGTTTCTGAGGCAAAAGTCACTCCTAAGGTATGCAGACGTGAAGGGAATAGCTTAATAAAATTCGCCTACTTCCTAGCTAGGGTCAGGCACAAATGGCAGGAGGCCTTTAGCAAGTCTTGCTTTCTTTTCTTCCCTAAAATATCCTTTTTCTTAGTTTTACAGCAAACAGGAGGCGCTCTGGAGAGGACTTGCTTCATCTGGATTGGGAAGTCTTCTTCCTACCCGGCTTGTCAGAAGGCTCTTTGTCCTCAAACACAGAAAGAGGTAGATCTCACTACCATCAACGGCATGTTTCTGACTAGGCTCCAAATGAAACTTCAGACCAGACTGGAGTCTTTCAAAGCCAGGCCTAGCCTAGGCTGGGCCCTGCTTGCAGAAACTACTAATGACTTGCTGGTAATCACCCAAGTCCGAGAAGCCTACAAATACTTGAAACAGGGCCTTGGAAATGAAAAAGAAGTTTCTTCTCTTAGTTCATCTCATCACCATCTGGCTAGCTTTTATAATCATTATTGCACTATGATTAATTTTTTCTGCCATAGATTTCTGCTAATTAATTGTAATTACCAAGAACAGGAAATTTCTGCGTGGCCAGATCATGTTTACCCAGAATGGCAAAGTTGGAGAACTGTTCTTTAAGAGACGTTCTTGGGATTATTGAATTTTAAAAGCTGGGTGGAGCCTCTGAGGCTAGGTCTCGTAGCTAGTTAGTAGCAGAGCAAGGAGGAAAACACCAGCTTCCACATCCCTAGTCCAGTGATGTTTGTACTCTGCTCTGCTGCCTTGAGAACTAGTTCAAACCAGAAGCAGCCACTCCTCTCTGTTTGGGTGGATTCATCAAATCCAGGATGGAATTTGGTCAAAATGTCTCATTGCATCATCACGTCGCTTTGAAACTCCTAGTTCTTTGGACACAGAGTTCTTGTCTATGTGATGTGAACCAATAAATTCTCTGGAAAAAAATCAGTCCAAACACTTGGCTGGTGTCTTAGAGGGAAAAAAATGTCTGGGTGATCGAATTTTTTAAATTGAATTAAGGAACTGTTTTTGCATCCTGTGGACACTCATATTAAGTCTAGACAAACTTGTCCAAAGCTGGGATTGGGTTGTAGAACTGTATGGAAACTGTGTGGCAGTTCTGTGGGAGCAGCAAGTGACATATCAGTACTCGATAGGCGTCCAGGGAAGGGGAAGCTCCAGGTTTTAGTCGAGTGGTTTTTAAACTCTCAAGCTACATTTTCACTTTTGAACAGCAGAATCATCTTTTCAAATGAAATATTTACATGTACTATAATATAATATTATTATGATAATCATACAATGTAATTTGTGTGCAAAATAGATTAGGGCAATATTTTATATTTAAAATAATGTTTCTCCTTTCTAAAAATAATAAGTGAGAAACATGAAATTGTCTTAATGAACCAAGATTTGGAATTGGGAGTTATAGGAGTCAGTTTTAGTCTTAGAGCAGCGTCAGCACCTAATTCGTTTCTGTATGTGGATTTACCGGTACTTTATTTGCCTTGTATACCAGGTGCTCAGCACACCACCTGGCTTATGGGAAAGATGAATGCATCAATGACTCTTAGCTGTGAGTTTCATAAAGGTAGGACCTACATCTTAATTTGCCATTTAATCCACCCCTCCCTGACATGACGCCTACTGCCACGACTTCAACAAAACAGGCATCCAACAGATATTGGTTGGATTAGGAGCAAGTGAGTTCGTACCTGATGCAGTCAACTAATGGTGGTCCGTCGGAGAGCTCAGAGCAGCAGGGGGCTGTGGCCAAGTCAGTGAGTTCAATGGGATGCTGTAACTGCAACGTCAGGGATGAATTAGAACCAAATGTGTCAGCTTGCTTCGTGCAGACTCTTTCTCCTTGTGGCATATTTTAATTCATGGCATTCTTTCCATGTGGTCATCAGGACAGAGACATTTTTCAGCTTCTCCTCTGGCCTTACTCTCCTCCTCTTTCAGCCGGTGACAAGCCTTATAATTGCTCTTTTGGCCTCTTCAGACCAGAGCCTTGACTCAGGTCTTTATCATCTTTCATCTGGACTACTGCAATAACGCTCTAACTCGTATACCTGTCTCAAGAATCTATTTCATGTCGTGCTTTGTTATAAAGTTTGTTTTCTGAAACCTAAATCCGGTCAATGAACTCACCTGCTTAAAATCTTTCAATGGCTCCCTAGTGTCTGTAGGTTAAACTTCAAACACCTTTGTAGGGCATTCAAGGGCACGCTCTTCCTCCACTCCCACTGCCCCACCTCATGTGACCCTGGGTTTACCTGCATGGAGGATAGTTCTGTTTGGGGCCTCTGCTTCTTTGCTTGTGTTATTCTTCTACTTAAAATGCTCTTGCATACTCTCTGCCTTCTGTGTCTGTCTCTCAGTAGACAGCACCACCCGTGGCGGCCAGGTACCATGTCTATTTTTCTCACCATTCTATTCCCGGTGTTCAGTCCAGGGTCTAGCACAGAATATGTATCCAATAAATATTTGTTGAATGAATAAAAAAATAAAAGGCTGATAAATATAATTTGCATTGAATTAAAAACCAAATATATTTTCATTACTAGGAGCTAGTCTGCTGAGACTGACATTGCTCAATTCAGTTCAGCCCCTTACATAGTAGGAAACACAAAGATTGATAAAACAATCTCTACACTTTAGGAGTCAGTCTGAAATGATCAGTCTGGCAGGAATTGGGGAAACTATCAGAAGAATGGGGCAGACTATAATAGGTAAACCCTGGCAGTGGTCTCCTTACTGGATTCCCTGCCTATGATTTCCACCCCTTCTAATCCAATCTGCACGTGTTTCTCAGATTCATCTTCCCAAGTGCCCTTTTGGATATATCAACTCTCATCTTAAAAAGCAAATGTCCTGTGATTCTTGTTACTTACAAATAGAAGCTCAAACAACTTATTAAAGCCATATATTCTTCCCAAAGGATCCAGTCTTTGGCTACTCTGACCTCCACTTGTGGGATACTGTCTTGCTGTGGGGAGCTTCCTACACACTACCAGCCCGTGTTGGTTCATTCCTGGAAGGATGCTAAGAGCCATGACAAACCTAAGGCAGCAACACTGTCCTGGGAGCAGTCACTGTCCGTGCTGGTGTGTGACACCTTGCTTGTCTGGATCCTATGAGGCAGATCTCAGTGTCCCGGACTGAACTCTGTTCTCTTACTTCTTATGACCCCCTTATTGTGCAAATCTCCCCCTCATAGCATCCATCCAGGGCACTTTTGCCTGCAGGAGCCTCAGGAAAATAACTGGGGCTCTCTCTCTGTGCCTCTCTGAGCCCTACAATCAGGACTTACTACAGATACTTCTTAGCTTAACTCTGTGTCTTTTAAAGTCTGCTCCCTCCCTACTCCACAGCAAAGATTCCAGCATTCAGAGCTGTGTGACTCTAGCACCCAGGAGCTTGGTAAAATGCAGATTTCTCAGCCTCATCTTTGAGAAGTATGCATTTTAGATCAGTATTCTGGCTGATTTTGGTGCAGGGGGTTCACTGCCTACACTTTGAGAAACATCTTGAGTGTGGCCACCCACAGTTCTTCTGCATGAATTCATTCATTCATTCAATCATTCAGGTATTCAGTCACAAACACAGGCATTTCTTCTACAGCAGAGCTTTTGTAACAAGAATTGCATATGATGGGATCAATTAATTAAGAATGATGGATTACATTTGCTCTTAATAGTTATAAAGCATTGTCTTCTAAAACCATCCAGTAATCATACCTCCTTCAGGGGAAAAAAACACTGCTCAAGTCCACTCCACACAGCTGCTTGGAGAAGCTCTGTGGTTTCTTGGCCCATCAGTGGATGATAAGAAAATACGAGAAATCTGCCCTTACATGGTGAGAGGAGAAATGCCTTACTTAAGCTAGATGGATGGATTTGCTCAGTGATGTTTACTTTTTCAAGTTATACTCTTATAATTTTTTTAATTCCAAAAGGGAAAAAATAACTTTGTAATTGCAAATCTAAAAATTTGGCCCCTAAGTTCCTAATATGATTTTTGAAAACTAAAGATTCATTAGGAACATAATTCTCAAAATATAGAAAACAAATTGTGTTGGTTCACTTAGCCTACTAAGTTCCAAATGCCGTAATGGGGATACAATAATAGAATTATACACAGGACTTCCTTCAAGGGGTTTATCAGGGGTTAGTGGGTGGTGACATATGATGATCATATTCTCCCAAATTAAAGATTAGGGGCTGTGATATGGTCTTACAAATCTGGATGTGAGATTATTCTTGAAATTCCTGGATGTATGTTCCCCTATCCACATGAATTCACAGCCTCAGTCAGACTGATGTACTCATCGTCCCTAATCTTGCCCCACACCTTCCTGCGGCCTCTCTTTAGCTCATGCACTTTCCCATTCTTGGAATACCCTCCTTCTATTGTTCTACTGTCTAAGCCTAACCTTTATCCAAGATCCAGTTAATGTTCCACCTTCTTTGTGAAGCCAACCTAAACCATCTCAGACCACAATGAACTTCAGAACACCTCCATCCCTTATTGTTTATACTCTTACTTGGCATTTAACGGATGCCAAGGCAGCATTACAAACCTTCTGACATACAGGTCCCTTTTCCCCAATTACACCACCACACAGCCCTTTGGAGGGCAGTGGTCATGCCGTATGTATCTTTATACTCACTTGATTGAGCCAATATCTGACCCTGATGGGTGCTCCTTAAATTTAAGATACAAATGAGAACATGAGCATTGTCTTTACTCTTGTCAAATTTTCTCTGTTGTTGGTCCATTTCATTGCACAGGCTCTGAATTCTACCTATGTTTATGACATCTAAAATTTCAGTGATGGTCATTGTCAGGTTCAAAGTTATCTCTGGGGGTAATGTCTGTTTAAAAACCAGGAGCCTCAAACTCATGCTTTCAGGGGCCAGTCAAGTAACTGAGTAGGGCTGTGCCCATCCAGCTCCATATTCTTGCCACAAGGGAATACGGGAAGCTAAGCCAAGCTTGTCTGTTCTGCTGAGAGCCAGCGGGGCTTAGCATGTTCACACCCCGACAGTGTACACCACTAGGACTCTAACTTTATTGGCTCTCTCTTGGTCTTTTAACTCTCTGCCCTGGGCAGTTTGTTCTCTGGTTAAAGCCCTTTTGCCACCCTGACCTAGATGCAAATGTGTTGCTGGACCCAAGACCTGTCTCCAGGTCTACCCTAACCTAGGTCAACTTTTCACAGAGAGCTGGATTGTCAAATATCAGTACAATCTTACCAGGCAAGGCTTGTTGGCTCCTGCCTTGGCCTGAGCTCGAGAGCCAAACGTGCTCAAGTTCCAACTCTCTGCTGCCCTCAACAGGCCCTTGACCTCATCGCCTTCACCATTTAGCCTGGTTAACTCTGTGGGTTCCAGATGAGATAAATAAGGTCTTGCAGTCTGAAACAGACCATGTATTTTGTGTCAAGTGATTTGGTGCGTTTGGTCATTAATTTTTGTTTTGGTTGTGTGTAGGAAGGTGCTTTTTTCTTGACTTTCTTTTTTTAAAAATTATTTTATTGAGGCTATATTGGTTTATAATATTGTGTAATTTCAGGTGTACATTATTATATACCAGTTTCTGTATAGACTTCCTTGTCTAGTTTTCTGTAGTCTAGTTTTTATCTGTCACCACACAAATGTGCCCCTTTACCCCTTACTCCCATCCCCCCACCCCCTTCCCCTCTGGTAACCACTAATCTGTCTCTTTAACCATGTGTTTGTTTATTTTCCGCATATAAGTGAAATCATACGGTGTTTGTCTTTGTCTGGCTTATTTCGCTTAACATAATACCCTCAAGGTCCATCCACGTTTTTGCAAATGGAATGATTTTGTCTTTTTTTATGGCTGAGTAGTATTCCATTGTGTGTGTGTATATATACCACATCTTCTTGACCCATTCATCAGTTGATGGACACTTGGGTTGCTTCTACGTCTTGGCCATTGTGATTAATGCTGCAGTGAACAAAGGGGTGCATAGATCTCTTTGTATTGTTGATTTCCTGTTCTTTGGATAAGTAGTAGGGTAGCTAGATCATATGGTATTTCTATTTTTAATTTTTTGAGAAATCCCCATAATGTTTTCCATAGTGGCTGCAGCAGTTTGCATTCTCACTAGCAGTGTATGAGGGTTCCCTTTTCTCCACATCCCCGCCAACACTTGTTATTTCTTGTCTTATTAATTGCAACCATTCTGATGGGTCTGAGGTGATATCTCATTGTAATTTTAATTTGCATTTCCCTAATAATTGGTGATGTTAAACATCTTTTCATGTGCCTGTTGACCATCTGCATATCTTCTTTGGAACAATGTCTGTTCATATCCTCAGCCCATTTTTTGATTAAGCTGTTTGTTTTTTTGTTGTTGAGTTGTATGAGTTCTTTATATATTTTGGAAATTAACCCCTTGTCAGATATATGATTTGCAAATGTTTTCTCCCAGTTGGTGTGTTGTCTTTTCATTTTCTTCATGGTTTCCTTTGCCTTGCAGGAGATTTTTAGTCTGAAGTAGTCCCATTTGTTTATTTTTTCTTTTGTTTCCCTTGCCTGAGGAGACATGGTATTCGAAAAGAGGCTGCTAAGACTGATGTCAAAGAGTGTACTGCCTATATTTTCTTCCAGGAGTTTTAAGGTTTCAGGGCTTACATTCAAATCTTTAATCCACTTTGAGGTAATTTTTGTGTATGGTGTAAGATAATGATCTACTTTCACTCTTTTGCACGTGACTGTCCAGTTTTCCCAACACCATTTATTGAAGAGACTTTCCTTTCTCCATTGTATGTTCTTGGCTCTTTTGTTGAGGATTAACTGTCCATAGATATATGGGTTTATTTCTGGGCTTTCAATTCTGTTGCATTTATCTGTGTGTCTGTTTTGTGCCAGTACCATTCTGTTTCAATTACTATAGCTTTGTAGTAGTTTTTGAAGTCAGGGATTGTGATGCCTCCAGCTTTGTTCTTTTTTCTCAGGGTTGCTTTGGCTATTTGGGGTCTTTTGTTGTTCCATATAAATTTTAGGATTCTTTCTTCTATTTCCATGAAGAATGTCATTGGAATTCTGATTGTGATTGCATTGAATCTGTAGATTGCCTTAGGTAATATGGACATTTTAACAATGTTTATTCTTCCACTCCATGAGCATGGAATATCTTTCCATTTCTTTATGTCTCCTTTGATTTCTTTCAATAATGTCTTATAGTTTTCAGTGTATAGGTCTTTCACCTCCTTGGTTAAATTTATTCCTAGATGTTTTATTCTTTTCATTGCAATTGTAAATGGGATTGTATTCTTGACTTCTTTTTCTGCGAGTTTGTTATTAGTGTATAGAAATGCAACTGACTTTTGTAGTTGCTTTTGTACCCTGCAACTTTGCTGTAGTTGTTGATTATTTCTAATAGTTTTCTGGTGGATTCTTTAGGGTTTTCTGTATATAAAATCAGGTCGTCCACAAACAGTGAGAGTTTTACTTCTTCCTTTCCAATTTTGATACCTTTTATTTCTTTTTCTTGCCTAATTGCTCTGGCCAAAACCTCCAGTACTATGTTGAATAGGAGTGGCAAGAGTGGGCACCCCTGTCTTGTTCCTGTTCTCAGAGGGATGGCTTTCAGTTTTTCACCGTTAAGTATGATGTTGGCTGTGGGTTTGTCATGTATGGCCTTTATTATGTTGAGGCACCTTCCTTCTATACCCATTTTGTTGAGAGTTTTTGTCATAAATGAATGTTGAATCTTGTCAAATGCTTTCTCTGCACCTATTGAGATGATCTTGTGATTTTTTCCCTCATTTTGTTAATGTGGTGTATCACATTGATTGATTTGAGGATGTTGAACCATCCCTGCATCCCTGGTATAAATCCCACTTGATCATGGTGTATGATCCTTTTAACATATTGCTGATATTTTGTTGAGAATTTTTGCATCTATATTCATCAGTGATATGGGCCTATAATTTTCCTTCTTTGTGTTGTCCTCATTTGATTTTGGTATCAGGGTGATGTTGGCCTCACAGAATGAGTTAGGAAGCATTCCATCTTCTTCAATCTTTTGGAATAGTTTGAGAAAGATATGTATTAAACCTTCTCTGAATGTTTGATAGAATTCTCCAGAGAAGACATCTGGTCCTGGACTTTTGTTTTTTGGGAGGTTTTTGATTACTCTTTCAAGCTCTTTACTTGTGATTGGTCTATTCAGATTCTCTATTTCTTCTTGATTCAGTTTTGGGAGGTTGTATGAGTCTAAGAATTTATCCATTTCTTCTAGGTTATCCAATTTGTTGGCATATAGTTTTTCATAGTATTCTCTTATAATCCTTTGTATTTCTGTGGTATCCATTGTAATTTCTCCTCCATCATTTCTAATTTTATTTATTTGAGCCTTTTCTCTTTTTTCCTTAGTGAGTCTGGTTAAGGGTTTGTCAATTTTGTTTATCTTCTCAAAGAACCAGCTCTTAATTTCATCGATCCTTTCTATTGTTTTAAGTCTCTATTTCATTTATTTCTGCTCTAATTTTTGTTATTTCCCCCTTTCTGCTGACTTTGGGCTTTGTTCTTCTCTTTCTAGTTCTGTTAGGTGTAGTTTAAGATTACTTAATTGAGATTTTCTTGTTTATTAAGGTGGGCCTGTATTGCTATAAATTTCCCTCATATACTGCTTTTGCTGCATCCCATAGGAGTTGGTATGTTGTGTTTTCATTTTCATTTCTTGCCAAGTATTTTTTTTATTTCTCCTTTGATTTTTTCATTGATCCAGTGGTTGTTCAGTAGCATTTTGTTTAGTCTCCAAATATTTGTGGCTTTCCTGGCTTTTTTTCTTGTAGTTGATTTCTAGTTTCATAGCATTGTGGTTGGAAAAGATGTTTGATATAATTTCAATCTTCTTAAATTTATTGAAGCTTGCCTTGTTTCCCAACATATGGTCTATCTTTGAGAATGTTCCATGTGCACTTGAGAAAAATTTGTCTTCTGCTGTTTTCGGATGGCATGTTATATACATCTATTAAGTCCATCTGGTCTAGTGTTTCATTTAAGGTCACTGTGTCCTTGTTGGCTTTCCATCTGGATGATCTATACATTGAGGTAAGTGGGGTGTTGAGGTCCCCTACTATTATTGTGTTGTTGTCAATTTCTTCCTTTAGGTCTATTAATAGTTGCTTTATGTACTTTGGTGCTGCTATGTTAGTTGCATATATATCCATAAGTGTTATGTCTTCTTGGTGGAATGTCCCTTTTAATTATTATATCCTGCCCCTCTTTGTCTCTCATTGTCTTTTTTATCTTCAAGCATACTTTATCTGATTTAAATATGGCAACATCTGCTTTCTTTTGCTTGCCAGCTCCTTGGAGTATCATCTTCCATCCCTTCACTCTGAGCCTATGTTTGTCTTTAGAGCTGAGATGTGTTTCCTGGAGGCAGCATATTGTTGGGTCTTGTTTTTGAATCCATCCAGCCATTCTGTGTCTTTTGATTGGAGAATTCAATCCATTTACATTTAGAGTGATTATTGATATATGAGGACTTAATACTGCCATTTTATCTCTTGTTTTCCAATTGTTCTATATGTCCATTGTTTTTCTTCCCTTGTATTTCTGACTGCCATTTCAGTTTGGTGGTTTTCTCAGTTTTATCTTTATTTATGATTTGTGGCTGTGCTCAGATTTTTTTCTTTAAGGGTTACCATGAGATTTGTATAAAAGATCTCATAGATGAAATAGTCCATTTTCTGATAGCCTCTTATCTCCTTTAACCTCAGCAGCTTCCATCTCTTTCCTTTTCCCCATCTGAGTTATTGTTGCCACAAATTATTCTTTTTTGTGTTATGAGTTTGTGACTAAATTGAAGTGTTTGTAGTTATTTTTGATGCTTTCCTTCCCTTTACCTTTTATGTTATAATTAAGTGTTTACTAGCCTATTGTGATATAGAGCTGCAATTTTCTGATTCTATCTGTCTATTTATCCCCTTGCTCGATGTTTTGTAAACGTTTGTTTTTTAGTTTCAGATGGAGGGGCTTCTTTCAACATTTCTTGTAAGGCAGGCCTGGTGGTGATGAATCTCAGATTTTGTTTATCTGGGAAAGCTTTTATTTCTCCATTGTATCTGAAGGATAGTTTCACTGAATAGAGTGTTCTTGGCTGAAAGGTTTTGTCTTTCAATATTTTTGAATATATCATTCCATTCCCTCCTAGCCTGTAAGGTTTCTGCTGAGAAATCTACCGAAAGCCTTATAGGGCTCCTTTGTAGGTTATTTTATTCTGCCTTGCAGCCCTTAATATTTTTATTTGTCATTGGCTGTTGCCAGTTTTAATAGCATATGCCTTGGAGAAGTTCTTTCTGCATTGATGTAATTAGGAGTTCTATTGGCTTCATGTACTTGTAAGTCTGTTTTTTTTCCCCTGATTTGGGAACTTTTCAGCTATTATTTCTTTGAACAAGCTCTCTGTTCCTTTCTCCCTCCCTTCTCCCTCTGGTATAGCTATAATTCTTATGTTGCTTTTCCTGATTGAGTCGGATATTTCTTGAAGAATTTCTCCATTTTTTTTTTTAAATCTTAGTTCTCTCTCCTTTTCCACCTGAAACATTTCTATATTTCTATCCTCTAAATCACTAATTCTGTCCTCCATAATATCAGTTCTATTTTTTTATGGTTTCTAGATTATTTTTTATCCCATTAATTGTGTTCTTCATATCCAGAATTTCTGTTTGGTGTTTTTTTTAGATCTTCAATCCCTTTGGTGAAGTGTTCCTTCTGCTCATTAATTTTATTCTTGAGCTCACTGAACTGTCTTTCTGAATTTTCTTGTAACTCATTGAGTTTCTTTATGACAACTATTTTGAATTCTCTGTCATTTAGATTGTAAATTTCTGTGACTTCAGGATTGATTTCTGGAGACTTGTCATTTTCCTTCTTCTCTGAAGTGTTAATGTAATTCTTCATGGTGTTTGATGAATTGATCCTTTGCTGGCACATTTATGGTAGTATCAGGTCACAGATTCTGCCTGCCACTACTGGTGGGGGGTGGGCAGGAGCTGTGTTTTCTGATTCCACCCTGTCTGCTGAAAATTGTGCCTGTAGGGCTGCTCTTCATTTGCATACTGGCCACAGCTGCTTGGCAGGTCATGCTCACATACGCAGGCAGGGCCTCTGTGCTCTGCGGGCAGGACTGCTGCACTCAGCAGGGGACTGGCTGAGCTGCTGCACTAGGGAGGGGAGCAGTGCTTTCTTTCATGCCCTGGCCAGTGCTGCCCTTGTGGGTGGTTTGGTTGAGCTGCTGTGCTTGGTGCGTGGGGCTCCTTCACAGGGGCTGAACCACCACCACTCAGTGGGGAGTGTTCCCATGGGTGGGACTGCCATGGCACAGTGGGCACTCCTGCAGGGCGAGTTACCACTCCAAAAGTGTTCACATGCAGGCTGGGCTGCCCCTTCCTTGTCTTATAGTCATGCTGGCTGCTGTGTGATGACTCACAACCTGGATTGCTGCTGCCGGGGTGGGGGGAGTGGTCTGCTCACCTAGTTCCACTGCTTCCCGGGGATCCAGTCCACCCACCTTCAGATGAATGGCTGTGTGGATCTCTCAGGCATCATGTTGTGCTGTGCAGGGATACCTCTGTTGGTTAATGGATGTCTGTTTGGTTGTAAGTTAGAGGGGAGAGACAAAGGGAACAACTGACTCTGCCATGATGCTGATGTCACTCCTCTTGACTTACTTTCAATTATTGCAGGTACATCCTGGTTTTTCTTCCCTTCATACCCACCATCTTTTCTTTCTTCTACTTAAAATAGCAAAACTATAAAGAAGGAGAAGTCAGTTATTTTGGTAAAGACAGTATGATTTAACTAAAAGCATGTGGCATTTGAAGTAAGACACATCTGAGTTTTAATTTTCACTCTACTAATCACTGACTTTATGAATTTGGGCAATATTTTTCTGTTTTTTCCTCTACAAAAAGGGTGTTACATGTAATAATATGCAAGCAAAACTGACTCAATACTGTTTTTTTTTCCCTTCCTCATGAAGTATTTTCACTTTGAGTAAGGTAGGCAGTCATAAGCTTTCTTGCTATAGAAATTAGCAGTCACTGTGTGGGAGACATTTGTAATCTACTTCTCCCCTCCCCCTCCCCCTCCTTTGTCTTCTTCAGTCTGTGGTCTCTTAGATTCAGGAGAGAGAATACACATTGGGCAGAAGTTTAGTCAGCAATCCCAGCACTTTCTCCCAGCACTGACTAACGGGATCTTACTTGACCTACAAGGTTGGGAACCATCCTTAGACTGTGAGCCACAACCCTTGGGAAATGTTATGAAAACCAGGCAGGCTACTTTGCCCCATTAAATAAAACTGAATCTAGAAGGGCTCATTGGAAGGCTAGGTGCTGGTTTCTAAGCATAATAGCCAGATGTGATTCTACTAGCAACATCAGTACAGGGCAAGACCCAATCTACATTACCATTGATTGAATTTTTGCTATGTGTCAAGAGCTTTTATGGATCATATCATTTAATCACCAGAAGAAACTTGCAAACTTGCATATTAGGCTCTCATTCCCATTTTACAAATGAGGCAACTGAGGCTCAGAGAGGTGGAAGTAACTTGCTCAAGGTAACATACCTAGTAAAGATCAAATCTGGGATTTGAACCAAGGCCTGACAGGACACAAGTCTGTGCTTGTATCAGCTGTGTTCCACTGCCTCTTAAAAACAAGAGATTCTGAGAGCCAGGCAATGGGGAGAGCAACATGTAGGGATATAGATCTTCATTTGATTCCACACGGAGCCACAGATTTTGGCATCTCATTAACCTATGGGGGCTCTTGAAAGGTAAGTTGAAGGCCAGTTTTAACTATGATACCATAAAATAATAATGTCAGATCATAGCCTTTTGTCTGTTGCTGTTCCAGTGTTGATTGATAGGTTACAGTTTTAAAGATTGCATTAGTAATTCATGCTTTATTACTCCTGAATTAGTGTAATGCTTCAAATCATCTTGTTGTAATTCAGCATAATTATCTATAATTAAAAATAAATTCCTGTAGGGTGAGAATATTAATTCCTATCCAAATCTCTTTATTTCGATTATGCCTATCAACCATTACCCAGCTCTTACCCAATAACTCTGAGCACTTTTTGTGGAACTAACTTTGCTCTCTCCAATGAGTTTATACTTTCTTTAGCACAGGACATTCTCCTCTCTTTGGGATCAGCATTCCTCCAGGTATTTTACCTTAGTAAATGTTCTTAAAGTTATTGGCTTTTGTTTGTTTGTGGTTTAATTCACTTTGAAGTTCTGATGAAAGCTATGAAGCATATTCTAGGATAAAAACACACAAGTATATATATATATATACAGATTATGCATGGAATTTCAGGAGAATCAAGATCCCCTAGGACCCAGCTTCTACAAGTGGGGTCCTCAGACCAGCAGCATCCTCATTGCTGGGAACTTGTTAGAGAAGCAAATCCTTTGGCCCTACTGAATCAGACACTCTGGAGTGAGGACCAGTAATCTGGGTTTTCACAGGCTTTCCAGATGATTCTGATGACCAAAAGTTTGAGAACCATGGCACTAGGAGGAGTTAAGAAACTTGTCTTGGCCTGATGTCATTTAACATACTACAATAATTATCAGAACTTCTGAGAGCAAAAAAGGTAATGGACCCTTGCAAGCTCTGAACTTGTTACCTGCACTGGGTGTTAACAACTGCTTCATGTTTCAGACCAAGGATCCGTTTGCTTACTGGGAGCAAGGAGGAGGCTGATAGCACTATCAATGACCCCGCTGGAGATACCCCAGGGGAATCCTCCCAGGTGCCTGGGAACATTAAAGAAGATTAAGGTGGAGATAGAAATAGGAAGGTCCTCTGACTGAGTACATACTCATCGTTAGATCGCTCTCAGCCCCACCTGTCCTCAACTAGAAGTCATTCTTGCCCTTAAGGCAAGGACACTCTTTCTGGAGACTCTCATACTCTATTGCAGAGCCTGGGTGTGATTACAGAGAACACAATTTGATGCTTAGAGTTTTAAGAAGTCAACTTTTGGAGTCAATCTCTATGTTTTTCCATGTAGGAAGTTTTACTTCTCAGCCAGGTAACTCAGTCATTAGAGCTAATCTTTTAACTATGGTTCCATGTTTAAGTTTTATTATGTGAGGAAAAAATATTTAGATTCATAAAGAAGTTCTCACCTAAGGCCTAAATCTTTCTTGAGTAAATGCTTTGACACACAGAGTTTATTGCCCAAATTAGCCACAGTCGTTTATCCTTACCTTTTAATTTCTCTCCTGACTCTTGTCCCTTCTTTGCCTAAACCCACCCACCATCCTCCCAAATTAGTGGAAAGAATTTAAAAACATAGAAGAAGGTTTTTTTAAGGTGAGCTTCCATGTAGATATTTATTGTAAGTGTCTACATTTGTGTTTTCCTCTGAAATGTGAGAGCCTTAGAGGGACCATGTGTTTTAAATTTAACATTTTACTATTTCAGTTTACCTTGAGTATTGCAAGTAGGGTGCTTATAAGAGTATGGAAATGGGATTATTATTTATGTTGACCAATCAGCTTCTTTGTGTTCAGTAGCCAAATCTCTAACAAATTTACATTATTCACTTCAAGGAAGGACCAGATTGGAGAATGTAAAAAAATTTGAGGGCAGAGTTGAAATAACTTGAAGAAAACAATCAGCATGTTCTTTATATAAGCTCCTCTGCCCTGAATGCTTCCTCACCCTTCCAGAGACTGTTACACTTCTATCCACTCATTAAGACCCAGATTAAATATCATGACCCCTATGCTAACTGTCTTTTGGTGATATTTTTGTTGTACACTTGACATTGTTTTGTAAATATCTGTTTCAGGTCTGTTTTCCTGGCCTTCTGTGAGTTCCTTAAATTCAAGCACTAAGTTTTATAATTGTTGTGCCTGCAGAACATGTCATTGGCTAGCATATCATAAAAGGTCAATAAGTCCTCCTTGAGTCCAGAAATGTTAGCACACAAACTATTGTACTATAGTGCAAAGGGGGCATTGAGGATAGAAACTAAACACAATTTCACTGAATGAGCAACTTAGTAGATCCAGTGGAAGGCTAGAGCTTCTTCTCTTAGCTCTACTGACAACTAGGAAACCAAGATCCCTTTTGACAGAGATTTCACTCCATTCCTACATTTCAGGAGATCTTATTCTCTTAAAAACAAAACAAAACAAGAAAAGAGGTTATTTAGTTGAATATTTGAGTGGGCCCCAAATGCTAAGCACTTTACACAAATCTAAAAATAAAAGTCTTCTGACTGACTGTATTTGTTAATTATTTCTAACAGGTTTTTAGTGGATTCTTTAGGGTTTTCTATATATAGAATCATGCTGTCTGCAAATAGCAAGAGTTTACTTCTTCCTTTCCAATTTGGATATCTTTTATTTCTTTTTCTTGCCAAATTGCTCTGGCAAGGACTTCTAATACTATGTTGAAGAAGAATGGTGAGAGTGGGAATCCTGGTCTTATTTCTATTCTCAGAGAAATAGCTTTCAGTTTTTCACCATTGAGTATGATGTTGGCTGTGGGTTTGTCATATATGGCATTTATTATGTTTAGGTACTGTCCTTCTATACCCAATTTATTGAGAGTTTTATCACAAGTGGATATTGAATCTTGTCAAATGCTTTCTCTGAATCTATTGAGAGGTTCATATGATTTTTATTCTTCCTTTTGTTAATGTGATATATCATATTGATTCATTTGTGGATGTTGACCATTGCTGCATCCATGTTGCAGGGTACAAATCAACATACAAAAATCAGTCACATGTCTATATATTAACTATGAACTAGCAAAAAGAGAAATCCAGAATACAATTCCACTTACAATTGCAACAAAAAGAACAAAATACTGAGGGATAAACTTAACCAAGGAGGTGAAAGACCTGTACACTGAAAACTATAAGACACTGTTGAAAGAAATTGAAGAAGACACAAAGAAATGGAAAAATATTATGTGCTCATGGATTGGAAGAATTAACATAGTTAAAATATCTATATTACCTAAAGCAATCTACAGATTCAATGCAATCCCATTGAGAATCCCAATGACATTTTTCACAGAAATAGAACAAAGAATCCTAAAGTTTATATGGAACAACCAAAGAATAGCCAAAGCAATCCTGAGAAAAAAGAACAAAGCTGGAGGCATCACAATCCTTGACTTCAAAAAATACTACAAAGCTGTAGTAATCAAAACAGAATGATACTGGCACAAAACAGACACACAGATCAATGCAACAGAACTGAAAGCCCAAAAATAAACCCACACATCTATGGACAGCCAATTTTTGACAATGGAGCCAAGAACATACAATGGGGAAGGGAAAGTCTCTTCAATAAATGATGTTGGGAAAACTGGACAGCCACATGCAGAAAAGTGAAAGTAGATCATTATCTTACACCATACATAAAAATTAACTCAAAATGGATTAAAGACTTGAAGGTAAGATGTGAAACCATAAAACTCCTAGAAGAAAATATAGGCAGTACACTCTTCGACATAAGTCTTAGGAGTATCTTTTTAAATATCATGTCTCCTCAGGCAAGGGAAACAAAAGAAAAAAACAAATGAGACCACATCAAACTAAAATCTTCTGCAAAGTAAAGGAAAGCATCAACAAAATGAAAAGACAGTCTACCAACTGGGAGAAAATATTTCCAAACCATATATCTGATAAGGAGTTAATATCCAAAATATATAAAGAACTCATACAACTCAACAACATATAAGCAAGCAACCCAAATGAAAAATGGGCTGAGGATATGAACAGACATTTTTCCAAAGAAGATATACAGATGGCCAACAGGCACTTGAAAAGATGTTCAACATCACTAATTGTTAGAGAAATGCAAATCAAAACTACAATGAGATATCACCTCGCACCTGTCAGAATGGCTATAATTAATAAGACAAGAAATAACAAGTGTGTTGGAGAGGATATGGAGAAAAAGGAACCCTTCATACACTGCTGGTGGTAATGTAAGTTGGTGCAGCCACTATGGAAAACAGTATGGAGATTTCTCAAAAGGTTAAAAATAGAAATACCATATTATCCAGCTATTCTACTTCTGGATATTTATCCAAAGAACATGAAAGCACTAATTCAAAAAGGTATATGCATCCCTATGTTCATTGCAACATTATTCACAATAGTGAAGACTTGGAAGGAACCTAAGTGCCCATCAATGGATGAATGGGTAAAGAAGACGTGGTATATAAAAACAGTGGAATACTAGTCAGCCATAAAAAAGGTGAAATCTTGCCACACGACAACATGGCTGGACCTTGAGGGCATTATGCTAAGTGAAATGTCAGATGGAGAAAGACAATTACCATATGACTTCACTCATATATGGAAGATAAGTAAACAAACCAGCACATAGATACAGAGAACAGGTAGGTAGTTACCAGAGGAGGAGGCGGAGGGAGGGCGAGAGAGGTGTATGGTGGCACACGTGTATGATGACGAATGGCAACTAGACTTTTGGTGGTGAACATGATGCAGTCTATACAGAAGTCAAAATATAATGATGTACACCTGAATTTATATAATATTATAAACCAATGTGACCTCAATAAAAAAAAGTCTCCTGACTTTGCTTCTCACTCCAGCTAACACCCCGTCTGTCTTCTCTGCTGAATAGCTGCTTCCATTTCTTCAGCTCCATCATCCGCTGAAATGGTTGTTGCCAAGATGACCAATGGTGACCCTGTCTCTATGTCTAGTAGTCTTCACTTCTCACCTTAGTTGACTTCTTAGCAGGATTAGTGTTGTTTATCACCTCCCGCCCCCTATCCCCCATTTTGAAATTCTTCCCTTCTTTTTTCAAAGCACCTATTTTAGTTTTGTAACTCTTTTTTTTAAATTGTTGTTGTTTCTCGGATGCTAGCCTGCCTGGATATCTTAAAGTCCTTGTTGGCTGCTGTGTTTCCTTCAGTGTGGATTCCCCTAATGGTTTTGGAGTGGAAAACGGGCATTTTAGTATCTGCATAACCATCACGTTCTCCTTGTTCACAACCCCACCCAAACTGTTTCCTTTTAGTTCTTTGAGGTGCCTTCCTCCTTTCCACCCTGGAATCTTTACCCCCTCCACTCCCTTTACCTAAAGGCCTCTCTCCCTATCTTTGCCTTCAGATCTCAGCACAAACATCTCTCCTCAGGGGAGACTTTCCTGACCACCCCCCGACCAGGCCCACACTGGGTGAGTTATCATTATTATTGTTTGCATAGTACCAGCTGCCTTTCCTTAAAGCACATATCCAAATTTCTGTATGTAGATCTATTTCTGGTGATATGATTAATACCTGCCTTCCCATAGACTGTAAACTCCATGAGGGCAGGGACCTGGTCTGCTTGCTTATAGTGAGTGCTCAAAAAATTTTGGCTAAATCAGTTTATTATCTCATTGAATCTTAAAAACAATGCACAGAACTCTGATCTGACAATTACTAGGGGGCACCATTCCTGCCCTCCCCGCATTCCTATCTTAACCATAAAGTGAAAACATTTGTCCTTTTGTTTCACTCTTTACAAAAGGGAGGAGTGACTGAATTTATCTGGCAAGTTTGAGAAAAGCAACTCTTGTTACATACATCTGCCTGGACACAGGACACACTCTGCTCATGCCTGCTTGTCTAAAGGCTGGTTGGGGTGAGTGGGCATGGATGATTCCAGTTGGCTTATAATGAGCTGGGTAGATCTGCCTATTTCCAGGGTGAACCCCATTTGGTGGCTCATCTGAGCCACTTCTCCAGTCTAGCTTTATCAATGAATCTGATAGTTTGACTTCCCTCTCTCTGATGTTGTTATTTTCTCCATGGGTTGGTACTCTGAATGCTAAGTGATGGGTGTTATTTAGTATTCTAACAAAAAAAACAGCCTTCTTAGATGTTCCCTTTCCCCATTAGAATTCATGCCCCTGTTCCCTGAGCTGACTAGTCTGAACACTTTTTCTGTTTTTTACAAATCATGGTATAAACCATAATGAGTTTCTTTTTTCCTCTGAAATTCTTTCCCTGTTCAAGTACTAGTTGTTTTAAAAGTATCAATAACTTCCTGATGCCATCCCCAGAGTCACTGATGAGAGAAGAGTCTCTTGCATCTCAGCTGCCTGCCAAGTCCAACTTCTGCTGAGAAGGCCATGTCAGGCAGATCACACTCTGCACCTAGCACCCAGTCTCGCCTGCTGTGGCAGCTGAGCCAACCTCTGGGTGGGAGGCACTTGATCTGTAGGCAGAGACTCAAGGGAATCAAATTTCTACCTGGCTTGCAGCCTATGAGGTAGCCTGACACAGAAGCAGTGGTCAAACAAGATCAGAAAACGATTAACTAGGCCAAATAGAATTTTTCTCTGATGGAAGTGAATTGGAGATGTGGGCAAGCATCCACTAATTGAGAAGGAGAACCCAGAAGAAAAGTGCAAAAAGAGGTTGAAATCTGATAACTGAGGCTTGTTAAAGGAGGAACACCAGAGAGAGATCACCGAGATCTTGCTGCTGGCTGCTAGATGGATAACCAGGTTGCTAGAACTGCCTTGGATCTCAAGTGTGTCAGGCTCCCCCTGCAATTGGGAACTATCCCCCTATTGGGAACTATTTTGCAGCTGACAAAGCCCAACAAATACTCTCACAATTCAGGATGCTTCTATTTGTCTCTCCCGAATTCCCTCTCTGTTTCTCCAGCCCGCTCAAGGAAACTTCTATATGGTATTCTTTAGCACAAAACAAGAGCATATCTCTATTCTATACCCAGCTACGATATCCACAGTCTTGGTTCATTCTCAACTTCACATGACTTTTTTGGCCACTGGGTCCCCTGTAATCACTGTGGTGGAATAGAGAAATGAGGGTGGGATAGAGGTGGCAAACACGCAGGTTGCAGGCTGATCCTAGCCCTTCGATGTGCTTGGTTTGGCTCACAAGTATTTGTAAGAAAAGTTTTTGAATTAACTTCTAATATTTAAAACAAAGGAGATTCCTCATAAAAATCCAGATTTCCAGATTCCCTTGAAAACTAAACACCTGACAGCACTGGGCCTCCTTTTCCAGAGTGCAATCATTGGTTAGAACTGGGTAATGACCACCCCCCTTTAACTGAGCTCACCCTTAGCTCTAGTTCATCCCTGGCCTGCCTCTGTCACTTAAGTGCCTGCCCCTGTTGTCATTGGACTTTGCACTCACTGTTAGAGACAGAATGAGGGAGCAGATGAATGAGGAGAACTAGAAGTTGTTTCTTAAGCTAAGACAAGAAAGAGAATTAAGGAAAGGATGCAGCCAATAAAGGATGTCTGGGAGAGATGTTAAGGATGAGAATCTAGCAGGGTCATTGCATTTGATTGGAAGGGCTCACTGATGGTTTCCATGAGTTCAAAAGTCAGATGGTAAGAGGGTGAAGAAGCTGATGATGGTCATGTGGGATATTGGAAATTCAAAGAAGTGAGTCACGAAATGCAGAAGAGAGATAGGACAGTTTCAGAGATGTAAAATAGTGACTGTTGATAACATCTTCAGAATTTCAGAGATTTATGAAACTTTCAAACAAAGAAGGTGAAGCCTATGATATGAGGGAAGAATAGGTATTGTTCAAAGGGGAGGTGACGTATCTATGAGGAAATCCACAAGGTGGATGGAGAGTTCTGATTACAACACAGGGAATGTTAGTATTCCATAGCTGGAGAGAGATCATCTGTCTCCTCTGAGATTTGTAAGCTCTTGTGACATTTTGTCTATGTTTTAGTTTTCCTTTCAAAATGGAGGGAATCTGAAAAAGTTTTAATTCACAATTGATATCAGCACTTCCTTTTAAAAAAAAATGCATGATAGTTTTTTTTGATGGAATCTTATCCTGTGGCCTGTTTCCTTTTCTCAGTGCTCTTGGGAACATCTCATGTAAAATAAGCACCTCAAATTTACAGGAAGAAATTTGATTTATAGAAGATACTATGTAGTAGCCATTAAACAGTATTTGTTGAATTTGCATATAATCACTGAAAATTATGACTTCTGTTTACAAAATCCGTGCTCCTCAACCCACAACTGCTGAGACTTTATTTCATTCAAGACCTTGAGATCCACTTGGTTTGTGTTCCACTCCCTTACCTTCTTGGTAGTCTTAATAAATGCACCCACTTCTGTCTTCCTCAAGCTTCCAGACTAGAAATATCTACTCTCGAGGAAATAATTATTCACCTCACAAAGCCATGACCAGCTCCTGACGGAGGCTAAGAAAATTCTTTCAGATTCACTCACTTGAAATACCACCTCTCTTTTGTTTGTGGCCTCAGGCTCCTGGCTTCCTGCTTTTTTGAAATTCATATTATGGGGTAATTTTCTCCTCTCTAGCTTGATCTCTACCTGAAGCACCTGAACTCCCTTCTGGGTTCAGCAGGGGAAGAGGTCTTGGCTCCTTTCACCTGTGACTGCCATATTGTTTCTACTCCCAACTCTGATATCTCCCCAACCCCTTCTTGCTAGTCAGCTACTTCTCCCAGCATTGACTCCCTTCCCTACGGCAACTCCCACAATGCATGACTGTGGAGTTTCTCTGTTTACAGTTTGCTGTGGGGTTCATTATATTTATTTGATGGGAAAGGTTTCAATTACACCTCAGCTGGCTCATCCTCTTTAATTTATACTCCCACTACCTGCTCTCTTTACCTATACTTCTAAATATTAGTCACCTATGTGGAAGGAAGATATTAAAAATATCCTTCTGGGTTGGCCCAATTGTATAGTTCTTTTTCAAATAACAACTACTTATCTGAAAGGAAAATTAAACTCTGAGGACAGTGAGAGAGTTATGGTATTCACGGCATCAACTTTCTTTGGAGCTGGAAAGATCTTGGAGAGAATTTAATCCAAACTCTTTTTTCTGGGTGAGGCTTGGGGGAGAGATCATTTTACTCGGGATCATTTTATTAGCTAATGTCAGATCTCCTGACTTCCAAGACAAGACCCTCTCCACCCCAGAGTATTTATGTATGTGTGTATGTGTGTGTGTGTTTATACCTGAAGAATGGTTCCCAAACCTGTCATAATCACTTGAGATGCCTTGAAAAAAGATAGTAGCATGGGCCTCTATCAGACAACCTGAAACAGAATCTCTGAGGCTGGGCCCGGAAGTCCAAGGTCTGGCCTGGGAGATGCTGCTTTGTAGAACTCTCCTGCTCTTCTCCCCAGTCTCTTTTTCTCTCACATCAGGCACTAAATGTTCTAAGACTGGCCCCAGTTTTTATAATGCCATTACCAATGTGAAAGAGACCCTAGGTGGGTTCACGACACTACATTGTCATAGCGGAAACCAGAAATCTGGAGGAGAGAGGTGTGCACGTAGCAGCCTGCAGCCCTGAGCACAAGGCCTTGTATCTTTAAACAGAGCTCAGCAAGCCTAGTGACTGGCTTTGTTTGTGTGTCTACGTGGAGGCGGCCACCAGCTTGTGAGCAGTACCTGGAGCCGTGGGCGTTCTCTGGGGAAGCTGCCACATGAGTCAGGCCTGCAGAGAGTTGTGGAGTGGAGTCCTTGATGTGCTCAGTGATGATTCAGGCGTACAGTTGCGACCTCGGCATGGCAGGCTGACCGAATAACCCACTCTTCCTGGCCAGAGTTGGCCCGGTATGGATGGCAGAAAGTCATCCTGACTTGAACTACTGCGTAGTCACCACCACCAGTGAAAGAGATGGACATGAGACCCTTCTCCTGGAATCAGCCACGGTGTGTGGGCACGAGGAGAGCCAGGGAGCTGTGGGATCTTGTTCCCGGATGGCCGGCTCCCAGTGAATAACATAGTCACTAAGGCTTTAGCTCTAGAAAGACTACAGATTAGCTGGGTATACCCACAGGCGGATATTCATCAGCCGATACACAGGTATCTTCATGTGGGTAGGGAATGTGGAAGTCCCCTCTGTGGTGAAGGACCTGGAGCAGTCCCATGTGGAAGCAGTGAGAATGGCCCAGTGACTTTGGGGCTGCCTTCCAGCCCACTATGGACCACACACACATTTGCGTTCAGTTCAGGTGCTCTTTATTTTTGACTCTCTGGAGGTGAAATATTGGCCTCTTTTTCCCTGCAGATGCCCAGAGTGGGGCAGAGCTCATAAATATTCACCCTCTTCCCCTTTTATGGCTCTGATTTAACCCAAAGCCTTGCTGTCTGGCAGGAAAACCAAAGGCTGAGGAGAAACAGAAGGAACAGGGTGTCACTCAGATTTTTTTGGCATCACTTTCTCTCAGGGTTGGGAGAGTACCTCCGCTACCTCACACCCGTGAATCACTTAGAAGCTAGGAGTCACAGAGCAGAGGGTGGATTTCATGCATAACAGAAAGGTCTCCTGGAGGTCAATGAGCAGATACAGGCAGACCAATCGTGTCCTTCCAGGTAGACAAGGGAATGCAATGCATATGATCTATCAGTGTTTTCATTTGTTTGTTTTTACCTTGAATCCTTCAGGCATTCTTGCTAGAGAGCCAGTCTTGGGAGAGGGGCTTCTTGACTAAGTGTCTGGTCCATGTTGAAGGGGCATAGTAGGGAAAAGTGAGCTGAGCACCACAGTAGAACTACTGCAACCAGTAAGTGACATGACCCCTCGGCAATGCTCCCTGTCAGTTTCTCTACTACCTGGGCACAGGTGGGCTCAATGGATGTAGGCCCTTGAGTTACAAGGAACCATGACCCATGATGGCTGGATCACGTAAAGAGAGGGGCCAGGGTTATTACAAGAAACAAGGGGGAATGATGGAGAAGTTCTCTCATAAGAAACCACAGTATGGCTAGTCCACACAGAGATTAGAGCCAGAGGCAATATAGCTCTTGGGACCTTGGCACTTGGGGGTGGTGGATCTTTATGCTCTGTCACTGAAATCAACTTGGCCAGCTCTTTGGTTTCTGCTGCTCTCTATATGTATACTTTAGCTTTTCCTCCCACCACCCTCAAGTGAATACAACCTCTCTACCTTATGTCTTCTGTTCAATCATAGTTTCTACTTCCTCACAATTTTGGCTTGCTCTTATCTTCACCTGGCTCAAGGCTACTCATGGCCTTACCCAGTGCACCTTCGCCCCCATGGCAAACAGCCCAAGTCTCTGTGTATTCCCCAATTCAAAGTCCTGCGAGTGAGGATCTGATTGGCCCAGAAGATCCCTGTTTGAGCTCAACTTTTAACAATAGGTCATGTAATAAACCCATACAGGCAGCCCTTGAGACAGCTATCATCCAATCAGATGAGGATAGAGGTAATAGGGACATATCTAGGGCTGCCATTTCAGCAGTGGCTATGAATAGGACAGCGCATCTTAGAAAAGGCCATGATATGATCTAACCAAGTCTTTCTACTAGCAGCCAAGTGTTAAAAAGCTCCCAATTAAAAGGAAAAGCAACAGTTCTAATCTCAGGCAAATGCCATAAATTTGGATCTGGTTACTAGGTCCTTAAAACACAGAGAAGAATTTGAAGTGGCCTTGATAAACTCTACACTGGATAAAATATAATGTTGCTGGCACCAATGTCGTACAGTAAATTTAGGGATAAAGCAAATTATGCACAGATGCAAAAATGGTGGGGAAGGGGTGAGTCGGGGACAAGCGAGGCTTGGAAACCCAAGCAAGCATAAAATACAAAGATTTGGGGGTCATGGTGAAACACAAGCACTGCTGAATATGTACAATCATGTTGAGTTAGAATATGATGTATAGCAGCCAGAAGAATTTCTTGCATTCTTTTCAGCATTGACTAAATCATTATTACATTTAGTTTTGTTTTGTTTCCATATATTTTAATAAAAAAAGAAGAAAGGGAAAGAAAAAGATACTGGAGAAGATTGGAGGATGTGAGGCAAAAGGAAAGAAAGAAAAGGAATGTAAAATAATAATTGGATTCCTTTAGTCTGGAAATTTTTAAAAAAACAGGCTAAGGATTGACTTTTTAAATTAAGCTTCAAAATCCAAGGCAGCAGATGGATGGGCCATCCTTTTATTCCAATGCTACAATTAAAATCAGAGAGAAAAATGGGGAGACAAAAACTATTGGCAAGTTGATTGCCAAGCAACCGATCGAATTGCAAAGGGCCAAGCCAATTCACTTTTCTTAACAACAAAATAATTGGGCTGTGTCTGAACTATGTGAAATTATCTCCATTTTAAAGACACCAGATGAATCTGATTATTCAGTAATCGATTCACTCCTCAGCACTAGCCTGTTATATCAGCCAAAATAGCTGATTTGACCCAAAAAATGTGGGGCACCACATAAACACACCGTCAGGCTTCGTATGAGATTGAACTCCAGAACCAGAACGTTAGTCTCTGCTTTACGCACAGAGATAGCTGACAGGAAAGCCACTCAGCTTCCTCTTGGAGAGTGTAGTGGCAAGAAGATGAAAGATAGTTTGCTTTTACCTCCCTCACTGGACTGTAGGAGATTCATCCACTCAGTCAAAAATACGCTGCAATGCAATTCTGACACTAGCCACCCAGAGTTAGCACAGACTTCACAGGTAAAGGGCACCGTTCTCCAGAGACTCCTTTCATTTTAGACATCAGCCACATGTTCCAGAGTCCCCTGGCCACCCATGCCTCTGAACAACTGGCTACAAATTTAGGGATTCCCATGACCCCCTCAGATTTGATAATTCACTAGAACAACTCACAGAACTCAGGAAAGCACTGTACTTACTGTTTATTATGAAGGATGCAAATAAGGACCAGTCAGAAGAAGAGACCCATAGGGCGAGATCTGGGAGGATCCCCCAAACAGAGCTGCCATGTCCTCTCTCCGTAGAATCTGGATGTATCACCCTCCTGGCACATTGGTGTGTTCACCAACCAGGAAGCTCGCCTGAGCCTCAGTGTCCAGAGTGTTTGTTGGGGTTTCATTATGTAGGCATGATTGATTGAAACACTAACTGCTTGTTTGAATTCAATCTCCAGCCTTTGTCCCCTCCAGAGAGGTTGGAAGGATGGGCTAATGTCACGTGATTCAAAGTGCCAACCCTCTAGTTACGTGGTTGGTCTTTCTGGCATGGCCAGCCTCCATCCTGAAAGAATCTAGCAGCCCACCATAGTCATCACGTTAGTATAAACTTTAGGTGTGGTCCTAGGGGGCCACTATCTTCTCCTGAGGCTGGAGGCTCCCAAACTGCTGTGACCACTGCCACTTCCCATGGGGAGAAAAATGAAGTTTAGGTGGTACTTCTGCTTCCTAACCTGCATCCCAGTGGCTTGCCCCCATACCCCAACTTCCCCTTCTCCTATGAGGTTTCTCCACACCTCTAACTTCAGGTGTCCAGTGCTCCAAGATGGGGAAATGGCTCTTTCCTCTTGTTCTGATCACTTTTTGATTCATATTATCTATGTCCCAGGATAAAGGACAGTGGAATATTTATCCTAAAGCCCCAACCAATGCCTCAAAAAGAAATAGTTGCTCTTTGGTACATTTTCCATGATCTGGGTTGGGCTGCTTGGTCTGCACTTACCTTCATCCTCCTCCTCCTCCACAATCATCCAAGAACAGTAGCCTACAAGTGCCTGTAAGAAGCAGTCTTCTGTGTTTTTACCTGGAGAGCAAACCAAGCTCTAGGGAGGGAAGTAGAAAACGGACCAGCAGGCACAGCAGGCGAAATGCCTGGGCCCCACGGCACTAGGAGGTGGGAGAAGGAGAGAGCAGGCAGGAAGGACATGAAACGTCAGCCTTCCTGCAGACAGCTGGCGAGGTCAGGCTGGCTGTCGGCCAGAACAGGCCAGAACATGGCCTCCCAGGGAGAAAGGTCTGCTGGGATGGTCAAAGCCAATTGTCTGAAAACAGAATTATAAAGGAAGGATGGCAGCGAGAGGCAGGGTGCTGGCCCTTGCCCTCTTGCCTCGCCAGACAGAGGGACCAGGAAGAGCACCAAGTCAGCAGCAGGCGCTCACAGGGGCAGGTGGCCACACAGGACACACACACCAGAGTTATTGTGTTCTCTGGGGTCCATCTGGTTGTCATGGAGACAGAGGGAAATTCCCGGTTTCCTCCTAGCTTCCAGATACACAGTCTAGTGTGGAACTTTGGTGCCAAGTAGACCTAGGTTCGAATCCTGGCTCTGCCAGTGTCTATCGGCATGATGCTGGGTGTGTCACCTGACCTACGCTGAGCCTTGTTTACTATGTGTACAATGGAGATAATAATATCTTCCTCCGGTTGTTGTTGTGAGGGTGAAATGAGATAATATACATTAAAGCTCCTATGTTACCTGGCACACTTAGACCGTTTCCCTTCCTCCCTCCTCTTGTCCTCAGGTCCCTGGTGCCACTATCCTTCTTCGCACAGTATCCCACGCCTGTAGATTTCCCTGAAGCTCCTGCTCCATTTCTTGCTGGGCTGTGACAATTCAGGATCCCCCATTGTCCACCAGAGTCAGCGCCTGAGCGTGAGCAGTGCTGTAGGAGAGCTCGTCATTTCCCCCCTCATTCACCCAGCAGACTTTGCTGGGATAAAAGGAGGTTGGCATATATGTGCCACGATTTCAGGGATACCAGAAAGGGCTTTCCTTTGCTCCTTCAATCCCATGAAAAACCCAGAAACAAAATCTCTCTTCTATATTGCCTGCTGAAATTCAACTATTGCTATTGTGTTCTCTTGATTTAAGGATTTTCAGTAGTTAAAATGCAAAATTTTTTAGAAGTCATTATATTTAAAGCCTGACATTTGTCTATCTGTATGGGTGAATTAGTCTTATTCTCTCCTCTGAGGTGCACGGGTGTTAGGGAGGGCCTGAGCCACTGGCCAAGGAGGAAAAGCAGCCCAGACTCTACTCACACCTACGTCAAGTTTTGCTTTGAGCGCATTTCAACAGAAGCTGCAAAACCAATTTCTCATCAAATCCACACAACTTTCTTCTCAGCCTTGGGTTTTTTTCCCCTCACCCCAAACCCTCCCCACTCACTCCCCACCTCTCTACACCACTATTGCAGGCAGGAAAGATTTCACATCTGTTGAGGGCCGTCTGTGGGCCGGTTGGGAGACGACATACATCATCTCATTTACACCTCATTGCAGTCCTGGCCGCAGGAATCATTCATCTCACTTTATGAAGAGAACAAGTAGCAGAGAGTTAGTAAATTGCCCAAAGACACCAAACCCGTGGTGGTCCAGCTGGGATCTGGACCCAGGTTTGTCTTGGTCTAGAGTTCTCATAATGCAGTGTCAACTGTTTCCACTTTCTTCTTATTTCCCCACTTCCGTTTCTAGTTTATTAAGCATAATATGTGAATTTAAAAAAATACGTTTCTAGAAAGAGGATAATACATTTCAAACAAAAAATAACCCATCACAAAATCCTAGTATTTTAAAGACCTCTTATTGTGAAAACACTTCAACATCCACAAAGAATAATACTAATACTAAAGAATAGTATTACAAACCCCACGTAATCGTGGTACGTTCGTACAGGTTAACAGGTAAGTGCCAATTAACAACCGGGTGTCATAAAAAGCATCAAGAGAGGCAGCGGAGTAAGCAAGTGAAGGTTCTATTCCCTTCAGAGCCTCCCAGCACTTCCTTTGCTACAGCCACCTGTCCTAGCACGGCTGCGGTTCTGTTATCCGTAGGTAACGGTGGTCGCTAATCCTTACTGAGAGCCTACCGCGCAGCAGAGGTGCCTCGTGCCTTACGAACGATAACTAATGTGATTCTCCCAACCTCCCGATGTGGGGGCACAATCACCACAGGCAGAGTTGGGTGCTGAGTGCAGGGATGCCCGTTTCTTGCCCAAGGCCACATGGCTGGTGGATAGTGATGGACCCGGGGCAGAAACCCAGGTGACCGGGCTCCAGAGGCCACACGTTGCACTCTGAACTTGACGCCATCGGTTCTTTCCTCCACTGAATTTTCTTGCACCGCATAATCTGAAAGCATCACATTCCCCATCTTTTGTCTGTTCACAGGGCTATGCTAATCTATCCTTTTTTCTCATATCAAATGCAAACCATTTAGAATTAGCGTTTGGAAATTCTGCAACCTTTGCCCCAAGAGCAGGGGGCCAGGACTTTGACCTTTCAGGCCCAACATTGTTCACCCTTCTCCTATCTACCTCTTTGAGCTAAGCTTCCCTAGAAGATCTGCAGAAATGGGGCATCTACAGCCCCCATCTACCCTCTACCTCACCACCCCCCAGTTTTTAAACAGAATTGAGAGTCTCCTCGTTTGTGAAGTTGCCAAATCAATTCCAATATATTAACTGAGAACCAGTGGGCAGACAAGTGAACAGAGTAAGAGGTGCCAAGCTAAAAACGGAGCTTTACAGACAACGTGAGATGCACGGGAAAGGCCTCAGAACCGGTGAGGCTGGCTGCTCAGCCCTTGCAGACGAAAGGGATTAGGTCACACAAGGACTTTAGCCCTGCTCAGTCTCTTTCTAGCAAAACCACGTCTCAGAGCCACGTGATAATAGTCCAGCTTACATGTGGTGTGGGCGACAAAACCTGGCCCCAGGAAGCCAAGTGCTCCCACCTGATCTACCGCTGGCCTGCAGCCAGAGGAAAGGGCATGCGGATGTCTTGTATCAGAAAAGAGGGAGAGAGAGAGCCAAGGCAATGCAGAAGTCTTCAGAGGGGCACGGGGCCTGCGTGTGGGGTGGGAACCCCGTGCCAGGCTCTGTGCCAATGCCTTATGCCCATTAGCTCCTGGCAGCCCTGCCAGCTGGCCCTTCCTCTGTCACTCGTGGCTGGTGAGTGCGGTCCTACAGCACAGTGCTCAAGAGTGTAGCCTGAGGACCAGAGGGCCTGCCTTTCCACCTGAGCCTGCCCCTCTTCAGCCCTGTGGGCTCAGGCAAGTCACATAATCTGTCTGGGCCTCAGTCTCCTTATCTGTATATTGGGGACAAAAATAGTTCTTATTTCATAGGGGTGTTGTGAGGTTCAAGAGTTAGTATATGTAAAATGCTCAGAACAGTGCTCAGAACCCAGAAAGCACTGGACAAGTAGTCAGATACCAGAGAGGGAAGCCAGGGGGGTTGGCATAAGGCTGCTGGGGCCCAAATCCTGGCACTGCTACTTGTTGCTGTGTGACACTGGGCTAGAAACTGAAACCCTCTCAGCCTCAGTTTCCTCATTTGTACTATATCAAGGGGCTGTTGAGAGGTTTAAATGAGTTATTATTTAAAAGTTCTTAAAACCAACAGCGCCTGGCACCCAGTGAGCACTCGGTAAAATTACTGTTTTCCTATACTGCAGGCCGACATTGTGCAAGGTGATGACCTGTAAAGTTGGTAATGGGGTGACCTGTGATACCTGTGATTTTGTTCCACGATGAGAGAATATGAAATTTTGGCCAGAAAATGACCACTTCTATTTATCCCTTCACATAGCAGTCAGAATTTCCAAATGACTATTTTCAAAAGCTACAGTTTCCGTCACCAGCTCCTTATCCAAGACCTTTCCCCAGCTCCCCCACCTACCTGAGTCCCACGCCCCCTGACTTCTCCACGTCGGTGACCCACCCATGAGAAAGTCCTTTGTAACCAACTCACGGGTTCCTGCCTCCTGCCTGAGTCTGTACATTGGCCATAATTGCTTCACAAAGTTGTATGGCTCGTAAAATGGAACAGCATATTGAATGGAAAATTAAACCACAAATAAACTGGTTTCATCACACCTTGCAAGGGCGCTTGAATTGTTCCATGTGATTTGATTCCAGCTCAAAAGTTGCATTCAGGCTTTAGTAAAGGCAGCTACTATTTACATCCCACATTGTTTTGGGGGTTTTCCGATTATCTGAGTCATGGGCATTCTGTGAATGTGTTGTTGGTTAACTGCGTCCCTTCTTGTGCTGCTGAAATTATACAAGGAACATGAGATTTGGGGATTTGCTTAACCAGTGGCCACACAGTGTAGCATAGATGATTTTGGAGAATGGAGAATACAGAGGAGGGGTCTGGATGCTCCTGTTTGATCCTCTCTGTGAAGCACTGGATCGTGTAGATGGGCTGGTCCAGGGCTGCAGAGCTGCAGAGAGGGAAGTAGATCAGTCAGATGTCATTGGGAAAGGATCAGGATTGGTGACAACCTGAATGTAGGGTGAGATGAGAAATTAAAAGTCCCCTCTCTGAGCCTAGAATAAGGGGAAAATCATTGTGATGGAAAGGTTGGGAAGAATGAAGAGTTTAAAGAGAAGAAAAATCATCAGTTCCTATTTACTGAGCACTGTGAGAGAAAAGTGTAAACATGTTCTTGCTTTCAAAGAATTTATATTTTCCCTGGAGATAAAAGACACCAATATACAAAAACCTGAATGACAAACAATTGATTTAGAGATCTGTCTGGGCCATGAAGAAGGATGTTTCATGAAAAGATAGCATTAATTGCGGTGTATAATTACTTTCCAAATGGTTTATGTAGAGAATAACTATTGGAAGGTCATTTCTGGCTGGAGAGACAGAGAAGGCTGTAGATAAAAAGTGCCATTTGCGCTGCTTTGGGAGCACTGGCAGGGATTGCAAAGGTGGAGAAGACCAGCAAGATGGTGTGAGCAAGAATATAGAGGCTGACAGGCCAAAGGCGGGGTGAGCAATGGAAAGTGGAGTCCTGGGAGGTAAGTAACGGGATGTAAAGCTAGGCCAATGTGAAGGGCTTTGAATACAGGCTGGGCAGTTAATTGCATTATGAAATAATGAACTTTATATAAAAATATGCAAGTATATTGAGTCTCCCACTGGCCATGCAACTTCTCCCCACTGCCTTTGACTTAGTCTTTCAACAGTTCCTTGCAGGACAGAGGTCTAGGCTGGTCTGGGAAAGTAAACTCATGTGCAAGACCGTGAATGGTTCAGTACTGGAGTGTTCTTAGCTGCGGAGAAGAAGCCTTCAAATCACAGCTCTCTGAGATGGATTAGTCACCATTTTCCTGCCATTTGAATGCATCACTTTATTTTTCAGAGTGAAGAAGAGATTGCCGATGGTCAGGCTTTTATCACTTTCACCTTCAACAGGTACCAAGTAACTTGTATACGTCAGGCACTGTGCTAGGCTCCGGGGATGCAAAGATGAATAAGACACAGTCTGATTGGGGAGACACATAATGAAGAGATAATTACAGCAAAATGTGTAAGCGTAGGGATTGTCGAATACATGAGAAGGTGTCGGGGAGGGCAGACTCTGGCATCTGATCCAGCCCCAGGGTTCAGGGAAGATTACCTAGAGCTGCTGCTGTCCAAGCCAAGTCTTTAAGGATAAGAAGAAGGTGGCAGAACGGGCAAGGAAGGGAGGGAGAGGGCATTCCAGGCAGATGGGAGAACATAAGCAAAGCCACGAAATGTGTGATAAAATTAACATAGTGAGTTCCGGAGTCCAATTACTAGGTTGAAATTCTATCTCTGCCACTTACTAGCTGGGCAAGTTTTGGCAAGTTACTTATCCTCTTTCTGACTCAGTTTCCTTGTGTATAAATGAGAAAAATGATAGTACTTACCAGATAAGATTATTGGGAGGACTACCTGATACAACGCATATGAAGAAATTAGCATAGTGCCTAGTACAGGGTAAGTGGTCACTGAATAATAGCAATGGTGATTATGATGATGACGACCACCAGGGGGTCAATGTTACTGGATGTGCAGTGGGAGACAAGATGTAGTGAGGCCAGAGATATAGGTGATGATAAAAACTTTATCATTGATTTTTATTCTACAGGCTAATGGGAATCTTTAAAGGGTTTTAAGCTTGGAAATAACATGACCAGATTCGCAATTTAGATAGATTCTTCAGGCTTCTGTGCAGTGAACTGATTGAAGGAGGACAAGACTTGAGGCAGGAAGTCCTGTTAGTGGTATTCCTGTAGTCCATGTGAGAGATGATAAGGGCCTACCTAAGCCAAGGAGATCACAGTAGTAGGGGTTAAAAGGAAGGGGTGTATTTGAGAACTTTGGGTGGTATATGTGACAGGAGTTGGTGAAGGAGAAGAAAGAACTGAGGACATTCCCAGGGCTTCTAATCTGGGAGACTAGATGAATAGTGGTCCATCTACAGAGATGGGGAACATACAAAAGAAGCCTGTGTAGGAAAGACAAAGATAACATCGTTCAGAAGAGCTGAGTGTGAGGAGTCTGTGGGTAGCCAGGTGGAGAAGTCCAGGAGACCATCGTTTATATAAGAGTGAAACTTATTGGGAGGTCCCAGCTAGAAATACAGATTTGGATGTTGCTGGCATGATGGCGATTATGGAACCATGAGAGTGAATGAGATTGTCCAGAGAAAGAATGTAAGTTGAGAAAAGAAGAGGATCAAGGACAAAATCCTGGGAAACACCACTATTTAAGGAGCATGAGAGGAAAAGCAGCCTATAAAGCTGGAAGAACTGATCAGAGAGGTTGAAAGAGAAACAAGAGAGAGTGGGGTGATGGAGACTAAGAGAGTAGAGAACGTGAAGAGGAAGGGAGGCTCACCAAGGTAGGACAGGGAATGGGGCCAGCTGATTTGGCAAGAAGGAGAGAAGGAAGGAATGTGAGGTGAGGAAGCAGAGACAGAAGATGTTGACTCTTTGAGATATCTTGTTGAGAAAAGAAGAAATAGAAGTAGCTAGAGGAAGGAAGGGAAAACAGAGGATGCTTCACTTTTTTTTCCTTCTAGTGGGAGGGATTGAAGAAAGTTTATATCTGATAGGAAAGAACTCATGGAGAGGAAGAAGTTGTAAAGGCAAGAGAAAAAGTAGATATTCGATGAAACAAAGTCCAAAAGGGGACAGATGGACATGATACCAAGAGCTCAGGAGGAAAGAGGTTGGTCTAGAATGGAATAGGAACAAAACAAACAAAAACATCATCTCTTCCATCTTTTGTGAGACTCTAGGCAAGAAGATGAGTGGATGAAAGTTTTCGTAGGTGGGGATAAGCTTAAAGTCTGCCCACAACAGACTCAGGTTTTTAAAAGATGTACAAGTGGAGGCCATATGCTATAAGTGACGGATACAGAAGATTATTAAACCTTTCTGGAGAGTTGTGAAGAAGTGGAATTTCAACTAAAAGAGTGCAGAGCATGGACATGAGAAAGATTGACCCTGGGTCCTGAAGCTCAGCTGAGGAAGACTGAATTCATGGCAGTGCCCATCTGAATGGTTGGACCATGCTTTTCCTCCCTCATTTAATGAGCTGAGTATAGGAGGAGAAACACTGGGTGCAGTGTTCACTCAGGGGTGGAGCTTTGTCATGTGGGCACAGTGAAAGTCCAAGGATGAAAGGCAAGTGGGGGTGCTGGTGAGATGATAGTTTAGAGGAACAAGCCTGAGAACAGGCCCAGCAGGCCAACAATAGTCTTTCTGTCTTGTTTATCCCAGTGAAGCTCCAGGGAAAGAAATTACCTCAGAAGAAATTATGCATGTCTTATAATCATTATTTTTTAACAGATGAGATCTTGTTTTCATTTTTGCTCCAATTCACAATCATGAAAAACAATACATTTAACTTCAAATGTCTCCTCACCCTTATCCTGGGGTTATGCATCAGCTTAAAGTTTTGGAAACTCCAGAATCATTGGATGACCTCCCACAGCAATCAGGCATTTCCCCAGCGACCTTGGGGGTAGCATGGTCTTTATGCACCCTTAGCAAGGACACAGGGAGAATTTACCTGGACCTGCTGAGGGGAGGCCATCCAGCTCTAGATAGCAATGACAAAAGAAAGACCAAGAACTTAACAAACAAACATCTGGAACATGTCATGGAAAATGAACCCAGTTACCCTTCCTCCCCCCTAAAAATAAGAGTAGAGCAAAAGAGAGAGATTATTTTAAAAAGAAATAGGCTAGGGTGGTCTAATAGAAGTCAACTGGTTGGATGGAACAATTAAGAACATACTGAATGACGTTGTGGTGCTACCTTAAATTAATGGAAAGAACCATCTTTTTTGGTTGGTGGTGGTGGTGGCAGCACAAGAGCGATAATGGTTCCCTCTCCCTAGTTCAGGACCACCCTCTCAGTGGAGTCAATAGAGACAGAACCCACACCACTCTGAATGTACCACTGCCACGTCCTCAGGAGACTAAGATGCGCTGAGAATGTGCATGCTGATTCCTCTGGTGGATATTTCAGAGAGGCCTCTCATATTTGTCCCCTACAAGATAGCAAGCTCCTTGAGATGCTCTATCCCATTTACTAGCCATGGAGTTATGCAGACAGTTTGGGTATCATCCTAACTTTTGAATTAAAGATCATATAAATATATTGTTAAAAATAAAAACAGCATCTGTTCAGCACATTATGGTTTACAAAGCAACTCCTCTTGTTACCATATCTGATCTTCACAAACACCTTTTGTATTAGGTTGTTATTCTGAGTAAAAACGCCCCCTTACATTTCTTAGCTTGAAAATATACATTTTCACTATATTAATTTGGTTGTATTGCTCTATTGCTTTCCTTGGTATTTCTAAGTCATTTTTGTTTCATCCCCTTACTCCTAAAACCTTCAAAAGATAAAATCTCTCATTCAACACCCTCCATGCTTAGGGTCAAATTGTTCTTCCAACGTTATCTCCTCTCCTCACCTCCTTGGAAACATATTTCTTTATCTTTGTTGTCTCTCTTCCTTCCTCCTCCAACCCCATTCCTGCCTTCCTCTTCTCCTGACTTCTCTGGTTTTAACAAGGCTCCATCCTAAACTTTATCAGCTCTTAAAGGCTTTGCTTAGGTACCACCTCCTTTATAAAACTGTTCTCGTCAACACCCACATTCGGATGCGATCTCCTCCTTGTCAAGGTTCCCAATATACGTGAAACCTTTGTTTCAAAAACTATGTCATAGTGGCGTCAAAGACATTTAGTGAAGTGTCTTCTTAGATTATAACTCCTTGAAAGCTGTGGCTTTTTTCTTTTTCATTCAAAACCCAGATCAAGCATCATTTCCACGGTGAATTCTTTCCCATAGGCACTTAATAATTCCCTTCTCTCCCTACCACGTACTTTTTATATACCTTACACAGATGTATTTATCACATTGTATTGAAAGGGTTAGTTTTGATAATCTTCCCTATTAAGCTGTAAGCAACTTGAAGGAGCACAGCACGGGGGTTAAGCAGCCAGACTGCCTGGGTGTAAATCCCAGCTCTGCTGTTTACTACCAGTGTGACCTTAGCCAAGTTACTTCACCTCTCCGTGCTTCAGTTTTCTGATCTCTAAAATGGAGATAATGGTAGTACCTACTTCACAGAGTTGCTGCAAGGATTAAGTGAGTTAATACATGTAAAATGCTTATCAGATAGTAAGCAATTATAATTACTGTCCTTTGTATTTTTATTGACAAGAACAATGCTTAAACAAAACAGGCACACAGCAGCTGTTTGTTGAATAAATAAATGAATAAATGAGGGAAAGTGTATATGATAGTTCTTTCTAACAGATTCCAAAGTCAAAGATAGACTGTCCTCTCACCCATAGTTTTCTCACAGCAATTAATATGAGGTTCATAATGGACGATCAATAAATATTTGTGGATCATGCTTTATAAATATTAATCCAGTGACTGGCACATTGAGAATGATAAAAATAATAAAGATACAATGAATTAGGCTCATATCAAATAAATGGTCCCACAGGATTTGATATTAAGGTTGTGAGACACATTTCCCTTTTGTTTTAAAGCTCCCAGCTCCCAAATTAAAATTATTTAATTTGCATGGTTGGCTTTAGCCAGCTCTAGCTCTCTGATAACATGGGTGAAATCCACAAGGTGGATTTCAACCCGGATCACAGAGGGAGCCAGGACAATGCCACAGGAGAAGAATATTGTCACTGAGATTCTGTGGCCCCCAATGGGCAGATGTGGACCCCAGACTTGCCCCTGAGGAAGGTGAAGAGATCTGGCCAATCTGGATTCTGTATCCTGGAGGGAGGCTGCCACCACACTGAGCCTTTGGCTGAGAAAAGTGAATCAACTGAGGATTTTGAAAAAGCAGATTAAAAAAAAAAGCCCTTTTTGGCAGATTAATCAGGCAGGTATGGGGCTATTTCACAGTCCAGCAAACATGCACGTTCATGTCAGCGACCACACCGCAAAAAAGCAGGGCACTTGTTTGTTCAGCTAGAAACGCTTACACTGGCTCCTTCTCCTCCCTCCCGGCTTTGGCTTTGTCACTCGACTTTCCTAATTCCGTGTTGGAGAGGTTTTTTTTCTCCCTCTCCTCGGCTTTTTAAAGTAACATCGGTGGAGCAGCTAATGAGGCGGTGGAAAGCAAGCTGGTCGGTTCTGAGTTGCTAATGACTCCATTCCCGGGAGCCTAATCAAAGATTTGTACATTTAATTGCTGTCAAGTCAGCTCCAACCACCTGCCATTTCTGCAGCACCTGAGCTCCCAGCTCGGTAGCCCCTGATTCTAAATGAATCCATCACCATTTTTAAAGGCCAGAAAGCCAGGCTGCTGGGCAACCCTGAATGGGGTTTATCCAGGAGGGCAGAGACCAACAGGCCTTGTGGATACCTGTCGCTGACCTAACTGGGTCAGTGCTAGAGGGAGTTTTGCTTTTCTGGGATCAATTTCTCCTGCTTCTAGGGGGCAAAGGCTGGTGTGGTGAGGATGGGAGTGTGGAAGGGGAGAGAGGAGGGGAGAAGGTGACACCTGATCACTTTCTTTCCAAATCTATTGATGCTTTTATCCTTAAGGATGACTTAATTTCCATTCCCAGCACATGGTTGTGCCGTGGATCAATATTTGTTGGAGATCTTTTCCAATTGAAATGGTAATTATTTTATTGTTTTTCTCTCATTCAGGTTGTAGTTGTCCTCTGGGTTTTTTTTTTGAGATTTGGAGAATGAGAAAACAGTTAATCTGGACCTGAGTTTAACCTAATGGTAAAACAGTCCACCTCATGGGGATATAAATTAAAAGAGAAAATTAGGTCTAGCCTTTGTTCTAATTGCAATAAAAAGTCTTTGAAGTCACACTCTCTTTATTCTTTTCGCCTGTGATAGGTACATCAGGTAAACCTATTCTATCTGATCTTTTGAGGTCAGTGTCTAGAGTGGTGGTTCTCAAACCCAAGTCTGCATCAGCATCACCTGGAGGACTTATTAAAACACAGCCTGCTGGCCCTTCCCCAGTTTCTGATTCAGTCTGACATGGGCGGGGCCTGATGATTTGCATTCTAATAAGTTCCCAGGTGATGCTTATCCCACTGGACTGGGGGAACTATCTTAAGCCCTCTTGGAAATGCCAATGTCACTGTCTACAGGCGGATGAGATTGTCATTTTCCAAGAACTTGATCAGCTGTCTGCCTGCTAGTAACTGAGTTGGCCATGGGGAAGAGGCACTGACCCTGAGGACCTATGTGGGAAAAGAAGGGATTGCTCCTTTTTTCCCCTTCCCATCATAGGCCCACATATCATGTGCAAAGAAAGGAGACATAACAGGCCACGTGAGTGGTTAGGCAGGTACAGTGCTTTGACCTATAGGCAAAAAACCCCTCCCATCCCAGAATTCTTTCAGTCGGAAAATAGCTACTTGTATTTGGGAATTTATTCTCCCTTAAGGTAACCAACCAACCCAATCTGCCCAGGGCTGAGAGGTTTCCCAGTGCTAAAATTTAGAGTTCTGGGCAAATAGGGGCACTGTTCACCGTATCTCCCCTTCGTCTATTTTTTTTTTTTTTTTTTTTTGGTGAGGAAGATTAGCCCTGAGCTAACATCTGTTGCCAATTCTCCTCTTTTTGCTGAGGAAGGTTGGTCCTGGGCCAACATCCGTGCCCATCTTCCTCCACTTTATATCTGTGCTCAGGATCCGAACCTGCCAACCCCGGGCTGCCTAAGCAGAGCGTGTGAACTGCACCATCAGGCTGGCTCCACTATCTGCCCTTTGGCTTAGCAGAATCTACATTAAGAAGGGCGTTTGGAGAGGCTGGCCCGGTGGCACAGCGGTTTAGTTCGGGCTTTGGCAGCCCGGGATTTGGGGGTTCGGATCCCAGGCATCCGCCTACACACTGCTTGTCAGCCATGCCGTGGTGGTGTCCCATATAAAGTAGAGGAAGATGGGCACAGATGTTAGCCCAGAGCCAGTCTTCCTCAGCAAAAAAAGAGGAGGATTTGCAATGGATGTTAGCTCAGGGTTGGTCTTCCTCATGAGAAAAAAAAGAAGGGCATATTGTTAATTCAGATTTACAAATAAAATGAAGGTAAATACTGTCAGGCTGTGCACATTTTTTCCATACCCCTGCCAAAAAAAAGAGAACTAAGTACTGAGGTAAATAATCTTCATTTACCATCCCCAGCTTGCCATTGGCAAATATTTGCTTTAGGCAAGTTTGGAAATGGACCCATTTTTCATTAGTGACTAACAGTGAGGAGGTTTTCTTTTTCTGCTTCTTTATGAAAGAAATTTGCTAAACTTGAACTGATTCTTTTAAATGAATGAGGAAAGCCAAATATCTCCATCATGTCACTGCAACCTATAGCTTCTCCTTGACCTTGACCCGAATTTCTGGCTTAGCGTTCTATAACCAACCAGTTTATCTGATGAAGACACTGTGGTGACTACCTCTGTCCTAAAGCTTTCTGTTACTTGTTATTTTCTTATATTTGTCTTCCTCCACTCCGCACGGTTGTCACCACATTCCAGACAAATGCACACTTGTTCCAATTTCCTCCTTGCTTCTCAGTCTATTTTTACCAGGGGACCCTGGAAAGTGTGCAAGATAACCTTACTAGAAAGCGAAATTAATTCTAAAAAGCAAACACCATATGATCTACCAATCAGCTGGGAAAATATTGTTAATTGTTATTCACTTACTACCCCAAATATTTCCCCAGAGTGCTTGAAATCACAGAAATCAGGTACACTTGCTCTTATTCACCTTTGGAATTTAGATCTAAATGTGTCCATGACCTGGGAAGACAGAACAAAAGAATAATTGCTATCCATCTGACAAGACCGAGGAGAGCAAGTGTGTGTATGTGTGTATATATATTTTCATGGAAAAATTAAACTGGCAGGCCCTCTTGATGGAAAATTCAATGTTCTTTGGGTTGAGAATTCCCCAGGAGCAAAAATGCCCTGAACAGGGGACTTCTGACTCAGTCATTTTCTGTTCATCTTGCAAGGCTGTGCTGAAGCACCATCCCGGAATATCCTTCCAGAGTCCCTCCCCACCCCGAGCTGCTTTGATCACTCCTTCCTCCAGGTCACAATTATTTTGCATCCCTGTTTTAGCCCTTATTGCACAGCCTTGAGGTCATTTGTGTGTGTATTTGTCTCCCAATTTGGCTACAAACCCTTTGAGGCCAGAATCCAGGTGTATTCATGATGGGGACCTTGTGGCCTCCTGCAGTGCTTGGCACCCAGTAGATTCTCAATAAATATTTGTTGATTGAATGTCTGGCTGTTACACTTGAAACAGGTTCAGTGATTCTACACACAACTCCTGGCTGATCATTTCTAAGAATTTATTGTATTTATTTTAATACTGTCAATAGGATTTGGGCCAAGTCAAGAGATTCTTAATGTTCTGCCCTTGAACATACAATCTGGGCACATGCATACTAAAAGGTTAAATTGGCCACTACTTGAGGGACGTGATTAAAAACATAAGGTTGAAAGGGCAGTTAGTTTGCTTTATTTCACTTCTAGTTCATGCACTTGCTTCCCTCCCACTGGTCCCATAGAACGTAGAGCTACGGAAAGTAGAACCATCAGGAAGCTCATCGCTCCTGCCACCTTATTTCTCCCTCTCCCTTTTCCGTGTAAGTTGGAAAGCTGTCTCCTGCTTTGCTATGGGAGAGACAGATGACTCTGGCCCAGAGAAGCATTTATGACCATCCTATAAACCTTGCCAGCGATAGTGTTCAAAATGGTAGCCTTGTGCCCTAGGACAGAAGTCTTTGCTCAGCTCCGCCTAACTCTCATGGTCACTGCTTCTGCGTTCATCTCACCCAAGTACTAAGGATAATGGTCGAAGAAATGAAGAATGTTCTCTTCTGGAAATCTTGACTTTACCGTGGGTGTGACTCACTTTACCCAATAGATCTGGTCCCTAAGGGCTACATGAAAATCACATTTTTAGAAATCTAGTCATATATAAAATGCACTAGAAAAAGCTGGGTATTTAATGGAGGTGTTGATGAATACTTTCAGAGTCACATCTTTGCTAATGGAATATCAATCCATAATTTCTCTTCTGTGAAAATTCAGGTTTTCACAAATGGAGTTTGCTCCAAGTGAGATGCACGAGACCTGCTTAAGATCGGTTTCAGGTAACATGATGATGCATAATTATTAATAATTATTAATACTCTGGGAGTCCTCTGGGGCACCTGGGCTTTCAGGCTTTAGTTTCCTTCTGTCATGCTGTCTCACCAGTGTCCCCTCCCCAGCCCATCTCTCTCCCCTCCCCCAGCTCCTCCCCCACACGGAAGAGCAAAGGGAAAAACAAAGGAACAAAGAAGAAACCCTTCAGATGTTCTCCACTTCCTTCCACAGGTGGGCCTGTTGCCAGGAGGCAATGAGGAAGGTTGAGACTGGAAAGAGAGAGGGGAAAAAATAGAATCTCCAGAGTGTCGGGAAGCAACAGGGTGGAATTAAGCCACCCCTGAAGTCTTTCCTCTTTCTGGCCTGACTGAGATGAGGACTCAGTATGATCTGTGATAGTGCACACATAGCACTTGTCACGTCCTGTTCCTATCTTCCCTCCACATCACTAACCCTGCGTTCGATGGTTCAGGGCCTCGGTTTCCCGCATAGGCACTGCAGGAGGTCTTTAGGCAAGGGTGCAAGGGTGCGATGTGAGGGCGCCATCCGTTTTGTGTGACTGTTACTGAACCACACAGGACTTTGTTGTTCTGTGAGGCGATGTGCCAGAAAGAGAGGAGAGAGTCTAGTCAGGATATTTAGCTTATCAGCTGCCACTGCAAGAATTTTCCCTGCTACAAACTTCCTAACATTCTGACCCTTCTGGTATGAAAATTTCCAAGGCTGTTCCTATGCAACCAAAAACATTACATGATCTGTGTTTCTTGTGCAATGTAGCAGCGGGACCTATGTTACCAGGAAGACGTGTGAAAGGTGTGATTTATTTCCCATTCTTTCGTGTGGGTGAGTCTAGTGATTTCCGATGTGACAACAGAACTCTGTGAGACACTGAAATGTTCCTGTAGATACCCAGCTGCCATGTGCCTCCACTGGTCCCTTGGGAGGTATGCAAATCAAATACTGGACACCTGGTCAACACAAAAAATATTAGATCATTCCTCTCAAAACTCCAAATATCCAGGTGTTTTCAATCATGTAGTCAAAGTATCTGAAGGTTGCCCTGAACTACACAATTGTAAATTACATGCTTGGTTTCATGTAGTCACAGCCTGACTATTCTGGACAAAATCTTGACATTTGCTTTATGTCTCTTTTTCAGAAATTCACCCTAATCTTTGCAGTGAGAGACATTCACCCTTATCTTTGCAGTGAGAGACAAGCTTTTATCTATCTCCACCAGTCTTTCTTCTTATTTTGATGACTGACTCATCTCAAAGATGAAGAGAGAAATACCATTTAAACCACCACCACCACCAACAAGCAAACAAACAAACAAGTATGAAGTCAGAAGCCCTATGGCCCAGCCCTCCAGCCCCCTGGCTTGCTCTGATCTGGCTAAGTCATATCACCCCAAACCTCAGCTTATTCGCCTGCACAACGGGGATGATAACCCCTGCCTTGGAAACTTCTTAAGAGGATTTGACGGGATGCTGTGCGGAAGCACTTGGAACCTACATGTACATCACCTCATATTTTTGCCCACAGATCATTCAGGCCTCTGGCCTCTGCCCTAGAGGAGGACCACTGAAGGAGGTGCCCCACAGACACCAAGCTTGGCTTTTACCCTAGCCATCCCTTTGCCATCCCAACCTAACCATCAACAAGTTCTCGAAATTAACAAGCATGAAATGTTCCCACAAGCGCCCTCTGTGGCCTCTTAGAACAGCAATCCACTTGCCCTGCTGGGTGGATGTTGCCCAGTCCTGACCCCATTTGGGTATCAATTCAATCATTCTCAATTAAAAACATCCACCTAAACATTGGAGTTAGGAGAATAATCACACTTAGCCATTTTTTCTCTTTTTTACAAAAAAAAATTATTTTAAAATTAGTTTTGGTCAAGTTTATTTAGGATAATTTACATATGCTGAAATTCACTGTTTTTAGTATACAGATCTACGAGTTTGGACAAACATACAATCTTGTGTGACCAGGATTCACCAGGTGTGATCCACCAGGGTCAACATATGGAACGTTTCCTTCACCTCCCGAAATGCCCCTTTTCCCCTTTGCGGTCAAGCTCTTTCCCCTTTTCCAGCTCCTGACAACCATTAATTGGTTTTCTGTCTCTCTAGTTTTGCCTTTTCTGGAAAGTCATGCAAGTGCAATCATAGAGTATGTAGCCTTTTGGGTCTGGCTTCTTTCACTTAGCACAACGCATTCAAGACTCATCTGTGTTGTTACGTGGGTCAATAGTTTGTCCTTTTTTTTGTTGCTGAGTAGTAAGTAGCCCAATGCATGGATTTACTACAGTTTCTATATCCGTTCACGAGTTGAAGGACATTGAGATGTTTCCATCTTTTTGGTGATTATAAATAAAGCTATAAACATTTGTGCAAAGTGTTTCATATGTATATACATTTTCATTAGACATTTGATTTTAAGAGATGTATTTTAGTTCCAGATGAATAATTAGAGACTGAAAGATTTAGGGACCCCGGGGGAGAGGAGAGAGTATATTTCCTTCCTCAGTCAGTCAGGCCCAGACCTGTCAGTTAAACATGGGCTAGTTGGAGCAAGAGACTGTTACTATTTTCACTGAGGACATTTGCGAAATAGAAATTAAAATTAACTCTATTTTTCTGAGCCCCTGGGGGAGAACATAAGTACATGACAGCAACCATCAAGTTAGTGGGCCTAACTGATTGTCTAGGTCTTTAAACTAATATTTCCATGGATTCTGGCAATTCCTAGCCTAGGTCATCTATGTGTACTGGATAAATTCTTTTTCAAATCGTGGGTAACTGTTCTTTAATAGACAAGGAGGAATATAGAGCCTATGGGTAGTCTGCTTAGTAACAAACTCCTCAGGGTCATTAAAGTCAAACAAACTTTCTTTTTAACTAACTTAGGGGGAAATCCATGTTTCTTAGTTAAAATAGTTTTATTGGAATCTCTGCTGTGCACAGGACACCAAGGTAACTATCAACACCACTGAGGATTTCAGGCTTAGCACCAGTTCTACCTCTTTCTCCCTGTACTCATCAAAATGGGAATTGGGGAAGAGTTAAAGCCACACCAGTAAGAAAGTTTAGCAGACCCTGGGATCTCATCACCATCCCACCTTCTCTCCCTGGGGCCATTGGGATCTCTAACCCCTTACCACTAAATGTTTTCATCCACCCAGGAAACATTCATTCACTGTGTTCACCTCGAGTAAAGCCCTTGGTGGAGGGCGGGAGCTCATGAAGACGATTACACTAAAGAACAATCTGGCCTCTATCATCCAGGCCTCAGTGTGAATGAGTCTCAATGCCGATAGTGCTGCAGTCACCCCAAGACAATTTTTCAGGAGCAGCAGAGACTACAGAAGAACGTGCTGCTGAAGTACAGTGTGAGACGTGTAATAGTCTTGTGTTCTACTCTTTTAATTATACGTGTCGGGTATTTCAGCTTTATTTGTGTGGGCTGATCCTCTCTGAAAAGTTATTTCAATGAGGAAATGTGTTTGGAGTTCTGAGCGAGTAACTTACCAACACAACTCTGAATGAAGCCCATGAATAATTTGAGGAGTTAGGTCAATTAATGGCTGATTTACCTAACTGCCAGGTTTGGGTTTATTAGTATCCATGTTGGGAGGCATCCAATCATCCGAGGTTCAAGTTTCATCAGGACCACTAACTGGCAATGAGGTTTTAACAATGATAATAGCAGTGACCGGTGCTAACTTTCTATGAGTGCAATGACTCAGAGCACAGGTGCCAACGTTAGCAGCAGTTGTAACGGCTTTGTCCCTGTACTCATCAAAATAGGTGTAAAGGAAGAAGTAAACCATGACTAGACTCACATCTCAGCTCTAACTTGTTAGCTAGGTGTCAGTTAGCAAGGCGTATAATCTCACTAAGCTGTGGATCTTTTTTTGTACGCGTGTGTGAGGGAGACCAGCTCTGAGCTAACATCTGTTGCCAATCCTCCTCTTTTTGCTGAGGAAGACTGGCCCTGGGCTAACATCCGTGCCCATCTTCCTCCACTTTATATGAGATGCCTCCACGGCATGGCTGACAGGCAGTGCGTCGGCGGGCGCCGGGATCCGAATCCACCAAGCCTGGGCTGCCAAAGCGCGAACTAATCCGCTGCACCACCGGGCGGCCCCTAAGCTGTGGATCTTTATCTGAAAAATGGGCATGATAAACAAGCCTGCTTCATAACATTGTTGTGAGAATTGTGTGAAATGACACAGGTATTTAACCTAGTGCCTGGTATACAGCAAGTACAAAATAAATATTAGCTGCTGTTATTATTACTATTATTATTATCTTTTTTTGCATGTATAGCCAGACTGAATGAATTTGGAAAGGACTGAAGAATTATGCTTCCATATTTCAAAATGATAGACTCAGACTGGGAGAGATAATCCTACCTTCCTCCAGCTGGAGAAAGAAAGAGATCCGGACAAAAGACCTGAGTCTAGAACATGAAGGGGGTAATCTTACATCTGAGCTGATTAGAGATAATGTTGCCTCAAACAGAACAAATACTTCTGTTTCTATGTGGATTCCACTTTTTCCATAATAACAAAAAGTGATTTTCAGACAAGAAAAGGTTGAGCCAGCATTAGTGAAAAGATCATGCAATATGCTGAGACAACACAAAGATGTCTGGAGAATCGCGGAGAATGAAAAAGGTGCAGAAGACTGGAAATGAGAAAATGTCTTAGTTTTTAAAATTTTAGGTTAGACAATTAAATAGACAACCTGTAAACACTGAGAAGAGACGGGATCATTTTGAGGAAACATGACGGGTTTATGGAGCCTGGGCCACACAAGCCTCATTTTCTTTCTTCACAGGGTGACCAGCCTGAAAGATCTAGGGAACACATTTCCTAAAAGTATATGAGAGATTTTTATGAAATCTCCATCTGAAATTTTGAAATACTAGAACGATGGACAAATGCAAAAACTTTAAATTTACTAGGTGTAAACATAATTATTGGTTCCTGGAATACAAAAATCAGTAGGCCAAGTGTTCTAGTGAAGTCCCTCTGGTTTCAAGGAAACAAAAGTCTGTGTGTTTCCTGTGTTTGTGTGTGTGAGTGCATTCTGGGTGAGGGTCAGCGGCTAGTGGACAGTGGAAGGATGGAGAGTCACCTCACAGAAACAAAACTTAAGCAGAGCTCATGAAATCAGAGCAGGGACCGAGACAGCTCCCCACACCCCCACCCTTCCCTTGTCTCCCTTATTTTCTCGCTCTCCTCCCCACAGGGCCTCTTATCTTTCCTTCTTTTTGGAGTCGGTCGCATTAGTTCATTTCTTTCTGCTACCTGACTTTCTCTGCTTGCTCCTCAGTGTGCAAATTGATCAAAAGTCTGCCATAGCCTTACCGTATGTAACCTTATAGTTCAAGGACCCAGCACCATCTGGATACATTCTCTGTGTCCTGTTCCAGTATCTAGAAGGAGATACTCTGACTATCTAGGCCTCAGCTGTGGGTAGGGGAGGGAGGGTCATGTGGGCAGTGGGGATGGTGGGTGCTGAAGTTTTTAGAGAAGGAGGGACATGTCCTGTACAAGTGTAGAATTGGGAAGTTAAGGCATAGAAGAAATTCATGAGAAAAAATTAAGTGGGTGGAGTTTAGCTGCAATATGCACCAAATAACTTGCTTTAGGAGTATTTTCGTTCCAGCCACGCATACGGTTTCCTCGTTGGTCAGAACACATGTGGAATATTTTGTTCAGCTCTAGAACTCACACAGGGAGGGCTGTCAAGAGAGTAAAATGTCTATAAAAAGCATCTTATGAAGACTAATTGAAGAATGTTTAATCTAGGAAAAAGTAGTATTTTAGGGTAGTTTTCAAAATTCAGAGTAGGATTAGCTATGTATAAATGTTAATGGCTATTGTTTGAGAAGAGAATTTACTCCACTCCTTCCTTCCTTCCCGCCTTCTTCCCTTCCTGCAGCCATCAGGCAGAGACCAGTTGAGCTGTGCCACATCAAGGGAGCTCCTGCCTCCTGAGAGTCAGACCCTGTGCTGACTCTCCAAACTTGGGTGACTTCACCAGGTTCACCTTCTGGTGGAGAGGTGAACATTTAAATAAATGTCCCTTAAAGCAACAGCTGTTGTGAAGGAGGTGGACAGAAGTTTTAGTGGAGGCACAAAGAGGACAGGGATCAGCTTGGCCTGAGGAAGTCAGGGAAGGATGGGATGCTAGGTCCAGCCCTGAAGGATCGTGGAACTTCCTCCTGGATCAAAGGGGAACAGTGTTTCAGACAAAGTAACAAAATTCACGAAAGCATAGGCGTTGATTTACTATTGCATGTTCAGGGAACTAAACATAAGCGGTTCTATAGGGGTGGAACTTGCAATGGGAAGGGTGTTAGGTGGAGCACTGAGACATACAACTGGGGAGCTAAGCTGGAGCCTGGTCATGCAGCGGGGAGGAACGTCATCATCTAGTGTTATGGGGCCTCAGTGCAGGGTTTTACAGAGTGAAGTTTTGATTCCATTTGAGCGGTGAACCGTACAGGGTGAGATTACAGGCATAAGTATCAGTTATTGGCTATTGCAATAATCCACGAAAGAAGTGATAAAATCCTTGGGACAGAGAGAAGCCACCGGACCCAAGAGGCTGTTTTAGAAAGACAGACTCACCTGAGTTTGGTAACCAATTAAATGGGAGAAAGAGTGATGCATGGGGCCTGGTTTCTAAGTGGTTGATCAGTGGTTCTATTAGTTAGAATAGGAAACATAAAAAAAGGAGCTGGTTTGAAGAAAAAGAAATACAAGTTTGGTTTTAGATTTGCCAGGGAAATTACTGGGAACCCGTTCGGGCTTGATATAAGATCCTCCTGACATTTAGATCTGCACAGAAGTGAGTTCCCCATCACTAGGAGTATTCAAGCAGAGGTTTGCATAACCATCTGACAAGGCTATAAGAGAGGTGATTCCTATATTGGGTCGGAAGCCAGAGTAAACAACTTTTCAAATCTTTTCCAACTTTAAGATTCTATGAATGTTATAGGAGTAGGAAAAAAGGCTATTTATTTCATATACTGTTGATGTCTCCTGACAGATTTTAAATACCACTGTGACATATACCGTAAAATAAAAACAAGCAGAAAAAGAGAGTAATAAGTCAAGTGCACACATTTTACGTGTGCATTGATCACTGTATATTTACTTTATGTACATTTTTATATGAGGTTGTTTATATCCAGAACTTTAGTTGCTGTTTAACAAGTCAACATTCAGTATGTGGCATACTTGTCAATGTTGGGGCTCTGACATAGCCAGCTCTACGTGAGTGTGTGTAAATATGTGGTTATGTATGTGTAAATAAAAAGAAAGGGATCATGATTTGCAACTAAATGATTACTATTTTCCATTTAGTACAACATCTATTCTATTACTGCAAAGCAGTCATTTATAAATCTTTTGCAAGGTACCGATTCTGAGGGGAGTTAAATATCAATCTAAGTATAACATCAGTATGTAAACAGATTGATGAATTGCTAGATTGCTAGGATAGAAACCATATGGAACTGCGAAGCACGCTCCGAGGAGCTGGGGATAATTTTAGCACTTCATGAAAACCGAGGACAAGACGGGGCTACACCACCAGTTGATTAAACTTCCCAACACTATTCTGTTTTCACTCTCAAGGCTATACAGGACAATTAGCATTTTGAACATTAAAAATATAACTTGCTAGATTGTTTCCCTCCTAATGCAAGATTAATGGACTCCGTGGGTGTTAGTGCTGGAAAAGACTGTAGAGATAGACTGGGGAGGGATTGTTACCCTGAGGGCTCTGCTGTCTGTTCCCTCAAATTTTGTACATTTATGGTTAAGTTTCCAAAGCATTTAGCAGGTCTTCAAATGGGTCCACGACGCAGAAAAGAAAGGTTGAGAATACATTACTTTTCAAGTGGTAGGAACAAGGCTAGAATCCAGGCTCCCTGCCTCCCAATTTTGAGCTCTTTTTGTGAAATGACACTAGCTTCACATACTACATCCAGCGATGGCATGATATATTTCATCCCTTGATGTAATCAGAGAGAGTCTCTCTCTCTCTTTCCCAGGTTATTTAAGTAGATCCTTCTCTCTTTCTAGTTGCAGATGGAGCATTGCTGCTAACGTGAGGGGTGGGTGGAATTAAGTGGTGGGGTCCTGGGGATTCTTTTATGATTTAAGGAATTTTAGGCTAAATCTGTGCAATCAGAATAGAGCCGAGAATTAAGCAATTTTCAGCTAAATTTCAGCACAAAAGGCAGCCAATGTGGAAAATTACTTAAGCTTTCACTGAATTTGGGTTCTGCAAAGTTGACCTGAATTACCAAAGAAGAGGAAATTTTCTGTGGAGTAATCAGAGGTGAGCCACGGAGATTAGTAAAGGGGCTCTCAGGAAAGGCTCTAAGAACTGCAATCACTTCGCCAAGGAGGTGGAGGGTGAACGTGATAATGGCTGCCAAGTTTACACAACACTCTCATGCAGGGAATTAGGCCACGTAGTCTCTGAGCGCAAAGGGAGAGGCGGCGAAGCCTACAGCTCCAGGCCTTCGCCTGAGCTTCTGGGACCTGCTGACAGAATGGCGGTGCAAACAGCGTGTGGACCAAGAAGTGACCTCCCTCTTCGCACGCTCGGAATAGCAAGGTGGGGACAGCACTGGGAGAGGCTGGAGGGCACGAGAAGTGTCCTTGAGTGCCTGGCTGGGCTCAGGAGTGGCTGGGCTTGGAGCAGACCGTGCCCATCTGACTCCAAACTGGCCTCCTTTCTCTCAGGACAGCCTCCAAGAGGAAGGCTGCAAAGTGACCGGAGCAAGAACCATTATTTTGCTGCATTCCCTATTCCATTTTGCTGGAGCGTGGACTCTTTTCACAGTGTTTTAAAAAAATAAATGAGAGGGCTTTCATTTAAATAATAATAATTATTATTATAAATGCCTCTATTATAGTGCCTCTTGCCATTGGATATGGTAATTTATTCTAACTTCATTAGGTATGGATCCCAGGTACATCTCTTGATGCTTCCCTTGCTGCCCTTCCAACGTGCTTCACTACCTGCAGCAGAGGAAGGCGGCAGTCCTTGTCAGCATATTGCTGGGGCGGGCACCAAGAACAGGACTTAAAGGAAATATCATTTCTAAAAGTGAGTATATCAAATGGGGGAGAAAAATGTATGCACATCACCTTGAGTAGTACTGGTAGGGCCTGGTGGGAGGCATATCTTATGAGGTTTTAGTGAAATAAAAAATTAAAAACATATAGGACAGAATAGGCTTTGAGTTAAATGGATTGGGTTAAAAGGACTGATTACTGTTCTATGAGAGGATGCGTAGTGGAGAAGGAGGAAGAAGAGGAGAGAGAGGGGAAAGAATTAGGAGAAGAAGGAGGAGGAGAAGAGGGAGAAGGAGAAGAAACTGCAGCAGCCGAAAACACTATCCTGTACTTTAAGGCACTAAAACCCATCACCCTTCCCAAAGGAAGTTTCTCAATTCCCTTCACTACCTAGACATTGGGATCATTTCTTCGTCACATGTGCCATAGTTCAAAGCAATCCCAATTTGTCAGCTGCCCCCGGAGGTGTACAACCTTTGGCAGAAATAGCGTGTATTTGCTCACGCCTAACTCCCAGTGGCTAGTCCACTTAGATAAAGCCCTCCTCTCAAGGCCATCTCTCCCCTGATGACCCTTGGGGCCCTCCTGCTCAGCTTTCCTGCTTTGAGAACTTCCTAGCTAAGCCCCCCTTATCACTAGAAAAACTTGACCTCTAGCACGCAAAGCATGTCACGGAGCAGGGGGAACAGAAGTTTCTGACTTTAAAGTCAATTTGGCTTTGCTTACCTTTGAAATAGAGCATTTGTATTTTGAAACTGTTTATGAAAAGTTCTCTGAGCACTGACCTGCAAACACAGATACCAAGAAATTCTGGGGCCAGAGTGTTCAAATAACTAGGGTAAAAACAACTGAGTTGAATAATAATAAAATTTGGCACGGATTGCTTAGGCTTTTGAATTCTCCAATGGCAGTCCTTCCTTGTCTTGGGCCTTTGGTCCAGGGAAAAGAGCACAGGCACTTGAAGTGAAGAAAGTGTAGTTGAGTCTCCACCTCTCTGTTCACCAGCTGTGAGAACTGAGTCGTGCTGCTTTCCCCAGGAAGATAAGCTCCAGGTTTATCACACGTAGTAGGGGACAACATCTACTTCACAGGACTTTTTGAGAGGATTAAATGAAGTAACAAGTGCTTCACAAGTATTTTATTTTTTCCCCATTTTATAAAGATACTAAGGTCCATAAAAGTTAAGAAACTCGTCCAAGCTAACACAGCCGGTAAGTGTTACATTCCGGAACTTAGGTTATAGTAGGAGGTCAAGAAATGCCCGTTAAATCCAGATGAACATTGCGTTACTATGATTCTATCTTCCTCAGAAATTTCCCTTTTTTGGGCTAAAAGAATCATGGTGCTCTTTTAACATTTTCACAAATTGTATTAGGCTCAATTTTCTTCTGTAATCATTCTTGGAGATAAAGGGGAGAATGAGCCCCTGTTGCATTTGTTCTGTGATCTGGGTAATATAAAAATTATCACAGAATTAATCCAGAACTATAAATATAAATTGAGGTAAGCATTAACAGATACAATCCCTTTAGTATAGTGTTTTGCAAATAGTACATGTTCTATAAGTACGTGTTGATTGGCTGTTTAGAAAAATTAGTTCCCTGTTATTCTGGTGGAAGGCCAACAAGTCCTGGAAAAGAAAACAGCCATTTCGTATTGCTTTAAGTGTCCTACTCTGAAGGAAAATAAACAAGCACAGAGTTTTGACAACAGGGCTGGAGTCAACGTGACACTATAACAACTACAAAATCAAATCAGTTATTTTGGCCAGTGGAGTTCTAGACACTCGCCACAGCAGCAGATGATGTTTATTCCAACCAGAATATTATTATATTGTATCTCTTGGATTAAGTTTTTCCTATTACAAGGACAATGTGTCAGATTCAGCTAAAATAAACTAATGCTAACTCTGCCTTCCAAATGTGGTTGCTTTTAACTTTCAAAAGCTCACCTACATCTTTATACATTGCCATTCTGACCTGATCCCCAGAACAACTATGGGGAATAAGTAGAGGAGGTATTATTATTTGTGATCTTAATGGGGTGGGGCTGGGGAGCTTGTGTATCTTGCATGCATCTAGCAAAGTGGCTGATATATAACAGGTCCTTAATATACAATAAATAATAGCTATCACCCAGCGCTTACTGAGTGGCAGACTCTACTCTAAGCACTTTACATACATCAACCCATTTCTTTATGAGGAGTTGGGCATAACTGTGATGAGTGTGTGAAACTGCCACTCACTAGCCGAGTGACCTCGGGCAAGTTACTGAAGCACTTTGGCCTCAGTTTCATCATCTGGAAAAAATGGGAATAATAACTGGGCTAACCTCCTGGGGTTATCGGGAAGACCCCTGAGTGGATACACACAAAGCATTTGGAACAGTGCTGGCATTCCTGAATGCTCAATAAATACTGGAGAGTATTTGTATTTATCCCAACATAACCTCTCAAGTCATTGGTGGAACCAGGATTTGAACCCAGGCCCACTGGCTCAAGAATCTGTCTCTAATCACTATTTATTTTGAATAAGTAACCAAGTGAATGAGTAACCTAGAGTCGTATGACATGATAGTGGCCTGAATCCAGGTCTCCTGCCCCTCACCCCACAGTTCCAAGGCTAGATCAAGGCTGGGCTAAGGTGAATGCACAGATCCGCTTCCGGGGAGGGAGGCAGGAAGTGGCTGCTTATACGTGAGTTTCGTGCTCCCCCTTCATCCTCAGATCACACCACCTTCCAGGCTGCTGAGCCTGGTGGTGCCTGTGCACACAGTTAGGAGTGCACTCCTGCTCTGTGGACGTCAGTCCTTTCTCATTTTAGTGGTCAAGGATTGGATTCTTTTAGCCCACTGAAGGAGAAATGAACTGAGTGACCACAGCAGTTATAATAAGTGGCATATGAATAGCAGTCTCCAGTTTACAAAGCACTTTCACATCCATTGTCTCACTTGATCATTGGAACAACCCTGTTACATAGATAATATTATCTCCATTTTTGAAGCAACTTAAGCGCAGAGACGTCACGTGACTTGTCCTAGTAGCCGGGTTGGCAAACCCTGGAGCCCAGACTTCCATCAGGGTCTCTGGACTCCGGATTCCATGTTCCTTCCTTGACAAGATACTTGACCCTTTACACCGAGAGATCTTTGCCCTTGGCCTCAGAAAAATTATTTCATAATATTTCCAGTGGAGATTTTGATCTTCTTGGGAAAGTTTCAGTTTGAACCTTCCCGAAGACAGAAAAAAGGGACAAGATGAATTCCCAGATCACATCTACAGCCATAGGTCTGTGATTCTTTTCTAGGAATTTATGAAAGAAATAAAATTATTCACTTGGCATGCTTGATACAGGAAATATCACAGCAGCTGTAAAGAACTGTTAATTTGGGACCATCTGACCATGTGCTGTGATAGAAAAATATAGGAGAAAAAACAAGGGGCATCAGGAAAATCATTTCATTCACTTTACGTGTTATTGTCTTATTCTGACGATATTTTATTTCAAAACTTTTGTTCACACCGCTCCTCCACATAAAACAGTGCCCTCTGGCTGCTCCCCACTTCCTCCTGCTTCTTTCCCTCACATATATAGAGATTGTTTTTCATTTTGAACCAAATCGCTTCTTCTTTGATTCTGTAGCAAATTGCCCTTCAGAGCATGTGGCATAATTACTTCCATGGCAATGGGCTGAAGTTAGAGACAGGCCATTATGTGAAACTCCAGGCTGAGCAGAGACCAGGGCTAAGAGTTCCTTTTAAACCTGCTATCCTTAATAATAGCAGGACAGAGAAAGAAAATTACTGGCATTATAAATTGTTTTTTCGATAAACGTTTTGTCTCTATCTCTTGAAAAGCTGTGCTACACTGAGAAAATTTCTCTGTATTTTTAATTGTAGATAATTTTGTGTAAGAAAAGCCTCCCAGTGAAAATGGTCTACTGAAATGTGCTTCGTTTGGCTTTGGCAAAGCTCCATGTCATCCGAAATGAGTGCATAAAAACACACATAAGCAATGTTTGCTATTACCTAAAAGTGTAAGTGATAATTTACGTCAAGAGCAACGTAGGAGATTGGGAAGCGGAGACTGGCCCCTAAGTAGAGCTCTTCTTTTTCACACATGTGTATAAAAGAGTAGGGATAAAGGAAGTGTGGTGTACTGCCATCAAGTGGTGAGCCAGGTGAGTGGTGATTCTGACCTCTACCAGAATCCCTCACTTATCCAGAACACAGCCTCGTCTATCTGGAAGATGGACGAGAATCAAGAAGAAAACAAAGAAGACTCTAGTGCTGCCACAGTAATTGCTAGAAGACAAGTTCTGAAGCTTATGTGCTTTACTCAAAGAATGCCATATCAGAACCTTGTTTATGCTTACCTTAGGCATGATTCCAATGAGCTTGGTTTTCAAACCCTACAGCACATTAGATTCAAGTAATTAGAATGGAAAGAAGAAAGGAATATACTAGTATGAATATACTAGGTATTTCATACATGTTTATTTTATTCCAACAACCACCAATATCAACCAATGTTGCACTGGTATTATGGACTCATTTTAAAGATGACAAGACAGATTCAGAGAAGGTCAGTCAGTCAGTAAGTGGTAGAGTTGGTCTTCATGTCCAGGATTCTATGACCCCAAAGCTTATGTTCCTTTCTTTTCTCTCCCTGGCCTTTCCAAAGGCAGGCACACTGAGAAGCAAGCCCCAGTGATCAGGGCAATGGCAGGAGACAAAATGGAATCAGTACTTGAAACTGAACACACTCTGGAACCATGAACAGAACGAAAAGACAACCCACCAAATGGGAGAAAATATTTGCAAATCATATATATGACGAGGGGTTAATCTCTGAAATATACGAAGAACACATACAACTCAACAACAAAAAAACCAAACAAGCTGATCAAAAAATGGACAGAGAATATGAACAGATATTTTTCCAAAGAAGATATGCAGATGGCCAACAGGCACATGAAAAGATGTTCAACATCACTAATCATCAGGGAAATGCAAATCAAAACTACAATGAGATATCACCTTATACCTGTTAGAATGGCTATAATTACCAAGACAAAAAATGACAAATGTTAGAGAGGATGTGGAGGAAAGGGACCCCTCATATACTGCTGGTGGAAATGCAAACTGGTGCAGCCATTATGGAAAATAGCATGGAGATTTCTCAAAAAATTAAAAATAGAGATACCATTTGACCCAGCTCTTCCTCCACCGGGTATTTATCCAAAGAACTTGAAATCAACAATTCAAAGAGACTTATGCACACCTATGTTCATTGCAGCATTATTCACAATAGCCAAGAACTGGAAGCAACTCAAGTGTCCATTGACTGATGATTGGATAAAGAAGATGTAGAGTATCTATACACACACAATGGAATACTACTCAGCCATAAAAAAGACAAAATCGTCCCATTCACAACAACATGGAGACCTGGAGGGTATTATGTTAAGTGAAATAAGTCAGACAGAGAAAGACAAACACAGTATGATTTCACTCACACGTGGAAGATGAACAAATACATGGACAAAGCGAACAGATTCGTGATTACCAGAGGGGAAGGCGGTTGAGGGGTGGGCATAAGGGGTAAAAGGGCACATATATATGGTGACTGACTAAGAATAATGTACAACTGAAATTTCACAATGTTGTAAACTATTATGACCTCAATAAAAGAAAAAAAACTGACCACACTCTGGGACCATCACGTGCAGAGGAAAATGGCCTCACCAGTCCCCAAATGCATCTGTTTTAGAGGACAGTCATCATGACTTTGTGTCATCAAGATGTTCATTTGCATACGGCCTTCTTTGTGTAAGCAGTAGGGAAGCATCCTGAGGAGGGTACCCGGCGTTAGAGCTTGGGATCAAGCATTACTCTGTCACTAGCTGTGGGGACTCGTTCATGTGACAACACCTGGTTGTGCCTCAGTTTCCTCACCTGAAAAATTTAACATAATAATTACACTACCTACCTCATGGAGCTGGTTTGGAGGATTAAATGAGTCAATTTGTAGAAATAGTCAAAGCAGTACCTGATGCTTAGTAGGCATTATATATCAAGCATGGACATTTTAGAAGTTTAAATCAAATCCTTAAAGAACTAAATCTGGGTTCTTATTTAAATTGCTTATCTGTTCATTCATTCATTTAACACACATTTATTAAGTACATATTATGAGCCAGCAGTGGGTAGCCGCTAAGCCAATAAATATAAATAAGCTACCGCTCTTCTCAACTAGGAACTTAGACACATAAACAAAAAACCACAGTGATGGGGGAAGAGCTGGGGAAGCATTTCTGTGGGAACACAGATATGGAAACACACATTCTGTCTTGACCTGGAGAAATCAGGATGGCTTCCTGGAGGTGACGTCCAAGGGAGAGTGTGGAAGATGAGGAGGGGAAAGGACATTCTGGTGGAGGACACACCACGTGTAAGCAAAGATTCAGATGGAGGAGGGCAGGTGATTTTGCTTATCAGGGTGTAGGGTGTGTGTGGGGCTGAGGAGGCAGGGCCTCCCCGGGAAGGGCCTTGTATGCGGAGCTAAATCCTGAGGTTTGTTTGTGATTTTCAAACTTCTTGAAAAAGCTTCTTATAAAAAGCTGTGCCACACTGAGAAAATTTCTCTATACTTTTAATTGTAGATAATTTTGTGTAAGAAAAACCTCCCAGTGAAAATGATCTAATGAAATGTGCTTCGTTTGGCTTTGGCAAAGCTCCACGTCATCCGAAATGAGTGCATAAGCATTTTTTCCCCAAACACAATCTCATGGAGAAACCCAGCATGTGAAACAAATAAAAACAGCATTTTTATTGGGGAACTTTTAGTTTATAAGTTCAAATTTATAACAGTTACAAAATCAATCAATGAGAACAATAAAGAGATATTAATAATACAAGTTGGGGTTATGTGTGACAAACTCAACTTCCATTATATATATTTTTTGTTCTAATTATATAATATTGAGAAAACCGATTCACTCAAAGAACTAGCTGCAAAAGGTAGCTTTTTTCAAAAGAACTCAATTTACAATCTCAGGATACTCAACTGATCTAGAAGCTTAAAGGAGAAGTAGAAAGATATTTTTACTCCAAATTCAAATTATCTACCAACGTCTTACATTTCTTATCATAAACATAAAAGTCAGATGAGAAGGACCAGGATCTCAGGCTCAGTGCTCAAATGATCTATATAACACATCATTATCGAGATGTGACCCAGTCCATGTCCACCTGTCATTGCCTGGCTCTTAGGCTGGGATGACAATGTGCACCGAGGTTATGCCCGGAGCCTTGCCGGCCCGTGAGTGAGCAAGGCCATACCCGTGTGCTCTGGTGGGCCAGAAAACGCTTGGTATTGACGAGCCGGCACAAAGTAGGTTGCTATGTTCTTGACAAATGGTGGCAGATTAAAAAAAATTATTATTGCTATTATGATTACTATAAGTCTGGGTGAAAAATTCAGTAGGTAGCTGGATATAAAATTACATGTGAGTCCGGACAGCAGACACCATGTTTTATTCATTTCCCTCAGTCCAGTGCCCAGCCCAGGGCCTGCCACGTGGTAAGTTCTCCACCGATGTTTGTTGAGTGAACTGAAGTTTAGGAGAGAGTGGATTCGGGCATTTCCAGGAAGTGCGCGCATACGGTGACTGAAGCCCTCCACAGCTGTTAATAAACCCCAGTGGGGAGTGTGTATAGAGCAGGAAAAGAAGGCCACAGGCGGCACCTATGAAACGTCAGCACAAATAAGGAACCTACAGGCAGGGAAGCCATGAAGGAGACCAAGAAAGCGTCAAGACGGTGCTGAATTTCCCAGTCAGCTCTGGAGATTTGATTATGCCGTGTCAGTCTGCATCACGAGCATCCTTCGACCACGTTATATACCTGCCTGACTTAGCACTACATTTAACCCACTTTTCATTTATTTCAACAGGCTGTAAAAAGGAACAAGTTAGCAATGTTCATACAACTGGGGACAACCCTTCCCAAGGGTTTGGGGATTCAGGCGTCAAGTCCACACTAGTATTATAAAGCCCCATATGGAAGATATTTAGGCCCGGCTGCCTTTCGCACGCTCTTCTATTCCTCATCTTCATTTCGGTTTCAATCTTAAACTTTAAGCTGGTTCTATAAAGTGCAGCAAGACTTAGTCCCTTTGCTGTTTCAATTCTGGGATGGTGATTCATCAGATCTCTCGCTGGGAAGGAGTTGCTTGGACTCTAGAGGATTAGTGGGTTGGGAACCAACCATATTGAAGGCGTTGGGCTTTCTTACTGGGCTGAATGATATGTCCCAATGGAAACTTTCCCCATCCTGGGAGTCATTAATGTGTCATAACCCATAATTTAAAATTTTGGGGTGTTTAGGACCTCCTGTCTCACTCAGCCCACAGATTCTCATCCTCACACCCAAGATGAACCTTCTGAACATAAATGAAGGGGGAAATCCTCCCACCACCTCCTCCTGGAGCAAGGATGTGAGAACCGACACAATTGAGAACCGTCTACTCTGGGCATCTTAGGGGGACAATAATGTTTACCCTCCTACGTCCTTGTGTATAACTGCTGCTTATTGTTCTCAAAATCCCAGCACTTGTTTCCTCCCAGCAGGCCCTGAGTGGCAGTCAAAATGAAGTAGTCCTCACAGTCTGGCAACTCAATTACTTAGTTCACCAAGGGCCAATCAACAAGGGACACCTCCATGGTGGAGTGACAGAAGTCATGCCTCTGAGGATGGAAGTCAACTTGTCAGGGTTTTACAAGCAGAGCTGAATTTCCAGGTGCCCTCACCCTGTGAGCATGCTTTTGTTTCCATGTTTGTCTTAAGGGATTATGAAATGGAGGTTGAGAGAGAGATGGGGTCAAATGTTTGCAAAGGTCACTCAGTTTCACGTCTGAAAGATAAGCGGTGATGCCAGGACCAAGTGGACAGTGAGGACAAGAGGAAGGATGACAGAGAAAGAGGTTTTGAAAGGCAGACCCCTCTGAGAATTCCTCCCATTTCCCTCTCCTGGTGTCCTTTTGTGCATCCTGTGGATAAATTTAGATGTTGATGCCTATATTTAATTTTGTCTGCAGAGAGAAAGGAAAATAGAGCTAGTTAGACATTTAAAGGCAGTCATCTTTGTTTCTTATTTACTTCTAGATAAGAAAAATATCCACATGATTTACTTTTGATAAAGACTACTGGGGCTGTTTGTTTGCCAAAGACATGAGACTTTTAAACCATGGACAGTTTGGGATGTTACCAGAACAAAAATCTTAATTCCTACTTGTGGATCCCGCTCTGACACACACACACACACACACACACACACACGCAGTAATTTTGAGCCCATTTTTATAGATATCACCAATCGCCTGTGCTTCCATCCATTCCTGTTTAAACATCTGCATGTCCATATGTTGTGACATCAGTCAAACTTTGCTCCTGCCAGCTCTACTGTGTTAGTCACACGCCCGGGGACTCTCCTCATTTGCTGCACAGCTCACTGAGCTCTACTGCCGCCCAGATGGTTCCACATGGAGGAAGAGGGTCTCTGGGGGTGTGCACGGAAATAAGAACATGACGGCCAGGCCTGTGGGAGGAGGACATCTGTCTGACTACTTTGCTCATGTCTGCTGTGACCTCACAGAGGCCTCAACTGGATCAGGCAATTAGTATGGTCAGGAGCAAATGCTGCCCAATTTAATTCAATTACTCTTCGCCGCACAAGAAAATATGGTTATTACAGTGATAGCACCTGTGTGAGGAATACAGGCTCCCAGCCAGAGACCTGCCGACAGAATGCCAAGCTGTGAGGAGCTGGAAGGGTGCAGATGAGGATGATTGGAGGGAACAGGGCAGAGCTGTGTCCACTCCGAGCGCTCAGCCACGTGGTTGAATGTCCGGCCACAACTGCCTGGAGGCGCCTTTCAGACAGAATCCCACAGGTAACTCAGGCACATGTGTTAGCACGGCTCCCAGTCAAGGTGTGGAGAAGCCAGGTTTAGCTATTACACGACAACCATGAATGATTTACCGAATCCTGGGGAGAAGGGGATGAAGCAGAACAAGTGACAGCAGCCAGCAGAGGAAAAGGAGCTCTTTTCCAAAATCACTGTTTTAAGTGAAATTTCTTATTCATGGCTCATAAGTCTCTATGAAAAATTTGATAACTAAGAAGACAATGTAGACCTTAGCCTTTTTTTTTTATCTTTATCTTCCCCTAACTGCCATTTCCCTTGCTGTATTTAATAGTAATTGGCATCGCCATTTATTCCACATTTACTGGCGGCCAGCCACTGTTCAATGCTGTTTATGTGAGTCTTTTAACCCCCAAGAACACTGTGAGGTAGGGGCCATTTTATAGATGAGAAAAATGAGGCTTAGAGAGACTGAGTAAACTGCCCAAGGTCACGTAGCTGGTAAGTGACAGAGTGGACTCCAGCTAGATCAGTTGGTCACAAAGTCCTTGTTCTTGACCACCATGTCAAACTTCTCCTTGGCCTCCTCTCCTCCCGAATCTTCTTTGCCTCTCTATGCATGTCCTCATGTCACTGAAGAGAGAGGGGTATTCCCAAACACTCAGAGGTACACTGCATACACAGGAACCCATGCCCACATGGAATCATACCAACGTTTCTCAACTAGCATAGTGGTTGAACACTCTGAGTTCTGGGTTCAAATTCCAGCTCTGCCACTTCCTAGCTGTGTGACTGGGAGATCTCTGTATCAGTTCCCTCATGTGTTAATGAGGGACATGTTTCCTTACAGGGTTGTGGGAAGGACTATCAAAGTTGACACACTTAAAATGGTGCCTGGGAAAATTGTGCAAAAATTGCCAACTACTATTACCACACCTGAGACACTTTCAGTGTTAGACTGGCATGTATTTGCAGTGCCTACGACAGTCAGGCTTCAGCTGGGCACCATGGTCATGAATAGTCATACTGGCCGATGAGCGCAGCCTTGGTGGGGGTAGGGAGGCTGTAGGAGACCTAGGCGATTTCTAAGCAGAATCCTTTTGGGGTCAGGTAAGGTATTCCTTTAAATTTATCCCCTGTCAGGGGCCGCCCGGTGGCGCAGCGGTTTAGTCCGCGCTTGGCAGCCCGGGGTTCGCAGGTTGGGATCCCGGGCGCCCGCCGACGCACTGCTTGTCAGCCATGCTGTGGCGGCGTCCCATATAAAGTAGAGGAAGATGGGCACGGATGTTAGCCCAGGGCCAGTCTTCCTCAGCAAAAAGGGGAGGATTAGCAACGGATGTTAGCTCAGGGCTTGTCTTCCCCACACAAAAAATAAATTAATTAAAAAAATAAACAAATTTATCCCCTGTCTTAGGCGTGACCTCTTTTGCTCGGGATCACAGCAAAGGAGAGAGACGGGAGGGCTCACACAAGGCAAGGAGCAGGAGTCCCCCCTCCCTCTCCAGGCCACGCCCCATAACAGGCGCTGGCTCTGCCCTTCACGTGCCCTCTGGCCCACTGCCTGCTGCTTCAGAGGAACGGGAATGCACAGTGCTGAGGGTCCATCAAAGTAAATGTCCTTCACACGTTGCCTCTGAGTTTGCCAACATGCTTCCTTTAGATGAAGTACTGTCTAGCAGCTTTGCAGGGAGTTTTGAAAACTCTAGAAACGCACAGGAATTTCCCGAAGGCCTTACCACACTTGCCCAGGTCATCATGTCGACACCTCTGAGAAGCCAGGAGGAGGGTGTCTCCAGCCTGAGGAAATGGAGTGCAAATGCTTTGAGTCACACTTGAGCTGTTAATGATGTTTCTTAACCACTTGAATTTCTTTTAGGGCCAGGGTCACTTTTTGCAAGTGCCATAAATCTAAGCTAATATACATATCAATGTATATCAAATAAGGTAAGCTCTGGAATCAGGCTCTATAGTGATTTTGGCAGGAGAGGTCCCAGACCTCTGCATTGAGCTAGATACAAAGTAATTTCCTCTCAGTAATTTCCATTCTGAGGTATGGAATGACGATCCACGGTGTTCAGTGTCAGTGATTCCTACAGTCCATCCTATCTTCTGAGAATGAGTTGGATTAGTCTCCCATGCCCTGAGCCCTTCAATGGCCAGCGCTGTAAATTTAAGTTACAATTGCTGGTATTACTCAGACAAGGAAAGGAAATATTTCCAGTTCCAGGAAGAGCAGGGCTCACAGCTGTAGCTGAGTACAGAGGAGAGAGACTGATGAATCAGGGACGTGCACAGCTCTCGGGCCCTCTGAAGGGAGCCCGGGGAGAAAATGGCGGCCCCGGTCAGACAGATAACTGTTTCAGTGTAACATGAAGAGATGGTACCTTGATTTCCCCACCAGCTGAGCTCCTGAATAATTATATTTTAAGCAACACAGAGCATAAAACAAACAGATTCACTTAGCATCTGGGGAGCCAGTTGCACCCAGGCCTGCCCAAACTGGCCTTTCTCCTGGCAGGGTGTGGGAGAACACGGGGCTTTATGGGTCCCGGGGGCCTGCCAGGCCCGGAGCTGTTGCTCAGCTGTGGGAGGCACGCCAGTTCTCAGGTCTGCTAATGAGTGCTGTGGTGTCTGGCAAGGACCCGGCCTGCGAGAGAGTGTGACTAATCATGAGTCTTTTCAATAACGCTGACGATTCATTCTCTTTTCTCTCCTTCGCCTGCTCTCTGTGCTGGAGCTGGCTGAAATAGGAGCAAATTAACCTCATTCTGGAAAAGGCAGGGCAGGATAAAGGACCCCCTAAAAGGTTTCCAGTGCTCCGTGCCTGGATGTTTTGCAGTCAGTGTAATTATCTGACTTGGGTGGATTGACAGAGTGTTTTTTGTTGTTGTTCCCTCCACTCAATAGCGGGCAGCATCTGAAGACAGTGGCCTGTTACTGTTCCATGGGCTATTTAACAAATTTAGGTTTGACACCAGCAAAGGCAGTGTCATTATTATTCTACATATGCTCCAGCCCAAACTGACGACCCTCCCATTTCCTGTCTAAAAGCTACATTTCAACAAATAATGTTTCCATCCCCACATGGAAATGTGGTAGACCTTAAATGACCTGGACTCCTTAATTGGGGGTGGGAGCTGGAGAGCAGATGAACCTTTTCTCGAACTCATCTCTCTCCCGGCACCCACTTTGTTGCTTGATAGCTTCACTGTGCTTCTAACACCGGAGCTGAACTGTGTGTTCTCTCACGGGGAAGGTGTTGTGTGTGTGTGTGTGTGTGTGTGTGTGTGTGTGTGTGTGTGTGTGTGTGTATCTCAGGAAAGTTGGTAATGGCATCTGTTGGTTAGTGGTTTGCAAGAATTTCAGGCTGAAAGGCAGGTTTTGCTGATGTTGGACCAAAACTTTTAGAAAGGGGTAGGGATCGTCAAATGGATGTGGTACCCTCATCATGGACTAGACCTCTGAGAATGACTCAAATACAATTTCTTCATAACAGAGCCAAAGCATTTAAATTTTGAGAGACATGAGGAAGTGAAAGAAAAGGACTAATATTTCAAGAGCTGGAAAACATTGGGGCAGTTTTTAACATTCCTTATTCCCTAAAACAAACATACTGTCTAGCTCAAACTTCTTCTCACCCTTTAATATTTAGCCCTGTTTCTTCTCTCTTTCTCAGCCTCATGGGACTACTACTAACTTCTAAGGAGGTGCAAAATGCTAACTAGAGATATTAAAGCTGTATTTTCCAAATTAAAAATTGATACATGTTCCAACATGTATCAGAATATTTTGCAGGAATGATAAATGAAAGTTTTTAAAATTAGAGTCTTCTTTGAACATTCTGACCACAGAACTCCCTTTCAATTTCTGAGTCCCTTGTATTCATAAGGCATCTCGGATTATGGTTTCATGTAGGAGTTGCTACTGGTGATCGGAAGTCAGATCTGGCCTTTATCCATGTTTTGTATGACAGCTGCAGTGTTTCAAAAACCAGGAAATTGCTAATAAACATCCAAATTTCTAGCTTCTCTTTAAAAATCCTAAAAACTGGCTACATTGACTTCATAGGCTAGCATGGTAACACTTTATTGGAACTGAGTGGCTGCTGCCTTTTAAATAACACTTTGCCACACTCCTCAATGCTCTCTATTGCTTCACATTTGGCCTGTTTTTCCTGTTTACATGATCTACCTGGCCTCTCTAGGCATTTGAATTTGTGCTCACTGATTCAGTCATACAACCCACTGGTGGTCAATGGATGATTTGGGTCATTCCCTGGGGATACGAAATGCGAGACACAAACACCTCATGTGTGTTGTTTGTTCTATAGTTGTTCATTACATTTGGAGCCAACTTTGTAACCACAATAATCATTTTTAGAAGAATAGATGGCTAGGTCAGGGAGTGAGACTGGGAAATAGAAAAATTCTTCAGCTTCCAGATAATATACTGATTAATTATGATGTATGGAGTAAGTTGGGACTTCTTACAGCTTTTCAAGCTGGTTCAGTAGGGGAGAAACACTGATGGATATGGACAAGTTCAGGATTCAGAATGTACACGTGTGAATGTGTGTGAGATTGTCTTAAACCCAGTGAGGTAAGTGAACATCACCCCTGTTTTATGGCAGAGGAAGCTCTGGTAGAGATTCAGAGACTATTCAACATGGAAGAGACTGTAGAGATCTTTCACGATGAACATAGTAACCTCCTTGGTAGATGATGCGATCTTCTTTTTACAATTACTAGTAGTATTAGCTAATATAAATTGAGGGTTGCTCTTCTAGCACTGTGTTAAGGATTTTATATTTATCTCATATTATCCTCACATAACCCTATGAAGGAGGTATCATTACAGTACCCATATTTCAGAAGAGGAAACTGAAGAACAGAGAGATTATGTTTTTTGCCCCAAGTTACATAGCTGGTAAGTCTTGGAGCTCAGATCCACACTGAGGCAGTGTAGACACAGTGTTGCTTTAGTTGTGAAATAGCAGTGACAGGAACAAGGACTCTGACTCTTCACGTCAGGTCCTTCTAGAGAGCCATAACCAACTATGTTTCAGTCCTCAAGACGCAGTTTTCAGGTGCCCATCTAGACCAGTTGGCATTGAAGTGAATAGGAACACACACTCACACCCACATTCATATGTGTGCTCCCGTATACATTTTGGAATGAGCTTACCCAGTTCTAACTTCTGAACTTGCTCATCCTCAAGAACACAACAAAAAGGCGATAAAATGTGCTGTTTCCAAGCAAGTTTCCTATTAATGAAATGGAGCTAGAATATTGCCATGACCTAAATTCCAGGGATATTACATAAAGGAGCCAGCTACCATTTGTACAGTGATTGATTCTCCTTGGAAAAGCGGAAATGATAATTATAGCCTCAGGGAACATCAGGGGAACTGAAAAAAAAAGAAAGAAAGAAAGAAAATTGCAAGTAGACCCCTTGAGGCCCTTTGTCAATCACCACCTGTCATGAGCACAATGGGATTGGGTTTCCTGGGTGTTCTCAGGGCTTGTTATCAGCAAGCCCCTGCCTCTGTCCTTTCCAGAAGGAGTACAGAACCCACTCTTGCAACTTGGCTTCTGTTCTGAACTCAGCAGAGCACTGAAAGCCAGGCCTTGGAGTAGATTCAGATAGTTCTGTGATGGAAAAGTGGAAGCAATGTGGAAGTGAAAACAACGAGAGAGAGAGCATCCCCAGGGGACCGTGTCCATCACCTCATCCTCTTCTCATTTCCTATACTCCTGAACTCAGCCCTTGGCTGCAGAGCCTCTGTAAGAAGAAAACCAAGACTCAATCTCCAATGGATTGAGAGGTGATTCAAAAGAGATGTAGGGATAGTGCCAAAGAAAAAATGTAGAGAACAAAGAAATGGAGAGGAGTCGAGAAAAGTGCCTTGTCAATTACTGTTAGTGAAAGGGAAATCATAGCCCTGAGAGGTGGAACAGGGGGGCTGTGGCTGATACACCACAGCCTGCCATGTTAATTAAGCCAGAGCTAACTGTGATAACAGGTAAATCTCCAAATTTCATTGGTTTAGCACTGTCTTCTGTCTGCCTAGCACCTGTTGGTAAGTAGTTAATGAGGGGCCCTCTCTAAGAAGATAGTGGAAGTCAGAGCATTAATAATTCTTTACAGCTCAAAAGGGTGAGGGGCCATTCTCCATCTCATCCTTTCTGAGCATTTCGGTTCTGAACACAGGTACAGCTGAAACTCTGAGTATAAAGAGAAGGAAAGTGATCATTTGCAATCCAGTGTAAGATACCTATCTTGAAACTAGATTAAAATATATCTATATTATGTCTATATATATCAGAGTATCTGTACCTATACCTGGTATGTGTTTTATTATTCCTACCAAGTAAGTCTTAGCCTCATCATACACTTCTTCGTGTCAGGGATTCTTTTTCCTATTATTTTTATAATCCCACCTCTACATGCAAAGCACACTCACACTCACACACACACACACACACACACACACACACACACACACACACACGACACTGCCTTGATAAAGCAGTCCACGACTTTAAGTTGCTTTTGACATATTCTATTGAAGAAACAAGTCATAGAGGTAAAAAAAGAAAACCCACAATTCAAAATAATAAATAAGAATCAAGCAATACAGTAAGCAAGTGAAATGAGAGCTCCAACATTTTAGGCAGCAAGCTGGAATAAGGTGAGGGAGGGTAGAGGATACTTTCCAAATGGAGTCATCTCATAGTAAAGGGCTATTCTGGAAGTTGCATGCAATACTTCAACTTACATCCTACTTGTCGGAACCTAGTTACAGGTCTATACCTACTGCAAGGGAATCTGGGAAGCATGAATTTTGGTGGTGTTTTGGGACTGGGACAAAATTGGAGTATTTTTAGTAAGAAAGAAGGGGAAAGTGGACTTTAGGTAGGCAACTCACAGTCTCTGGGAGAGCCAAGTTATGCTTTGGGAGTTATTATTGGGAATGGAGTCCTAGAGTTCTAGAAAAAAACGCTAAACTATGTTTTCCCCAGTCTGAGTATATTATGGAAATTTCAACTCTGCTATGAGTTTTGCTACAACGAAGGATCCACGCTGTTGTGGTGATGATGTTCGGTTGGAAAATATCACATCAGCAAGCAGAGGGAAGAAGCATAGTATCAAGCGAAGATGGAACCCAAGGACAATCTTCTGTTTATCGAAACATGCAAGAGCTTTGCATAGTGATAAATGGGGAGCGACAGGGCAGCAGAAATGTCCATGACAGCAACCAGGGCTCACAAGCACCACCAGACGTTCCAGGGCTTGGAAGGGCATTGGGAAATTAAACACAAGGGTTAGGAACCGCTGACTTGGGGTGGTGAAAAGTGCACTCTTCTTGACCCTGCTCTTCCAGAAGAAGTTTCTCTGCAGAGTTGGGGAAGAGGATGAGTGGGGTCAAGTTAAACTCAATCATGGGTCAGTGTAAACTAAGGAAGCTCTTTAAATTGTCCAGGGAATGTTATCAAAGTATCTAAATTTATTAGACTGGTGTCCTAATGCAGCCTAAGACAAGAAAGACTCCATATCACTCCTCTCTCCCATGCCCTTCTCCTTCCTCCTAACTCCCGTTGACCAACCATGGGGAGTGAGTGAGTTCACTGCCTGAGCAGAATTAGGTCACACCAGAGCTGAATATCAAGCTGACAGAGGGGAGTTTGGTGCCAACGTTGATTACACGAGAAGTGAAAAGAAAGTCTCACTCTGAATCCAAATATGGGAATTTAGAAAGGAAAAGGCTAATATTAGACTGCTTAAGAATTAATATGGAAAGATACACTTATAAGAGAATCAAGGAGTTTCCATCCGTGTTAATACTTGATTGTAAAGAAGCCACACTCTTATGTTGACAGATGTTTAAAATACTCGAGCTTTAGCTGTTAGAATAAAAAATGTTAATTTGTTATATGGAAAGTCTTGAAAAACTGTACATATTACTGCTCTTCAAATACACATCATGACACACATTATTATCGCAGGGCCATCTCTTAAGAGTTTTCTAACTGCCACCATCCCACCCCAGAACTGAAAGAGCAATTCTCTGTCAAAAGGAGACAGGTTCTGACAGTCTTGCTTCCACGTAGAAATGACAATCTTATTAGTGATGCTAAGTTTATATTGTAAATATATTATCATCACCCTCACACCAACTGCCTATGTTAAAAAATAATTACTAATTAGTTTCAGCAAATGCATTATAAAAGGGTGACTAATTTTAACTATTTTCCACCTTCCTATTTTAGGAAAAAATTGAGTGATTCAGAGAAAGCAATCTGTTACCTGGAGGAATTTAGAATTTTTTAATGATCTTCGATCAGTGTTTTTAAGAATCTCATATAAATGGTGGTTCAGGTAATAACAAGAGTGAGGTGCAGCCTCCAGCTTGTATCTTTCTCCCCAAAATTTAATGATAAAAAATAGATCCATTTAACTGACTTTACCTTTGTTTCTAATTTGTCTCTAGGATGCCTTATAAGATGTGATCTGGACGCCCATCATACTCTCCCTGACAGCAGGCTCAAATCCTTCTAGATCTCCACCTGTCTTCCTCCCAGGATACCTGTTCTCCAGCCTCACACAAACATCTGTCCTTTTACCCTTCCCCTCCCCCTCTTTAGATGCCCTCTTCCCCTGACTTTGCAGCCTCTCTCTTCAGCCTAGACCCCCGAAGGGAATTTTTTTTTAACCAGTCTCTCCCCCAGACCCTGGTCTTCCTTTTCCCTCATGTCTTCTGCCACTTTCCAGCAAAACACAAACCAGAATCAATCAACCATCCATTTTCTCTACTTCTAACCGGGACTGCCAGATACTGCTGCAGAAAATCACACACTTTTGTGTATTGATTCTACTACAAATTCGTGGTTTCTGGTATCAGTTGTTTCCTTAACGCTGCTCAGAAATCCTATCGGTTCCCAAAGAGCTGTTACTCCTCATTGTGGTGGGGCTAAACTTGACCGTTTTCTGTTCCCAGCTGCAACCTGGCTGTGTCCCGGTATTGCACGCTCCACACAAGCTCCACAGAGCCCTCTCTCTGCTGAGTCGCTGTTCAATAACCATGAGCGGGGATTCTGGGCTGGACATCTGAGCCCATATCCTGACTCTGCCACTGATCAGCTGCATCCTTTTGGCAAATTTCTCCCCTCTCTGAAGTCTCCATTTTTCACCAATAAAACAGATACAGAAAGGGAAGAATTAAAAGAATTAAGTGAATAATATGGATATGATTTAAAAACTCCAGTTCTATAACCTTTACCTTTTAATTGGAGTAGTCCATTTACCAAACACTAAATTTAATCGTTGTTATAAAGAGTTTAAATTTTCCATCTTAGTGTTTGTTTTCTATTTGTCCCACCTGTTCTATGTTCCTTTTTTGACTCATTTCTTGCCCTCTTTTGGATTAATCAAGTTTTTTGTGTGTTGTTATACTTTTGCCTATCATCATGATTAAAATGATTTTTGTTTGGGTCAGGGAACTATCACTAAATGTGGGATTAAGGATTTGTTTCAGGGATGGAATTCTTGATCTGGGCAGCATGCTCTCATTCTTCTATTTATTGAGCACCTGCTCTATACCACATTCTGTCCAAGGCTCTGGGAATCAAGCAGGGAATAAAAGCAGGCAAATGCTCTGCCTCCATGCTGTTTATAGTCTAGAGGAAAAAGAGTATGAATTCTGAGGTCAGACAGTCCTGGGTTCAGAAACCTGTATTATCACTAACTAGTTGTGTGACCTTAGACAATTGCCTACACATAGTTTCTTCAACTATAAAGGTTGGAATGACACTTTCTTTGAAGGGTTATTATGAGGACTAGAGATAATGTATAGACAGCTCCAGCACAGCTGGGGCACATAGGAGGTAATAGATGGTGTTATAATCAATTATTAGTATTATATTCACCAAACTCTAACCATCTGAATGCTTTGCCACAAACTAGTATTATTAAATATGTGCCAAATGGAGACCATTTTAGTATTACTCTTGCTCCCTCTTTGCCTACACAATAGAACTGTTACATATGTGTCTTAAATGTTTGTATTTTTCTGCACTCTGATTTTCAATTTTGTGAACATGATTTAACCCATGGTATATGAGTTTGCAATAATAATAGGATTTGGAATAATAAGCATATGCAACATATGGTGACATTTGCCATCTTCCTTGTGAAGGCAGATGTTTAAAGTTAGTGTCATATTACTTCTGGTGATTATTATTAACTACTAAGTTTAATGTTTGTGCAAAAAGGATATGTTAGGAAATCAAGAACATAACTTTAAAATAGTACTATCTACAAATATATCTACCTGAAGCTGCATAATTAATTAGCATGAAACCACTTTTCAAATTCTGTGGTTCATGACTACAATTTTTCACATTGGAACTACTAGAAGTTCAAACTCTTTATAATTATCCTCATATTGAAGTTATTACTGGCATTTTTATTTATTTATCATTTATTTGATATCACCTAGACACCATGGACTGAATCTCTCCTGCCATCTAATAATATGTGCTTTTGGATATACCTCCCAGGAAAGTGCAATTTAATTGGAAAAATGTGATTGATTATATTGCCAGGGAAGGTTATTAGAAGTGGCTCTGGAACTTTACTTTGCATAAGAATCACCTGGGAGGGAGCAGAAAGTGATGGAGGATGTGTTTGGGGGAGAGAGTTGGCGATTATTATGCCAACTTATTCCTGGGCATTTATAATACCCAGTCCCTGAGACTCCCATTGGTAGACTGGCCATGAATGATTTCTTAATCTAAAGAGGGGCGCTCAGTGGGGCTGCTTCACTTCCTGCGCCAGTGCCCAGGAATCAAAGCTGCAGATGGGATTTCTGCTGAATTATTACACTTCAAAGCTCTTCTTTTAGTTTCTCCTGTGGTTATTACACTCTAGCAAAGCTTACAACTTTACCTTGACCCCAGCTAATCTTTTAATAAATATTTACTTATAAAGAAATTATATGAGCCAGATTTCTTGAACTGAAAATTGAGCCATACAAACTGACAATTTTAACTATAATTTTAAGGAAAAATGTGAAATTAGAAATGTCAAATCAATGATTGGCCAAACTAGAGTTCAGATCAATTCAGTTACAAAAGTACTTATTGAAGGCCTATTGAGGGCCATCCAATTCAGTAGGCCTAGAGTAGAGAAATGTATGAGATGTCAAGGAGTTCAACATCCATCAGACAAGACAAACACATAAAAACTAATAATATAATATTGTAAGCATTAAGGCATGGAGAAAGACATCATGGGAACAATGATGAAGAAACATTCAATTTTATCTGGATGTCCAGGGAAGAAGTGACATTGAAGTGGACTTTGAAAAATAGGTAGAAATTCATTGAGTAGAGAAGGGAGACGGGTTATCCAAGCAGCAAGAAAAGCATGAGTGAGCATGTAGCAGGGCAATTGGGTTATTTAGGGTGGCTGGAGCAGTAGAAATAGACTGAGCAAGTCAGCTGAGCCAGTTATGAAGGGTCTTGCATTTTTTTAAGCAGTTGGGACATTTTTCTGTAGGGAGCAAGGAAATGTTAGAGGCTTTAAAAGAGAAGAATAACATGATCAGACCTGTGTTTTAGAAATACAACTCTTACTGTGACACAAAACCAAAATGGGCCATGATCTCTGTTGACCCTGGACCTTTGCATATGCAGTCTCCTCTGCTAGCATGCCTTCTCCCACCATTGGTGCTGGTCTATGCTTCCCAACCTGTTTTACGCCATGTCCTAAAGCACCTGGCAGGGTGCTCTGATCTGCTAAATTCCAGCTTGTCTCTGGGTCTCAGCTTTAGATATTATTTCCTCCAGAGAATCTTTCCTGACAACCCCACCCCACCCTACCTCCAAAATGGGCCAAGTGAACTTGACAAGTGCTCCCCAAATGCCCTGTGATTACCCCCATCAGAGCCTTTGTCTTATGGTATCAAAATGCCCTGTCTTTTTCAATAGATGGAAACTTCTAGTAAGGGGATGGATCTTGTTCAATTTATATAAATAATGCCTGCCACTTCTCTTGTCTGGCTGATAGTAGACACTCTATGGTTTCTTTGAATTAATTCAGTTAAAAAATAAGAAAATGAGTTCTTTATAGCATATGTCGGATTGAGGTGCATAGTACAGAGTTGAGAGCACAGACTCGAGTTGGACTCTGGGCTCTGATCCTGCTTTGCTATTCACCACGGTGCAATTTGGAGGAAATTTACCTTCTCCGTGCTTCTTGTTTTCTTGATTCTCACATGAGGTTAATAACAGTATCTAATTCATGTGGTGGTTGCGAGCAGTCAACAGAATAGTATGAGGAACATATTCCTTTCAACATCTGGCTCTTATTAAATGCTCAAGAAATGCTTGCAGGACACACATGGAGAGAGGCTTGACAGGCTGATGGAAAAAGAGGCTGGACTTCAGACCCACTGACACACAATATCTAAGGATCAAGTCTGGGAATGTGTATTTTTTTTAATACATGTCATTTTTTTCTTTCACAAGTAATTCTTGCCTACTTTATAACACCTAAATGATGCAGACATATATAAAATAAGAAGCGAAAATTCCCTTAACCCCATAACTTAATCCTACCAGAGAGAAAAAGTTTTTACAGTGTGCATAGCCCTTTCCAGGTATAGATACAGATGATATAGATATAGATGTAGTGTGGATTAGTGGATGAATAGATGGGTAGATATGTGATAAAGCAAGTTTAGTAAAATGTTAGTGGTGGAATCTAACTGATGGATATACAAGTGTTCACTATAAAATTCTTTTTACTCTGTTATTTGGTTGAAATTTTTGATAATAAAATATTGAAAAAAATCACAGAGGCATCCATAGGTAGAGACTTTTATAGTATATTAAGTAGGAAAGACCAGGTTACAGAATATCATGTATGTTGTGATTCTAGTTTGTTAAATACATAGGTATTTATATTTAGAAATCATAATATAATGTTATTAAAATATGATGACAAAAATGTGGACATAGGGTTATAGATATAGATCTATCTTTATGTCTATATCATACCCATATCTATATCCCTGTGAATATCTATATCTGGGATATGAGATAAAGCTTTGATATATGGACTTAGAAAAGTTAAAAGTAAAAAGATGAAGAATATATATCTATATCATACAAATGCTAACCAAAAGAAAATTGGTATAGTTATTTATGTTAAACAAAGTAGACTCTGAGGAAAAAAGCACTACTAGAAATAAAGAAAACATTTCATAATGATAAAATTGTCAATTCATCAAGAAATAATTCTAGGTTTATATGTTTCTAATAACATAGCCTCAAAATATATAAGGAAAAAATCAACAGAATTAAAAGGAGAAATAGGCAAAGCCACAATCAGAAATGGAGATTTTAACAGACAAAGAGTCAATAAAATATAGAAGATTTGTGCATGATGATTAACAAACTTGATGCAATGTCTGAAGAAAATATTTACCAAAATAGACCATATGTTGAGCCATAAAACTTTTCTCAAAAAACGTAAAATGATTGAAATCATTCAGAGATTTCACGTTCTCTGACTACACTGAAATTAGGGTAGAAAGAAATAAAAGAAAGAAAATGAGAAAAATGGAACTAGAAAATGGAAATTAGAAAATAGTTTGAACTGAGCGATAATGAGAATACTATATATCAAAACTCATAGTACGCAGCTGAAGCCATTCTTTATTGTTAGTGCCGCGGAGTGGATTCCAACTCCTACCCACCCTGTGTGCAGCAGAGTGGAACCCTGCGCAGGCTGTTTGCACCATCCTCTCACCCTCTGGTGCTCTATTAGACAGTGCTCCACCGCTATTCAGAGTTTTCAAGGCCAATTTTTTTGGAAGTGGTTGGTCAGGTCCTTCTTAGTCTGTCTTAGTCTGGAAGCTCTGCTGAAACCTGTCCACCCTGGGTGACCCTGCTGCTGGTATTCAAAATACTGGTGGCATCGCTTTCAGCATCACAGCAACTGCCACAGTATGACAACGGACAGACGGGTGGTGAGGTTCCCTCACCGGGAGATGAACTCAGGCTGTGTTCTGAGCTGGTAAGAACGCCAAATCTTAGCCACTGGATCACTGGGGCTGGCTCAAGCCCTTTAGACAGACATTTATACGTTTAAATGCATGAAGTAGAAAAAGAAAGGCTGAAAAATCAGTAATCTAGGTATCCATCTCAGAAAGTTCGATATATTAGAGCCAAATAAAGTAGGAGGAAGGAAATGATAAAGATGAGAACAGAAATCAGTGAATTAGAAGGCAAAGATACAATAGTCAACAAAGCTAATATCTTAAAAAGACTAAGAAAATGTAAATGTTTCTAGCAAGACTGATAAAAAGAATTAAGAGAGGGCGTAAATTATTCTTATCAGGGAGAATAAGGGAGTTTTGCTACAGATCTTACAGACATTAAAAAAATAAGATATATAAACATCTTTTTGCAAATTAACTTGAAAATTTATATGAAATAGACAAATTCCTAGAAAAACACAATTTGCCAAAACTGTTAGACATAGAAATTTTTAAATCTCTGAAAAATCCAATATCTATTTAAAAAATTGAATCTTAATAAATGTGATGATGACAATGGTGATGATATTTGGAGAATTCTTAGACCCTGGATTCGATGTTTTATACTGTGGGATTTGTATTAGCCTAACACCTGGATTCTCTCCTCATCTCTTATTTATTCCTCCTGCCAGGGGAAGGGATTACTTGGTAGAAGAGTTGAGGGCAGGAACTAGATAAGCTAGTTCAGTCTTTCCTTCCCTGTATTCAGATCTGCTGAAGGGAATCCTTTTGATCTGTTCTCTTCTGTGTAGGTGATAACCCGCTTACTTTTCCTGGGATCCCTGCAACTGTCCAGAGACGTCGATAAGTGGAAGGGCAAATTATCTTCTGGGGCAAAATATTAGCAAGGCCACATATCTGAAGATATTTTCTCTGACAGAGTATATCAATAATAAAAGTAATATTTAGAGCTTCATCTGTCTTACTCCTGTGTCTGTCTATCAGTTCTTTTCCAACCTGGGAAAAGAAGAAAGTAACGTTATTTATTGATCTTTTAAACTTCCAACAAATAAGTGGTTCCACTTCCTCATCTGCAAAATGAGGTAATAATTGTGTTAAATGAGTTAATATGCAGAAAGTGTTTAGAAACTTGCCTGGCGAATAAGCACTTAAATGTTAATTATTAGGTTTTTTCTTTTTTTAAATTAAATCCTTACTGCATGCCACAACTGGGCTAAATGCTTTACATTGCATCAAGCTGTGTAATATTTAGAAGAAATCTGAGGTGGGTGCTATGATGAATTACTTTTATGTCACAGACAAGGGAGCTGAAATTTGGGAAAATAATGTAACTTTATTGAAGGTCACACACTTTGGAAGATCTATCTCACTTCCAAGTGCTCAGCTCTCTCTTGCAAATGTAAGCCACTGTTAACAAGTGGGTGAAATAAGAGAGAGCAAGGATTCATGGTGAATTAGTCAGTAGTACTAGAGAACAAATTTAGTCTGCATTCTATTTTTTTTTTTTTTTTTTTGTGAGGAAGACCAGCCCTGAGCTAACATCCGTTGTCGATCCTCCTCTTTTTGCTGAGGAAGGCTGGCCCTGGGCTGACATCCGTGCCCATCTTCCTCCACTTTATATGGGACGCCGCCACAGCAAGGCTGACAGGCAGTGCGTCGGCGGGCGCCCGGGATCCGAACCGGCGAACCCCGGGCTGCCAAGCGTGAACTTAACCGCTGCACCAGCAGGCGGCCCCAAAAGAACAAATTTAGAGTGCAGTTTCTATTGATGGTCAACCAATAGCATCGAGTCCCGAGAAAATGACAATAAGTTTGTTACGATATTTACAGGGACCCAGTTTAACAGGAGTAAAATTCAAAGCAATATTATATATTTGTGGAACTCCAAGCATGTCCAGGAGTATTCATGAACAGTTTAAATATCACACCATGAAATGTAAAACACTTGGGTCTTTTTAAATATCACTATCTAACCTTGGGACCTCCAACTCCAGTTCCTTTTGGTGTTTCATGAGAAAGTCTTCAACCTCTACCCCGATTACTCCTATGCGAATTAAGTTAGATCTCTCCACTTTTGCAAGTGGTTCCAAAGTCAGCTTTCCAGTACACTGCGCTAGCCAACACCATCTTTCTTTTCAGCACTAACAGCCTTGCAATAAGGCTTCCCACACTAGCTTTTCCTAATCATTCCTGAAAAGAAGAAGGAGAGACATTTTTGGAAAGAATATATTGATATATAAAGCAGATCTTGGATCAGTGTTTGGTGGAGAAAACGTGATTTTTTTTAGACAAAATATATAGGCCCCTTAAGCAAATTTGGATCTTGCTGATATTCACGCAGGTGTCTGGAAAATCTTTACAACCTGAATCTGGGCCAGGAATTAGAGAAAAAGATGTGTTTCTTACACTTTAGTGAGAGAGTTGATGTGATGGGGGATTTTCAAGGCTACATTCATTTCTGGAACCAAAATTGTATAATCCTGAGAAGGGGGTTATGTATTAAATTTCAAAGTGCTATTTAGATAAAGCCAAGTTGTCCAAATAGCTGAAGTTAATGAATTAGTCAATATTCAGAACATGTGAACAAAACCGGAAACACTTTGAAGTTGTTTTTTACAATGTATTATATTTGTGTGAAGTCTTGTTTTTAATGGCTGATTTGTTATGTCTTTAAGTAAATATAAATCTATTCCCAGGGGCCTCAGTTTCCCTATCTGCAATTAGGACTCAATAAAGCACATTGGCATGCAAAGAGGATTCTTATATAATGCCGATATTTCACTTAGACTTTCTTGGATATGGCAGCTATAAAACCACAAATATCTGAGCCAGATTTTCCTTGTGTCTGAGATCCTCTCCCAGGAGTAACTAAAACCCTTTTCAAGAGTACCATTAGCTCTGCTGAATTGCTACTTCCTTGTATTATATGGTACCCAGGTGGCTTTTAAGTGTTAACACAGCTTCCTTAACTGCCTCCCTGGGTCCCAAAGACTAACCAAGGCACTTGGAAGGTAAGATCTGCTCATGATTTTAACATTTTTCTCTATTTTCTTTATAGGGCATATTCAGTTAGGCCACCTCAGAGTTTCCATTTTATAAGAATGCCCCTTCCCAACAAAAAAGAATATTTACACAGCTTGTTCTGACATCTCCAAAGTTAAAGTAATAAAAAAAATTGTTTAAATTGCCAATCTGAAATCAATGCTCCTTTTCCAATAAGAAAGAATGTTTTTATGAAGCTTGTCCTGACGCTTCTAACATTAAAACATTTTTAAGGCTGCCTTCTGAAATTAAGGGAGAGTGGATACAGGTCTCCGTGCAGGCCTGTGTATGACATCTCCATGTGAGGTCCTGGGGGAGCACACTCTCCTGGTCTTTTGGTTGGCTTTGCTGCTTGTTTTTCCTTGTTTTCTTCCTTACATAGAAATGTTACTCAAAGTTCAGGGCTTTTCCTTTTCCTCTTTCTTCCCTAAACTCTCTTTTAGCTTCATACATTCATACAGGGATTTTCATAGAGTAAGAGTCTACGAAAATCGTAGCAACTTGAAGTTCTGAATTATCCCAAATACAAAGCAAAAACCTGTGTGTTCCACTGGCAAACACCGCAAGCCCAGGGGAAAAAGAAAACCTAAGTAGGAGGTATGGAAGAAGAAGAAAAGAGAAGAGAAATGAAAGGGGATAAATAAAAACGTGGGTGAAAGCACAAGATGTATATTGCCCTGTTTCCAGAGAAACCACTCAGTGACCTAGAATACTGATGCCTACCTGGGAATCTCTCATCTGAGAAGCGAGTAAGACTCTCGATCAAAAGCCGTAGAAGAAACATTCCTTGCAAAACTGAGAAAAAAATTACTTATAAGGGTAAATAAATAGAAATTCCATAAAGGCTTTTCCAACTACATTTATATAAAATATATTCCATGCTGTTGATTCACACAACTTTTAAATCAAATTTATTTCAGAATGGTAACCTGAACAAAACTGTTATACTTACATGTGTATGGGTGGGTTGGTGGGGTCAATGACCATAAATGATAAACAATGAGTCATAATTGTGTGGGAGGTAAAAAATTTCTACCTTTTTATGCCCTTGTATTTGTAACTATCAAATCCCAGACTTGAGAGAGAGAAAACAATTTGTTAAATCACAGGTTCGGCACTAAAAACCATGGTATCTGCACAAACTTTGCATAAATAAACTCTTAGTGTGTCAAGGGGTTTTGATAGCTGAGGCAACAGCTTAAAGTTTACTCTTGAGATGTTACTGTGTCTCCAGGATCACGGTTGAAATTATAGCTTTGCAATGTTCAGAAATGTACACTTGATTCCCTAGATAATTTATACATGAAGATATACTTGAAGCATTTTCTAAATTTATAGTTGCTTTAAGTGGTATTGAATCCCAGAGTGTTTGAGCCCCAAAATAGAGAAGAAAAATACTTCTGATTTTAAAAATAACATTCCCTTTTTATTAAAAGGTGTTCCTGCATTACAGAAAATTTAGGACATGCATATAAGCAAAAAGAAGAAGAAATCACGCATAATTCTAGTATTTAGAAATCAAGACCATCATACCCTCTCATACCATATTGTTTTCTCCATCATTTATAATGGCCACATGGATATACCATAGTTTATTTAACCAATTCCTTATTGTTAGAAATTTAGGGTTGTTTTCCATTTTTTGCCAAAATACATAAAAGGGCAGTGAACACCTCTGTAACATAAATCTTTATACAGATCCATTTGATCTTCTGCAGTTAACTTTGGGCAGAAAAAGAGCTTCTCTGAAGAGCAAATGTAGAAAATGGAGGCAGCCAAGAAGCCTTGCTTTCTAAGAGGTCTGCTCTGGCTTCCACAGCCCACCCAGGAGAGAATCAGACTTCTGCTGTTTCTGGGGGGTCGGGAGGCAGCCTCCTCGTTCAAAGACTGTTCGCTCCGCACAGTTTCGTGGTTAGAGATCAATAAGACTCCCGGGAAGGTTCTAGGAGTCTCTCATCTTCTGGTTCTAGGAGGAGGGATAGCTCTGGGGATGAGAGTTGTGACTAAGCTGGAGAAGGCTAGAAACTGAGAACTATAGGAGCGAGATGGGAATGAGTGGGTGGGGAAGCGGGGAAAGAGGTCTCTCAGTATCTATCCCATCAGTATAGCCTGTTGATTTGAGAAACCCTGTTGCACTCCTGCCAGGACTCAGGTGGGTGCAGAGGATAGTAACAGGCTACCTCCTTGATTTTTGCCCTGGCAGGGACGGGGCCTGCTTTGTGCTCTCCTGTTGCAAAATCTTCAGTGAGTCCTTAGAGCCCATGCAGCACAATGCTTGAGCCTGGCATATAAATGAACTCTCCCTTGTCCTCTGCTCCAACCTACCCGACCACTCATTATCAAAGCAGTCAGGCCTCTCTACCCTCAGCTCCCTCAGCTCGAATGTCCTTCCTCACCTCCAAAGTCTCCCTCTTTCCATAAAATATAGGATAACCATTATTTCCTCTGTGGAAGCTTCTCCAAGATCCCGGGTAGAGTTCATTTCTCCTCACTCGTATTCCTATAGCAACCACAATGTCAGATTGGTCGTCTATGCATTGCCTCTCCTAGCAGGCTGTGAACCTCTTCATGGTAAGGACTATGGCTCTGTGTGTCTGTCTTCTTGGTGCTCAGAACCGAGTCTGACAGATAAAAAGCACAGCTTTTCAGTTTTTATTTATTTTCAAATGAATGAGTTTAAATGTTTGAAATCACTAACTCAGGAATTTGCAGATGAATATTTTGAAACAGCATTAATTAGCCAGTATCAACCCTTAGAATGAAATCACTTATGCAATCCATCTGATCTGGTTATTAAAATGGGGAAAAAAATCACAAAACAATTTTGTCACAAAACAATTTTTGAAAATCTGTTGCTTTTTGTTATGTCTTGTTTTTTAAAAGGAACATCAAAAGAAGTAAAACAACAGAAAAGCTGTAGCATCTTGCCGTATCGTTCTAGAAGTATGTGTCTCTCATTTGCCTTGTCAACTTAAGTGTTACAGGGAGCAGCAGAGAATCTCAGAATTTATGTTAAACCAAGAACTGGGTCCCAATACATCTCCTTATTAGAAGGCTTAGTATAGTAGAACCTCAGTGACTTAAAAACAACGAAGAGAGCAATCTAAAGATGGAAGTTCTTATCAAATGTTTATAAATCAATAATAGAAACATATAATAAATGTTTCAAAAGTAAATATAAACTAATATATGACTGTAAGTGGTCTTTAATTTTTTCTCATTTAGTTCTCGAGAAGGGTCCCAAAATTCATGATGTGTGAAAGGCCAGAAAACTTAATTGTGTTGTGGTCATTTTAAAGAAATGATGGAACAGTTTTAAAAGTACCCTCCAAACATTTGAACTTTATTTTGATGATCAGGATTTGCTATAAGGAGAGTGTGTCTTGGACGCCACCCTAAGAAGTGAGGTTAATTTAATACTGCAAGATCTTGGTATGAGGTGAGTTTACCTGTGAAGGGTGTCACGGCACAGAATCAAGGAACAGAGTCACAGGGAACCCCAATATCAAAGCAAGTTTTCCTCTTCATTTGGGGGCAGCCATGTCTCCCCGGAAGTGTAAATAACCTGGGGAAAACGCACGTGTGCACTGTGTGTAAAGGACAGTGAGGTCCCCGGACAGAGATGACAAAGAGGAACAACATCATTGCTGAAGGATTTTCCAAGGGAATGTCATCCTTGAGGATTATGTAAAATGAATTCCTAAAGCCAGCACATTACCTACAATATTTCCATGCTTACATTCACATTTTATTTAAATGCAGACTTGTTAGAATTTTGGAGCTTTCTTCCACTTGAGAATCATTTAAATAATAACCTAGATAATACAAAATCTGGGAGCATGCGTGAGAGGCACCCAAGATATGTTGCTTCGAGGAGAATCCTAGGAAATTGGAGGTCGATCTAACAGAGGGGCATGTGCTAAAAAAAAATCACAGTTCTTGAAAAGTATAGAGGCATCTCATATAAAATATAAGACCAGTCCTAGAGGGAATAAATTCTGAAACTGTTAACAGTCTATGCCTTTGGGTAACGGAGAAAGAGGGAAACAAACTTTGTATTTTGGGCTCTACTGTCTGGATCTCTTAAAAATTACCGTTATGTGCATGCCTTGCTTTTAATAAAGGAGAAAAACTTAAAATAACTATAATGGATATACCCTTTAAAAATAAGTAGCTTAGATTTCAGGTCCTCAGGCTATGACTCAACACATCGATTCTTTTAAAGAAGTTGCCTTCCCAGACTGCGTAGCACTCAATTGTCACTGTTATTTCAATTTAACATCTATTAACTATAACAAAATGGTCTATAAAATAAAAAATTAGACATCATCTGTAGCAATTTCTTTAAAATCTAAACATCGATGGGAGATAGAGGAAACAATGCGGGCTTTAAATAGAGTCTTCTATTTTTTCCCCACTAATCACCATGATTTTACCTCTTCTCAAATCCATCTAATGCCACGAAGCTAAATATTTTCAACTTAAATTTAATATAAGAATAGTACAGAATAATAATACCAAATAAGAGTATGTTTGTTAAAGAAATGTCCCATAAGAATCATTGGTGTTTGAATTCTATTTCATGAAAATGTAATTTTTTCCTTCATTCTCCAGCCCAAGTGAAAGGAGATTGAGTCTTAACAGAGCATTTTGTTTATTGTGCCTTGTTTATTAATAAGGGACCAATAAGGCCTTTTAAATGAAATGTAATTCAAAAAATTGTTTGGAAATAAATAGAGCACATGTGGTTAACTTTGCTTTAGAAATTAACCTATCAGGTACAGATCTCTGTAATTAAAGAATCCTAATTCACAATTCTCTGAATCACTGCATTCGGCAGGCAAATGCCAGTAATTTTCATTTCACAACACAGTGCTTCAGACAGTAATAAGCCAGAACAAAACACATGCAGGTTTAATCAGGTAACAAAGCATGTCAAATCCTTATCCTGAAACAAGGGAGTCTGGCACATGAAGTGTGAACCTCTGAGAAGTCCCTCAGGGGATGTTAATATTCTCTGATCTGTATACCTTTTCGCAGCTTCTGCTGACGCCTTTAAGAGAAAAAAAAAGTCTCACCCAGAACAGGCATCAGTATTCAAAACAAATCACTCTCAATGGGACTTCTGGGAGCCAAAGATACAAACACAGATGCACACACACACGTGCATGTGCACACATGCATAAATTCACATATGCATGCACACTCACATACAAATATGTATCAGTGCAAATATAGATGCAGATATATTAAATAAGGGGTACTTAAAGAATGGTCTTTGTTTATCACTAAATAGTTTTGATCCAAATGCCATAAGAAAAAATGCTATATTTAACTCTTAGGAAAGTGTGTAAAAGTTTGACTTCCATCTATAGGGTTCCCAACCAGCTGTCTTAGAGCCCAGGGAGACTTTCCCTGGCTCTTTTAGGGCATTTCCAAGGGTTCTAATTAAGGGACCTGACACCTAAGATCCATGACACATGGAGCAACCAAGGATCTAGTGAGGAAAAACTTTGCAAAATACATCTTACATAGCCCACATTTCAAAGCTGAATCCCACCCACCAGTGGACGTGGTTGCCCACAATGGTGCCTCCCTTAGACCTGGACAGCCAGGTTGGCCAGCCTGGCATCCTCCCTCGGCTGTGCCTCTCCCTGTGGGGTGAAGAGTCCACAGGGCCAAGGGGAAGTGCCCATCTGAAGCCCTTTCACCAAGACACTGGTGTGTGGTCCCCAGAACATGTCCCTCTGCCCCCAACAGCTCCACGCCCATTTCCAAGGTCCTTGCTGGCTTTTCCTGAGGTCCATCCTTCTGACGGCAGAGTTTGTTGCTGGGGTGCACACTGTAGACCCAGGGGGTGGCCAAGGGCTGATTGCTGGAATGACTACAGCTCGAACCCACGGGCTGGGGTACCTGTAGGTATGTGCTCCATGCCTTTGGTGAGGCAGACAAGGTCTAAGCAGGAAATAACTGGGAGTGAGCCCTGGGTGGAGGTGGGTGGATCTATTTATTCACTTCCACAGCCCCACATTATTAGGAAAGGGCCCAGGTACATTTCTGCAGAGAAAACTTATCCAGGTTAATTTCAGGCCTCAGGATTTCAACAAGATGATTTGCTTAGCTTCTTTCCTTTTTCCTTTCTAGTTGTGACCAAGAACCTCTCCTTAGTGGCTTTCCATAACAAATGCTGACATCCAATGACAAACATATTTTCAACTATAATCATGAAATGAGATGAAATGAAATGTAAAAATGCCTAGTAAAGAAAGAGTGAAGATTTTCTATTCTTGGCCATTGTATATGTGATCAAGGTAGTCAAAAGTTAAAATAAAATTTTACAGTACAAGAAAGTATGCAAGTAATGGATCAAAACTTTCTAATTAAAGTATTTTTTGAAAAATGGGGAGAACTTATCTGTGTATTTGTCTGTTGCAATAATGAACAATACATTTCAGTTTAATAACAAGTAAATCACAATTGAATAATAAGTAAATTACAAATTAATTTAAATAACAAGTAAATTACAAAAAAAGAATAATAATTTATAAAAAAAATTTTAGTGTTAAAGGTATTATTCCAAAGAAGCAAAATATTTCAGGCATGAACTAAAATTTGCATTTACCAAACAAAAATATTAGACCTTGCAATTTTCCCTCTGTTTCTCTGTTTTAAATTTTAAACACAAATAAAAGTGCTGCATGGTCACAATAAATGACAGAACTGAAGTGACTGAAGTTCTGTTTCTTGTTCTTTACATTCACTATCTGTTATGGACTGAGCTGCGTCCTCCCCCAAATGCATATGTTGAAGCCCTCACCCCCAATGTGACTGTCTTGGAGATAGGGCCTTTAAGGATGTAATTAAAGTTAAATGAGGTCACAAGGGTGGGGCCCTGATCTAACAGGACTGCTGTCCTTATAACAAGAGGAAGAGACACCAGAGATCTTTCTTTGTGTACACGGAGGAAAGACCATGTGAGGACACAGCGAGAAGGTGGCAGTCTCCAAGCCGAGGAGAGAGGCCTCACTAGAAACCAACCTTGCTGGCACTTTGGTCTTGTACTTCCAGCCTCTAGAACTGTGAGAAAATTAATTTCTGTGTTTAACCCACCTAGTCTGTGCTATTTTGTTAGGGCAGCCTGAACTGACTAATACACTATCATTGTTTATTTTGAATCTACTGTCTAATCACAGGACTGTGTAGTACCATGGGAAATGAAGGCATGCACTGTCACTGAAGCCAGCTTGAACAGTTCCAGTCTGCTAGCCATGAACCCTGGAAAGAAACATGTGCAGCTCAGTCATTGTGGGTGGAGGCCGGCTGAGAAAGTGTGGTTCTCTGTATTAACTTCTATGTAAAATATCATGTTTATCAAAGAATACATAATCAAAGCATGCTAATTTGAATGTTACATAGACATTTTTATATGTTAGATCAACAAGAACTTCATCAATTGTTCTAAACATTAGAGTACAGATGAAAAAAGATTTCTTTCAGGACGGCATATTTTATCACCACCATTGTTTAGAATTGCCAGGACATGGAAATAATAAAAAGCAGACATTTAGTTGATTTTTATCATTGCTTTTAAATACCCTACAAACCATGTACCCCCTATTACCTGCACTCACGGGATCCACTTCCAAAGCCCTGCCTTTGACATTCCACAGCCCCTCCTTTATCCTGGGTCTTCTGAGAAGCAGCCCATTCGCCTCATGGGGTACTAGCCACAGTCATCACAGTGGGTCCCATCGTCACACGATAATTCAGGTGTCATGATGCCTGCTGCCATCATCTCAGTGTTGAATTATGAACAAAACCTCCTAACACAGTTAAGAAGTATTTCCTCTGGGTTACAGTGGTCCTAGTTCACATGGGAGGAGAAAACAGGAGTGGTAGAATATACGTCGAGCATCTGTCCAGCTCAGAAGCATTTCTTAGACTACTTTTCTGTCAGCAAATGATAAAGGAGTCTTTCTGGAATCTGTTTTCAGGTGGATCCCTTGAATCATGTTATTGTAGCAGGTAGTGCTGATAGTTAGAAGACTTGAATGCTATTATTGGCTCTGATACTACTGTTCCCTGTGATTTAATACCTCTCTGAGTTTTGGCAGCTCCAATGTTACAGCTGGAAAGGTCCATTCATACTATGAGTAGTCACTGGGGAGCTGTAGGGCAGAAAGGAGCTTTGGTTGGTTTTAGGATCCATGGGGGGAATCTGGTTGCTAAAATGAGGGGAAGATAAGAAATTCTAGCTCTTCTTTCTGAAGGAGCTTCAAGTAGCTCTGTTGCTGAAAGCCCAAGCATACATGTCTTCTTTAATAATTACATTTTCTGAGAGTTCCCCTGATCTACCATATCATTTATTAGTTGAATGCCAACTATCTCCTGGGTATAGAATAGAACTCCATCCCTCCATCTCTTGAGGCAGAAAATGCAAGAAGGATTGTGACTGGGAGGAGAAGAAGAGCTACCTAAACAAACCATTAAAGTGATGTTTAAAAAAAAAAAAAGATCTGTCAATTTCAAAACATGTATTTCAAAGCAACCGTGGAATTTGAAAAAATTATATCAACCACACTTCTAATGGGAAACAATGCCTGGCACGTAGTGGGAGCTCAGTAATAAGCTATTGAGTGACAGGTTCTAAGCTCCTTAGAAGAAAGCAATGGGTCACATTTTTTTCATTCAATTCTTTAAAAATGAAGAATACATGAATATGTCCATATTTTACTATCATACTGACAAATTCTATGACTGAAAATAAACAAAAGGAAGAGAAAGAAATGGGGCTTGGGTGGGTAGTGGTGCCTACGAGTTGCAACGACAAAATTATCATCGAGAAGGGGAATCAGGAGTCTAAATCTGTGGCCTAAACCAGACTGCTGAGATGTCCGGCAGGACGAACAATCCCTCAGGAAAGATCAGGCCACAGATCAGAGTATTTTGGCCAAGTAGCCTGCTCCTTGGATGACTAGACATGGTGACATACAGCAGAAGGAAGGAAACCTTTAAACAGGGCCAGCGGAAGTGCTGGCCACAGATGTTTGGAGGGCTAAAGGGCTTGCAGACCATTTGGCTTTTTTTCCCCACCTCATCTTGAGCTCTTCTCATTGCAAAGTAAATAGAAAATAAATAAGGCTTCCTAGAATCATGAATCTAGAGATGGAAGGTGTAGCCCAGCATCCTGGCCAATGATCTAACCAGATCATCAACATAAAATGCCTCAGGTCAGGAAAGTCAGCACCTGTAGCCAAAACTCTAAATCTCCAAGAGGTGACAGTTCCTCCTGAATACATTGCATCCTTCTGAGGCCAGTGATAGCCACAATGAGAGTGTATTATCTTGTTCACTGTTTATTATCACCAGACATCAGGTAACAGCTTGGCAGAGATATTACAGAGTGATTTCAACTGCATGTAACTGGGTAGAATAGACATGCTTTCAAGTCCTTTCCTAGCTCAGAATCTATTGTGTGATTGCCTTACCTTCCCACTTCACTTCCCCACGTCTCACTCCCGTTAGCTGATGCTGGAATCAAGGAGGAAGAAATGGATGATGTTGAAGTCAGACATGGAGAGAAGAATCATCCACCCACCCCCCTCCCCAATCTATCCCCCTCTTCCTCTGATAAAAAGTCATCTTGGTAACAAAAGTTCAAGGTAAAGGTCCACCTACTAGCGCTTTGCTTCTGGTGAGATATGGTCCAGTGATGTGTGATCCAGAGCTAAACAGACAATGTTCCCTGAAGCTCTTCCCTAAGTACAGGATATTATCAATTTGCCATTTTTCATCGAGCTGTACAGGTCACCAGATTAATTCCCAGTCCAGAGACCTTGGAGGAGAAGACAAAAATGGGGTGATCTTAATGATGTGAGCTTTGGAGGCACAGTGTCTGCTCTGCTCCCCTAAGAGTGAAGGAACAATACAGTCCATTACACAGACTGTTTCCAATACGAAGCTCCTCAAATGGTGTGTTTTTTCTCTTAGCAAGATTTTGAAAAAGAAAAACAATCGTTGACATGGTCAAAAAACCCAGCATTTTTAAACTTTGAAGTGAAGCCTGGGTACTTGTTTCCGCCAACACTGACCGTGGCCAACATGCTCCATCAAAATAAACCTCAGGTTACTGGGCATGGATGCATGGGCATGGAGAGAAATAACAACAGAGAGGAATGGGCAATTGGTAAAAACAGTAATACAAACAAGATGGGAAAAAAGCAATGAACTGTACCAAAATGGAATGTTCCATTCAGGGAAAAACTTTCACAGATTTTTTTTTTTTTTAGATCCACTATTTTGGACTTTCAAAAGTAGTGAAAGCAGCGTGTTCTAAAATACTTGGACTTTGCTCAAACAGACTGTGTCATTTCATCTTGACAGAGATCTCTTCCAGAAGACTCCCTGAACTACTCCAGATATGAATTAAATTCCTTCTATTGGATCTCAATTTACACTTCCTTGAGAGAGAACTCAAGTTGACCAAGAATGCACTTTTACTTGGATGGTGTTTCTTCTGGATGGTGCGTTGTTGTGGAGAAGGACTCGATGATTACCTTTCGCCCACCAATTGCTTATTGGAGAAAAAACTGGCATCAGATAAAGAGGAAAGTGCTACAAATTAAGTTTCTGTTTTTGCCCATTAGACTTTAGACTTCATTCTTTTTTGTACTATATAACATGGTTCTCTATTGATACATTCACTTATTTGGGTAACAATATTATATATCTGATATGTACTAATTGCTAAGTATCAGTAGTTCAAGTACAAGGAGGGATGTTCCTTGAATTCAAGAAATCCATGACCTATTGAGGGAGATGATTTTACAAGCCAGTGATGACAATGCAGAACAATAACAGTAAAAGTTAAAAGAATAATCAGTAGAAGGGACATGTAAGAGCGGGAGACAAGTGAGTCTACGCTCTCTGGGGAATAGAGATAGCAGGGACTGCCATGAAATTGTCATTTTTTTCCACAAAATCACTGTGGTGAAAACTCTAAAAGAAATGGCCCAAAGACACATATTAAAATTCCTTATGAAGGTGCACTATTACATAAATCTTCTATGGGTAAGGCCATAGACAATTTTAAAAATCAATAACATATTCATTCATTTGCCACTAGTGGGTTTAATTTATTTTCTTTCTTCTTGATAAAATAGGAGAAAAAAAGGAAATATCCACGTTGACACGAAGTCACTTCAGTTCAAAATAACACTCATCGATGAACAGAACGAGCAGCATTGAGTGGCCTGCACAAGTCACTGGAGTCTATGTTCCATTTGGTCATTTACACACTCGTTTCCAGAGAGCTCTGTCGTTAGGTTTCAAAGAGTGGGTTTTCTTATCTTAAAAGTTTCACTGATCCTCCAAGATGGACGCATTTTTGGTTAAATGTTTTTGCATCAAACAAGACATCCTATTCATGATGCACTGTTGATAACAGCTCAACCTCAGATGGCTGGAAAGGTTATCAAGGGGCTCTGGAAGCACGAGAGTAAACACACACCATACGCACCAGCCCTTAGAATCTAAATGTCTGGACATTAAATGTATGCCTCGTTATTGTTTCACAGGGAGTCTTGGTGACTTCTAGAAGAGGCACCGTTCTTGGCATTTTTCTCACAAGAGTAACCTCTGCTAGCTAGACGAGGGAGCACCTCCTGTCCGACTAACAAGGCAGGAGTCAGCAGGAGAACAGACCGAGAGGCCGGGGAAGTGAACTGTCCTCTCTGTGGCTGCTTCGTGGGGTGGGTGTGCCCTGATGTCAGCATGTTCTCAGCTGCAGCCACGGGGAAAAGTGGCAAGGTGAATCCCCTCGCTTCACCCATAAGTTCCACTGAAGAGGAGTTAAAACACACTTTTATTTTCCTACTAACCCCACTTCTTCTTGGGAACAGAAGAACAACAAAGTTTGCAGACATCAATTTGGAAGCCTCCGCTCTCGTGAGAAGTTACAGGATGGAACATCATTTTTGATAATAATCTCTCGTTGCGATGGAGTCACTTGGCAGAAAGGAGGCCTTTATCGTTCGGCTGATTCGTGGTTTAAAAGCTGAAGTTTGTAGCACCTAAGTGTGTGCATTTTAGAGGAAGACTGATTGACTCTTCAGTTTTCATGGGGCATTCACCTAGGTTTAGGAAAGTAAGTCACTGTGGAGGGGATACTGGGGAGAGGCTACAGGAGTTGCAAACATGATCCCTGCTCCAAAGAGTTTTTACTACAAGGAAAAGAGTCATCCATTTTTTAAACCTTGAAGGAACCACCGAGCTGATGTAGTCTAACACCCACATTTTAAAGATAAAGAAATGCAGGCTCAGAGAAGCCAATAATTTGCTGAAGGACATATAGCTGGTGTTAGGACAGTATTTCAGCTCTTCACCTAGTGATCTTTTTAAAACGGTGCACTGGCCCTTCCTCTATGAAAGAGTGAGAAAGAGAGAGACAGAGAGACAGAGAGACATCCTCTTTGATGATGTGACAGGCCAGGTACCAGAAAGGAAAGCTCTCCACCTACAGGTCTGGAACTACTTATGAGTAAATGCTATGCTTTGCTTCCCACCATAACCAGCCTCCAGTGGAGCAAATCTTGATGCTTAAATAGGGTTTCACTTTCAACCTCAGGCTGACAGAAATGGTCATGATTCACCCCAATTCCCTGTGAACAGAAACAACGTAGCTTCTCACACCTCCAGTGAAGACTGGACGGTGGTGGTGGACAGCTTCTGATTTCAGTTCCAAATTCTTCGAGCCCATTTGATGCCCTGGAGAGCATATTTTGGATGGGGCATCTGTGCTGTGAATGACACCCACATTTCACCCACTGACAGGGAGCAGCCACAGCTGGTTAGTGAAGCCAGAGTTCTATTTGTGTATGGACAAATTCACTGTGTGTTGTCAAGGAGTCAAAACCCAGCTGAGCTGTGGAGTGGTTTGAGACTGGTCATCTTTCAACGCTCTAATAAAAGTAGAAACTCTACTAATGGCTGAGTTCTGGACTCTTGTTTAGAGTTCTGTTCGGTTGCATGTTAAGGTTGAGCAAAAGGACTCAACATTAACAGACAAGAATGCCCAAGAACAAGCAGGGAGCTAGTGCTTTTTCTGAAGGGATTTTTAAGAAATCTGCTTGTCTTACAAAAAATCTTGTTGAGAATCCTTAGATGTTGATGAGATTGCTAGCTTTTCTGAGACAAGCAAATCAGATTATATGATTTCAGGCTTAGGGATCATTTGGTTCCAAATAATAGAGACTCACTCCAACTAGCACATGCTAAAAAGTGAAATTTGTTGGAAGGATGTGATGTATCACTTGGAGGCCAAGGACAGGCAGAGGAGCCAGGGTGCATGAAGGCCTGGAACGAGGAACTGGAACAGAGTCAGGAATGAGCATCTTCTCTGGGGACCAGGTTTCCTCATCTCTGCTTCTCTCTGTATATCAGCAGAATTTTTCTCTCTTTGCAGACTGACTTTTCTTCCTTTCCTGAACCTTGGCTCTACATCACTTCCCAATCTCAGGGCTCCCAACCAACTGACCAGGTTCTACTTCCCCCTTCCAAATCTCTGAGAGAGACCCTAATAAGTTTGGCTTAACTAAAGATTGGCTCCCCTTGTCCACCCATGGTTCCGCTGCCTCTGACCGGGAGCTCAGTGGCATGTTGAATGGGCTGCTGGAGCCCGGTCCTGTGGGCAGGAGAGTGATTTCTCAGAGGAGGGTGGTTTGGGCTAGTCACCCACCCTTAAAGTAGCCCCAACAGTCGTCATTCTAGGAAGGAGCTCAGATTGGTTCATAGACCTTGTAGAATGTATCCTCTCAACATCTTAAATTTAGCAGGGCGAGCAAAACTGTTTCACAGATAGGAAAGTGAAGGCAAAGAGTTGTCAGTAAATTGCCTAAGTCAGTTTGAAACCTGAGTTGCTGGCTCCTGACTCAGGCTTTGCAATGTTAAATATTTATCTCTTGCACCATGAGGGCTGGTTGGCTGCAGATGTTCCCTGACTCTCAGAGTGGGGTGGTGAGGTTTGTCCAGATAATCGCAGTGGAGCCAGGCAGAAAATCAAGTAGATCCATGGTTTATGCTGTATCGTTTCAACAACAAAAAAATCTCTTCCCCAAAGTGCAGCCCAGCTTGCCAGGGAGTGACCTGGTCCCTTGGGAAAGTGTTCACCCCAGATCAAATGGTGGTGGTTCAGCTCAGTCTGGTTGAGCCTGGTATTTTTTCATCAATAAAAAGGACGTGAAAATTCATGTTGAAATATTCTTCCATCACTCTGAAAGTATGCACTTGGCTCATCTGAAAAATATAACCAACTTGCCAGTTTCTAAGTTGAAATTTGCGTGTACTGCCTAGAATAACATTGACTCAGTATTCCTTTTAACATCAAGCTTCGGTAATGTTTCTCCTTGCAGTTTTCCTCTTCTATATCCTTCATACAGTCTTCTACATGTAGGTGCATGCACACACACACACACGTGCATGTATGCACACATGCGGATGTGCACAGGCTTTTTCTCTGTGTGTCACAACTTACAAGGAATTAATGAATATACAGTATTTTGGACTGAAAAAGCTCTGAAGGTAAATTTCTTCATGTAAGAGGTTAACAAGTCAAAGTTCGGATGAGTTGGTCCCTTCCTACACTGGGCATCTCATTCCTCCTCTGAGGAATTTCAGTATCACTGATAGATATCTACACCACAGTTTGTTGTAGAAAGTGTTTGGCAGCACATTCAAGTTAGATTTTAGCCCGAAAAAGTATAATGTACTTTTCTAAGAAAAGAAACATTAAGTTCTAATGGCATTAGTGCAACGATCCCCTATTTAAGAATATAGTTTATGAAAGACCCTTGGATGGATTATAGAGAATTCTGAGGCCAGAATACAGATTTTGTTCTTCATTATTTTCTGATTCAAAACACCTGTGGAGTGATTAATCTTTATGAGCATTATCATCTCCCAAGCACATGTAACAAAAATAAGAGCAGAGAAAAAAGCCCAGGACCTCCACATGTGTAGACATTACCTTGGTCAGAACCTTCTCTAACTGAAGAGTCACCATTCACAGCTCTTATTTCTTCCGTTGTCGCAGACCCTTCCTGGACCCCACACTCAACCCTATTCCCACCATACCCCGTGCCACTGAGAGGGCAAATGCATTTCTTTCTGGCATGCCCACCTGGCACATGAATAATAAATGAAACAGCAATGGCTACAATTAAGATTTTGGAACTCCTTCTACATGGCAGTCACAGTGCTGGGGCCATGACAGACAGGATCACTCCCAATCTTCAGCTCCAGCTTTGACCTCCCTCCCTGCCCCATCTGAGCAGCCCACAGAGCAGCTGACACACCCGGGCTCAGGCAAAAATGCGGGGAATGGACTGTGAGAGAGAACGCCAGCCTCAGAGGCACAAATAACCGTAAGACCTAAGATTGGCATGACTTCTTCCTCATAGTAGATCAGTTTTTGTTTTTATTTTTCCATCCCCAGGAAAAACAGGTGTGCCTTCCTAAAGTGAGAAAGTAAATCCCAGAAAATATGAGTTAAAAAGAGAATTACTTTCAAGTGAATATTAATGTTCTTTAGAGCCATAAGAGAAAAATAGGAGAATAGAATAGAATCACCGTCTTTAAGTTGAAAATGATTTTAAACTTCATTTTGTCTAATTGCTTTTATTTTATAGGCAGGAAAACCTAAGACAGAGGTAAAATAGCTTAACTTGCCAACTCTGCTCTATTCCATGAGGCTGGATATAATTGAAACACCCTTAGAAATGCAGCACAGGTTGGTAATCAGCCTTTAAAGAAAAGCTGTAGTTTTTGATAAATTATAGTAAAATGCAAAATTTTATTGGTACTCAAAATATTAATAATAGCACTATATAATGCTAAAGCCTAATAATTATTAAATGAAATTATTAAGAGACAGTTCAATAAAAAGGCACTCTGTGGGAGCATGCTTGATTCAACTTTGGTTCCACAAATACTTTTGAACACCTACTATGTGTCAGGCACAGAGCAAGGAGCTATGACTTCAGAAATAAAGGCATAGTTCTTTCCTGTTAAGAATCTATCATCTAGTGGATAATCACCAGCTTTAAAATGTAACAGTGGTGGAGACAGCCTTTTTAAAAATTTTAGTAATTTTGCTAGTTTATCAAAAGTTCCAAACCACCTCATTTACCTAGAAGATTACACACACACACACACACAATATAAATACCCTTCCAATTTATACCAATGTGACTGTCATAACTGTGAATGGTCTGAGATTTTACCCTACTTGCAAGCTAAGAAGTTAGCCTGTCACAGTCTCGTGGACGCTGGTAGAAGACACAAGACTCCTGAATCAGAGACAGAGGACTTTATTACTCACAGCAATAGCAGTAGTAAGAGTATCAGCATCTCCTTGTGCTGGTTCCCCAACTCTCAAGCCCCACATGGAGACAAAAAGAGGGTCAGAGGACACCTGCACACACAGAGGCTTGCATTATAGGGGAGGAACCCTGAGCTTAGGGAACTCAGATTTTTTGTAGTGGGTGGGACGCATGCCTGCCCTTTGCTCCAGAGGGAGATACTGTATTTATTATACTGGACAATAAGTACACCTGCCCTTTAGTCTGGAAGGAGGCACTATCTCCATCTTCCAATGCTATAAACAAACCTGCCTTTTGCTCTGACAAGAGACACTATCTATCTTCTAAGGCTGTTTGATTTTAAAGCATCCTTGAAAAGATAGTCCAGAATAAAGATAGTCAGGGTCTCTACTCACAAGACATGCAGAAACCCAAGAGATCCGTGGAAAATTGTCTCCCAATAGTTTTTCAGTTATTTCATTCCGTTATTTCACTTATTTCATGACTAAAGTTCACACAAACTGTGAGAGCCGAACGTAAGGTAAAGTTCCTGAGATCTGCTCAATTATATAGATTCTTGTTCAAATGACCACCAAATCAGTAAGCTGCATTTACGCTGACATTCCTCTTCCCAACCTCATGACTGGTTTGCTCATAAAAGGAAACCAGCACACTAGAAATTTGAAACTGAAAAGTGACTTATCATTCCCATAAAACATGCACCAAGGTAAGTCAAGTATCCTCCATGGCTAACATAGCAAGATGTTAGTTTCAATCCCTCAATTGTGAGTGACTCAGGGAAAGGGTATTCTTAGATGGGACTAGTTAACTTATTAACTTCCCAAGGTTCAAATTATCTTAAGTAAATGTCTACCTAAAACTAGAATACATGTATATACATATCATCATATAAAAGTTGATGTTGATTGACCATTGCTGTGATATATAGACTTTTTTAAAGTATCGTAAAGGAAAAGAACCAAAGTTAAAGAGGTTAGAAAAATTACTTTGCTTAAGAGCCCAAACACAGCCACCATTGTAATGATCGTGGTTTTCTTCTTTGGAGTCTTTTTAAAACGAAACGGATGATTATTTTCCTAAGATGATTTAAATTGTGGAAGAGCTGGCTGACTTTCAGGATTCTGCCCAACCCTGACCTTCTATGATGTAAACATTAGAGAAGGCCCCCAGCCTTGCGGTTCAGAGACGCTTACTGCCCGCACCCTTTCCCTTTGTCCTCAAGATGTGTTAGTCCCGATTCCTGTAACTGACCTATTGCTGTGGTGGCCTCTGAGCACACTCAAATCCATCCTTTTGTTCAGCCAACAAACCTACCGGCCATAATAAATGGAACAATTGTTCCCTATGGCATGGAAAGTGGAGAAACAGTTCCTCCATAGTGAAAATTACTAATAGCAAATGTCTTCAGTAGCAGAGACTGATATAAACCCTCTCATTAAACATACAGCTTGGTCTCACAAGAGCAACACTGTCCTTTAGAGAAAGAGGCCGATCTGCTTATTTTATCAGTACTGGGACTGTACTAGATTATCATATAGCTATGACACTCAGACCACCAAGATTTGGCCCCACTTTTCGAGGACACGATGACGAGCGGGGCTTCTTTATTGTTATCTTAAAATCTTTTAAGTTACATGGGTTCAGAAAAGCACCTTTGGAAAATATTGGCTCGTAACTTTGAAACTAATAAGATGAACAGATTGATGTAGGGGACTTGACTTCTGTAATCCAGAAAAAGTGTGCTGAGTGCCTAGTACATTTGGAATTTTGATATAAACCCTTTCACTTCCTTACATTAATCCTTTAAGGCAGAGATTTTAACATCCATTTTATAGGCCAGGAAACTGGGACTTGCCCAGGGACAAATAGCTAGCAAGCCTCTGATCTTTTTTCTTTGCCACACTGCTTTTCTTTCCATCGATGAATAGCTGTGCCCACAGAGATGCATCATCTCTCGTGTTCTACAGAACTATGGAAATATAAGTTCAACTCAAAAGGTGCATATGTGAATAAGTGTCTAAAATAACCATAACATGTATGTTTATATATAATTACCTATAATTTTCAGCAATTATTGTATATATGTATAATTTTAAGCATCTTTCAAAGTACTTCACATGCATGATTTCATTTAATCTTCATAACGAAGCTATGAAGCAAGTATTATTATCCCATTTCAAATTTAAAACTAAAATTTGGGAGATATCCAGAAGCAATTTCCTTGTCTTATTAGGTCCCTCCCATCAGCAAATAAATATGCTGTGGTTCCCTGCTGTTACCCCTGCAGCCAACGCCCCATGTCTCTCCTTCCCTTCACAACAAGACCTTGTGACATAGTCTGTACTTGCTGGTCCAACATTCTCAGCTTCTCTTGAATCCATTTCAATCAGGCTTTTGGCCTCTTTCCCCACCAAAATCCTCAACAATGTCACCAAGTTGCTTGACTCAATGGTCAGCTCTTGGGTCTCATATTACTTGGCCTCCCAGCAGCACTTAACAGCATGGATCTGTAGAATAATTTTCTTTTCTTCACTTCCAAGACACCACACTCAATTACTTTTCTTACTCCTTTTCTAGCTGCTACTTCTGTCTCTTTTGCTGTTTTCTTTTCATATCTTTAAACCTCAAATTAAGTAGCCTGGGGCTCAGTGCTTTAATCTCTTCTCTATTCACACTCCAGCATCTCAGCTTTAAGGACCATCTGTGTGCTGAAGACGGACCTCTGAACTCTGAGTAAGTCATGTTTATTGACCTGTTCCTTGACATCTCTTCTTGGATATGCAATAAGCATCTCAAACTTAACATGCCCTACATTTCCTTTTATTGCCCTCCAAACTTGCTCCTCTTGCTGTTATCCCCAACCCTTAAAAAGGTGACTGGGAGTTACTCTTGACTTCTTTATTGCACTCTCTGCATCTGATTCACCAAAAAAGCCTATTGGCTCACCTTCAAAATATGTCCAGAACCTGACTGCTTTCATCACTTGCTTCCATTGCTACCACCATTATTTCTCACCCGGATTATTGCAAAAGCTTCCTGTCTGATGTCCCAGCTTCCATTCTGAGCACTGAAGCCAGAGTAATTCTTTTAGATAGAGCTAGGTTATATACTTTTGTACTCAAAAACCTCCAATGGCTTCTGTTTTGAATTGAGTTGTGTCCCCCAAAACTCATATGTTGAAGTCCTAACCACAAGTACCTCAGAACGTGACCTTATTTGGAGATGGGTTCTTTACCAACTTAAAATAAGGTCATTAGGATGGACCCTAATCCAATATGACTTGTGTCCTTATTAAACGGGGAAATTTGGAGACAGATTCACATACAAGGAGAAAGTCATGTGAACATGAAGATGACCATCTACAAGCCAAGGAGAGAGCTTGCAACAGAGGCTCCCTCACAGCCCTCACAAGGAAGCAACCCTTCCAATACCTTGATTTTGGACTTTTAGCCTCCAGAATTATGAGACAATCCATCTCTGTTGCTTAAATCACCCAGTTTGTGGTACTTTGTTACAGCAGCCTAGCAAACTGAAATAGCTTTCTGTCTTCTCAGAGTAAGAGTAAGGCTCTCTCAGTGACCCCCAAAGCCATTCCCCATCAGGCCGTTACATTTCCGAGCTCTTCTCCTACTGCTTTCCCAGCTGCTCACTCCGCTCCAGCCCTGCTGGCATCTTTGTTCTTCCGTGAACAAACCAGTCTTTCTCCTGCCTTATGTCTTTACACTTGCTTTCTCCTGCAGGGAATGTGTTCCTTTCAGATTGTTCCATGGTTTGCTCCCTTATTTTCTTGGTCTTTATTCAGAAGCTGCCATTTAAGTGCTTTATTCCCCTTGGTACTTAGCGCTAGCCAACTTACTCAATATTTTCCTTTTATTTTGTTTAATATCTATTCTGCCTTCACTAAAATGCAAGCCACACAAGGTCAGGAATTTTTGTCTGTTTACTGTTGAGTTTAAAACAGTTTCTGGTATGTAGTAGGAGATCAAAAATATTAATTAAACGTACGAATGGATCGTGAGCGTAAGCTCTACACTGCCATCTAAATGTACCGTGTATGGGAGGCTCAGCATGCTTTCTGAAAAGCAATGGGGACTCTGGCCTGTAATCACATTAGTTAAGAAGTACTTCCACTGAGTAAATACCACCAAAGGATAGTACAGCTTCTGTCCTTGAGAGATTACAAACTAATTGGAAAGACTAAACATACAATGCACGAAAAAAACAGACTAGATCCAAAGAACAGTATATCAACATGAGCAATTAAACCCAGCAAGGGCCGATTTCTAAAAGTAGTGAGTCAAGGAGCTTTATCAAAAAAGCATCTACTATATAGAAACAAATCAATACACACCTGAACAGTAGAAAGCAATTTTAAGGATATGCTCACAAACACCTTATAGAATAAGTCCATTTAGAGAATATTTATGAGACAGTCTCAAGCACATGTATTGGAAATGTTTAGTCTATAATATGAGCACACAAAATATATTTCTCAGCAAACTCTTTGTCCCTTGAATGAACGCAATTCCACCAAGTGGCAGCAACAGCAGTTTAAAAAAATAGCGAAAATTGAAATGACTAGGACCACTCTGAACGGGCAGAAGGTAATCACCAAACTGGGGTCTGGACACCACCTGATGAAAACCAATGAAATTTTGTAGAGGTGGCAAGTGACAGAAGGAAGTCAAGTTAGCTGGAAAATAACCTATGGTGTTTACTTTTGATCTTTCTGCTGTTTTATCTGTTTATCTCCTTTTTATTTTTTTCTCTTCCCATTAAAACTTTCCCTCTCATTTCTTAGATGAGTAATTAAACCCCGACCTCAGGTATAAGTCCCAAAGGCAGTTATCAATAAATGCTAATCGGGAGGAAACTTCTGTTTTTAGTTTTGATGCTGATTCACCATGTGATCTTAAGCTGTCTATAAAGTGCTCTAAGTTCTTTGGAAGAAAAGCACGCCACAAAGCAGAGGATTATTATGGTAGCAGATATTACTCTTATTTGTCTCAAAATAATCCCAATTTCACTTCTGATGTCTAGAAGCTTCCATTTTTCTCTTTCTCTATTTTCTATTTTTTCCTCTTCCCACTCATTAAATCTTCCAGTGAGACAATAAACAAGTTCATCGGGGTAGAATGAATTCAAGATTCAAAATAGCAAAACATATTTATGTGGATCTATACGGTTGTGGACATTAAAGAGCCTTTTATTAAGTGTTCAACACATTGAGATCATAAAGGAATATGCAAATTTCTGTAAGAATATTCCAAAAAGGTGTTTTTCATTACATCAGAAGGCATTATAGTCATTTAAATGTAATATACATTACATCTAACCAAGTTCCGGAAGCATAGCTACAAGGTGACACAACTTCTTGAGACCAAACCATGCATGTCATTAGAATGTAGTGAACTTGAGTCCATGGTTGAAAAGTTTTTCTAAGCCCATTGCTCTTCACTTTGCAATTCAGAGATAAAAAGCACTTCATAGTGGAGAGTACACACAGAAATAGCTTAATGTTGCATTACACTAGCTTGTTCACCCCTGTAGTAAAATATTTGAATACCTCCAATATATGCATGTTTATTTATTCATAAATTACTTAACATGTGAAATACTATGTAAATGAAAACATACAAAAATAGAAGAAAGATCTTCTGAGAATAGACATTTTAAAGGACGAATTAAGGATAAAACAGGCAATATTTTTAAATGTCTTGCTAACCTTGATGGCTTCATTTTATCATTAACCAACATCTCAAGGCTCAACGTAAGCTTCGTGCAACTTTCATCTTTAAGGATAATAAAAGTCCCTATTTCAAATAGTCTTGATAATGCTGAATGCTTTCTGCTCAATTCTTCTCAAGTGTGGTGAGACCATCAATGTCTTAAGCTTATGATATGGCTGATAAAGAGCCTTTACTAGGAAGAGGAGAAGGGTCAGCTCTGCCATCTTCTTTCCTTGTGCTTACTTCACTGTGTTATCTTTCATTGTGGGCTCTTTGCAGGACTAATTTTAAGCCAGTATTTTGTAATGGTTGATTGAATTAAAACTAGATCATATAACTCATAAAGCCTTTCAAGAGTATGTATAAATGCCATAAACTATAATAGACTGAAAGCAATGGAAGCATGAGAACAGCTGTGCCTCTGGGTGGTGGATCACCTCACCTGACTTATGACAAGAGGCCATGACAACACACATCATAAATGCTAGTAAAGCTCAAGATTGTTTTTATTTTTTAGATAAATATAGAAGATCTAGTATATTGCTTTCCAGTCATTCATGTGGGGCATGGACGTTGAACACCACTGCTCTGGGGAATTTTTCAGATGTGGGTGCCTCCTAATCTTGAAAACGTACTTCAGGCATTTCATGACCCTGATAGCACCAAATTTAAATTTTCAGATATCTGCATGAACATATCAGACTGGAATAAAGCCAGCAAGCTAAGACTGGGCTACCTTCTCCCCAATGAGGTGACAAAATAGCCAAATGCCAGGTTTTACTTTCACCATGTTTTATTTTTATTCCTCCCACCGGCTGATAATTATTCTTCATCGTCAATGTTGTGTCTATAACCATTACTACTTCTTTTTAAAAAGTAGATAATGTAAGTTATTTCTTTGGTATATGACTTATAGAATTAGTGCAGTCAGTGAAGTAGTCTTTCAACCAAACAATAAAAGTGTATTAAGGAATAAACTACCAATATACACAACACCATGGGTGAATTTCAAAAACATACTGAGTGAAAGAAATCATCTAGAAATGGGTCCACACTCTCTGGCTTCATTATCTGAAATTCCAGAAAAGGCAGACTCATCCATCCTGATAGAAATCAAGGCGCTGGTTGTCCCTTCAGGCATGGAGAGGTGGGAGCGACTGGGAAGGGGCACGTGGGTACTTTCTGGAGTGATGGAAATTGTCCACATCTTGATAGAGAAATGGATTAAATGAGTGTACTCATTTTTCAGAACTGGTTTATCTGTACAGTGAATATCTATGCATTCAATTGTATGTAAATTGTGTCAATAAAAAATTTAGGTGCATGGTAAAACAGTTTCTAATGATCAATTTATGCAGTCTTACGATGTCTTATTTAGCACCTGAATAGCTAGTTCCATTTAGTCACAATAAAGTGAAGAGGCTTCAACTGGTAAAATCTGCACATTAGGTGTCAGAATAGAGTGGTAATAATAATAATAAATATTATTTTATTGCACATTGACTATATGCCAAGTACTATGTTATTGCTATCCCATGGGGAAGAAAACACTCAGGTATAGAAAATTTGAGTAATTTTCCCAAAGACATATGAGCAATAAATGGCAGAATTGGACTTGGAACTCAGGTTTCTCTAATCATGGAGCCCCTGCCTTCAATGACCAAGGCAAATGTGGTCTCTTCCTGGAGCAGAATATGAGAATTCCCAGTCTTTTCAAGGATTCAATATAAAAACAAACATTTATTGAGTGTGCACTCTGTGCCAGGAACTACACTAAGTGTTTCATGTCGTTACTCTGTAGAATTACTATTATCTCCTGTTTCACAGATGAGGAATTTGAAGCTCAGAGGGGTTAAGCAAGAAGCTTATGATCACACCGTAAGTGGAAGATTTTAGATTCCATTCCAGAACCATTGACATCAAACTATAGTTTTTTTCTATTTTCAATGAGGTTTAACTAGGAGGTACATCTGAATCAATGGTAGAGATTTTAAAAATCACACATTTCTGGGCCTCCCTTGGATGTTTTTATTCTGTAGATAGAAAAGGAACTCAGGAGTCGGTCTTTTACACAAAACCCACGAGTGATGCTAAAGAAAATCCTAACTGAGAACCACTATACCACGTTGTCATTGGTTTTTCAACAAGACTCGCCACTCCTCTTAATGTTGATGCATTTATTTTGTCTTAAAAACTAAATAGAGTGGAGGAGCCTCCTGTCATGATAAACAGATAGGAGTAAACATCAGTGGATCTTGGCTGAATCCTCACTTCTGCCATTAACTGGCTGTGGGGCTCGAGGCTAAGTCAGTGAACTCCTCAGGGCCACAGCATTCTCATCTGTAATATTAAAAAATTGAGGGGCCAGCCTGGCGGAGTAGTGGTTAAGTTCGTGCACTCCACTTTGGCTGCCTGGGGTCTGCAGGTTCGGATCCTGGGCGTGGACCTAAGCACCACTCATCAAGCCATGCTGTGGCGGCGTCCCACATATAAAGTAGAGGAAGATGGGCACGGATGTTAACCCAGGGCCAGTCTTCCTTGGCAAAAAGAGAAGGATTGGCAATAGAAGTTAGCTCAGGGCAATCTTCCTCACACACACAAAGTTGAACAGGCTTATCTTTAAGATTCCATCTTGTACTAACATTTGATAAATTAAAACTAACTTTATGTGTTAAATTCTGTGACCCTCTTTGAGGTACGTAACTGTATCTATCATACATTCAGGTGGGAATTTGTTGGAATATTGAAGATGAACATATAAAATAGTTTAAGTGTAGTGATATTTTCTAGGGGAACGTAGAGATACCATTTGTTTCCAGACAAACTGATTTGTCAGAGAATTCCAAATCTTTCTTAATTCAAGCAAAATTAATAAAAGCATCAATTCCATATTTCACAGCTATTGTGTCAAATTTACAGCACCGTCTGGGTGTAAAAATGTAAGAAGTGATCCTTGCCTTCAAGTAGAGTTCAGGGAATGCACAAGATAGACATTATCAATTGACAAGTGAGACGTATTAACACTCAGTGCTTATAATTATGTTCAGGGAGTGGCAAAGTGGAGGTTGCTGCCATTGGGCCACCAGTCATCTGGCACAGAAAATCAAGGTTAGGGCATTTCACTTGCTGTGTTAGGCGTAGGAGGCCAACCACAGACCAGGGAGGCCTGAACCTGAGAAGAAAAATGACATCAGTTGATTCGTAAAACTGGAAGAACTAATGCAGATGGGAAAGAGCTGGGGTAATGAAGAAAGGGTGTAAACCACGCTAGATAGATATGTGGGGAGCTGAGACAAGCACAGGAGATACGGCAGCAGCTGCTGCCCACTCGTGCCCCACCAAAAGCTGGACATTATGTGGGATGAAAAAGGAACTCTGGTGTCCATAACGCTTCAACAGTCCGCCACCCGACACGCAGTTCACTCTCAACCTCTGCTTCTCCTCTGACACCCGACTCCGATCCTGCTCTGCTCTCTCTTTATTCTTCCTTCACTCGACTGCACGCGCTTACTCAAGTCATCAACTGTCCCCTGGCAAGTGTCTGTTGCCTTTTGTCCCGTGGCTTCTGCCACTCCTCTCCTGCTCGGGTCTCCTTCTCAGAGCTGAGCTAAAGCGACATTCTTACGTGGAGGAGAAGCCTGGATGAGGGGCCGGCTTGGGTGGGGGAAGTCAGGGCCTGTTCCTGATTGGAGGGTAGGCAAGCCTAGAGAAAATATTCCACCTTTGACTCCTTTTTCTCTTTCATACCACTTCCTCTAATTTTTATCATCATGGTCTCAATAGCCTTGATAAAAAGTTGAAAAGGTACATCTTTAGGTGAATGAATTTACAAGGTCTGCTCTCTTCCTGTGGACTTCTGCTGTCTCCATATATTTTGTACTCTCCAAGGAAGAGGTTTTGTTTGTTTATTTTGTTTTTTTTTTCTAATGTTAGAGCAGTGTATTTAGGAAGAGCTCTTATGTCAAATCTTCCCTCATGGGCCACAGGCTTGCTTCAGGCCCAACGCACAGATTTCTGCCAATGACTGAGACACCCATCTCTTGTCTGTCAGTTGTGTCCAGGATCGTAGTTACACTGACTCAGGTGGACAGCCTATGAACAACAACATCACCGATCCCTTTGATCATGTTGTTTTAGAAAGAAGCACTGGACAGAGCAATCAATTAGAGTTTCATGGACTTTTCATTTGTGCAGTCAGAAATAACTGGATTCCCCACAGTCACAGTTAATTGAAACAAAGAGAATAGCATGTTTCTCTTCAATTAAGCATTTCCATTTTAAAACACTAAGTGTAAGTTTTCAAGAACATATAGTTCAGACACAAACCGAAGTTTAAAACAATGTTTACAAACATATGCACAATAAGGTCTCTAAAGCACCCGCTTTTTGCTGAAATACAATTTATGTACAATAAAGTTCACCAATTTTAAAAGTACAATCTGATGAGTTTCACAAGTGTATATGGTGATGTAACCACCACCTCAATCATGATATATAATATTTCCTTCACCTTAAAAAGTGTCCTCTTGTCCCTTTGCAGTCAATCTTCTCCACCCACACACTAGTCCTTGGCAGCCACTGGTCTCCTTTCTGACACTATAGTTTTGCCTTTTCTAAAATTTCATACAAATGGCATCATGCAGTACACAGTCTTTTGTATTTAGTTTCTTTCACTTAACATAAAACTTTTGAGATTCATCCATGTTCCTGTTTAAAATAACTTTAGGATTACACACAGCTTGGGCTCTGGTATTCAAGGGCAAAATGACATCAACATTATTTTTAAGTTTTTTTGATGATACAGATTGTTTTTTCTATCAACAAAGTTTGAAGTGCCTCCAGATTATTAGGCAATAGGTTTCTGTTTGTCTCTCTATTTATCCTGTTCTCTTCACTTGTTTTTTCTCCTCACAAGGAGTAAGAGAGACAAAGAGTGTAAGTGAGAGCCATTTACCCATGTACCAACTCTTCTCTCCTACTGGGCAGTGTTCTACCTCTTTTGAAGTTAGGCATGGCCACGTGACCTTTCTGGGTAATGAAAGGTGAGCGGAAGTGATGTCTGCTCCTTCCAGAGAGAAGCTTTAAGAGCTTCTGTCCTCTCTTCCTGCCCTAGTCATCACAGGAGCATGGGTGGAGAGAGACCCCGGCTCCATAAGTGACTACATCACAGCAGAGACCTCTGCCAACCGTGCTGAACATGAAGCATGAGTAGGAAATAGCAAACCTCAGCCACTGAGTAATTTTAGGGTTGACTGTTACTGAAGCATACTAGCATACTAGTCAATCCTGACTGAACGAAGAAGCAAGTGACCTGGTTATATGAAGGACATACACAATTATTGATTGTCATCTTATGATCAGAGGATTATTATTTTTTTCTTTCTATCTTACTCAGCAGCTCCAAAATAAACTTCATCCTTTATGATCAATTGTTTGAAATTTGCATTGCAAGATTAAATGTATTTAGTAAACATTCAGGGCAGCTTGTTCAACTTGGACTCTGACAGAGACTGTCATTCATCAAAGAGATCATGTCATTTCTATACGGCATTCTATTTTAAAGAGTGTAATAGGCATAAAATAATTCCTCCATGGAGGAGCACAATCATTAGAAATGTCAGGCACTGTAGCAGAAACTTCTAGGCTCACCAATATCTGTGATGTCCTCTTTTCATGGGCACAGCTAGACTACATCTTCCAACTTCTTTGCATATGAGTCACTTTCAAGCCCAGGCAGTTAAGAGCAGATGTGTTTCTCCATACTCTCTCTTTCCTTGTTTGAATGGCTGAATGCAGAGGAAAACAAAGCCCCAAAAGAAGGTAAATCAACATGAGGAAAGGAGCTTGGGCCTTTAAGTGACAGCATGGAGCAAAGTCCACCCACTCACTTCCCTTTCCACCGACTTGCATTGGGCATTATTACGAGCAAGAAATAGACTTTTACTGTCTTAAGCCCCGAGGTTTGGGATTTATTTGTTACAATGGGTAATGTTAGTTACTGACTAATATAGAAGTTAATACCTTAGCAATGCTAAGCACTACAGTTGGAAAGCATAAATTCCTCTACTCAGTTTAATCCACACAACCCTGTGAGCCCCACTTCACACAGGAAGAAACAGAACCTATGTGGTTTGTCAAAGCCACATACATGATAAATGGCAAGTATCAAAAGTCATTTTGTGTCCCAAATCTAGTGCTCCTACCTCAGCCGGCAACAGCAATCAAAGGCTGCAGTCTCTTGGCAATTTACTGTCTGAGCTTTAGCAAAAGATATGTACATGTTTACATGTATATTTCAGGGAACTGGCTTACACTGTGGTGGGGTCTGGTTAAGCCGTCCCTGTAAAGGCTTTGCGTCTACACCTGATGTGGAACTTGAGGTACACAAGGAAGAGCCAGTCAGGAGGAGACGATCAGGAGCAAGCAAGAAACTATGAGCAAAATTGGGGCCCCACAAGAACAGAACGGCCCCCATGGCTGTTCTTGTTGCCCCTGACTGTGGTGACGAGGATACTCTGCAGAAGCTGGCCTTCATCACAGGACTGAGCGTCCTCACGCCTCATGCGGGAGGAAGAGAAACTGAAGGAAGACCCAGGGGAAGGTGGAGCGGTCACCCGGCGACTGGCCGCTTCACACCAACGCGGTGAATCCGCAGACGCGTGACAACGTGTATGAGCTACAAAACGGCCCCTTATTCCTTTTTGCCCTCCTCGCCTCCCAAGAGTCTTTCTTATGACCGCTGTCACCGGAAATTTGTAGGAAAGGGAATTTGGGAAACGTATCTCAGCCTAGTCAAATTGTCCATCAGAAAGGCACCACAGCAGCTTTTAAGATTTCACTTTTGACATTGAACAGTTTGCAATTACCGATCAGCCGGTGAAACCAAAGATTCCTGCTTTGAGCACTCAAAAATTGCTGAACAGGTGTACCTTGTCCGAGCGGTTTCCTCCTCCATTTTTAGGTGACCTTACCATCTTGCTGGTGCCCCAGGCATCGCTGGTGGTGATTTCACTTTTTTTTTACTTTCTCTCAGGGAACGTGCTGATACTTTTCATAAACACCTTTCAATAGCTTTAAGTCAAAGCTATCTGCTGGGGGCACTTATGTTTTAAGCCTCTTCTCCCTTTGGAGACCAGAGGTCTCTGCTACAGGGGACCACAGAGTTGTAGTCTTTGGGAACCATGCCAGGTGAGTGTTTCCCAAAGAGTGGGACAGGTGGCACTGGTGGTATGTGAAATGATTTTAGGCAACAGAGGGACATGTTTATTTTAATAGACATGTCTTTTCAATATGTAATGGAAAATAAATCAAGAGATATAATAAAACAAGGGTAAGTGATTTAAAGTTTTCTTTTGAAATAAATAGCTTTACATTGTAAAAAGTGAGCATTTTAAAAATTATTAAGTAAACAATAGTGAGTTGATATTTAAAAATATTAAGTAAATACCATTGCAAATGGTTCACTGGGATGTCAAAAATGATGAAGGTAGACTTCAAACTACTGAACTTTGAGAAATACTCCCACGTGAGGGAGTTTAAAGGCCTGATCTTGAGGTCAGTCCAACGAGAATTCTTAATTCTTTGAACCAGCTAGTAGAACCCTCTTCTCTGAACCCCCAACCCAATCTCACAGCTACCTCCTAAGGGAGTTCAAGTTCTCATGATCCCTCATGGTAATCTCCTGGAGGCGCTGACTGTGTCATGTGCTTTGGGTTTGTACTGAACTAAACAGAGTGTTGCTCAGACAGCAGCTCAAGGACAGCCCATTCATTGGAGCTACCACACCTGGATATTTCAGAAAGCCTTGGAATCGGTGACTAACATGGTGTCTTCCAAGAAATCAGGGAGTAAAAGTAGAATATGCCCACACACTTGTACCCCACCCTTCTCCCAACCCCTGGTACGTGCAAAACTCAAGATGAATTCTCCTTCTCTGAAATTCCTAGCCAGCTCTTGAAAAATGAAATGTCTTTGTTCCAAGACCGTGGGTGCCAGAGTATGAAATGCCAAGAGGGAGACCTGCCAGAAAGGGAGTGTGCTTCTTGAGATCAGCCTTTCTGCTGATGTACCCGAAGGGCAACCTTTCCCAGTTGGCTTTAGGGGAGACAGAATTCAGGCTCCCAGTGACATTCATTCTTTTGATTCGGTTATTCTATGTCACCGTTCATAGGTTTCTATTCCTTTGTCTCTATGGTCCTGCCTTTATGGAGAGTTTCTGGGTACAGGATATCTAGGTGCACCAGCGGTTCTCTGTAGCCAGTTGCCCCAGCCTGGTCAGTCACACCTCAGAAGCAGCCAGCTCGGCCTCCCTCCCAACCTGGTGAAGAGCTTTCCTGATGGAAACACACTTCTTGTTATTTTTGCTGCCAACACAGCAGTCCCCAGAGTTTGGCCTCCTTGAATAATGGCAGAAGAAGATGGCAGACACATACAAACTAGACTCTGTCTCATTTCTAAAACAGATTGAATGCTTCTATAAAAAGATTATTGCAGAAAGTAGAAAAGAAGCAATTAGTCACAATGGGTTGGTTTGGGTTTCCATTCAGATTGGGTTTCTTGAATGTGTTCGTGTATGTGTGTGTGTAGGAGAGAGTAAGTGGGAACGAGAGTGATTGGAGCTTGGAGGTAATATACTGGCTCACAGAACTTGTGATGGATTTGGAAAGGGAAGGGCTGAGGAAGAGAAACTTAGTCTCCTCCAATTTTTTGTGGACCCCAAACTTGTTGATCATTCAGATCTTACCTAAGACTTGGAGATTTCAGAGGTCTAATAGTTACTAGCATGAAAAACTTGCTGCTTCAAGTGTGCAACTTACTACAATCCAGTTCCATGTTTCTTCCCGCTCCAGGCTCAAAAAGAAATCTGCTGCCATTGCTCCCTGTGCCCCATTTCACCCCCCACTCAGCCCCCTCCAAACAAGGAAAGGAGGCAGACAGTGATTTGTGCCTAAATACGCCCAGTCCATGTCACTCCCCGCCCAGTTTACAAGTTCTTCTTGCCGATGGGCAATTTGGCAACCACAAATCATGAGGATTATTAAATGGACTATTAGGAGATATTTGGTGCCAGATTTCTGCATTTCAGCCTTCAACTTTTAAAGAGGATTTACCTTTCAGTTCAAATTTTATTGGAATAATTAATCGATGGTCAGAACCCAGGGGTAAACACACCCCCAGCATAGAAAATTTGGAATAGGCTTAGACATGCATTCCAGGACATCTAATTCGACTCTTTACTAAATTCATATTTAGATCATTTGAAATAACACATACATGCTTCAAAGGGAGTCTTTCCCATTTGATAAAAATTCCTGATTTTTACCACTGACAATTCTTCCCACACATGATACAACCATACCTGGAAGGATCGATCTTGGCGAAAGAGCTACAAGATCAAATACCAAAGCAGCATTATTAACTTTATAAAATCATCAGCAGTGAACTTATAAAACAAGCCCTTGTTCCCACTGTGCATGGCTGAGGAGCTGCTTTCCTTTTGTTTAAAGTTAGTACCAAACATCTGTGTGCATTTTATAATTGGATGCATTCAGGCTTTACATGATTATGCTAATGATATTTAGAATCAAGTGAACCCATTAATATATTTAATTCCTGTGAAGTGTTTTAAAAGAAACCACGAGGTCAAACATGATTTTTGGACAGCAGAGCATTTAAAAAACAATGCTGTAACGGGAATCACTTGATTCACACAAACAATCCTGGCTTCACAAACCCCACAGCACCCCCCTCCAAGAGTTACTTATTTGCAGGGGAAAATATCCATATTTGTGTGAGATTCTGATTTAGAACTCAGTTAACAAAGATTGTCTAATTGGTTGGATATTTCCATTTTTATTTGAATCGTTATTATTGCAGTAACATAATGCTTGGTAAAAATTACATAAGAAATTTGAAATTGGGGCCAGCCCAGTGGGGCAGCGGTTTAGTTCGCGCTTGGCAGCCCAGGGTTCGCGGGTTTGGATCCTGGGCGCCTGCCGAAGCACTGCTTGTCAGCCATGGCGTGGTGGCGTCCCATATAAAGTAGAGGAAGATGGGTACAGATGTTAGCCCAGGGCCAGTCTTCCTCAGCAAAAAAGAGGATTGGCAACGGATGTTAGCTCAGGGTTGGTCTTCCTCACCAAAAAAAAAAAAAAGAAAAGAAATTTGAAATTACTTTTGATTAATTATCTTTAGCAGAGATGATATCATCTCCTCCTGTTTAAAATTATGAAACTACATTACAATGTGCTTTTCCACCTGTGTTTTGGTACTAGTTTTCACCAACTTTCCGGATCAGTTTTATTATGAGAGCTATCAACTCTGCAGCTATTGCTCATTTTAGGAGGTGTAGATTCTGATTCATGTGTAATGCATTTTTTCAAAATGTTACATGGCAACAGATTTTTAGTATCTTTTTGAAATCTTCCCATTAGAAAAAAGAATCATCTCTTGCCACCCCTCACAGCTCTTCACCCTGCATGCCATGAGGCCCCGACTTTCCAAAGTGTAAGAGCCCCAGGATATGTTCTACTGGCCTTCCCCAATAAATTATTTTCCAGTCAAATTCTAATTGAGCCCAAATAAGATGTCCTAGTTTTTCCATCACCCAGCCAGTGTTCAGGACATCATAAAACAAAGGCAGAGCAAGGAGGAATTGAGGAGCCAGGAAATGTTTGAATGTTTGAGTCTGTCTCTAAGTTTTTCATTCTATGTTATAATTACTCATTTATATATACCCCCACCAGAAGGAGCATTTTGCAAGCTGGGCTCATATCTCTGTCATCTTTTTATCTCCACATACAAGCACAGAGCCTGATCCAGTTCATGGCTCAAATATGTATCAGAGTAATTTAAAAAAAATTATTTCCCCCTTTGCATTTCCAAGACTGTCTCTCAAATCAGCCCAAGATATTATCTGCAAGGCTGAAGAGATGGAAATGCAAAGATAAAGAAAAAGTCAATGTTCATTTTTTTTTCAATTACCAAAATGTGAGTTTACATCAAGTCTTGGGAGCTAGGCTTTGTCAAGAGTGAACAGGATTTTCTAGTAAGTTGCCCTGTGCCTTGGGTAGGGATCCTGAAGGTAGCTAATGGTGCTGGCCTGCAAGTTGCCATTGAGTTCACTATGGTGGCCACAGAGGGTTCTATTAGCCCTCCAGATGCAGGGCAGACCACCTGGGCCAGGGATCAATTGCAGCCACATTTCGGGGGATTGTCAGCAGCAAAGTTGAGATGGGCTAAGACAAAAGGGAGGCTCATGTACGTGGTGTCTTGTATGAAAAGAAATATCTATATCTATATATCTCTGTAGATATCAAGAACTATATAGATATTAATATATAACAAATTATGTTTCATTTCCTTGTCTTTGTTGGTTACTGATTTGAATATGATAAAAAGTTCTATGAGCACTTGAAGTAATGAAAGCTGTAAACTAAGAACATCTCTTCCTATCTTTTCATTGATAACATGAGATGCAGTATGGATAAGAATACGGATTTAGCTATAGCTATGGATACAGATATAGACATATCTGGGGCATGCTGGGTGGGGCCAGAAAGGACAAGAGATGGTCAATTCGTGGTCTACTTAATATTCTCAAATGTGTTTAATAACAATAGCAAAATTCTTAATGTCTTTACTCTTTGTAGATCAGAAATATGTGAACAGGAGTGGGCTTGCTTTTTTTTTTTTGTAATATGGATGTGCTCATTCATTTATTTTTTTAAAAAAATTTATGCTTATTATGTGCCAAGAGTTATGTTTGAAAGCCACTGAGGGATTTTAAGCAGAGGAGTGACATGGTATTTTTGACTTTGGAATATGAGACATGACTGTTTTTCTCCCAGCACTGCTTTCAAATGTGTTCTGCCAGATCTTTCTTCCTCAACCTTTGACAACATCTCAAGAAGATCCTGTAGATTTCCAGTCACGTTCAGCTGTAAGAAGAGTCTTACTTTGACAATGGACTCATTTACAGATATTGAAACGTCTGGTAGAGTCTAAATCAAAACGCCAATCTCACATTCAATTCATAGCTTTTTCTGTTGCCTCAGCTCAGTCTTGATCTAGGGCTTGGAGCCTGCAGTTGGGGTCTACTCTATCATTCCTGTTTCTGCCTCCTCCAGGACAAGGTTTGAAGGAAGGAAGAATTAAAGGAAAGGAGCGAAAAGATTCTTTTGTGGGTGCATTTTCAGATTTCTTTGGAAGGTTCTGTAAGATCTCTGATCTCTGTGTACTTCTCTGAAATGAGTGATGTGTTGTAGAGATGACCTCTTGTGATACCTTCCCAGTTTCTGCCTCCAAAAGTACAGCCCCCCAGTCCCTTACTCCTGGTAGATCGGGATACTTTAAAGATGGCTGCAGTCCAGCTTCCTTCTGTGACATGCATTTTCCCGTGAAAATTTGTGTATCCTTGCTGGGAGCTCAGGCTGATCCACTGTTTCTTCTTTTCCCCCATTTGAGTTATCTTCAGAATACTCCAGGAGAACGGCAGCCACCTGTCTCTATCTTCACACACATTGGCACACCTCAGGGGACACAAGTCAAGTTCTCCCAGGAACTCTCTACTGTGCTTTGCTCTGGGTCGCTGGATCCAAGTTAATGTCATTCAGTAAATATCAAGCTGGGGAGTGAGGTTTCAGTGTCCTTTGCAGGCACCTTGACTCGTTAGGAAAAATTCTCTTCTATCCCACATCCCTTGGCTTTTGGGACAGTGCCCCCTCTTCTCCCTATGAGAAACAGAGGAGAAAAGCCAAAGCATTCTTCCCTTTCACCCCAGGCCTCAATGACCCTCTCTTCCCTAATGACTTAATGAGCTCCAGTCCTCTGTAGATATGTGTTGGATGCGGTGGAGGGAGTGAGAGATCTTCATCTCATCTGGCCACTTGTCAGTCAGCCCTGGAAAGGAATGCCTGGTGGTTCTATGGCTCTTCAGACTGGTCTACTGTTTTCAGTGATGGGACTCCAAAGTTCCAAGATAGGAGTAAAATCCCCATTACACAGTATGTTTCATCTTGTATAAATAGTACCATGATAACACTGTGAAGAACTGACTAGAAGGAGATGAGATTGGAGATAGGGATTTCAGATAGCAATCCAGGTGAGAGATGAATGGAGTCTGAACTGAAGTAGTAGTAATGGGAATGGAGGAGAGGTGATGGATTTGTGATATATTCATTCAGGTTTCTGGTCTGGGTGAGAGATCACGCTGTTCACAAAGACATGACATAGAGAAAGAAGGACAGGCTTTGAGGACAAGCCTGGACAAAACTGGTGAGTTATCTTGACTGTGTTAAGTTTGATGTCTCTGAGGAGACTCAGACAGAGAAGCCCAGTAAGCAGTTAGATGTATAGTATGAGGCTCAAGTGAACAGTCTGACTTGGGGCTATAGTTGGAAGAGTTCTCTGAATTCAGGTAGCTACTGACACCATAGGAGTTTTGGGCGTTACCCAGGGAGAGCATAAAACATGAGAAGGAAAGGGGGCCCAGGAGAGCCCCAAGATGCACCTGCATTGAAGGGCTGGAATGGTTTGCAGGGGACACTAAGAAGGGACCAGAAAGGTGGGAGAAACAGGTTCCTTGAAGAATATTGAAGAGAGGATGTGCCCCTCCTACCTTAAACCCTTATAAAAAAATGTCACCAATCACCCTAAATTATGCCACTTGTACTTGCTACCCTTGTCCTGTTCTCCTCTTTATCTGCCCTCTAAAGCTGACTCCTTCCTTGAGCTGTTTCACAGGTCCTCAGAATGAAAGAGTGTATTGCGTTGTTCTGGGGCTTCAGCTGCTTCCCCAAAACACAGGCTCCTTAACAAAAGCTTCTACGATGAATGATAACTAATTGGAGGAACGTTTTCATTTCTCAGGTGTACTGGCAGCTTCTCCTGCTGGTGGGCAGGGTGCCACGATCCTGCCATGCTTCTCTGCCTTTCTGCCCTGCACAGTTTGCAGCTGACCATTCACAGTGGGAGCTTGTGCTTTCTCTTCCTCAGCATCTAAACGCTCAGAGGTTCTAAAGGCTGGTCCCACAAGTGTGACAAGCAAACGGAATTGAGTGGGCCTGGCAATTCTTTGCATTGCTGGAAAACGTCTCAATGTTACTGGCAGAAGAGGAGGATGGTCATCAGATATCATAAGTGATTCTTTGTCGTGGGGTTCCTAGTGCTCCTCTTCAGAGAGAGTTATTACAGGGCCCTTATAAATCTGCAAATAGAAAGAGATATCTATTCTCACCAATGGGTTTCTATTTGGCAGGTTGGAGAAATGGGGGGAATCATAAGAATGACCAAAGAAATGCTTCTCAAGACACCCCCAAACCAAATCAAAACATTTGGGAGGAAAGAATGCAATATGTAAAGTCTGGTTCACTTAGAAAAGCATCAGTTGAGCAAACCCCTACTTTCTGTAGTTGTATTCTTTGCTTAAAACAAAGTGAGTATTCCCCCTTGCCCTGCATGCTTGCCTTCCCCAACTCCCAGCGCGGATGTCAAAACTCACATCTGCTTTTGTTTTCCAGTTCTTTTGAAGGAGCGCGCCAATTTGCAATGCCCGCTCTCGTGCCAGGGTAACCGTGCTGTCGTGCGGGCAAGCTTTTGGTTCCACACCCTGCACAGCTCAGGCAGGGTTGTGGAGGAGGCTGGTGGGGAGGCCAGGAGGAGCGCACACAGCTTCAGATCTTTGGGCCGCCCCAGGGAGCTGCAGGCACACTACCCCTCTTTGTCCTTTCTTCACGAGTGTTCCCTGGTGCTGTTGGGGAGGAATTTTTCTCTTTCAAATAAGACACATAGACTACCCCTTAAAAATACCTTGGAAAAATGTGTCTACGTGAGCATATACATAGATTTAGGGGCATTGTAATTAGGACGAATTCCTAAAGCTTTCCCGAGATAGGAGCCTGTGTTATTTTCAGAAATACCCAGACAATTTGGTTATTGGGGAAAAAAATCACAGTTTATGGTAAAGACTTATGATAATAAAGATCAGAGAGTGATTAGAATTTTTTAGGGCAGGGAAGTGTTTTCCATATGTAAGTTGTGTGCTCCAAAGAAGTCAGTTTACAACACAGGCTCTGTGGTCTTAACTACAGCGTAATGGATATGAAACATGCAAACCGCTGTGTGTCACTGTAAAAGTGCCTTTGACTGGACTAGTATTGGAACAAAAGCAAATATTTACTGAGCCCTTGCTGTGTGTCCCACACTCTGGATCTCTTCATTTATTTTGAAAATAGCTGTGATTTAGAACTATTACCACCATTTTAAGGATGATGAAACTGAGATTGAGTTAGGTTTAACGACTTGTACAAAGTCACCCAACTCCTAAGACAGTAGTGGGAATAAAAGAAGATTCTATTAACTAAATTGGTAGAGTCTGTCTTTAGAGGGTTTTTCCTCCCTACTAGGATTTTTTTTTCCCCTACTAAAGGAAGATAGATGTGCAATCCAAATTTTCTCACATGCCCCTTTCACCTGAGAGCCTGACAAGGCTAAGGCACAATTAGTAGTCATAAGATAAAGTTTCTTTGTTTATAAAGCCTGAAAGCACTTAGTCTTAGACCTGGAAAAGTTGTAAGAAATATTGCATATTTTAGAACAAATATCGGCCTATTGATGGCATTACCGTGACATTTCAATAATTGTCGTGAAAAACATTTCTAGAATACATTAATTTACTTTCTAATCTTAATAAATATGATACAATAAAAACATTTAAAAATTGACTTAAGATTTTGCAGTGTCTCCAGTAATTTTTCTGGACACAGAATTGCTGGAACACATGTTAGAAAATATTAAGCTCTGATTGTTTTTTTGCAGTTTATCTCTTTCTCCTGTAAGTATAGCTAAAAACAAAGGGAATTTGCTGTGATTTTACCCCAGATTTTTCTGGCAGAACAATAATATATATCAACCATTGGGATCATTTTCTTTCCCAAGCATTCTTCTTGATAGAAATGGTTTTAATGTGTCCATTTCTAAGTGTAGCCCAATTCAGTGGTCTGAGGCCCCATCACTTTGTGGCCAGAACTTCTTCTGCCCATTGGTTTTGGAGCGTCCTCAGGTTACAGATGCCAGGGGCTTCGTTTCTCTGCTCCCGCCTCATCTCCAGGCTTCCAGGCTGCTGCCCACCGTCCTGTGGCCACCACCCCAGCAGGCACAGCAGCATCTCCTGGCAGCAGCACAGTCCCCATCACTCCTCCTTCCATTTGATACTTGACGCCAAGCTGGGGACAGTCCGTTTCTCAGAAATTCCTTACTCACAACGGAAGCTGGATTGCAACTTTGACAAGATTATACTGAGGATTCAGAGATAATGGAAGAAAAGTGCCACGTAGACACTATTACTAATGTAAATAATAGTATAAGGATTACAATATAGACATTCACTCCATGAGCCCTACCAATCCTCAGGGCCACTTGTTGGGTCACGTCCCTGTTTAGCCCTGAACTCACTCCACACAACAGAGGCTGTATCCTTTCCCACCACCGGAGGCCTTTCATACCAGAGTGCTGCCAAAATTAGCTCAGAGAGAGGAGAAAGCTGTTTCTCGACCCAGTCTAAGGCCAGCTTCCTCATTTCTTTCCTAGGATCATCTTCCCCGGAATGACTGACTATATAAATGTTCCTTCCCTTTGGGAGATATCCCACCCTTTCCATAGGTGTGATCCGGACCCAAGGCCTCAAGAAAATGCTGCAATCGCTCCATGTCAATCGATTTATCAAAGCCTGGGCTAGTTGATTTTAAAGAACACTGCATGTGAGAGAACAACATTCCAGTCCACAATGAACTGCACCAAATTCTTCCTGATTCCCTTTCAAGCTCTCTGCTGTTACGATGAGAATGCTTAGCTCACGTCCTCTGCATCATGGTTCTGCTTCTCCTGCAAACGAGCACCCAATGGAGAAACCACAAGACTGTGAACCCCAGCAACAGAAGAGCCTGTGGTTAGAACAACTAGCTCGTTACTCTGTACCATTAATCCAAGCTTCGACACTTTCTGTCTTCTCAAGAGACGTGGATCTGCTGAGAGATACAACACACACCTGCTGACCAACACACACCTGCTGACCAACACACACCTGCTCACACAATTCAGACTTTCCCCCAAAGTTACATCTGCCTACCCGAGGAGTCTACTCAAGCGTCTCTTCCTAGAACAAAGGGACAGTGGGTAATTTTAAGATTCCACCTCTTAGAAAGCATAAAACTGCTTAAAACTTCCATGAGGAGTTCAAAACATTTAAAGCTTACACTCAATCATGTTCAGCCTGAGGCATAAGCAAACTTTCCTTCTGTCTTTAGATCTTCTCCTGAAAAGCACAAGTAACATTAAGTGCATCGAAGAAGCAATGTGGTTCACTCATGCCCTAGGTCATCCATGGGTAGGTGCCGCTTGCTCCTGGCCTTGGGCCACAGTGCCCTTCAAGGATCCCACCCAACAGACCGGACAGACCAGATAGCCCCCAGAGTAGGGGAGGGTAAGGCGGCTCCCTCCAATCCAGCTGACCATTCTGTACTTCCACCTGACTCTTGCTCAAGCACCAGAAGGAGCTCAGTGAAACACCATTTCTGAAGCCTAATTTCTGTCCATGTTCCTGTAATAGAAAGTGAACAGTGTCTGCAGCCTATTGTTAGCTTTACTGCAAATAGAACTAATAACATTACCTACCCCAGGCATTTGTTGTAAGAAATAAATGGCACAATTTACAGGAAAATACTTTTTATTACAAAATGCTATGCAGATGTTAATTATAATTATTATCTTCTATAATAAGAAACTGTGGGGTTATTCTAGTTCACTCTTTTAAGTACAAAGTGCTGTGTCTCTCAAAGCATTATGAAATTCTACTCTCTATCATAATTTCTTAGCCTGTAACTTATATTTCCTCCCTGTTCTTTCCCCTGAGTTTTGTAGGCACTTAAGCCGGGAAATCTGCTGACTTCGCATCAGTGCTATTGGCAGGAGCTGCTTTCTTTTTCCCAGTACAAAGGTTTATGATACCTGAAGATCATCACTAAAATGTCTTGATTCTGTAATGATTTTGTTGTTTTTGAAACATTCCCCGAGACTGTACCATATCCAGGACTCACATCTACAGTTGCTTTGAAACTGTATAGTTGATGAAAATATTTGGGAGAACAACTGAGAGTAAGTATAATTTTTAAATCAGCGTGGCATCTGAGTTGGTGTCCGGGCCTCTGAGCTGATACTTAAACCTAAGCTTTGCCTGTGGGAACTCATTCTACACAATCGTTTCATTGTTATTGAGCACAATGAGTAGGATGACCCTGAAAATGCAAACACTCTTCCTGGAGTTGTCTTGTTAGACCACCACCTTATTTTTCTAACTGAAACGTCTAAGATTTCCTCTTTGCTCTTTATGGAGCCTGAGAATTTCACAAGTTCAACCTCTGAGGCCTTCTTCAATCCATTTTCACATCAATGAATGTTTGTAAAATGCTATGTTAGGTCCTCCAAGGGGTGTGTGAGACATGATCTCTGTTCTTAGAGTTTTATTTAATTGCAGAGATCCACAGGTACTGCCTACCTGCACATTTAAGCTAACTTCAGCTGGACATTGAGTGTGGCTCTAGTGAGGGTAAGCCATGTTGTGGGGCACTAACAAATGAACCGCGAGGTGTCAGAATGACGTCCATATCTCAGTGATGTGATGGCCGAGTCCTGTTGCCTGGGCTCTCCTCCTATGATTATTTGGGATGCAGCTCTCCCTATCTTGTGATGTCACCATCTCACCATGTGGCTCCCAGGGTTGCTGTGGCAGGGGAGGAGAGGGCTGAAGGGCTCCCCAGCTCTCCAGTGCCTCATCATGGAAGCAACACAAGTCATTTATGCTTGCATACCATGCTCCAGGACCAGCCTCGTGGTCTCACCTAATTGCTAGTTGGCTGGAAACTGTAGAGAAGAACTCGGAGTGTGTAGAGAGCACCCATGGAGCCACCATCCCTGGCTGAATCCTTTGCTTCCAATTAAACCCTACACTCGTGCCTGGCATGTGACCCTGCTTCCACTTCATTGAGAAAAATCAAGTTATTACAGTAATCATTTCCTCCTTTCTCAACCCTAGATGAGCTTTATACCTCAACACAGACATCATGAAAAAGCGGGTCTCCTCATTTCTGAGGTTTGCTCTGCCACTATACTCTTCACTCTTTGACATTTTGCTACCTCCAAGCCAAAACTTGATTCTATAGTTATCTATTCTCACTCCAACATCTTCAAATACTCACAGCAGATGTGCATCTCAAATTGATTTTTTTATAATCATTTGAGTTCTTTCTGAGTCCCCATTTTGTCAGGTGCATAGAAAACTTAAACTTTAGAGTCTCTCTCACCAAATTAGGCTAAAATTGCCTCTAATATTTGGCCCATTATGGTAGATCTGTTTTTTTGGAGAAACAGCTTTCCTGTGAGGTGGCCCCTGCCCTGTGTGTGTATCTGGAGGAGAAGGGGGGTGGGCACAGGCTAGGGGCGGGGGCCAGCTCTTCCTCACCCCTCATTCTGCTGCACGTGTCATTCTGCTCATCACGTGTGGTCTGAGTCAGATGCAGCCTCTACTACAAAGTTTTCTCTCAGTCCTCCCAGCTGAAGTTCTCCACCTCTACTCTGAACTCCCACAGCGTGTTATCTGTGTCTCTGTCATAGCACTTATCCCTTTGCACTGTGAATTAGGTTATTATGTTTATGTCTTAGCTCCCTTAATAAACTAAGCTCCTCCTTGCAAGTGAGATCCATATCTGACTCATCTCTATGCTCATCTCCTAAAATAGTTGCCTTGCAAGTAGATGCTCCATAAATATTTACAGAAGAATGACTAAAATCTCAGTACACTGAAAAAGCCAATGACACTGATATCTGGGAGTTGCTTTTTATTGTTCTAGGGGAAAAAATGGAAGGGTCTAGGGGATGGTTGAAACAAGCTTGGTGAGTCTTAATCGCTGATGAAGCTGGGTAATGGCACATTGGGGTTTATTATATTGTTCTATCTACTTTCGTGTGTTTTGGAAAATTTTCATAAAAACGATAAAATAAATCAAATGTCTCATTTCAAAAAACTTAAATAAAATGGTTACTTTTAGAGAGAGACTTCCCATTTCAAACAGCTGAGTTTAGAATCGTTCATTCCAATAGGTTAATTTTAGGATACTGAAAGAATAGAGTCCAAGAGTATTTTTTGGCTCCCAGCCCATAGCTTTTTAAAAACTGGGAATTATATACATTTTCATTCACGGAAAGTTCCTCAGGGTTATTTGTAAGTGAGCGAGGACTTGGTGGTGTTGCTGGGCTCTGTAGGATTGCTCTCCCCACTTGAAATGTTCTTTTTCCACTGTGCTATTTCTAGATAAACATGATAACTGACATAATTTCTGTAAATCTGCCCAGAATATTAATATTTCTATTCTGTTTTATAATTTTAGTCGTAAGTGTAGCCTTTTATTGTCCCACCTTCCTTTGCTTTTCAACACCTTCTTTGTATATGAAATCGTTTTTAAAAATAAACCTTCCATTTTAGAATAATTTTAGATTTACAGGAAATTTGTGAAGATAGTGCAGAAAGTTCCCCTATACCCTGCACCTGACCTCCCCTCTTCTTAACATCTTACGCTAGGATGGTACATTTGTCACAACTAATGAACCAAAATTGATACATTATTGTTAACTAAAGTCCATAATTTATTTAGATTTCCTTAATTTTACCCAATATCTTTTTTCTGTTCCAGGCTCCCATCTAGGATACTATATTACATTTAGTCATCATATATGAAATAATTTTTCAAAGAACATTTTGTATTTCTCTAATCCATGACATCAACTAGATATTTTCCCAGAATATTCATCTTGCCTGGAAAGTGTACAATCTCCTTGCTCCCTTTTAAAATATTTTATTGATTAAAAATTTGACTTTGCTCTGAGATCTCATTATGAATTGGTAATGACACTAAAATTTCAGTATAGGGAAAAAGAAGCCAAAAAACTCCAAATCCTCTTTACCTCAGAGGGCGCTTTGAGTTGGTCACTGCTTCAGGCTTGGAGCTCAGAGCTTTTCTAAGCCCCACACACTGGAAATGCCTCAGAGTCAGATAAAGTCCCATCCATTAATTTGCCTGCTTTCCCTCTTCAGTGGACTCTAGTTCAGAATCCCCTGGGCAGTTTTTGCTAATGGAGAGGGGAGAAATTATAGCTCCTGAAATCTAGGAGATGGAGGCCAGGTGCCCAATAGCAGAAAATTATGTCCCAGGTACAAAGCAAGTGACCAAAAAAAAAAAAAAAAAAAAAAATGCCCTAGATGGGGAAGAGGAAGGAAGAAGAGAAGTTTGGACTAGAGGCCTCTCGCCTTTGACCCGAGATATCCAAACACATCCGCCCCCACAACTGGCCATGTTGGTGTCTGACTCAAGGCCGGGAGCGAGATTATCACTGTCACTGGAGAAGCAGTGACAGCATATTTGCTGATAGAAGAGGATGATCAAAGGCAGGCAAAAGTTTCAAATCGTTATATTAAAACTTTGCTTTTTAAAATTTTTGTGCCCAGGACAAAGCTCTAGCCCTCGGCCAGTTTCAGACAGCCTCTGCCTGGGTGTCACTGAGTTACCTAAAAGGACAGCTGAGTGTGCAGGAAGAGATCGTTGCCAACTCCCCTTTGTTCAGAGGGGCTGCTTGGCTCAGTCCCAGGCCAAACATCACTCTAAGGCCTCTGAAGCCCAGCCAACTCCCAAATCTGGCCAGCCACACTTTCTCCATTCTGTCACCAACCACCTCCATTCTTTCCACCTGTGTTGCTGCTGTCCACCAACCGCTTCTACATTTGTGATAATCCTGGGAAATCACTGAGTTTGCTCTCAGAAGATCGGAGTTGATGAAGTAGTTTGCAGCCAAACAATATTCCTGCCTGGTAAATTATGAAAACTCTATTTAAGTGCATCGGGGGCTGCTGAAACAACCAGGCCTGGGGGTCTCAAGATTCTGAAGCGGGGTTGAGCCGTGAAAAGTGAGCTGAGAGTCATCAGTCACTTTCTCCCTGGAAACAGTTGCTGATTCTGGGAGCAGGAAAAGAAACTGAGCTTTCCCCAGGAAGAGGCCACTATGGAAAAAGAGAAACCAACAGAGATTCTGGCAGTCACATGGGGCTGAAAATTTGAAATTAGAGACTGGATGGACTAAGGTCCTGGCGAGAAGAGTGAGTCAGAGAACTGAGCCTAGCATGTGGATAGCTTTCCCTTCAAGATATTCACCTAACTCTGGGAGTTTAAGAAGCTAAGCAAGAAGTTTCTGAAAAGCATATGTGAGTTATTGGTAACCTTGCTGTACTGAGGAGGTAAGGATTAGAGCTCATGATCAGCCAGAAGGAGAGGTCTCAATGACCACATCGAGCTCTTACTGTTGGCATTGGAGGTGGAATTGCTGGAGATATATCGGACAAGGCCAGGTCAATTTGAATCTCAGATAAACAAATAAGTGATTTTACATTGTAGGTACGATCCATGCAATGATTAGGACATACTTAAAATAGAAAATTATTTGTTGTTTGTCTGAAATTCAGATTTAACCAAGCGTTCTGTATTTTTATCCTTTAACTCTGGCAACCCTACTTGGTGGCACAATCATGGCCTCCAAAGATGCCACACCCTAATCAACAAACTTAGGCACATGTTACCTTACCTGGCAAAATGGACTTGGCAGAGGTGATTAAGTTAAGAATTTTGAGATAGAGGGATCGTTCTGGAGTGTCTGGGGGGGCCCAATCTAATCACAATGGTTCTTATAGCAGATAGACAGGAGTGTCAAAGTCAGAAAAAGGCAATGTTACTACAGAAGTGGAGAAATAGAGAGACTGGAGGCAGCTACACTGCTGGCATTGAAGGTGGAAGAAGGGGCCACAAGCCAAGGAATGCAAGTGGCCTCTAGAAGCTAGAAAAGGCAGGGGATGGATTCTCCCCTAGAGCTTCCTGAAAAAAAGGCCACCCTGTTCACACCTTGATCTTAGCCCAGTGAAACCCACGTCAGACTTCTGATGTACAGAGCTCTAAGAAAGTGAATGTGTTGTTTCAATCCACTAAGCTTGTGGTGATTTGTTACTGCAGCCATGGACAACAATATGGCAGCAATAGGGCTGTTCCTCAGGAGGAAAATAACTCAGAGATAAAGAGAGTCTTACTAAAGCTGCAACTCTGCTTCTAATTATCTCAGCACATACTTGGATTAAGACACCATCTGCCAAGCAGAGTGAGTGGTGACATCTCTCTGGAGGAAGATAGCATCATCTGGAAACTCTAAAAAGTTTTATTAGCAATGTCCAGCATTAAATAACTAAATGACTAGACAGAACCATATGACTGAAACTGTGAGGAAAAAACTGACAACAGAAACTATCTCATAGTTGATCCAAATACTGGAACTAGCAGACAAGGACCTTATAGCCTATGAGTAATATGATTAATTAGAAGAGTTAAATGTGGTGAAAATAGATTTAAAAAAATGAAAAATCTCATAGACAAATGAAATCTTCCAAAAAATATTCCTGAACTGAAAAACCAAAAAATCCAATAACTGGAATTATGTACTCAATAGATAGGTCTAATAACAATTTATATACAGTGGAAGACTGGGTTAGTGAATTCTAAGACAAGTCAATAAAAAATATTCAAACTGAACTATGTGGAAAATGAAAAAGAATTATAAAAACACGTGGGACATTATAAAAGGATCTGACACTCATGTAATTGGAATTCCAGAAGGACAAGAGAGAGAGAATGGGGTAGAAGTAATATTTCAAGAGATAATGGTCAAGAATTTTCTAAAGCAATAAGAAATATCAAGCCACATGTTTGAGAAGCTCAGCAAAACCCAAGCAGGTTAATACAAGACCTATGAGGTGAAAATTTTAAAACACTATTGAAAGATAAACGAGGAGAGTTGACAAATTAAAAGATAGAACATGTTTTTCGATAGAAAAATTCAACCCAATAAAGATGTCAATTCTCCTTAGGTTAATTTTATTTTATAAATTTAGTGTTATCTCAATTAAAAAAAAGTAAGTTTCTTTTCTGAAACTAAACAAAATTAATTATAAAATGTATTTGAAAGATAAAGAAGCAATAATAGTGACAGAAAATCAAAGAAAAAAACAGTAAGGGGGATCTAACTGCACTAAATACTAAAACATATATAAAGACTATAACAAAAAGAAGATTGTGTTTGCATGTGCATAAACAGACAAATAGAACAAAATAGAATATTCAGAAATAAATTCAGTGCAAGTAAAAATTTAGTATATGGTAGAGCTAGCATCGCAAATCATTGGGCAATGGTGGGCTTCTTATCAAGCAGTGCTGGGATGACTGGATAAAAAAGAGTCAAATTGGATCCATTCCTCATAACCATAACCATACACCAGTATTAATTTAAAATGAGTCAGGGATCTAAATGTAATCCCATTTATATAATTCTAGAAGAAAACATAAGTAAATTACCTTTAACCTAGGATGGGAAAACTTTACAAACTATAACTTAATATCCAGAGGCAATAAGGGAAAACAATAGATAAATTGGATTACTTTTTAAAAAGATATTGTATGACAAGAACACCAAAACAAAGGAAAAAAACTCAATGACAACAAAGGAAAATATTTGCAACTTATATCACAAAGTGTAAATATCCCTAAAATTCAAAATTCTAAAAGTAAATGACTAACAACTCTATAGTTCCTATATATATGTATATATTGCAAAACTATAAAGCAAAATTAAATTTAAAAAGCAGTCCCTAAGACAAAATTAAAATTAACAAATGAATCTATGTATTGAGTTGTTGACTTAATTACAGAGAAGAATATTTCAAGTGACATTAAAACAGTATATTTTGACAGTACATCTGTGGTTGGAACATATCCTAAAGTCAAGAAGAATTACAAGGCAATTTTAAACTATTTTCAGCATTCATATCAATAGTAACAACATTGCATTTGTTATTGTGAAACTACTATACTTAGGAAACAAGATTAATAAGATATAAGATAAGACAAATAAGACAAATAAGATATAAATATAAAATAGAAGTTAACACTACAGAATCATCAATTTGATTTGGAAATATTTGAATTAAACTTATATTTATTTCTCTAAAAGTAAAATGCATTTTCTTCTGTGTCTATTAGAAATGACAAGAAATAATGATCTACCTGCTTATTCTGACCACTTCTAACATCCAAACTGTGATCTCTAAATTTCATTTCCCAATAAAATAAGACAGGGCTGCCCGGCGAAATAGGTGATTCCAGATCTGGAGCAAAAACGGTTCAACATGAATCAGGAACACTTTAAAACAAGGAAGTTGTTCAAGTGTACTGGGGTCAGGTTAAAAGGATTTAGTAGCCAAACTGCAAGCAGTTCCACTGGCCAAAGATGAGATAATTTGAATGTTAAAAAAGGAGAGTAACCATAATGGGTTGAAACATATTAAATATGTTAAGATCCTGCATTCATAATTACACTAAAAAATAAAAACTACAACAACATTGTTGGTCACCTTTGAAGAATGCTAGGGAACAATTCATTATTCTGAAAACTGGTAAAGTGAAAAATGTAAGCATTTATATTGTCTTTCCTACCCATGTGATACCTAAAGTAATCAAATGCTTGGTTAGTGCAAGTTTTTACTTATAAAAGAATTCCAGCCAATAAATAAAAAAGAAATGATAGAATTAGAATATTAGTATTTTGCAAACCCTAGTGATGTAATGGATCTAGTAGCAATTACCAGTGGCCGTTAAAACCATTAGATGAACTTTATAAAGAATGAATCAGGCTGACCATCTCCAACCTACTAATCAATCTCAATGTTACCAAAAAGAGAAACAACGGCAGACTATATGCTTCTTGAGGATGCTGTGGAAAGCACACAACATCATCTGTAAGAGATTCTTAACAAAACACTAAATTTGAATCTAATAAGGCTCTGGATCCAGCTATCACTTTACAGGAAATACACGAGAAAAAAGAAAAGGTTAAAAACATAGGGAAGCAAGTAGCAAAATCCAGAATGTAGGAGGCCCTACAGAACAAATAACCCAATTTCTTTACTAAATATATTGCCATAGGAGAGAGGGAAAGATTGAAGGAGAGAGAGGACCTACAGATGCAATATGAGACATATCAACCAAATGCAAAACAGAAGAACTCTTGGGAGAAGAAACACAGTGACGTAGAATTTCCAAGGTGTCTGTGATTGAGGGCAGCCTGTGTCTTCTGCAAGCAAATGCCGTGTGAAGTCACTGCTGCAAGAGTCAGAGTGGGTGGCCTCAGAGAGGAAATCAGAGAGAGAGAGAGTGTGAGTGGAGGCCCTCATGTCAAGTCTTCCCTCCATCAACTCATGCTCAAGGCCTACCTGGCCTGAGAAACGTACATGAACATTTGGGGTACATATCCTACATAGGGTGTAGGATTCAATGCACATTACCCCTGTCTAGGAATTGCCTCTCACCCTAGGGTTCACCCATGGTTAAGCTTCCATTATCACAGACTTTAAACTCTATCTTTATTCAGTTCAGATATTATCGCCTACTCACGTAAGTCAGGTACCGCAAGAAGCATTTTCACATACATCACCTCATTTGATATTCACCTTACCCTAATTTAGGCATTATCTCTACTTTACAAATAAGAAAACAGACTCCAAGATGTAAAAGTCATGTACAAGATCAGATACATACTAAGGGACAGAGCCTGAATTCAAACTTCTGACTACAAATTCTAGGTTCTTTCCCCTTAAACTCCTCATAAGTAGGGAGAAATTAGGCCCTATTGGGCTGTTCTGACTAATCCTTTCCTAATGAATGATGACAAATGTCACACCCTCCCTCCTACCCCAAATTATCTCCATCATCAGGGCAGTCCTATAGGGCTTGGCACCAAAGTAGACTTCTTGGGGAAACTTTTTTTCTCTTCAGATGATTTTTCTTTTGGAGTTAATGGCAGAAAGAGAACTTTTTTTCTCTCTAATCATTTTGAGACATTCAGATTAAAATGACACCCTTGTCAAAGTATTCTTAATGCTGTGCTCAGAGCTACACAAATGCAGACAGATGATGGAGGGGAGAGGGGGTGAAGAGGAGGTGTCCCTGAATTGATTAGAGATTGCTCAAAATGGATCATGTTCAACTGAATGATCTTCATTCTCCCCATTGTTTTCCGTTCTGATGGAGCAGCATCTGACTAGTAGGTGGAGATTATTTTGCGTCTTTTTTTATGTAGTTGCCAATTCTCCCCACTTATGTCTTGTCATTTGCAGGCACAAGCCTCCTCTGAGGAGATTACATGCATCTGTGTGGGAGTGGGGCTGCTCAGAGGAGAGGCCCCCAACGTGGAGTACAAGCCTGAAAGTGGGAACTAAAGCTGCAAAGAAGGAACCTGGGCAAAAATTACTTGTTGCTTATCCTAACAGTGATGAAAGAGAAAACCAAAAAGAGAGTTTAATAAAGATACACTAAACTGTGTTTCAGAGAAGATGTCCTGTGCCCCAGAGCTTCCGACTGCCTTTTTATGAAATTGAAATGACAAACCCATCTTTGCTGGATAGTAGATCACTGAAGTGGATTGAGTGGATAGATATTCCACATAAGCTCAATCCCTTTTCATATTCAGCTACCGTATGCATTAGGATAGGCAGTTCAGCTTTGTTATTTGATCTATAGAATTTCCCATATTACACATTATTCACAGGTAAGAAATCACGGCAGAAAGCAAAATGGCACTCTGAATTCAGCCAGCATTTGGGCCCCTCATTTCTGTTCAGTTTTTTCTACCACATTGCTGCTCAAGGTTACAGACTAGATTATAAAGAGAATATTTTGTTTCCTTCACTTATGATCACATCAGTTTATATATTTATGAATGAGATAAACTTTGAAATGTATGAAAGATCAAAACTAGGGAGCTAAATTATTAATGTATTAGCTTATCCGTCACAATCTTGGTGACAACACAAGCACAATACCTTTCCTGCTAATGAATTCCAAATAACGGCACAAAGCTCAAGAGACTCCTTGCTTTCAGTCATTTGTGCCTTCTTGGTTATTGCTTTCTTTGTCTTCACCATGAAAACTATGAGTATACGAGCCTGAACACAGCAGGAATTATGTGATTTCAAAAGAGAGCCCTTTCATAGCTAGAATACCATTCTCCCAGGAATTTGGGAGACGACTTCAGATTGTATAAGAGAAACACTGGTAAAGACCTATTTCACACCATGAAGGCAGTCTTTGCCCATTGACTGCCTGAAGGAGATTCCTCTAATCTCAAGTCATTGATTAGTTACCAAAAGGTTAGCAGGTAATCATCCCTGTTCAGGTAAGTTCTTACATTTAGAGGTACAATGGACATGACTGAGTATGCATGGCACTCCAATTTTCACTTTCAGACTCACTGTTTGGACCAATTGACATCAGCAGCATCTTTCTGTAATATTTGCTTTCAGAAGTATAGCTCCTATTTAAGGAGCTGTCATAAGCTAAGGCAAGAGTAAAAAAAAGTCTCATAATTTTTCCAAAAACTTGTCAGTTGTGCTAACCCGATTTAGAAACTGAACCGACGACCAGCAAGCTTACCTAGCATCTTTTGGCACAAAGGATATCCACTCTTAGATTTTGGCCTTAAGATCTCCAAGTTTATTATTTGACAGAATACCCAACACTCTTATTTCACTGAATGTGTCCACTCAAACAATTTATGAAGACTTGCTAATTTAGAAGAAATGAATTCCCATTGCAGTGATCTTGGAAAGGGAGATGGGAGGGAGGAAGAGGAGGTAAAGGCATTTGCTCTTTATCAGGATGTAAATAGACCATTTTTAAACACTCTGTAAATGAACCTAATTGCCATCTAATTGCAATTAAAAATCATCTCTTATTGTGGGGAAACCTAAATCAGGAAGTTCCCACTATATTGTACATGGGTAGAGTTTACATAGGTAGAGTGCTTTCCTCTCATTACATTTCTTAGCACAAATCCGGGTATGTTGTAGGTGCTTGATGACTCTTTGTTGTGTGTACTAATTAATTAGCCAGCCCTGGTGGTCTAATGGTTAAGATTTGGTGCTATCACCACCGTGGCCTGAGTTCATTTCGCAATTAGGGAACCACACCACACGTTTGTTGGCTGTCATATTGTGGCAGCTGCATGTTGCTGTGATGCTGAAAGCTATGCCACTGGTCTTTCAAATACCAACAGGGTCTCCCATGGTGGACAGGTTTCAGTGGAGCTTCCAGACTAAGACAGACTAGGAAGAAAGACCTGGCCACCCACTTCCAAAACAAGTCACCCTGAAAACCCTATGAACAGCAGGGGAGCATTGTCTGATATAGCGCTGGAAGGTGAGGGGATGGCGCAAAAACACCAGGCAGCGTTCCCTCTGCTGTACACAGGGTCGCTAGGAGTCAAAATCAACTGGACAGCACTAAGAATAACAACAAATTAATGAATCAATTAACGAATGAACTAATTGTAGGATATCAAATCAGATGCCCTAATTTTAAAAAACGTATCACAGAAAAGATAATACAACACGATGAAACTTACACTTGAATTTAAAATATACCAACATTTTATAATACTTACTTCAATGTTCAACATTTTTTTCATGAAATAAAACATTACAAAAAAAGCTGAAGTTCTTTACATTTCCCCATTCAATCTCAATCCTCTTCTCCCTTACACGGAGGCAATACTACATATTCATTTTCTGGGGATCAATACTGGTTGGTACTTAGAGAAAGTGGAAGAGGAAATATGGTCAGAGGGCCTTCTATTGACTATAATTATAATATTTGGAGCACTTCCTATTATGTAGGGCAAACTAATAGTAATCATGGGGATCATGTATAAGCTCAAAATATGAAGGTATTGTATAACTTAAAAAAATGTGTGTGTGTTACTATAAATGCTCCTAAAGGCTCCTTTCCCGAGTGCAAAGAGTCCGAAACAGAAAAACTATATACTCAGACCAATGAACATGATTTTCCCACTTTACCTCTAAATGAACCATATCAAGTTGAAAAAAGGGTGTGAAAAGTGATAAGGGCATAGAAGATTCTAAGCTTTTTCAAAGCATTTAGGCGATGCATTTTATAAAGCATTTATGATACTTTATATAAGGCATTTAGGAAAGCAATCCTTATCCTTCAGATCTTATTGAAATGTCATTTTCCGAGGAAGCTTTCCCTGATCCCTCAAACTAGGTCAGGTAACTCTGTCACTCACTCTCATTGTAAAGTTTTATATAATGTATTACAATTGTAATTAAACAACTTTGTGAAATCATTTATTTGAAGTCTGCCTCCCACTATATTGTAAATTTCATGACAATGGGATTGCATCTGTTTTGGTCACTGATGTGTCACCAGCCACCCAGCATAACTAATTTTTGAAAGAAAGAGAGAGAGAGAAAGCAGGAAAGAAAGCAAGAAAGAAAAAATATTGAACATTTGAATTGGAATAGCGCCCATGTTAGGATATTTAATGCCAATGTTTAGTTGGCAAATACCACATTCTTATTATTTTATCTAAGCCCAACAATCAGGCTGGGTATCATTGTTCTCAGACAAGTTCTGTGAGTTCAGACCTCTATCCTTGCAGACCCAGCTCAACCTGTTGGCTTAATGTTTCTTGTATTTCAGGTTGATACCCTCTGCCACCCTGATAAATTCCATATTCTCAAGGCTCAGAAAAATAATTCTCTATCAAGTCTCATTCCCATTTTGAGGACAGAAGTGTAGGAAGGAAACTGAGAGCCGCAGTAAGTGGAAAAGCCAGGATTAACCATGCAAAGAGAGCCCGATGATCCAGGTGGTTGGTGTGTAACTCACTGTCAGATAGCAGCTCTTCATCATCTGTCCTTCGATTTCCTTAATGTCTTTGTCTGGCTTTCTTTTTTTTTGAGATATAGTTGACATATAACATTAGGTAAGGTTAAGGTGTACAACGTGTTGATTTGATTCATTTGTATATTGCAACGTGATTACCGCCGTAGAGTTAGCTAACACCTCCATCGCGTCACATAATTATCATTTCATTTTGTGGTGAGAACATTTAAGATCTAGTCTCTTAGCAACTTTGAAATATATAATACAGTAGTGTTGACTATAATCACAAAGTTGTGCATTAGATCTCCAGAACTTATCCATCTTCCAACTGCAAATTTGTACCCTTTGTCCTGTATCTCCCCAATTCCCCCATCCCCAGCGCCTGGCAACTACCATTCTGCTCTCTGTTTCTGTGAGTTTGGCTTTTTTAGATTTCACATATGAATGCTATCATGCAGTATTTGTCTTTATCTGGACTTATCTCACTTAGCATAATGCCCTCCAGATCCCTCCATATTGTCACAAATGGCAGGATTTCCTTCTTTCTCATGGCTGAACAATATTCCATTGTGTGTGTGTGTATATATATATACATATTGTGTGTGTATGTGTGTGTGTGTGTATATATACACACACACACACACATATATGCACATTTCATATATATAGTGCAAATATCTTTTCAATGTTCTGTTTTCATTTCCTTTGGATATATACCCAGAAGTAGGATTGTGGGATCATATAGTAGTTCTATTTTAAATTTTTTAATTGGATAACATTATATAAATTCAGGTGTACATCATTATATTTTGACTTTTGTATACACTACATCATGTTCACCACCAAAGGTCTAGTTTCCATCTGTCACCATACAAATGTGCCCCTTTACCCCTTTTGCCCTCCCCTTACCCCTCCTCCCCTCTGGCAACCAGCAATCTACCCTCTGTATCTATGTGTTTGTTTGTTGTTGTTGTTTTTATCTTGCACATATGAGTCAAATCATATGGTATTTGTCTTCCTCTGTCTGACTTATTTTGCTTAGCAATACCCTCAAGGTCCATACATGTCACTGAAAATGGCAAGATTTCGTCTTTTCTTATGGCTGAGTAGTGTTCTATTGTATATGCGTGCTACATCTTCTTTATCTGTTCATCCGCCAGTGGGCATTTAGGTTGTTTCTAAGTCTTGGCTACTGTAAATAATGCTGCAGTGAACATAGAACTGCATGTATCTTTTCAAATTACTGTTTTCATGTTCTTTGAATAAATATCCAGAAGTAGAATAGCTGGATCATATGGTAGTTCTATTTTTAATTTTTTGAGAAATCTCCCTACCATTTTTCCATAGTGGCTATATCAATTTACGTCCCCACCAACAATGTATGAGGGTTCCCTTTTCTCCACATCCCCTCCAACACTTGTTATTTCTTGTCTTGTTAATAATTACAGCCATTCTGATTGGCATGAGGTGGTATCTCATTGTAGTTTTGATTTACATTTCTCTAATAATTGGTGATGTTGAACATCTTTTCATGTGCCTGTTGGCCATCTGTGTATCTTCTTTGGAAAAATGTCTGTTCAGATCCTCTGCCCATTTTTTAATCAGGTTGTTTGATTTTTTGTTGTTGAGTTTTATGAGTTCTTTATATATTTTGGATATTAACTCTTTATCAAATACATGATTTGCAAATATCTTCTCCAAATTGGTAGGATGTCTTTCATTTTGTTGATGGTTTCCTTTACTGGGCAGAGACTTGTAGTTTGGTGTTCTCCCATTTGTTTATTTTTTTCTTTTGTTTCCCTTGCCTGAGGAGACATCTTCAAAAAGATATTGCTAAGACTGATATCAAAGAGTGTACCGCCTATGTTTTCTTCTAGGAATTTTATGTTTCAGTTCTTACATTCAAGTCTTTAATCTATTTTGAGTTAATTTTTGTGTATGGTGTAAGACAGTGGTCTATTTTTATTCTTTTGCTTGTGGCTGTCCAGTTTTCCCAACACTATTTATTGAAGAGACTTTCTCTACTGTATGTTTTTGGCTCTTTTGTCAAAAATTAGCTGTCCATAGATGTGTGGGTTTATTTCTGTGCTCTCAATTCTATACAATTGAACTGTGTGTCTGCTTTTGTGCCAGTACCATGCTGTCCATAAATGTGTGGGTTTATAAGTTTCAAAGTACACTTTGAAAATATTTTTAATTTTTTGAGGAACCTCCATGCTGTTTTCCATAGTGACTACACCAATGTACATCCCCACCAACAGTGCACAAGAGTTGGTTCTCTTTTCTCCACAGCCTTGCCAACACTTGTTTTTTCTTATCTTCTTGACGGTAACCATTCTAATAGGTGTGAGGTGATATTTCAGTGTGGTTTTGATTTGTATTTCCCCGACAATTTGTGATGTTGAGCATCTTTTCATGTACCTGTCAGCCATTTGGATATCCTTTTTGGAGAAATGTATATTATGTTTCTCTGCCCATTTTTCAATCAGATTGTTTGTTTTTTTCATTATTGAGTTGTTTGAGTTCTTTCTTTATTTTGAACATTAGCCCCTTATCAGATATATGATTTACAAATATTTTCTCCCATTTCATAGGTTGCCTTTTCATTTTGTTGATTGTTTCTTTTACTGAGCAGAAGCTTTTTAAATTGATATAGTCCCATTTGTTGACTTTTGCTTTTGCTGCTTGTATTTTTGGTGCCATATCCAAAAAATCATTGCTGAGACCAATCTCAGGGAGCTTAGTTCTCTCAAGGATGCTTTTTGTTTTTTTGTTGGTTTTTTTTTTTTTTTGAAGACTCTGATGACATAGTTCAAAGGAAATGGAGGTAACTTGGTTAATGAAATACCATTCACCACAACAAAATGTCTGTTGCTGCATTGGTTCAACAATAGATACCAACATTTCCCAGGGGAAAGAAGTTTTATTGATCCTTCTTGAGCTCATAATGATGAGCTTTGGAGAGGAAAGAACTTCAGGGCCCTGGCATTACTACTGCTCAGTTGCAGCTTCTTCTATGGAAAACTGGAACCTGACATAGAAGCAACTGGAAACACACTTGTTTCTATTTCTCTTGGCATTTTAAATTTTTGTATTAAGATAAAGGAAATTGGGGGGCCGCCCGGTGGCGCAGCGGTTTAGTCCGCGCTTGGCAGCCCGGGGTTCGCGAGTTCGGATCCCGAGCGCCCGCCGATGCACCGCCTGTCAGCCATGCCGTGGCGGCGTCCCATATAAAGTAGAGGAAGATGGGCATGGATGTTAGCCCAGGGCGAGTCTTCCTCAGCAAAAAGGGGAGGATTGGCAACAGATGTTAGCTCAGGGCTGGTCTTCCCCACAAAAAAAAAAAAAGATAAAGGAAATTGTTATTTCATTATTTTTTTCCTACACCTTTTCCCTAAACTATGTGAGGTCTGAGGATAGAGTGGTGAGCAAAATATACATGGTCCCTGCCCTTGTGGATTTTCTAATCCAAAGGAGAAGATTGAATTAATCAAGTAAGTAAAGACAGAATCCAGTTTAAATGGGAGAGGAATCAGAGAAGTCCTCCTTGAGGAAATGGTGTTGGAGGTGAGGGACGACAGATGTCTGGGGTTGGTCAGGCAGTTAGGTTGTGCTGGGGGAAGGTTGAACCACTCTGGGCTGGGTGAGGGAGGAAAGACCTTGACCTCTTGAAAGAAGACCAGTGTTCTAGAGGATACTAGGCAAGGGATAGAGTGGCAGAAAATCATGCTGAACAGATAGGCAGTGTCAGGGTAATGCTGAATTTTGTAGGCATTGTTAAGGATTTCGGGTTTCATTCTAAGTGCAGTGGGAAGTCACTAAAGGCCTTTGAGTAGGGGAATGATAAGATATGCTTTATGTTTATAATCCCTCTGGCTGCTATGTGTGAAATGCATTGGAGAATGCGAAGAGTAGTGATAAGGATACGTACGCTATTGCGCTAGTCAGACAAGATGTGATGATGACTTGGACAAAGACATCACTGAAGACAGAGAGGAGGAGAAAAATCTGATGTGTATTTGGAGGAAACAAGTGAAAGATCTACTTGATGAGATTGTATGCAGGGAGGATGGAGAGAGTCAAGACACCTCTCAAGTTTCTGTTTGAAGAATTGTAGTGACATTTATGAGTTTAGGAGAAAAGAGCTGGTTTGTGGGTAAGGAAGGCATAAGACCCCTGAGACACATTTATGGGATAAGGAACTTGGTCGACTCACCACTTTCAGAGATAACACATTCCTGGCACAAAAGCACAGGAGGCCACCATGGCCAACGACCTCACAAGTTGGGCTTGCAGACAACTGTACTTGAGTCTCCCTTAGATGCCTTCCATCTTTTCAGCTAAAACATTTAATAACCTTTTCCAATCTCAAGGAAACTGTGAGTTAGGCAGATGATTTAAGGAAACAAAAAAGATAATTTTCCTTAAGCTAGCTCTTGTCATGTGCCTAAGAAGTAGTTTCCAGAATGAAATACTTGAGTAAGGGAACCAAATAAAGAGGCTTAAACATTTTTTTTTTCTCATTTTGAGGTGGGTTTCTACAGTGAGACCCCATTATTTCAGTTATTTTGAATTGCTAATTTTGAATGCATGTTTTCTTTCAATTATCACTTTAATATGGTCATTTAATACATAAATACCAAAGATTATATATATATATATATATATATATATGTATATATATTTTTTAAATCCTACACTACTGGGTTCCCTTGTTAGTACAAAAAAAATAATAAAGTCTTGACTATATCTGAAAATATTTAATTTTTGTATTTTGTACAGAGTCCTTCTATGATATGTAATCAAATCAAGAGATTTCACACTGTCCTATATATGACACAAATGCAATAATCTTGAAAAAGCAAATCAAAAATGCTCTGAGTTTCCTCTCAAAGTAGTATTTGAAAACTTAGAGAGCATAAGACCTATTGCCAAGTTTTCTCATGACCTAGGAACCTCCAAACAACACATTGTTTAGTCAGTTGAAATCACTGCAGTTAGAATATTCTTTAAATGAATATAAATTGCAACCATTATGTGGGTTTTGAAACGTGTTCAACATAATTTCTATACAGTCCAAAAAAACACAATGGCTTAGACCCATAAATCTAATAAACACTTAGAACTTAATGCCACTGATAGGGGCTTATCTCGTCAGGCTTGTCTACATAGCCTACTGAATGATAATCCTAATTAAAACCCTAATTATGTTTCTGCTCAGAGTATTTTTAGATAGCCTTAACATTTGATCTGTTTGGTCTAGTTTTACAGGTGGCAGAAGATTAAAAACAGGTTTTAAAATAAGATATGACTATTACATTTCTAATAATAGGTGATTATGGTCCCAGAGCCACTTTTTATTTAGTGACGCATGGAACAACACTTTGATGATGGTAATTGTCCCCACATGCCCTATCCCTACACTGGGAAAAATAGGCCACCCTTTGTAGTCAGTGCCCCTTTTCTACCATACAAACTTCAGCCTTTTCAGTTCAGGATCTTGAGTTTCTTTTATTCTTTTCCTCTAAATTACCCTACCTTTTAAATTATGCCCAAATCCTCTGGTTACATGTTCCCAGGGACACTTGTCCTGATATTACCTCCAAAGCCTTGCTGCCCTTTAATGAAAAAGTCACATGCTTTCAGGGTGGCTTCTCAATCTTCAGCGTGCATAAGACTCACCCAGGGAACTCACAAAAAATGAAAATTCCCAGGCTGCTCTCAGAGTGGTTCCACCTCTGTATGTCTTTCAGGGGTCTGGGAATCCATGTTTTAAACAAAAAGTCTCAATTGGTTTTTTGACAGACTTTGAGAAACATTGCTTTACAAGACTCATTTTTCATTTCCAAGTACACAGTTTCAAATTTTCCATCATGCTTATGGTTGTTTTCCATGAATGACAACATCCCATAATTATAAAGCATTAGACAAGTAGACAAATATAAAGTGTTATTTTTAATATTTTTCTAGGATAAACATGGCTCCACTTCAAATCAATCTGATTCTTCCTTCACTTTACAAGTTAGAAAAAAGGAAGGAAACACCAAAACTTATATAAAGGCAGGAAGAGTCTCTAGGTGAGTTCAGTTTGGCTGGACTTGAGGTAGACTGTATCTCCACCATCCCCACTCAAGAGACACACTCCGTCCCCCGGTGTTCCCTGAGGCCTTGATGATTCTGATGGAAGTGGGCCATTAACCACATCTGACAAACAAGGCACGCAGGACCCTCTGCCTCTCCATTTGCCTGACACCTTGTAAGGTCCCACAATTTTTCATCCGAGAGTCCACATGATACCCAGATCGGCTTGACAGTGTCATACATTTACGCCTTCTAAGTGGCCAATTCCCTCGTCAAAAGAAGATAATTCTAAGGGCAAGTCAGGGTTTACATTTTTTTTTTTTTTTTTTTTGGAAAGGATAAATCAGGATAGCCTTACAGCTGCCCGGGATATACGCAGCATGACTGAAGAGGATGACCTCAAGTGACACTGGTTTGTGAAGCCAAAAGTTTTGGCAGCTTAATTTAAGCCACGGTAACAGGATGTTTTAGTTTAGCACTAAACTGCACTTGAGTTCTTACCTGAGAACGAGTGCATTCTATAGGATGTGCCCTTAGTCATGGTATCTCTCGCACTCTTGTTCAGCCATTCATCAATATTTATTCACAAGCTTTTACTGAAAATCTACTATGTACTAGGTAACAAAGAGACAGAGAGTAATAAGAAGCAATCGTGGCCCTCAAGAAACAAACCCTCTAGGCAGGGAAGTATTCTATTCGAGTGTGATATGTGCTAAAATAGAAGGAAGCATGGGTTACCAACAGGTGCAGGGAAGGACAGGCAGCGAGGAGAAAGTCACCAAAGTGGGCTTTCCAAGAAAGGGTCCCTTGAACTGAATTTTGAAGGGACAAATAGAAGTTGTGCAGGGGAGATCTCTAGATCATGCTGAGTCTAGTATTTCTCTAATATGCTATGGAGAACCTTGGAAGGACTTTAGGTAAGGGGTAAATATAGTAGAATTTGGGTTCATTCATTGTTGATTTGCTTCAACAAATATTTGTTACAAATCCACTGTATGCTGGGCATTGTGCCATAGTGAACACTAAGAATATATTACTGAAGAAGACGGGAACTGTCCCCACCGTCAGGGAGCTTAAAGTTCTGATAGAAAAGGCACACAATAACCAAGTAAACAACAATAAAAGAAAAAATAGTCACAAAGTGGTATGTTCTAAAAAGAAAATAAAAATGGATACGTGAGACTAATAGAGAGTTGTTCCTTGGGTTAGAATGATTGGGGAGAGCTTCTCTTAGGACCTGATATTTAAGTTGAAGTATGGCAAGCAGCAAATTAGGATTTGGGTTTGTTTTTTTCATTTACTTCAACTAGTATTTGTTACATACCAACTTTGGAGTGATTTGGGAGAACTGGGTGAAGTGCATTCTAGGCAGAGGTAAGAAGAAGGGAAAATGCCCTGAGGTAAGAAAAAGCTTGGTCTAAGAACTGGCAAAAGACCAGACTGTCAGGCATGTGGTGGACAGACAGGGAACAGCAAGAGACGAGATGGGAAGGGTGGGCAGTGGAAAGCATGGGAGTTTTAAGTAGAGAGTGACATGCCTTGATTCATTTCTGTGAATACATTCTGACAGCTGTGTGGGAAGGAAGAGGGTGGAAGGGGTGAGGGTGAAGCAGGCAGACGACTAGCTGGGAAGCTATTTCGGCGGTGCAGGTGAGAGGTGAACACAACTCAGACAAGATAATGACCGTGGAGATGGGGAGAAGATTTAGAGTTTGCCCTGGACACAGGAGGAAGGAGGGAGCCTTGCAAAAATCACACTGCTGTTTTATGACCCAGCTGGTTAATTACCACCAGAGCCAAAGCTAGAAACCAGGTCTTCCCACTCCTTGGCACTGGTTTTTCCACTACTTGATGCAAACTCTGAAGAGTGAAAAGATCTATAAAGTCTGGGCGAATACTTTTTTTTGCTCTCAGTCAAATGACTTTGATTTGAAATGCTGTCAAGGAGTATAACACATCAGTGGCATGGATAGTCCAAGTAAAATGAAGGAGAAAAAGTGAGCAATGATTATGTACGATTTTGTATCTTCCTGTTTGTCATTCATTTATTTATTCATAGACCGTTTTATTTGGAACATATCTACCCTGATGCTTTTGTTATATAAGTATGCGCAATTAGTAAGCTCAAATATTTCCCTTTTAAGGCCCATGTGCTGAATGAAGGACAAAAGGTTGGGTGGGTTCCCAGGCAGTTCTCTGCACCAGTCTTCACAGGATGAGAAGCAAAGGAGCAGATGAAGCATGGCGGTGTTCTGTACTAATTCAAAGCACTCCAGGAGGTTTAAAGGATGGTGGGTTTTTCCTGGTTTTTCATCGTGTGGATCAGGACACCCAGACCCGAGCACACTGAGGAAGGACCATGCCCCTCTTAAGCAGTCTGGATGCTTTTACTTCCTCCATTTGCATCTGTCATCAGGCTCATCTTTTTCTACACATTTTACTCTTCCAAAGCAGTTTTACTTTCTTCTTTTCACTCTCTCTTTCTCTCTCACACACACTTGCAATAGTCCTTAACGATATATAAAGGGAGGAAAAGACAAGATAAAATGTTCCAGGGAGAAAAATGGGAGAAGACATTTGCTGTTACTATCACCACATGTAAGTGCCATTCGTTATGTATTGTTCCTTCAAATTAGTAGCTTCATCTAATTGAGCTCTGCTGCTCTCTTGAAAGCTTCTCTATCAATGTCAAAATCAAATATAGAGGGTGGAGGAAAGACTGTGTTTGGGAAGATGGTATTTTAAATTTGGATTTATCTAAAGGAAATGCCACTCTTCTTCCATCTGTCTTTGCAAGCCTTTGTTCTTAGTGTGTTACAAACTCCACTAGAGTTACTGGTTTTAACAGAAGTTCCAAGGAGAATTCTTCTTAGGAGTTAGACACATAGAGGTGGTGGGTTGGGGCTCATGGTGTGATGTGGGGGAAGCACAGATCTGGATTCAGAGTTCAAAATCTGCCACTCAATATCTTGGCAATTTGGGGTACATCATATTAGAGGTAGGTCTTAGATCCCATCTTCATTGGGTATATCAAGTCACTCCACCTCTCTAAGCCTCAACTTTATTACCTGCCATGAGGAAACCTAAAGAGCATCAACTAACCAGGCATTGATGTGAGTACCTACATCATTTAGAATCTGTAAGCTCAGGATTATTATTCCAATTTTACGATAAGGAAAGCAAGGGTCCACAAGTCAGCCTAATTTTATGACCTGGGCTCTTTCTACTACATGTGTCATCTTCCATGATTTCTACAAACAATTCACATAATATTCACTTTTTGAAAGTTCATATTTATAGTTTACACTGTAACAAACCCAAAAAGTACACTCAAATGTGTTTTATTACACAGGCTACAACATTGGAGATGTTATACTCATCACTTTCTGCAGTTGAGTTTATTCACTTTGTGTGGAAAATGTCCTAATGCTTCCCCAGCCTACCTTCTCTGCCTAATTCAAAAAATGCAGACTGCAGGGGGAGATGTTAGAAACTCATTACCTTTTGTAGTTGCTTGCCTGGTATATTAGTTATCAATTGCTGCATAACAAGTTACCCCAAATTTAGAGGCTTAAAATAACAATGCTATCTCACAGTTTCTGTAGGTCAGGAATATGGGCACAGCTTAACTGGTTCTCTGGGTCTCTTCCAAGCTGCAATCAAGGTGTTGACCAGGGCTGTAGTCATCTAAAGGCTCCACCAGGGAAGGATCTGCTTCTGAGTTCACTCACCTGGTTGTTGGCAGGGTTCAGTTCCTCGCAGGCTATTGACTGGAGGCCTCTCTCAGTTCCATGTCACATGGGTCTCCCCACTGGGCAGCTCACAAGATGGCAACTGGCTTCACAGAGCAAGCAAGCAAGAAGAGCCAGAGAAAATGAGTGCTAGCAAGACAGAAGTCCCAGTCTTTTTATAACCTTAGGTCAGAAGTGACATCTTATTGCTTTTGCCATTCTCTATTCATTAGAAGCAAGTCACGAGGTCCAGCCTATAGTCAAAGGAGGAAATTATGCACAGACATGGGCCAGGAAGCCAGGATCATTGGGGACCATCATAGAAGCAGCTTACCGCAGGTGGTGGACCAGTGTATTCCAAACACTTAGAAACCAAAACAAAATTGAGAGATGACTAGACACTGAGGATGAGAGAGATCTTGTCATCTCTAAATTCAAATTTCAAGTTTTTGCATTCGGCAGGCTAGCCTCGTTGTTTCCATTGATTCAATTAGTAATACACTTCAATTCATATCAATAAATTCATATTTATAAAATATCTCTTTATATCTGTGTGCCTATTGTGCTTCCCTGGAAGAGTTTGTTGGGTGGGAGTGAGGGAGTGGAATGTCTCTGTTTAAAAAAAAAGTATGAAATTGTCTGGACTACCTCATGCATCATGGGAAATGAGGGAATTGGACTTTTAAATTATATTGACGTTTCCTTCCAACTCTAAAATTTATTTTTCTTGTCTGTAAAATGGTCAAACTAATTCTTCTCTGACTACCTCAGAGTGCATTGGCAGAATTAAATAACTGATGATGGATATGGATGTGTTTTTTTAAAATTATGAAATGCTATTTTATAATATGCATTTTAAATTGTGTTTTTTTAAATTATAAAATGCTCTCCAACCTGGAGGTTTCTAATGCTGATCCAGTGTGCAACTCAATCCAACTGCCAGGTCCTCTGAATTGTTTTGAGGGAGGAGGGAAGGCAGTTGGAAGAAGCTCCCTGAAGGAAAAGTCAACAACATCCAATAGGCTGCAGTGATGCGTTGGTGCTTCCTGGCTCCTGAAGGAAGGCCCTGTTTCCATAGGACACTCTGTAAATGACCGGGACCCAGGGAGTGCACTTCCAGGACTTGAGTGATGGAAAGTGACTCAGAACTGGAGAGAAGGAGGTTTCCTGCAGGTAATTTGGCTAAAAATAATTTGATCATAAACGATTTAATTCAAAACAAGATGGCAGTGATGAAAATCAACTTGTCTTAGGATGAATATTTGGTTTGAATAGATGATTTCTTAAAACAAAATGAATTTTTCTCAAATGTTGTATTTTTCCTGTGTTGATAATTTGGATTCATCATCAGCCAGTTTTAAAGCTATTTACACAAACATTAATTATTTTTTGATTTTTTAAAAGAATTTATTAGTGGATAGATATATTTCTTTCTTTTTTTCCCCCTGGTTTTCTTCCTTCCAATGCATTTTCTGCCAATGAAATCATTGTACACTGTGGAGTTCATAATAGCGAAAATGTGGCAGCAATTTAAAAGCTGTTTCCAACTCCTCGAAATTACAAACAGTACAGGGCAGGAACGTTTTGCTGAAATAATTTTGAAATTAAAAATTATAAAAGTAGAAAAATTCTTGAGATGTATATATCAATTGGAGATATTTCATTTGGATCATATTAACATTTCAACCAAAGTATTGTCTTAAGTTACTTGTTTTCTTCCAAAACATATTTCAAATGTTAGCATCTTGGGGAGCCCCAGGATGCAGGGCTTCTGGCAAAGAATCAACATCTTCCCTAAGGGCAATAGCCCTGCGGACAGTGGAAAAGCATCCCCCTTGAGTAACTGCCTGGGCAGCAGGCACCAAGGAGGGCTTGGAGGAGAACTTTAAAATGTGATTTATAAATATGTGTAAGATGCCTCCTGGAAGACTATCAATTATTTAATGAGGCTTTAGGAGAAACTGGACGTCTTGCAATATGCAGGTAAGTTCAAAATAACTGAATTTAAAATGTCACTGCTAGTGGTCATTCTTGTGAGGTTTAGAGAGATCCCAATTACATAGCCCTAAGAGGTCATTATTATACTCTTGCTACCACCCTACCATTCATTTAAGATAGTGATTGTCAAGGGGGGATACAAAGATGATCCAATGAGCCTAAAATTGCTCCAAAAAATAAAGTCTATATTAAAAGAAATGATCCACTGGAGTATGGGAAAATATTTGAACTTCCATTTTTATTTATCATACATAAAAAGATGAATGAGGGCCAGCCCCAGTGACCTAGTGGTTAAGTTCAGAATGCTCTGCTTTGGTGGCCCGGGTTCAGTTCCCAGGCGTGGACCTACATCACTTGTCTATAAGTTGCCATGCTGTGGTGGTGGCTCACATACAAAAAGAGGAAGATTGGCAACAGATGTTAGTTCAGTACAAATCTTCCTCAGGAAAAAAAAGATGAATGAAATGAAATATACTAATATGTGATATAAGGATTAACACCAGCTTCCTCATTCAGTCTATACATCCAGAGGTCCCAGGTCCCCAAAGGCAGGAGAGTGAAGTCAGTTACCTACCTGAGTTCTACAAATTGTGATGTGTTGCAGTTGATGTGTGCCATAGTTAAGTGGATTGTACCATTTAATTCTAACTAAACTAATGTGCTCCCAAATATACAAGTGGTTTAAAAAAATTTCAACAAACTAAATATAGATAACATTCAATATAGTCCTAACAATGAAAGAACAAGTTATCAGTAAGGAAATTGTAGGGCTTCTCCTAATACAAACTTGTATTAGATATAAATGCAAACTTTCCTTTTGGTATAAAGGTGACATTACAACAATGAATTAAAAAACACCCACTTTTTGAAAGAAATTCTGGCTCTAGAGAGAACACTGTGAAGCAAATGTCTGCAAATGTTTTCATTGTTTTATTATTTTAGTGCTAAAAGCAATGTGTTTCACCTTAAAAATTCATAACTTAGGGGCGAGCCCAGTAGCATAGTGGTTGAGTTCAGTGCTCTCCACTTCGGTGGCCCTGGTTTGCAGGTTTGGATCCCGGGTGTGGACCTACACCACTCATCAAGCCATGCTGTGGCAGTGACCCACATACAAAATAGAGGAATGATTGGCAACAGATGTTAGCTCAGAGCCAATCTCCCTCAGAAAAAAGAAAAAAATTCATAACATACATTTAGGAAACTTGGAAACTTTTTTCTAGCATGTTTAAAAATCCTCCAAAAAAAGTTTCAGTGGTTTTCCAACCCATTTGTTAAAAATGTTAAAATGCAACAAGTTCTGATTAGTTGAAAGAACATCTGATTGACATCAGGGAAGATGGAAAATTGCTAGACACATTTCAACTACAACTTTCATATAATTACTGGGGGGATGGATAAAAGCGTGTCATGATTTAGTAGAAGCAGCTTGAGATGTATATCCTCCACTTAGAACTGCTTGCACTTTGAGGTATCTTTGCCAGCTACAACAGGCTTAAACCAAGCATGTAAACAACCCCAACTTATATCTTGAACTCCGAATCATTGTATTACAGAGTGGTAAACCAAGATTTTGAAAATTATAAAGCATGGTTAGTCTTTTTATCACTAAAATATGACTATTAACATAAGAAAATACATAATTATAAGTAAACATACCTATATTGAGGAGGATGCTAAAGTATTTTACTGGCAGGAGTGCAAAATGAAAAAGTTTTAGTACCATATATTTCAGACAATAGTGATATCCAATAAATCTGTAATCAAAATGCTAGAAAAAAGAGAACTATGGGGCCAGCCCAGTGGCGCAGCGGTTTAGTTCGCACTTGGCAGCCCGGGGTTCGCGGGTTTGGATCCCGTGCGCCTGCCGACACACTGCTTGTCAGCCATGCTGTGGCAGCGTCCCATATGAAGTAGAGGAAGATGGGCACGGATGTTAGCCCAGGGCCAGTCTTCCTCAGGAAAAAGAGGAGGATTAGCAACAGATGTTAGCTCAGGGCTGATCTTCCTCACAAAAAAAAAAAAAGAAAGAAAAGAGAACTACGACCTTTCCAAAACAGCTGATAGGTATATTAATAAAAGTTGCTTCTTCTGTGCTCACACTGCGTCTTCATGGTCATACAGATACCTGAAGTGAGAGAGATTCAGACTCCCATACAGACCTGAGGGAGACGCAGGAGGCCTTGGGCCACAAGCATCATCACCCTGCAATGGGTCATGCTCAGGCTACAGAGGAGAAATTTATTCCAAATTGGATTTAAATTCTTAGAGGTGTAGCAGAGGAGAGGGTAGTCAGTACTCAGTGGTGGTTTTGAGGTGGAGGATAAGAAGAGGACACTTAAAGATTGTTTATGAGTGTTTCTCTGGACTAAATTTGCCAAGAAAATGTATGCACTCACCATCTGACCTGAGTGGAATTAATAAATTGTTCCACCAGATGGACAACTTCCTTCCACTCTAGTCCAGGCCCATATCATGGCACACGTGGTTTCCTGCAACAGTTTCCTCCTGCTTTCTCTGATGGCATCTGCCCCAACCACTTCCCACCCTGCCCCAAAGCCCGAGAGCATCTATTCATCCATCCTGGGGACCATCACAAGTTGGATCTTCCCTAAATGCTATTCCTTTATTCTGCACATGGAACAGGCCATGTCAAATATGACTGCCAAGGCTTTCTGCCATATGGCTTCACCTTCTCTTCTGGCTTCATTTCATCTGACTTCTCAGTAACAACCCAGTCATCAAGCAGACCGGCCACTTCAACATTCCAAAGACGCATCATCCCCACTGCTCTTCTTTTCAGAAGGTTGTTTCTTGCCAAGCAAACAAAACCCACCATTTCTTCTCTTTCTATCTGAATTCTTCAATATGCCCACTTCAGATTCCATTCCTGTATGAATCTTCCCCTGTCTAGTCAAGCTTCATGGACCATTGACTCTTCCGGATTCATGTAATGCTTAAAACATGTAAGACACAATCTAGGATTCTCTTGGATTCTTTGCTGTTATTTGGTTGTATTATTCCTACTTTTTCCTATTATTGTTTACTATTATTCCTATTCCTACAATTTGAGAATAAGTAGACCATTTTTGTAACCTTTATTCTTTTATTCTTCACAGCACCTATATATAGTAGTTGATCAGCAAACACTATTGATTCGTTGATCTCTCTGGTCAAGTATAATTTCCTTTCTCTCCATCTCCATTTATCTTGTTGAGTTCACTTCCTTATCTGACACATTCTTAAGATAATTGAAATATCATCCTTTCAGCAAAGGTTAAAGGCCAAATTTCAATTCAACACCAGGCTTTGCTATTTTTGACAGTATCTCCTTCCGAGGCAGAGAGAGCTCTGATCCAGTTTGTTAAATAAATAAACAAGTAAATACGTTTTCAAATACTCTCTGGAAGCTTCATTATTCTGGAAAGAATTAACTTAAAACGTAAAAGATAACCACCATATAAACCCTTAAGTAAACATAAATTTTTATTAAGCTAGGCTTAGACATAGTTTTCAGATTTCAAATTCTGACATTATCATAAAAGTATTTATGTGTCCAACCATACTAATTAACAGTTAAAATCTTCTGATCACATTTTCATTCAAAAAGTTAATTAAAAAACATTTAGATCGGGGGCCGCCGGGTGGCGCAGCGGTTTAGTTTGCGCTTGGCAACCCGGGGTTCACGAGTTCGGATCCCGGGCGCCTGCGGACGCACTGCCTGTCCGCCATGCCGTGGCGGCGTCCCATATAAAGTGGAGGAAGATGGGCACGGATGTTAGCCCAGGGCCAGTCTTCCCCAGCAAAAAGGGGGAGGATTGGCAATGGATGTTAGCTCAGGGCTGGTCTTCCCCACAAAAAAAAAAAAAAACATTTAGATCTTGTGGATTCACCTAAGGTCCTCACTCATGAATGTATTGCTGAGTTGGCTTCTCTACTGTGAAATGCAAGGTATAGGAAACTTTAAAAATGTGTGAAATAAAAGCGCAGTTTCCATTACTAATGGATTAATCCAAACAGAATCTATTTAAGTAACCAACTTTGTTAACAGATTTTAAACAGAAACAAAATCACGTCTCTACTGAATTCTCCCTTCCTTTGGTGGGCATCACTCTTTATTTCTTAGCTAGATACAACATGTTCACAACCAAAATGAGCAGAACGGAGCTCATGTGCAATGCAAGAAAACAAATTTCGTGTTTTAGTACCACCACTATTGCACTTTTTGCCTTTGCTACTTTTCTTGACTTTTATTTTCATTCTGTGCATAGCAACTTCTTAATTAACATTTTAGATGAGAACGTCAAAAACAGGGAGATGACAGACTGCTACTATTCTTGGTCTGCTGACACTTTCCCCATGGCAGAATGACAGTCACAGCTGCAAGTCATTGCAAGGAATCTGCCTGAAATTAGTATTAAGGTTGGGTCAGAAAAACTTCAATTTTTCAAAGCAGTTTCATTGTCCTGAGCAGTACGTGACCAAAACTGAAAGCCACGCTAAGGAGAGGGTTTGTGTGTGAGCCTCTTTTGAGAGCCACAGCTAGCATGCAACGGGAAGACCACAAACCAAACTGTGCATTTCTCAAGAAACATTTACTGAGCCTCTATATCATGGCATTGTGAAGGATACAAAGAAGTGTCAAAAATGGTCTCTGCCTGCAAGCGGTTTGCAATCTTATTGGGTTAAATGAGGCGGTCCACAACTCCAACTGTATGAAGGCTCAGCATTCTCCATGTTGTCCACACCCAGCTGCACAAAAGGACACCACTTGGGTTGTTTGATAAGAAAAGGAATTGACAACTAGGCAGTTATTTATGCCAATAAAATCAGCCAACTCAGTGAACATACATACGAGGATGAGGTGGGTAAGAGAAGACTCATTCCTGGATAGCAAGTTTGGAAGGAGCCAGCATGAAGTGGTTGATTTCCATCCTCTTCACTTCGCTTTGCCTGTGTAGATAGTGAAGTCGGGTCGTGCGGTGGTCATGCCCCTGAGCCCTGAGAGCCTGAGTGTGCCAGGGCTCAATGGCTATTGCTGATGGTTTCCTGGCGACTTAGAAGTGTGAGTCTGATGGCCACACAAAAGGAGATGCTGTATGAAGAGGCAGCCTGCCGTGTTTCTTCTTAGCTTTTGCCCTTCAGATTGGATTCTTTCCTATTAGAGACACACTCATTGGCCTTTATTTTATTCTTCTGTCCATCCCTGCACTGCATGCTTGAAGTGAGAGAGATTTTCACCAGGAATCTTTTGTAACCTGCCTTAAATACACATCCACTCTGTTAGCGACAGTACCTGTTGTTTTCCCCCAAATAGAGTGATCACCAAATAATGTTTTTTGTCATAGGCAAAGATATTTGTTGCGTTTTTTTCTCTCCATGAATCTTATTTGACTGATTACCAAGATAAAACCCAGCTTAATGCTTAGGGGAATTGGATGTAATGGTTTGGCATCTAGCTTTTCCTACCACTTAAATTTCCAGAATTTTTGAAATCACCTATTCCTCTCAAAGATCTTAAAATATTTTGAGATGACAGCTGATTCTCTTTCTCTCTCTGAAGCCATCTTTGAGAGTGCTTAGAAAGAAGGTCCTATTGTTTTTAGTCGTTCCAAGATACCAAATCAGGTCACTTGATATTTTTGAGCAACCACTGGATACACTCCTGCCTGCCATATTGAAAGGAAATCCATCAAAGTGTTCTGAGGTATTAGATATAGGGAATTCACTCATCAACTCCAGCATGGGTTTAACTATGTGAGAATAAGGACCTTCTTTCACAAAGCCCACAAAACCCATCCCGGAAGTCCACTCTGGTACACGTTTTTGTGTACCGGAATGGGAAAGAGAGGCAATGCTCCACTTCACCTCAAGCTGCCTTTTAATCCTGCTCTGCCACCTGCCCTCCCACAGTTACTCCTTGCCCTTCTTAACTGTCTCTCTTCCCTCATCAAAGTTTCTTCCCTCTTCCCAGAAAGCAAAAAGCAGTAAAATGATGGCTAGGAGCCATCTCCTCAAACCATAGAGGCAGTTTTTGAGCTTGTTGCTTACTCCAGGACTACCTCCTAACTATTTGTAAAATTTGACCATTAGTGCCCATCATCTCCACCACCATGGTCCTCAGATCATCACTGTCTCTTATGTGGACTGGGCCTCAGCTTTCTAACTGGCCACCAGTTTGACAACCTCTACCTGGACTCCATTCCACAGTGGAGAGAGCTGTCAAACACACAGATGTGGTCATGCCACTCCAATGTTTAAAATCTGACAAGAGCTTCCCATTGTCTTAGGCTATGCGAAGTCCAAACTTCTCGGTGTGACCTATCACATCCTCTATAATCTGACACTTGCACACATCTACAGTCTCATCTCTCACCAGTTTCCCTCTTTTCTTCTTCCTTCTAACCACGCTGAATGTCTCCCATGCTCTCTGTCACACCTGGGCATTTGTTCATGCTTGTCCCTCTCTTTGGAATATTCTCTGCTCCTCCAACTTCGCAACACCCATCCAACTTGGCTAATTCATTATTGAACCTTCAAGGGATTTCAGTTTAAACACCACATCCTCAGTTCTAGACTACTTGACAATTTAGGATCCCTGACTCTCTGCTTTCTTATCACTCTTCCCCTTTCAAAACAATCAGCATGCTCACTACAATTGTATGCCTAGGAACTTCCCTTCTAGACCAGGGGTCAGCAAACTATGACCTGCAAGCCAAATCTGGACCTCCACCTGTTTTTGTAATAAAATTTCACTGGAACACAGCCATGCTACTTTCACACTACAATGGCAGAGTTGAGTAGTCACAAAAGGGACCACAAAATATTTACTATCTGTCCCTTTACAAAAACAAATGTTTGCTAACACCTGTTCTAGACTATTAGCTCCCTGATTTCAGCGACTGTGTCTGTCTTGAGTATCACTGTATCCTCAGTACCTAACACAGTACCCAGAGGTTATTTATTTTAACAATAAATATTTGTCAAATGAAAGAAAAAAAGAATAAATGAAGTGGTATGCTCAGGACTTGATGAAAACCACAGGGACTCTTGTTTTGCCCCATCCCGAGAAGGACATTAGTTAAACAAAGTAGAGAAGTGACAAGAATATGGATGCCCTCATTCTTGCTGTGGTTTTAACTGTTAGTTTGGGGAGGTCTAAGGGAGATTTAGGCTTTCTATCTCCCCAAATCTACTCTTGTCCCCACCTCCCACCCACCCCTTCCTGCAGCCTACCGCCCCTTTTAGCTTCCTTAATCACTCCTTCAGAGAATTCCTCTGTTCAGTACTTAGCTTACCACAGATATTTAATAAACACACGTTGCATGAATTTAAAAGTCCACAATGGTTCCCCGGTGGTCTTCATGTCTAGTCCCAGGTCCTCTTTGTGATTCCCCAGGCCCTCCAGGCTGCACCTAGTCATTTGTCTTGGTGTCACAGGTTTTTTTTCTCTCCATTCCTTTCCAAATACCCACCCTGCTTAAGGTCACGCTGATGCTTTTGCTGTATAGTATCTCCCATAAGATTCAGCAGAGCCTTCAAGGTTCTTTTACAGAGGAGTCACCCCAAGGAGCCAAGCCAATTAGAGTGAACTGAGTCAACAAGCAAAGCACTCAGGAGACCCCTCTGGGTCTCTGCTGACTGAGCCAACTTCTGTTGATACCTGATTACATGCTCTGCCTTCTGACCCAGTTCTCACCCTGGACTTTGGGAGTCTGACTCCCTTGTAGTGTTTTTTAGTGTCTTCTGGAATGGGCACCTATTATTAGCCCTGCTACCCTCTCACCGCAGACAACTGCCCACTCCACTATCTCCTGTGATAGCTCCCTCCATGAATGCCAACTGCGATCACACCACGTCTAGATTCCATCCCTTCCTAAATATTCAATCTACATCCCACCTCCTCTGTGAAGACTTCCTGATCTACACCAAACTATTTCAGGCAGCACTTGGTGTCACTTGATGGGAAACTGAGAGGATCTGGTGTCAGAGAATGGAAAATGAGACTCCAAGCTAGGTAGGAAGAAAATCCATCCATACCATTGGCCTCAAACCACAGAAACAGTGTTGAGCCTTTTGCTTACTCTAGCGATGTCTCAGGTCTGTTGAAGGCAAATAGGACACAAGGGAAGGGAACAGGGAGTCTGTTACTAGAGTGATAGTTTCCTAAGAGAGACCATAAAGTCTAATCTGTATCTCAATGCTACTCCAATCTCAGTGGTGTTTCATGGCAAAACATGCGACACATGTGATGAAGGCAAAAGTATATTGGAATATCTTAGTTAAGAAATTAAAAGAGGGAAAATTCACCTATTATTTAAAGGAGGTATTCTGGAATGATGGTGGTGTCTTTGCAAAAGTTTTAGTGTCAATAGCATGTCACAAAAGACTAAACGAGAGAGAGAGAATGTCTATTTGATCATCCTGTTTGGTGTTGGGGAATGAATCTTCTGAGAAAGGCTGAGAGAGCCAGCTGGAGGAGTGTGAATTGGAAGCTGCCCCTGGAAAGGGGAGCCAACAGATTTCCTGGCACTAGTGCAGGCTACAGCTGGAGTGGATTCCAGTCAATCACAGATACTGAGTGCCTACTATGCATGTGACATTGAGATGATGCCAGAAAACAAAGCAGGTGTGGCACCTATCCTCATTGAGCTTTCCATCTAGATGATGAAAATTGAACCTATCCACAATGTGACAAAGGAGAAATTTTGTCCCTGTCAGGGGGCTTGCAGTAATGGATTGATCCTGCCACACAGTGCAGACAAAGAAGCATCCTCTATCAGCATTAGAGTGCAAGAGGGGTGCGGCCAAGACCCCCCAGTAAGGTCCTAGCATCACTTGACAATGGAGGAACACTCTTGAGAAGACGAAGTTTTGTGAGATGTGGCCAGGATTCCTCCCTCAGCTTAATCAGAAGAAGGGCTCCACTGGAAAGGCGATTTTGCAAGTCAGATGGAGAGCAGAGCACAATGCTTGCTTTGCTACACCCAGGCTCAAGTGGGAGGAAGGAAATACCTGTTTTACTAGCACAGTGCTTGGCACACAGAAGACACATGATAGGTGCTGCCATTTCCCCTCAATTCTATACAACTCTATTAAAGATTCTTTTTATTAAACTTATGGTAATTTAGGCAGGACGTGGGTGACAATGCATGACAGTATAAAACACCTCTGGAGAATGTTAAAAATATTAAGACATGATAAAATCCAATGGTGTCCCCACTGGATAGTTTGGATAAGGAAAGTTTAGAGAGAGGATGGACACTCCCATATTGAGTACATTGTTTAAGAACTTTTCACAAGCTGACCCTGACTTTGAGGGAATAGAAGAAAAATAACAGCATTCTAAATCTGAGAAGCCCTAATCTGAGAAGAGGAATTCTGGCTCCCGTGAGTGATGCCATCTGAACAATAATGCTGGAAAATCCAGATGGCCTGATTTTGGATGGCAGGCAGGGGGGCAGATCCCAGTACCTCAGACTTTAAGGTAACAAAATCTGTGATGAAAGACTGGAAAGAACTAACTATAATGCATTTGTGTCAACGTGGCCGATGAGTGTGACGATCACAAAATCCCTGCAGAAGGAGTCCAAGGAGATCCCTCTCAAACACCACAAGGGAGAAGTCTGTGTTCCTGCATTGTTGTCCAACTCCTGGGACATTTTGTTAGTGGCATCTACGCCTTCTCCAACAGTGACGGGCTCTGTGTGCTAATAATGTAGCTTAAGGAAAAATGTAAAATGAATTTCTGGGTTTTTTTAAACAAAACTTGAAAATAATCTTATCTCAAACTGTGCAGTCATCAGAATACTGGTCTTTATCAAGGAAGTACAAAGTCTGCTGGGCACCTCTGGGATTCTTGGGTGTCTGCTCCTAGGCTGAGTGCATTTCTGTGTTCTGCAGGATTCTTCCCTCTTCTCTGGCATCAGTCTTCCCTTTCTTCCCACAGATAGCATCTCTCTCTTTGTCTTGAGAGCATATTCAGGTTTGAGTTCTGGACTGGGAGGCCATTTGGCAGGGAGCCGGCCTCGCTCCCCTCTGGCCTCTGTAGCTTCTTTCTTCCCTTTGCCTCTGTGGGGCCTGGTGGCAGTAGGGTGGCTTCCCAGGGCTCTGGATTCAGAGGGGGCAGCTGTCAGAGATTTTTATTCTGTCTTCCCTTTTTCACACTCGATGCATATGCATTGATGGTTAACTAGATTGAGCTCTGGGCAGGAAAAGCTGAAGAGGTTTGCTGCAGAGTTCTGGTGTCCCTTCCCTTTTCCGTTCAGAGACCAGAAGCTGGGGGAGAGATTTTAGAGCTGGATTAAAAATTGCCCACAGGCTGCTGAGGAGCGACATGCCCCCTGTCTGGGCCCCGTATTTCCTGCAGAGAGCGGCTGCTGTATTCTGGCTACTTAAGGTGATGTTCTAGTATCTAAGGTAATGGCTTTACCCAATCTTCCTCTCTTGTTCCCAAGACAACCCATGACTGCAGGCTGCCTTGGGATTTTTTTGAGTGCATAGATCATTAAGCTTGTTTCCTAGTAGGGAAGACAAATTCTCTTGAGTGGGCAAGGGCCAGGAAGCTGCCCAGAACTCTGGCCCCTGTGGTGAGTTCAGAAGGAACCACGGACTGATCACTGCCTCCAACAGAACGTTCCCTGGTCTCTGAGGCTGTGCATCTTCGTGTTCTCAGTTCTGCCCAGCTTGGTCCTCAGTCTTGTCTCTCTAGTCCCCTGGGATTATCTTCCAACCTGCCATCCGGAGGTATCCACCCGTGGCTTTTCCAGCCCAAGCCCCGCCCCCCACACCATCCCCCCATCGATTATCAGTCCCCTCCCTGATGTTATCTCTGCAGGAAATCAAAACACCATGTGTGTGAACATAAAATTCTGTCATTTATTTATGCTGCAGACTTCAGGAAGGAAAAAAAATCACAGCTCTCTTTCCATTAAAAAAAAAAATTGGCACAACGTTCAAGCATCGGTGGCCTTAAGTCAGCCTGTTGTTAACAGCCAGGAAATGCCTGACCCAAAGGTCCTCACTGCTATTATAAACTGTGAAAATTATAAAAATGGAAATAAAAAATAAAGTAATTACCTCTTCATGTGTTAAAAAGTTAAGTTGAATGGCCCGTTGCCATGGAGATGACTTCCTGTTTACGGCGCTGGTCTTCCCTCGCAGTTAAAGACCCGTCACCAGCCAATGGGATAACAGCATTTAGCTTCCCATATTCCATTAGCGTTTGTCATAGTAACTCCATGCAGGCTATAATTTACCGGACAGTAAAATTTGGTAAATTGTATTTTCAGATGTATTAGTGGGTTTTAATTTTTATTCATTTTATAAAATTACCATGATCCCCCAAAGCACTACTTTATATTTTGAGGGGGGAGGACCCTATATTTAAAATATCCTAGTTCCCTCTTTTAAAAACCGGACACTATCTTTCCGCTGCTGCAAAAGGACTCCCGTGGTTACGAGGCCTTCTCATCTCCTCATTGCTTTTAAGGACGGCTGTATTGTTACCAATAGTAATATTACCGATAGTATTCACACTAACAATAGCAAGAACCAAAGCTGCCTTTCCTGTTCACTATGTATCAGTTCTTTGGGCTTTTTTACTTGAAAGATCTCAGGATTCTAAAATAAACAACTCAGTGCATGATAATACATAAAATTATTTGAAAACCAAGGAATTCTTGGTCTAAATGTAAAAAATAAAACCTAATACAAAGGTATCTAATGACTCTTGGAAGATAGAACCACAGATTTGACTAACAGTCTTTAGAAGAAGATGTGTTGACTTGGTAAAAGTTTGAGGCACCATGGAAATATAAAATGTGGAGATAAAAGGGAAAGGGAATGGTCTGCTTTCTCGGGCTGATAGGAAGGCAGCTTGAAGAGGTTTGACCAAAAGCTGCCAAGTGCTCGTGTTACATAGTTGACCCCAAACTACAGCTCCAGGAGCACATCCCTCTTAGTCGCTTTCTGTCTCCTTCTTGATGGCCCTGCCTGTGCCTCTGACAAAGCTCCAAGCTTTCATTTACCCCCTCTGCTTTCCCACCATTCCCCTCCCAGCCCAGTACGCCCAACGGCTCTCACCCTAGCCTTCTCAGACCTGGCCTTCCTGCCCCTCCCTTGCCACCCACCTGTCCTTCACAGCTAGCCCTGGCAACAACGGTGGCAACAACGGTGGCTCTAGACACACCTCGCCCGGCAGGCATAAAATATTAGTGACAAAATGAAACAGAGACAGCTCATGGCACGACATACAATATGCTTGAACTTTGTGCTCAAATAACTACAACTTTTTTTTTTTTGAGGAAGATTGGGCCTGGGCTAACATCTGTTGCCAATCTTCCTCCTTTTTTTTTTTTCACTTTTTTCTCCCCAAAGCCCCAGTAGATAGTTGTAAGTCATAGTTGTGCATCCTTCTAGTTGCTCTATGTGGGATGCTTCCTCAGCATGGCTTGGTGAGCGGTGCATCGTCTGTGCCCAGGATCCAAACTGCGTGAACTTAACCACTGTGCCACCGGGACAGCCCCTTCTTTTGCCTTTTTAAAAGAGTTTTAATTAGCAATAGATATGGATTCAACATTAAAAATTAAAATTGTGGAGGCCAGCCCTATGGCGTAGTGGTTGAGTTTGGTGTGCTCTGCTTCAGCCCAGGGTTTGGATCCTGGGTGTGGACCTACACCACTCATCAGCCATGCTGTGGTGATGACCCACATACAAAGAAGAAGAAGACTGGCACAGATGTTAGCTCAAGGCTAATCTTCCTCAAGCGAAAAAAGAGGAAGATTGACAATGGCTGTTAGCTCAGGGAGAATCTTCCTCAGCAAAAAAAAAAAAAAAATTGAAATTGTGAAGTGTAATTTTAAAGTACCGTTGACTTGTGTCCACCCTGGGCACTCACACATTATGGAGGTCCTATAGTTTATTGTGTCCTTATTTAGTTCTTCCTCCTGCCTCAATTGCACTTTGAAGACAGCAATCCTATTTTATTGACCCTTCTATCTCCCATAGTTTCTACCACAGGGTCTTGGGCAGAGCACAAACTGGATATTAATTTATTAAAGGAATATTTGGGATCTAAACAAAATCAAGAAGTGCGTTTTTTTCCATTAACCTCTATTGCATCTTATTCTCTTTGTATGAAGCCTCTTTAGCACTTTGTGTTTGTGAATAAGCTTGTGGTACATGATTTCATGAGTTGTATTGGGGTTGGAAGGTGGGTGTGAAAGGAGGTGTGCCATCATTTAAGTAGGTCTGAAAAATTGTCTGAAAACTCCTAAACTAAAGGCAAAATGAGCTTTGCTTTTGTTTTGAAATAGAGTTCAAGAAAAGGGGATGCACTGCTATTGGACAGAGTTGCACCTGCATTAGTGGTGGGGTTGAACTTTGTCAGATATATTGGGAACAGGTGTGTTCAAATGAAGGATGCCCCATTAGAGCTGTAGCATTTGGGGGCTGTGTATGTTTGAGGTATGGATATTTTTAAAAGTCAGCCCTTGAAACTACGGCTGAAAGATGCATATAGTTCTATTGTATGTTTTCTAGAATAAAACCCAATTCATTACCAAATGCCAATCCTACTTTCTTAAGGTGAAATAATATGTGCATTTTTATCATCATTGCCATTTGTGGAATAAAAGGATTCCCTGGCATTGATTGGCAGGTGGAAGAATCTTGGTTTCTTCACTTTGGAAAGCATAGAGGGGAGAGGTAGAGGGGAGATGTGCCCTATGGCATGGGCTCGGCAGTGCCTTTGAAGTCAAAGTGGACACTCTGTCACGAAGGTCAGGAGCCAAGATGGTGAGAAGGCATGATCAGATGGCACACGAAGGCCAGAGACATATCCTGGAGACAGGATCTTGGCTATTGATATCACTATCTCCCGCCACTATGAGAGTCTAAGGAATGCCCACATTGATGCCTGGGGAATTAGAATTAGGAGTCATCATTCTATTCATTACTTCACATAATTGCTTCCATTTCTATCTGCTTTGATTCTTGGCCTTAGCCTTGGCCAAAACTTTCGGGAAACTTCTGTTTTTAACAGCTTATATTATTCACCTGTCCTCAGCAAATTACATGAAAAGTATTGAAAAGCAGTGAACTTCTGCCTTCCCAAAGAGGAAGGAGCTGGAGATTTTCATTGTGTTGCTCTGAAAAACAAGATGATGCACAACATCCTTATCTGTCTGACACATGCCAAGCAGCGGTAGGTGATGTTAACAGAAAAGTCAGATGTGTCGGCCTCTAAAGAGACAGATCACACCAGCAGCCATATTTCATGAAAACTCACTTTCCCAGTCTCTAAATGCTAAATGGTCAAGCACTTCTATTCTGGAAAAAAAGTGATAAATGCGTGTGTAAGATTTTTTTTTTCTGTATCCAGGTTTGACGTTAGTCATCTGTTCTGATTCACACAGAAACTCTGGGGCAACCGTGGGATGCATTTAATGTGCTGGGTGTTGAGTTTAATCTGACACACAGAATTTTTTAATGGTGCAATTTTGGACAGGTTCATCAGGCATGAGGCTTTACATATGAGGAAAGAGAGCTGTGGAGATGTGAAATCAGAAACTATTGTGGCGACATGAGCATCCAGGTGAGGAGGTCGCTTCTCAGCAGGGCCTATAGAAACAAAGGCAACACCTGATAGAGGCTGGACCAGTTCATTAAGGGAAAATTGTCATTGTCATCGTTATCATCATCATCAAACTCTTGGTGAGCTCCTGTATAGAACCCCTTACTCCCGGCTAGGAATGTGTGGGAGGGGTCTCTGGCTCAAGCTTCCCCCCAGAATTCCTCAGTGAGTCTAGCCTTCCACTCCCCACCAACCCCAAACCAAGTTACTCTCTCTCCTTATCGAATCGCTTAGCACGGCACTGTCCAATGGAAACTGATGTGAGCCACAAACGTAGGCAATCTTAAATTTCTTTTAAATAAAGAAGAAACAAGTGGTATTAATTTTAATAATATTTTATTTAACCCAATGCATTCAAACTATAATTTCAACATTTGATTGATATAAAAAATGTTGAGCTATTTTACATTCTTTTCTTTCACACTAAGTCATTGAGATCCAGCGTGTATCTTGCTCTTTGTGTCTCTCCGTTTGAACTAGTCACATTTCAAGCACTCAATAACCACATGTGGCTCGTGGCTACATACTGAACAGCGCAGATATAACTGCTCCGAGCATCATTCTCATGGGTGACTAGTACGTTGTCTTTAGGAGCTTAACCAGCTTTTTTGTCCCTGTGGCTGCATCTCCAAGGTCTCCTGTGACCACCTACCCTCTAATCAGCTCCCAGGGCTCTGAGCTGCAGGACAGCTTAGCACCACCTTTCTGCGCTCCACCTCTAGAGGGCAGCTCTGAAAGTGTCCCTGTGAGCCCTCTAGTGACTGCTATCAGAATGTACAGGACTGTGCAAAAACAACTCTTCAGGAACTTAAAAAAACAATCCACTAGAGTACCATACAGGAGCGTTATGAGTCTCACATCTCCAAGTAACTCTTTCCAGCCATTGCCTGGAGCAGGACCCAGCCGCACGGACTTCGTCCTTGAGCAAGGCAGCTGTACTCCATGGAGAGCTCTTCAGAAGCACTGCAGTATAAAGCTCATCACCCTTTTATGCCACCAGCGGAATTCTGCTGTCTGGAATTCACACCATCTAAGCAGTGGGTTCTTCTTCATTTGCCCTCCCCCTTCCCTGTGCCCCTCAGGGCATAACTACCTCAAGTTTACTTCACCCCTTTCTCCTGCCTAAGGGAACCCCCGCTTTGGGCTGGTATCTACCTCTTTTCTCAGAGCTCATGGGCCTCAGGGAAGCTGCCCAACCCCAGGTCCAGGAGCAGACCTTGTTGGTCTTGGGAGAGCCCCATCCCCCTTGCCATTAGTTGGTTGAGACGCCAGGACTAAGCCAATCAATTCACGAAGTTCCCTGGACTGATGGAATTTGGGTCCATTAGATACTAGGGTAAGTATGATGAGAGCTTCTGGGTAAGAAATTTCCTCTCTCTTAAGACTGAGCCACTGGAAAGGACAGCTGTTTTCTCTTCCTCTGGACACTGCAGTGTGTGGATGTGAAGTCAGGAACTGCTACAGCTATTTCTGCAGCCACGAGGGAAGCTGCATGGGATGAAGCCAACACACAGATAAAGGAACAGCCTGAGGAACTGTGGGGAAACGGAGTTGGAGTCACTGAAGTAAACTGACTCTGAAGCCCACCCTTCTACACTTCTGGTTACATATTCAATAAATTTCCTATTGTTTAGACAGTCTGTGCAGGTCGTCCATGACTTATATAGTAGGAGTCTTCCCGACTGAAATAGGAACCAACACAAATCGGATTGTAGGAACTTGGGAAGTTCCTACATGATCTACAGCTCCCGAGAGCAAGTGAGCAAATGAAACATCTTGGAATTGTGTATATATAAACACACAGAGAGAGAGAGAGAGAGAGAGAGAGAGAGAGAGAGAGAGAGAGAGAGAGAAGGGGCAGGCTAATGTCCTATGCCCCTAAAGTTAGTGTTGATTTATTGGATATATGCCAAATTGGGCAACCTAAGGTAAGCAAAATGGAGTATCTTCCTCTTTCTCCTAGGATGAGAACACAGATTCAGTCTGATATTTAACCAGAACCATTCTAAAAAATTAGAGATCCCAGCCACTCAACAGACTGAGATTTCTATTAGAAATTGGAAGAAATAGTAACATTGAAATAATGAGTCTCGGGGAACTTTTCTGTCAAAAGGACTTTCTCGAGTCCCTCGGTGCAGGTGGCATGATGAATTCTGTTCTGCAGAGGGCCGTCTCAGTTGGGCCCAGCAGGAAGATGATGGGACAAATCCACAAGTCCCACCTTGCAGCCTCACTGTACGGCAAGTCCCAGGCTCTACCCCGCCTGCCCTGGCAGCTGCTTCAAAACCTCATGTCTGTGACGAGGGGATTGGGGGCAGCTGGCTCAGCCCAGAGTCACCTCTGAGACTGGAAAAGCGCTCTTGGTCCTGACCTTGTGAGAATGATTGTCTCCCCTACCAATTCATCTGACCTAACAAGACCTGGGTCCGCTGTAGCTCTGTTCATTTCCTGAGGGTTCCTTTTTGGCCTGTCCCATGAGAATTGTTCCATTTCTTCTCCATGATGGGCAAGCCCCCCCTTCCAACCTCCCCTTTCACTCTGGTCGGAGACTTGTCCTCCTGCATTCTGTAACAACACAGAAACCATCCAGGGCACATCTGCACAACCTCTACCCACCATCTCTGGAAGGTAGAGATATCATTGTTTTTTGGGGTTTTTTTAACATCACTCACTTCAGAGGAAGTCTCTTACATTTGCCAATATTGCCTTGTCCTTAAATTTCAATTTAACCAAATCTTTAGCCTTTGGCTTCTTCCTTCTCTAGCAGCTTGTCTAAGAAAGATAATTATCACAGAGGTTATAAGTCTGAGACTCTAGACCATACTTCCTGCCTTTGAATCCCGGCTTTGCCAGTTACTAGCTGGGTGACCTTGGGAAATTTAACCTAGTTAGTTTCCTTTTCTAACCCATAGGGATAATATTTCTGATACCAAGAGAGTCAAAGTAGTTGATACATGTAAAGCATTTAAAACATTCAGTGCGTTACGGGTTAAAACATAATCTTTTGCATAATAAGCACTCAATAAATGTGGTTGTTATGAAGGCTATTTCATGAGGAACTTAAAGTGTTGCTTCTCATGTCATAATACCTCAATAACTGTCAGCTGCTGTGTTACTGTTGTTACCACCATCGTAGTCATGCTGTTCCTCCTGACCGTCTCAACCAAATGGCGGATGGAGGACTTGGAAAGGGAACAGAATGGATCTATGATCACCCAGATCTGCATTCAAATATTATCTCTGTCACTTACAAGTGCGTGACCTTTGTCGAGTCATTTATAGATTCTGACTCTCAGTTTTCCCATCCGGAGAATGGACTTAAGAACATCTACATGGAAGAGTTTGGGTGAAGATGAGTAATACTTGCTGTGAAACACACGGCCCTTAGTGGATGTGCAAAACCATCACCATCATCCTGACCTTCCCGTGAGCACTTCTGATTCAACGAGTCAGTGAGGGAGGATGCCATGTTGTTGACTAATATATAGTTTGGATTATCAACTGCTTTCATTTATCCGTGGCAATGCTGACTCTGTCTACACATTAATGGAGACAACTGCATAAATATCAATTCTGTAGAATGTCCGTTCTAATAAAGGTACGCCTTTCTTATTTTCAGTTTGTATCCAAAATTGCAACACTAGAACCCCCGCACATTTGTAAAAAGAAAAAAAAAAACCGACACAAGTAAATGTAAATGTTTCTAACAATCAGCTGAAAATGCACAATGCCAATATAAATGGTTACGACAGGCTGAAGACTGGGCCTATCAGCAACAAATTGGCTGGATTTGCCAATTAGTCACATTTTTCCCACTCAGAGCTCTTATTTGGTTATTTAGGTATTATGGACAAGTCCCCCCCACCACCACCAAACATGCTCGCACGTGCACACATATGCTCACACACACACACCACACACACTGTGCTGGGTGTAGTGGAGTTCTTTCTCTGTTTGGCAGACAAGTCTTAAACACCTACTGTCCTCACCGGCTATAGGTCATTGGCCCCTCTTACACATCACCTTAACAACAGGACGGGGTGACCCATTGTACTTGCCCTGTTTGAACAAGAAGTCAGGAGGCATTGCAGGGAAATGCAGTGAGCTTAGAGGTCCCATGCACTTGAGTTCAAACAATTCTATATTGCATTTCAAAGTACTTTTTATTTTCAGAGCTTGCGAGTCTTTGAAAACCTATGCATATTTTTAAACAATTCATTATTGCTGTTAAGAAAAGAGATTTTCCCAAGGAGCTGCAAATACCAATCATACATGGTAAGCAAATACAAAGACCCAAAGAAGCAACCCAAAATGAGCCCTCATCCTGAAAGGAGAGATATCAGAGTTGCACTGGACATTGCAAATGATATCCTTGTGTGTTAAAAACCATTTGGGAGGCTTGATGAGTTTTTCCTCCAAGATTTGTTTTTGAAGAGGTCCTCTTATTTTAAGAGCTTTTTATCACACGAGACAAGAATAGATGAGACACGTTCTGCTTTCCTGGAACAAGTTGTAAATTGACAGTGAGGGATAAGCTGACCCAGTGGTATTTGAGGCTAGACAAATGTTCCAATTGCTGTTTTCCAGTGTTCGGGTTTTTATAAACCAAAAACATGTTTTGCCCTAAGCTCTTTCCCCGGGATTTTAACAAGTCATGTGTATTTGAAGGGAAATTGAATCCATATGTGTCTAATCTATTTACACTTAAATCATTACAGTGTTGTTTTGTAAGATTATTTAGGTGACCAGAAAACCTTTTGAGCATCTTTAGAACTCTGCTTCTCATACCGCAGAAGTCCTTATTCTATAAAGAGGTCACATTTGCCCATAGGCCCTATAGCCTGACCTTATTATACGCTCATAAACCAGATCCCTGAGACCATTCTTATTTAATGGGTCGATACCACATGATTTCCCAGTTCCAAGAAAGGAAATAAGCCCGTACACGTGCTACCAAGAAAACAAATGACTCCAAAGGCCCTTAGATAGCAACAACTATGTTTTGTCCAATATTAGGATGAGATAACAGTAGATGAACTAAGAATAAAAATATACCCTATGGACACAAAATAGAAGGATAATTGAAAGCTTGAAATAGATCCAAAATAGTGCTTGGGATTATCAGAAGTACTGAAGGATAGGAGACAAAAGAAATCCTACCCAGTACGCCACAGAATGAATCAAGCTCCTGAAAGGCTTGTTCCCACAGGTTCTTGCAATGATAGTTTTAAAAATCACAATTGTAGGGGGAGAGAAACCTAGGCAGGTTATTGCATCACACTTTGCAAAGACGGTATTTTATGTAGGGCTGATGCAGAAATAAATAACAGTTATTAATTCTAAGGTACCCTGCAAAGACTTGCCAGAGCTTCCCTTTGGAACTTCTACTGGACATTCATAATAGGGATCCATTATCTTGACCATGTCAAGGCAAAAGAAGATGTCGGGAGCAAGTTCACATTTTCAATATTCCAGTGAAATTATTCCTGTGAGCAAGACTAAGTCCGGTTACAACTCTTAATATACCACATTATAAAAACTAAAATCAACTAATGGTTGCCGACTCTATACCTAGAGAATTTTTCTATAAAAGCTTTCTAAAATCCACCAAGTTTAATAAAAAACAGTCATTCAGGGAGTTTTGTCTTTTAATGGCCGCTGACAACTCACAGGATGTCCCAGGGTCTCTCTGAACAAATGCTGTGGATCTAGATAAGACATATGCACAGAGCTGGACTCGGGGGAGCTTGGTTCCTGGCCAGACTAACTAGGAAACATTGGCCAGAACCTAGAATGATCTCTAGTTTTATGCAGCTGCCCTTTTCTGATTATCAGCAAGACATTCAGTGCTAAACACATTTAGAGAGAACAGTAGGTAAGAGGTTAACACACAGACACACACACACTGTAGAGTTGTCATTTCCTCACCACATCAGAAACCACATTTCAACTAACTGCATTCTGGTACAAAAATGCCAATGTCTGCTAGAGTGAAACCTTAGCGCTCCTAACCCCGACAAGAGGTAGAGGGGCAGAGTCTAACAGCTGATGGGTAACAACCACATGCCAGTCTTGGAGCAACCCCTTTATATACAACTAGCTGTCAAAATAATCCTATGTGGGAGGGAAAACAAACATATTATGTGTCTTCTCCGTTGATGACTTGACATAGATTAATTAGGTCATTTAATCCACCCAAAGAGCCTGGACTGATGTTTTGAAGCTTTCTTTTTCACTCTCCAATGTATTACAGATTTTCATAATAAATATGTCAAATATTCTACAACATTTTAATGGTTACATAGTATTGCACTGAATAAATATACTATAATTTATTTAATAGTCTCTTATTATTGAACATTTATGAAATTTCTAATGTTTTGCTCTTGTAGATAATGCAACAATAAACTCCTTTTTAAATAAGTTTTTGTTCACCTCTATAACAATTTTATCAAACTATATTACTAGAAACAAATATCTGGGTCAAAAAGTTAGCACATTTTAAAGAGTTTTGATTCACATATCAAATCGTTTCCTGATATATGGAATCACTTTCTATTCCCTGCCCAGAGTGTATAAATTCTCTTATAAGACTATGATCCCCTTTGGGTCTGTGATTAAAACCACTTCCTTATTACTATACGTTACTACTCATTATTACCTCAATACTACTCATTATTACACAACTTTTGTTAATTTGTGTTTTTCTCCTTTTTTTTTTTTTTTTGTGTGAGGGAGATTGGCCCTGAGCTTACTCTGTTCCCATCTTCCTCCATTTTGTATGTGGGACGCCAGCACAGCATGGCTTGATGAGCAGCGCATCAGTCTGTGCCCGGGATTTGAACCTGTGAACCCCAGGCCGCTGAAGCGAAGCACGTAAACCCAACCACTACGCCACTGGGCCAGCCCCCTGTTTCACTCCTTTTTAAAATTGTAATTGCCAGAAGTTTGTCTAATTCATTGGCTTGTTTGTTTTTTGACTCAAAAACATTCAACTCTTAGATTTATCAACTGTAATATTTTTCACTTTTTGCTTTCATTTGTTTTTTACTTTTATCTCTAAAATTTCCTTTTTATTTGAGTTAATTTTTTTTTAATTTTCTTATTAAAGGAGTAGAATGTTTGTGGTTTTTCAATTCTCATTTAATAATGGAAATATCTGAGGTTGTGATTGGGTCCTAAACACTGATTTGATCACATCCTGTAGGTTTTGATATGTAATATTTACATTTTCAAACAGACTGCAGTTGCAATTTGATTATTTCTTTGAGTCAATAATGAGTTAGAAGAGCAATTTTAATGTCCAAGCAGCCAGAGGGTTTTGTTTTGTTTTTAACTTCTATTACTAATTTCTGGTATTACTTTATGATAGTCTGAGAATTGGGTCTATACATCCTATTTCAACTCTTAGGAATTGATTGACTTTTTGGGTAGCAATTTTCAACCTGTTGTTTTTATTGTTTGACCAATGCAACACTTAAAAAAAATTAAACTTTGGTTGAAACCACAATATTTGAAAAGATAAAAAGCAGAACATTTTGGTTGGATGGAGAAGTGGGAGGCCTAGAGACCTATAGTAATTACGGTCCCTTGATTTTGACCAAGGCAACCTCAAGGATCTCTTGAAAACCCATGGCTTTGCATATTTACATAGCATAATTTGTTTTAGTACTTAACCAGTAGATGTGTTTCCCGGATCCTTGAAAAGAAGGCAAATTATCTTTTCATACAGATTTACATATTGTTGTTAACTCAAGGTTATCAGTAATAATTCAAACAATCTATGTCCTTATTTAAATGTCAGAATGCTTTTCTATGCCCTCTATGTTTATTTTATTTTCTATTTTATTTTTTATCTCTCTTCATTTTCCTGGAAACTTTGGAAGAACTTCTTAAGTTTATCTTCTATGTTATTGATTAGACTTTCTATGTTACCAATTCTAATTTTTTACAATTTGCAAGGAAGATTTTAATTCCATCATTGCATTTTAATTTGATATGTGCTAGGCACTATTGTAATTACTTTAATCTTTGCAATAATTCAATGAAATAGATACTACTTTTGTCTCCATTTTATGGATGAGGAAATCAAGACTCAGTAAGGTCAAGTGACTTGTCCAAGGTCACACAGCTAATAAGACACAGAGCTAGGTTTTGACAGATTTGATTCCAGAGTCCTTCATTATGAACTATGCTTTCTTAGACATAGTTTATGACTTTATAATAAGTCATTTTCACATTGTTCTATTTTGTTCTCTAATTGTTGTTTCTATTTGTTGTTCTAATTGTTGTTTTTATTGTTCATATTTCTTTCTTGCTTGCTTTTTTTTTTTTTGGTGAGGAAGATTGGCCCCAAGCTAGCATCTGTTGCAAGTTTTCCTCTATTTTGTATGTGGGATGCCACCACAGCATGGCTTGAAGAGCAGTGTATAGGTCTGCGCCTGGGATCTGAACCCGTGAACTCCAGGCCGCCAAAGTGGAGTGTGTGAACTTAACCACTACACCTCTGGGCTGGCCTCTTCATATTTCTTAACAGTTACATTATCTCACTTCTCTCTCTCTTTCTCTCTCTCACGTACACACTCACCCCTCCATATCTAGCAGTATAACCAGAACCAGCTTTTAGACTGGGGTTTGGGTTCCTTTCCACAATGAGACTAGGGTACATCATAGATCCAGTCCCAGAGCCTGTAGCAGCTGCCCCAGGTTCTGGTTCTGCAGTTGTTTTTGCTCCATCTTTGCAGCCATGTAAGTAGATTTATGCAAGCCAGCACTCTCGGCAGCAGTTGTAACTTTTTCCACTTCCTTTCAGAGTTGGGGTGCCCCACCACAACCCGGGGTTCCGGCTGCTGACACATACGGGGCACTCTGTTTCCAATATCTTAAAGGAATCAATCCCTCAGTTGTCTTGAACTATTCTAAGATGAGAGCAGAAGCAGCCCCTGCCTACTTTCTCATTTCTGGTCCACAGAAATGTGCATCTTGTTGTGTGGCAGCAATTGTGTCTTTTCAACGTTTTTAAATATTGTTTTTTCTTTCCTGCTGTGTTATTGCTCCAGTGTGTGTAAAACTTGAAATCATGAGACCACTTTTACCAAATGGCCAGTAAATCATTTTGAGATGTTTTGAGACACTTTCTCTAAGTCTCCATTTTATTCTTCTATAGTATTTTTTTCTCATAGACTCCTTGTGCTGTTGTGGTTTTTCCTATTTAATTATATTGGAAGAAAAGAAGATTGCTCTAGAGTTAGTGCTTTCCAGCAGACCAGGTCCGTGACTTGCCCTTGACTTTATATGTTGTTCATTTACAGCTGGAAGTGATTTACAATTGGAGGGCAAATTGAGAAGCACGATTTCTAGCCGAAATCCCCATGACTGGCCCACTTCCCACTAGCACAGTTGTCCTGGACTTAGACGTCCTCTTACACTCAATGCCTGGTTCCTTGTCCTGATAAATTAATCCCAGCACGCCCTTCCTTATCTGTTCTCACCTCTAATTCATTATCGTTGGGATTCAAACTCCCAGAACACAACATACGACTGTGAAGCCTTCTTCTTCCTTCTTTTCTTCTCATCTCCTTCCATACACACTTCCTGCTACATGTTTTCCTACAGGTGACAATCTCCGAATTAATGAGGAAGGGAAATTACTGATGGGATAAGGGGTATGTGGAGTGATAGGTCCTGTGAACCAAAAAGAAGCATCCACACAACTGCATGACGGCCCCAGTGTTTTGGGCTTGCTGTGGACCCTAGATCTCTGAGCCAGGGCACAGCGCTGAGACAGGCACCACAAATCTCCATACCACATCTAAAACAGTCAGGGTGGTTCTATGTCAGCTGGAAGCACACCTAGGGCAACAATTTTGATATCTATTTCCACCCCATATGCCTCATAATTGGTGGAATTTCTTCCCAGGTTCTGGCAATATCTTGGCTGTCAGTTTTCATTTTGCATAAATGTTCATTCTTTTTGCTGTCTTTATGGTTATTTGAGTAGGAAGTTAGGAGAGGTTGTGTCAGGATCTGTTAGCCAAAAGGCTTTAAACCAGAAATATGCTGCTGATTTTATCTTTAAATACAATTTTGTCTGCAACTACTACAATTAGTAAGATCTTATTTTACCATGTTGGCAAGAAAATTTTGGTTATTCTTCTCAGAGCAGACATTCTAAAAACCTTGATCAGACTACTCAGAAGCCACCTGTTGAAACTCCTATTTACTTAGCATTGTGAGGGTCTGTTCAGTCCACTTTTGGAAGTCAGTCTGGTTCAGCTTAACCTAGAAGATTCAGAAACATCTTTGAAATCAGAAATCTCAGTTCAAATCCCTTGTTCAGAACTGCTATTAGTACACATGGCTCCTTTGCATGAATTTAGAAAATATCATCCCTTCATGAAGAATCTTACTTCTATCTATTACACATATATTATATGTGTATATATATATATTATACTTATTTTTGTAGAATAAGACACTTTACTATCATTTGCCAGAAATTTGTCAAAATAAATATAGAAATGTACAACACTTACGAGGGGAATGGTTTCCCTTAGAGTTGTACATGGTATAACCTACACAACTGTATGCGCCAACCCTGCTCTTGTGCTCCTGTACCTGAGAAAACAACCTTTAGAGATCACAAGAGGACTTACGGTTAGATATAGTAGGTTGAACAGCTACTCGTTCTCCTGAAACCTCACTAAAATGAGAGTAAAAGAGAAAAACGTTAAGGCATTCGTCCTCAAGGACAAAGAGCAGGAGAGAAAGAAATGGCAATAAAATTGTGGAAGCTGGAAAGTAAAAGGAGGAATGATAAGTGAAATAGTAGGAACTGAAATGAATGCTAAACTCTCCAGCGAGAAAAGCTGGGCTGATTTGCACGGTGGAACTCCTCTCAAGGTTAGACATCGGCAGCACTTGGTAACTGCGGATGTGGGAATGACAGCAGAGCTGGAAACAGGGCGGTTGTTTGGAAGTCTGTATAAGAAACGGGCAGACTCAGAGTCCTCACACAGTGCTCACTCAGTACAGCTTGGTTTCGGCATTTCCCCACCTTGGTGGAACCCTGGAGGCTTGTTCTCAGGGCAGGGGTGATAATGGGGGTCTCTGGACTGGGGGAGACCAAGCACAATGGAGGATGGGGGTGCCTATTGAAAACAAGTGTTCAAAGTCCAAGTCCATTTAGCTTTTGAGTGTTGGGACCATAAATCCTCTATTACCACTCAGTTCCCAGGACCCCGGCAGCCAGGCACATACCCTACGGAGGATAAAATGTTTGTCACTTGAAATCTGACCATCCCAAGAGAAAATGTCCAAAGAGATTGACATCAGGGTTCCCAGGTCACCTTCTTGTGTGTCCCAAAGGTGAGAGGTACCAACCATACACAGGCTCCCTTTCAGCTTTTTAGGGCCACTTTCCTAAATACAATCAGACAGCTGAGGATCCCCAGCTATCTGAAGAAAGTCGCAAATATGAATAACAGAGGCCAACACTCACAACCAGAAAAAGACAACTTGAAGAAACAGAACCATGCAGGAAACTGAAAAAGAAAACTATCAACATTCTAAGAAAGATCAGAGATTAGTTTCATACACTACAATAAAAGGATATTGCTTTTTTAAAAAGAACATTCAGAGAAAAAAAAAAGAACTCCTATGGATTAAAAATGTACTAGAAGAAGTGAAAAACTTAGAGATATTGGACAGAAAAGCTGAGAAATTTCTGAAAAAGTAGAATGAAAAGAAAAGAGAAGAGAAACAGGAAAGAAAAGAGAAGAAAATTAGAGGATCAATCCAGGATGACCAATATTCAAAAATTAGGAGTTCTGGAGCAGACAACAGAGAAACTGGGGAAGAGTTTGGGGATGAATGGTAATGAGGACATAGAAAACTAAGGAAATCAAAACCAAGACAATTATTAATCCCAAGGAGAATATGAAGTTGCACAAGAAAAGTTATTTTTCACATGGTTCAGTTATAAGCAGCATTTACAAAGTAATAATTCTCTAGTCACTGATTATGTAAGACATACATAGGGGACGCGGCCAGGCAGGGTAAAAGACAGCAAATCCTCACCTGGAGTGGAGGTCAAAAAGTACCTAAAACTGAAAAATCAAAAAGCATGTCATTTGGAGATAAATACTTTTTTATTGGTGAGGAAGATTTGCCCTGACCTAACATCTGTACCCGTCTTCCTCTACTTTTTCTGTGGGACACCTCCACAGCATGGCTGAGTGGCATAGGTCTGCGCTTGGGATCGAACCTGAGAATCCCGGGCGAAGAAGCAGAGAGCGTGGAACTTGAACCACTTGGCCATGGGGCCGCCTCCAGAGATAAATACTTCTAAAGTTGAAAATGGTAACCTCTCAAAAATTGGAAAAGGGAAGGGTGTGGAGGATGCATGTTTTTTTTAAGCAAACTTTGAAAAACTATTTGATTATTCAGATTATATAAAAGCATAATCAACTTTTTAAACAAAACCTTTTAAAATCTTTGTAAATTGAATAATGGAAGGAGAATCATGAATAGGTATGAGGGAGAGATAAATTCGAAGGTATTAAGGAATGAAAGAGGACTGGGTAAGGAAAAAATAGAGAAAGGGACAACCCCACTTCTACCCTACTCCCCCAAATTGTGCTGGGATTGGGCGAGCAGCTTGATCGACACCCTTTGGAAAGCCCAGCTTCCCTTGTCTTTTCCAGTTTTGAGCCCCGTCTCACCATCTTGGCCCGGATCACATCCTACGGAGATGAGAATAGTAAGTAGTGTGAAATTGTGTACTAGGAAAGGAACTGCTGGGGACCAAATTAAAATGAAAATGAGCAAGAAGATATAGGAACAAATTATTATTTAAAGAGATCTGAATTGTTTAAGGAAAAGTATAAAAATAAATTATTACTTTAAAAGTTCTGAATTATTTTGTCTTAAGCTGTTAGCAGTGTACTTTTCCCATCCACTTCCTTCTTGAACTCCAGCAGAAGATTGGTTCACATGTAAAAGCAGACATGTAATAGGTGACCTCTTATTGACAAAAGGAGTGGTCAAGGTCGGATGTACACCCTCTCACAGCGTCTTCACAGGTAGAAAGACCGCCTCACCAAATGCTCTCTTTCCGGTCCCTTCTGATGTGTGCTGGAATTGTTTTCACACAGCAGAACTATTGATTCTCATCACAGCAGATGTGACCGAGACCATGGCACCAAGGAAAAGAACTGTTTCAGTCAGTTGCGAGAACATTATCTGTTAAGTGGATTATTTATAAGGACATATTCCTACCAGCTCCACTACCTGACAGGACAGACTTTCAAAGACACGCTCAAGACAAGACGGAATTGCGCTGAACGCAATAACAATGTGAGTTTACGATTGCCTGTCTCGCTGAATGTGAATTTCTCATGGCATTCCGGAGACAATATCACCTTCTTAGTCACCTTTATTTGTATTTACGCCTCATGTTTACATCAGCATGGGAAATTTTAACATGGTATTTATCTAAAAGTGATCAGAGTCAGACAGACATAAAGACTGGGCTGGCACTCAAATTTTGGTCCTCCTGACAAATAATACACAGTGTATCAGACTTGGCTAAAGAGAATCTGAAATGCCCAGTTAAGCAAGCATGCTAGACTACGATGGGGTCCCAGACTTTTTTTTTTTTAGAATTTATTAAAAGCAATGGACCTTTGTCACAGAAAAAAAGCAAAAAGGAAGTTATGCGTAAAATTTCAAGGGCTTATGGACTCCCTGGAAGCCATCTTGGCCCCTAAACTATGAGCGTAAGAATGTGAAATCTAATATTTCCAAGACAAGGAGTAGGCAGCTTTGAATTCTTAGTAAGGTGATTTTCAAATTCACATCCGACTTGAGAAAATTTCGAACGGCCAGCTGAAGTCTGCTCTTGGGTATGCTCTGGTCAAGGAGACAATGTGGCAATTGACATGGGGCCTCAAGGTTTCCACACAGCAGCTACTGGTCAAGGCTGAGGCCTGACACAGTTACTGAGGAAAACCCTCGTGCCTCAAATGGTTGTTAAACCAGAGAAATAGGCAGATAAAAGCTATAGGAAAAAAAGGAGGATGTCCTTTAAATCAAAGAGAATGGCTGTCACCTAATTTACAATTTATAGCCATTTGTGGCAACAAACAGGATGCCAGGTTGTGTCCCTCTCAGAAGGTGTAGAAATCAAGGGAAGTGCTATTGCTCCACTGAACAGCAACTGAGAGAGACCAGCTTCCATCACTATGCATTGAACGGGCCAGACGGCTGTTGCCCCTGAAGCCTAAAACAGGCAAAATAATGTTCATCACAGCTGAGAGAATTCAAATTCTTTATCCAATGACCAACATCAGGCTGGAGCTGGTGGAGACCTTGGACAATTGACAACACTTGGCCATTTTGTCCAATCCCACCTCACTTTTTTATGTGCCCATTGGCTTGGCTCTGTGTGCCGTGTAAGTGGACCTGAGCATTTCCTGTGCTTTTCAAGTTCAAATTATTTGGTTCCTCTTACAGTTATCATTCCTTGATTTATAAGTCTTTTCATTCTCATGTTCCTTTGGATTCCTGCAGCTCCATTCTCTGGTATGGGATACTCTTGAGTCCAATTTTATGAGCACTTTTATTCTAGGAGACAAGGTGACAGTCACAAATGGCCGGTGTTTTTTAAGAAAGCCAGGATGCTACAATGTCTCTACTCTTGCACTGATGTGGAAGAGCACATTAAAAAAAGGCAAAATGCCTTTTCTATCCCAAGGACATTATCTGATAATAAGTATTTTAAAATGATCAAATAAGTAATTAGCATTAAATGTTTTTGGCGTCACATCACAAGGGAATGATCCTAGAAAAGGGTAAGTATTGTGAGCTTTCTACTTGCTTATAAGCCTGGTCTTGTGTCACTAAGAAGAAAATTATTTTTAAAAATCATATTAGATAAATTAAACCTTAGTTATTATTTAGCCAGAGGCAATGCGTTTGAGATTTAAAGGCTCTGTCTTCTAATCACTATTCAGCTAGTCACTTGTTTTGTGACCTTAGGCAAGTCGTTTAACCTCTTAGTGGTTCACATTTCCTCATCTGCAAAATGTGCACATTAGTGTCAGCAATCAGGAAAATTATCATGAAACACTTGCAAAATACTGCTGTAAAATAACGTTGTCCTTCTTTTTATAAGATGTGGTTACCAATCTGAAGTTTGGCACATGGGAGGCAATTCAATAAATGTTTATTATATGTGTTAATGAATGAATGAATGTGCTTTGCCATCTTTTTCATGCAGACAGCCCTAGAACTTCTTAGAGACAATATGTATGTTCTTGTAATATCATGCAATCATCCTCGCTGGGTGGCCTTTGGACTAATCTTCCCTCCCTACTTGTACCCCTCAGTTTCCCTTCCACTCTTCCCTCTCATTCCTGTTTCCATTTCAGTTCACCTCTTTCTTTTCAATCTGTTGTTGCCAAACCAATCCCATCTACCCCTCCTCACTCATTCCATTGAGTTCCATTGTTTACAATGACAAGACAATAAAAATGGATGATCACTTATCCAAAGAGCCCAGGGAAAGAATACCAGCATCAAGCAGTGCTGCTCCAACTGTCTACCTGCTTTTAATAACAACCCAATTACCAACAACTGACTCAGTGAAGAAGAAAGGATATTTCTCAAGCATACAGCATTCATCACCTCCAGGGATGCTTCTGGAATAGGTGATCACATGAACAACATAAAAGAGTAAAGTTCTTCTGGCTCCGGGGGACCTGTAATTTACTGCTTCATAAAGCTTAATGAATATCCCTCGGGTCTGGCGTTAACAGTGCAGGTTAGTCTGTGGTCATGTTACGGGCTCATCCTCAAATTTTATATAGGCTCTGTAAAGTTTCCTTCAACCTAGTTTCCAGATCAAAACAATAGGATTATTGTTATCTTAAAACAATTGGAACATTTTCCCTTTTTTTGTGGCTAACTGGTTAATTCTTTCTTGAAAGTTCAAATATTCTCGGAGTCTCCCAGATACAGTTTTAGCTTCCATGTCCCATTTGAGCTTAAATTTCAAATTTGCACACACTTGAAAAAAAGGATAAAAATAGTACAACAGCATAGGCCAAACAGAGGTGGCTTTATAGACAGTAAAATGTGACTAAGGTTTTTAAACAACTCTCAAACAGAAAAACCTGTCCATTTTGCTCTTTGGCTCCAACAAAAAAGTTTTGACTCCGGCAAAGTCATGACTGAAATGTCTCAGGTCAGTGACAGGCTCATGGTTGCTATCGGTCCAATAAGGCAGCTAGGGATGGAGTCAGGCTGCAGGGCTGGAAGGAAACTTAGAGATCTTGTCTGATGAAACTAAGGCATTGAGAAGTGACCAAAACCAAATGCTTTGCCAGTGAGCAACAGAGCTTCCAGACCTGGAAAGTAAAGTTTTGATGCTTGGTATTCAGGTAACAGGGATATGACTTGATAGATGATTTAACTGTTATCACTATTAGCTAAATTCGATTATTTCTCTAAATTCAAAACGTGCACAAGCATTTCAGCACTGAGATTTTTCTTTTTAAATGCCTCTTTCTTACTAGTTTAGTCTTGAATACCTTTGCATTTAAGACGAATTTTCAGGAATCTACTTCCTTTTCTATTACTCTTAAATAAAAATGCCCTTGAAACCATTGGAGTCCTCTGAGTCCAATCAACAAGAGGGCAAGAGAGAGTGGAGAAGGCACAGCTGGTTCTTACCTGCCTCAGCGCTAAAGAGACTCGCTTCATGAGACTTGTGCAATCTTATACGTCAGTTGTATCTCAATACAACTGGGAACAAATCACAGTTAATATTAACAGAATGATTCATATGGACTCTCAAAAGTTTTAATAAAATTAAGTCTATTCATAGAAAATAGATAAATAAAGGGACACACTTCATTCCCACCCTCATTCCATTTGCAAAAACAAGTCACATATCCCTATTTGAATGCCAAAGTGCTGGGAAATGTAGTCCCTAATGGAGAATCACTGCCCAATGACAACTCTACACCATGGAGTGGGAGCATTAATTTTTAAGAACATCTAGACATCTCTGATACATCCCTTCCACCCCTCCTCCCTCTAGCACATCACCCAGATCCCTTCATAGCTTGTATCACAATCTAAAGACAGGGATAGTCTGAGGGTAGACTGAGTTACAGGTACTCCTGCATCCAGAGGCTTAAATAACTTCAGCAAGATTCTATAATTCTCTTCATATTTCTTGCCTTTGCTCTTCTCTTTGTTGGCTTCCTTCTCAGGCAGGCTGTCACAACACACTGGCCGTGATGGCCCTTAGAAGCTTAGATTGCCTCATCTTTAGAACCAGCAATCTCAGAAGAAAAAGAAGATAATAAAATCGCCTCTTTCTCATGAAATCCCATAGCAATTCCTGAAAATAAATCTGATTGATCTTACCTAAGATGCATGCTCATCATTAACAAATCACTGTATCCAGGAGTAGGGGGTACTCCCGTCTGCCCCTCCCATGGCAGAAGAGGTGGGGTCATGGGATTTATTGCTCAACAAGACTTTGGGAAGGAGAAGTTTCTGAAAGGAAAAGCTGTTGGACATACAAGGAAGTACTGATGGTTATGATGGTTCGCTCTAAGAATGGGATGTAAATAGGCATGGAACCTATGAATTTGCTTATTTTAATCCTTCCTGTCATTGTCAGTTTTCTTTTAGTCTTTAATAACACATATCTTCTCATATATTTCTGATTTTGCTTATAAGAAGAAAATTATAGTTCTCCTTTTCTCTCACTATGCCATAGAATTTTCTAGGTTAAGCATCATGTCACTCCTTTAAAAACACCTTTAAATAACTAATGTGACATTCCATAAAAAATAAATTTTGACAAATGTCTTGATAAAAGGATCCCTTAAATTATTTGTAAAATCAGGTTAGATTACATTTATTTTCATTTTGAGGGAGTGATGTTGTTTTTTAGGCTTTTAAAGTATCTTACCAGATCTAAGCATTTTTTCTACTAGGGAGACTGCAAGTTTCATAAGCTACTAGGAAGGTCAGAACTAAGGCGTGTTTATAGGTGCCAGATTAGAAAAATTAGAAAATTTTTTTCAAATCTGTACCATTTGGATAGTGCCTAGATTAAAGCATGGATTGATTGATTCATTTATTTATTCAAGAAAAATTATTATTATTAAAAGTGTTGATATTAAATACTAACACCTATGCTATGCCTCAGGCACTGGGCTAGGCACTGGGGATACAGCCATGAACCTGAACGTAATTACATCTACAAAGACCTTTTCCCCGAATAAGGTAATAGTCACAGATGCCAGGGGTTAAGACCTGGACATATGTTTTTGAGGACCACCATTCAACCTACTACAGAGGGCTAGCCTTCCTGAAGCCAGTCAACATTAAAGTTGAGGCCTAAAGGATGAGTCAGTGTCTGGAGAGTTGAGGTTGGGGAGTGTTCCAGACTGGGAACAGAATGTTCAAAGCCTAGAGGCAGGAGGATGGTGCAACCAAGGAACTGAAAGAAGTTTCCGTTTGGCCCCAGCTCAGAGCACTGGGAAAATAAAATAGGAGAGACAAGGCTGGAGCCAAATTGTGTGAAAGCCACATGAAGGAGTTTGAAGTTTATCTTTAGGCAACGGGAAGCCATTGAATGTTGTAAGAAGAGGAGAGAGATAATCAAATATGCACTTTGGGAAGATCTCTGGCTGGTATACGGAAAGTGGATTAGGAGAGACTAGAGTGGAAGCAGGGACCAGTGAGGAAGTTACTACCATAATTCAGGAGAAAGAATGATAATGCTGGGGTAAGAATAGAAAGAAATAGCTAGACCCAATGTGTATTTAAGGTAGAAATGGTAGAACATTCTGATGGACTGGATGTGGAAAGGGAAGTGAAAGTGAGTTACCAGGAATGACCTTCAGGTTCCTGAGTGTCATGGGTTGAATCGTGTACCCCAGAATTCATATGTTGAAGTCCTAACCGCCATATTGACCTTATTTGGAGATAGGCTCTTTACTGAGGTTGTCAAGTTAAACCGAGTTCATTAGGGTGAGCTCTAATCCAGTATGGCGGATGTCCTTATAAAAAGGGGAAATTTCGAGACAGACATCCACACAGGAGAACATCATGTGAAGATGAAGGCAGAGATCAGGGTGATGCCCTGCACACCGAGCAATGCCAAAGATTGACAGCAAAGCACCAGAAGCTAGGGGAGAGGCATGAACAGATTGTCCCTCACAGCCCTCAAAAGGTACCAATCCTGCCAGCACTTTGACCTTTGACTTCTAGTCTCTAGGACTGTGAGAGAATACATTTCCATGGTTTAAGCCACTCAGTTTGTAGTACTTTGTTAAGGCAGCCCAGGAAATTAATATCCTGAGACACTGGGTGGTACCAGCTACTGAGCTAAGGAGCACTGGAGGAAGACCTAGCCGGTGAGGAACGATGCTGTTAACTTACCAACTGAGGTAATTTTCCCACAACACATCAAAAGATTATCCTTTTTCATCTGATATTGAGATAATGTATAACTTAAAGCACAATCAGTTTCCAAATGATCAAGGAGCTTATCATTTGAACTAACTAAAAGTTGTTACTTGAATACAAGTTAGAGGCAAAGTTTTAAAGAGAAAAGCCATAATCTTCTCATGACCTTCTACCCTTAAGTGATGAAATAGTTCTGATCCCAGTATATAATTTGAAGAAGCAGGTTTATTAAATATTCTGCTCTTCAGATGGGATACTGATAATCTTGAATCACTTGAATTTGTTTACTTATGTAGTGTTTCAAATAGGTGAGATGTGTGGTTACTGTAAGAGATTTATTAACACAAAGTAACATTATTAACTCTGTTTCTATCAAGTAGGAGAACATGAGTGCCTACCTTGGTGCCTGGCATAGAGTGGAAACTCAATAGCTATTTATCGAATGAGTAAATGAATTGTATAGTCATCAAACATTAAGAACATAAATTTATGTTAAAGATTATCTAGACTGGTAGTTTCCAGAAAATTTTTAGCTGCAGAACTTCTTGTTCAAAGACATCCTACGTGAAACTCAGTATATAAAACTGACGGAACATTGAAGCGCTGTTAGAGAGTCAGTTGTCTCGCCACCTCCCCACTTTCTCACCCCCATCAACCAGTAGGACTGAAGTCGGGTCCTAGGGCTCTGAGAGAGAGCCTTTTAAAAAGTACTCCCTGGAGTGCCAGTGAAACATGGCAGACTGTTTCGTAATCTGAATTCCCTCCCGAAAGCTCGCTAACAAGATAGCAAAGAACTTTTAAAAAAAAAAGTTATATTCCACAAAAGCAAGAGAAAGGTAGAGTGCACGAAGTATTTCAGCAAATTTTTTGGAAGGCAGAAAGCCAATGAAGGAGTGGTACCTGACCTAGCAGAAGGGAGGACTGAGTATTGGCAAAAGATGTGCCAATTTTCAGGCAGAGCCCAGAAGGGCCCAGGACTGGGAGCCCTGTTGCCATAGAAGGTGGAGATGAAGTACAGGATGGGAAACAAGATTTGTTGAAGTCAGTGGACAGAGCCAGAGAGTCTCCAGGTGTACTGTTCCACCCACAGCCGAGTGACCATACCTCTGGAGGAGACCAGAAGTTTTCCTCCAGGAAACATTAATAAAGACAAAATGGAAACTCCAGGACTCCAGGTATGGCTAAAGATAGAGGAAAAAAGGGACGGTTAAAAGAAAGTCTGCAGCCCGAATGACACCCGTAAACCCTGTGCTTTGCCTGGTCTCATATCAGCAGCCAGCCTGAAGAGCTCAGCCTACCAGGCAAGAGATTAAAACATTCACCCCTTGAGAAACAGAATGACCCAGAACAAAGACATCTGCTGCATGCTGACATTTGGGGGTTCCTCAGCTAAAAGGTTTAATCCCTGCCCAGTCACCTTATGGTAAACCGCATGAAAAATTATGCAAGAAAAAATTAAACAAGGAAATTTCTCAAACTGAAAGATTCTGGTCCCCACTTTGAAAGTGCTCTTCAAATGCTTGGCCCAAAAACCTTTGTTTTGAAAAAAGACCTTCATAAAGACTCATCAATTAGACATTCCAGAGCACTAAAGATAAAGAAAAAAAATCTAAAAGCTTCAAACTATAAAAAAAGAGGGGAAAAAAAGGTCAAATACAACCAAGGGATATAAAAACCAAAGGAGAAATGCCTTCAAAATCAGGAAAAAAAACTTTTAAATTTAAATTCTAATACCCAGCCAACCAATAAATCAAATTTAAAGGCAGGATAGAAACATCTCAAATGACTAAAGATTTTATTTTAAATTTAATAATGGGATTAGCCTAGAAAACAAGAGTGCAGCCATATTGTGTTCCTCTGAGGCCCTGCTTTCCTGCCAGCTCTGGGCCCAGCCATGTCCCTTCTAATTCCTGGACTGTGCTGTTCTTCCCTTCAACATCCAAGGCCAAATGGCTGCAAGAAACCAGATTGCCCCAGAGAACCTCCACTGGAGGCCAAAAGCCAGCGGACTAGTAAAAGTTGGCAAGAAGAAAAGAAGGGTGATCTTAAAAGATACTTTTAATTAGTGATTCAAAACAGCTAGAGACCATTTATTGATTTAATTCCAGAGTGTTGTGGTTTCCAGTTACGACCTTCAGATAAATATGGTTTTACTGTATTTCATTAAGAAATTTAAAATAATGCAATATCAAACTTCATGAGATGATGATGGGGATGATGATGATGATGGTCATGATGATGATAATGGTGATAATGATGATGGTCATGATGATAATGATGGGGATGATGATTTATAGATTTTAAAAAGAAAGAAAAGAAATGCACATAAGATGGTGAGTCCAGGTCTTCTAGAGCAATTGATGAAGATACCAGGCACCTTGTGACTAGACTATGATTTATGCTTATTTTTGTTTTCAACATAACATAGTTTTCAGTAGAATCTTGAAAAAGAGGTCACAATTCTCTTTGGATAGATATCTATTCACAATAAATGCATAAATTGGGAATTCTATGTAATAATCTGAGGGATTGAGTCTATTTCGCTTCAAACCAAAGTTACCCCTGCTAGAATACATAAGCCATGCACAAAGACACAACTGGGGTGGAAATTTTGCAATTAAAATTGTATTCCTACAACACCAAGTGCTGACAAAGAAGTGAACAAGAGGGACTCTCATTCATTGCTGGTGGAAATGCAAAATGGTACAGCCAGTTTGGAAGACAGTTTGGTGGTTTCCTACAAAACTAAATATACTCTTACCATATGATCTAGCAACTGTGCTTCTTAGTATTTACTCAAAAAAGTTAAAAACTTATGTCCACACAAAAACCTGCACAGAGATGTTTATAGCAGCTTTATTCATAATTGCCAAAACTTGAAAGGAATCAAGATGCCCTTCAGTAGGTGAATGGATAAATCAACTGTGGTATATCCAGGCAGTGGAATATTGTTCAGCACTAAAAAGAAATGAGCTATCAAGCCGTGAGAAGACATGGAGGAAATTTAAATGCATATTACTAAGTAAAAGAAGTCAATCTGAAAAGGCTACATACTGTATGATTCAACTGTATGACATTCTGGAAAAGGCAAAACTATGGAGACAGTAAAAAGGTCAGTGATTTCCAGGGGTTGTGGAGGGTGGGGGCTGAACAGGCAGAGCGCAGAGGATTTTTAGGGCAGTGAAACTTTCCGTATGATACTGTAATGATGGATACACGTCATTATACATTTGTCAAAACCCATAGAATGTATAACACCAATAGTGAATCGTGTTGTACACTATGGACTTTGGGTGACTATGATGTGTCAATGTAGGTTCACCAATTGTAGCAAATGTTCCACTCTGGTAAGGGGTGTTGATAGTGGGGGAGGCCATGCATGAGTAGGGAGAGAAGGCATATGGAAAATCTCTGTACTTTCCTCTCAATTTTGCTGTGAACCTAAAACTGCTGTAAAAAAATTAAGTCTCAAAAAATTTTGTATTCTTTTAGTTTGATACTGTGATCCTTGTTAAAATGCAATTACTGCAGGAAATAGGAGTGCATTAAACTGTGAGGAGTCATTGAAGACTTGCTGTGAGTGAGGTTTAGACTCTTTGGAAAAGCAGATTTTTATGGGGGGAGGGACCACAGGCAAGGAATTGAGAACAACAAGGAGACACGTCAGAAGCATACATCTCGGGCACTACAGCTGGCCTGGAAGCCATCTGGATGCCGTTTGTTCATTCATTCCATAGACGTTAATTACATGCCTAGAATGTGCCAGGTACTGTTTGAAGCTCTTAGGACATAAATGAAATAGGTTAAGTTCTCTGTCCTCGCAGAGCTTACTCTAGCAGAAAGATAGAAAATAAACAATAAGCAACACATAAAATTAAATCATATAGTATTTTAGGAGGTGATAAGTTGGGTTAGAAAAAGAAAGAAAAGCAGAGCTGCATCAGGGGATTCGGAATGCCAAGGTGGTGGGGATAGGTTCTGAATTTAAATATGGTGGGTGGTTTGCTTTTTCAAACAGGGAATTCAGTTAAGAGTCCACTGAGTATATAATCAGATCCCAAGTTTAAAAACCATGAAGTGCATCTGTGACAACTGCTAGACACTGAAAATTCACATAACATGTGAGCTTAGAGGTAGTGAAGGCGTTTATTATCCTCTGTGGATATTTATAGATGTTCAAATAACATCACATTATCTCCTTTATTGTTTTGTGAGTGCAAGGGACATGCTGAGTTTTACAATCAAAAACAAAGGAAAATATGTCTATTTGAGTGATGACACACCTTCACCTCCTCTTCATCTGTAGACTTCCACAGGTACAAATCACGCTTAATTTACTGGATGTTTCTTTCATCAACATATGAAAATGTTTAAGTACCTGAACTACGTATACTTTCAAAAGATGATTATTATAAGTGTTGAGAGTGTTGTGATCTGCCTCACAGTAAAAGAACAAAAGACCAGAGAAAGTGTTGCATCAGTACACTCTCCTTTCTCATAGAAGGTAGGCCCTTAATCACCAGGTTCTGCTCTCTGTCGTTAGCATTCAGGGAGTTGAAAAAGCTTACTTGGTAATTGAAGCTCATTGAAAATTACAAGGGAGAAACAGCCATGAAAATCACATACAAGAGCAAGAATTCAAGACCTCGATTTTGTCCTCGATTGGTAAAACTATGCTTTGAGATTTGCTTTGTGTTGCCTTGAGCCCCTAAATCACTCCTTCATTAATCATTTCCTTACAAAACCTGGGTGCTAGGACTGGAAGAGAAAAGAAAGAAGTGATTAAAAATTTAACAATCTGCCCAATGTAATTACTGAATAAAACCAAACAACTATTAAAATAAAGTCGTGTGAAGCAAGATTCCTTATCTTGAGTACACGTGGCAGATGTTTTAGACACAAGTTACCTGGGTAACAGATGGTGTTCTGCTTTAAACATCTTAAGTTTGAGGCAGCTTTGAGAAATCGGTGGTAAACATTTCTTGTTGGGAAAGGGTTTTGCAGTCCCACATCCAATCCCCATTCCTGTTGGGTGGAAATCCCCCTTGTGTGTTGAGTCAGCTAGATCTTTCCTCTGACTGCTCCCAGGGCACAGGCAACATGACCCAGGATTGGCCAATAGGATGTTCCAACTGGAGACTTCGAATCTTGCGTGTGATGCTAGGATGGTGACCAGGTAGAGCCAATTCATCACACATGGGACACAGTCATAGTGGTGGAGGCAGCAGTTTCCGTGGTCATGGCTGCGGTGTCTGCAGTGGTAGCCTGTCAGCAAAGCCAAACATTTCCTTTAGTGGGACTTGTCTGTAATTCTAGCTATATGAACACCTGGTGATGTCCTGTTCCAGTCCTTGTCTGTCTCCCAAGCCTTACTAACAATTCTAAAGCTCACAGATAGCCAATAACAAATTTACTTTCTGTTCAAGTTTCCTGCCCCAGCCAAGAACATTGATTAACAATATCCAGGTGAAACCTGAAACACTAACTCTTTCACCTCACCAAAGAGGAGAGACTGTCTCAGGGAGGTTGTGACTTTCTCTGGGTTACTCAGCAACATGGTGTTCATAACACATGGCTCAAATATCGAAAAGATTATTGAAAATGATGCAGAGAAATAAAGAATTAATTTAGGGAGAGATTTGGAGTTCAAGCCTTGGAAATGAATCAGGTCACCACTTGAGAGCATGCAGGGGAACCAGAGGGAGCTGAGAACTGAACGTTAGGAAATTTTACTTTAAGAAGTGAGTCAAAAAAGGGAGTCCACAGTAACGCAGACTAAGAAGAAGTTGATAAAATAGCAAGAGAAGGAAGAGAGTGTAGGAGCATTGAAACAAAAGCATAAGAAAGTGATTCCAAAGGGAATAATTGATCAGCAGGTCTTCCAGCTGGTATGTGCTTCGATGGACACCTAGCATTCCATTCTGAGTCATTGTGGCATCGGTGGACACAGGTTTTGATAAAACTTCCTTCCCATCTGCCTTCTGGCTTTATCTGGTATATAATAGGCTTTGGAGACTGATGGGGTTGAATTCTCAACCAGTCTGCAAATTATTAGTCTCAAAAATATTCTCCACTTATTAGCTCTGTGACCTTGGACAAGTTACTTAACTTCTCAGAGCCTCAGTTTCCCACCTATAAAATAATTATATAGACTCCAGGGGCTGTTGGGATGATAAAACGAGATGCACAAAGTTGAGCACAATGCCTGGCACATGATAAATGCTCAAGAAATGGAGGATTTTTTTTCCACTTCCTCTGAAATTCTAGCTGCCATTTTTTTAACAAATAATAATTACAGATCATTTGGGTGCAGGACGGTAACAGGAGACAAAAGCCTGCCTAGTGAACTTCAGGTTGATTCCTATCCCTTAGCGTTCTCATACTACAACAGTTAATATTAAATATGAAAGTGTTTATTGAAAATAAACACTTAGAAATTAGCTCTAAAATAGTTGCTCAAAATTAAAGCAAACATGTCGTTCCTAGACATTTAAACAATGATGGGTTATATGATTGCTTAGGCTTTGTCGTCTTTGCACACAGCATTTACATATTTACATATATCACCAAGTATACGCCTTTGGAGAGCCACATCAATGCAAAGACTGCTTTGAATCCTCTACCTGAATCTTCCATGCAAATAATTTGTATACCATTGAAATATGCAGAAACATGTCCTTTTAGAAACTTTCATTAGTCAATTTTTTATTTCAAAATGGCACGTAAAAAACACTTTTAGTATAATAATAGAAAAAAATGTTGGAGTCATCCTTGATTCATCTCTTTTTCTCACTCCCAGCAGCCAATCTGCTAGAAAATCTTGTGGGCTCTTCCTTCAAAAGATATTCAAGATCCAGGGGCCGGCCCAGTGGCATAGCAGTTAAGTTCATGTGCTTCACTTCGGCGGCCCGGGGTTCACGGCTTCAGATCCCGGGCGTGGATGGACACACTGCTTGTCAGCCATGCTGTGGCAGCGTCCCATATAAAGTAGGGGAAGATGGGCACGGATGTTAGCCCAGGGCCAGTCTTCCTCAGCAAAAAGAGGAGGATTGGCAACGGATGTTAGCTCAGGGCTAATCTTCCTCATACACACACAAAAACATATTCAAGATCCAATAATAAATATCTTCTAAACAGGTCACCTCTCTTTACCTTTGTCTCTTTACAGCCTATTCTCCTCCAGCAGCCAGAGTAATACAGAAAAACCTAAGTCAGCCCTCCGTTCAAAAACCTCAATGATCCCACTTCTGAGCATATACCCAAAAGAATTGAAACCAGGGACTCGAACAGATACTTGTACATCAGTGTTCACAGCAGCATTATTCACAATAGCCAAGAGGTGGAAACAACCCAAACGTCCATCAATGGGTGAATAAATAAACAAAATGTGGGGTATACATACAATGGAATATCATTCAGCGACAAAAAGGAAGGAAGTTCTGACACATGCTACAGCATGGATGAACCTTGAAGACTTGAACAGATGAAGATATTATGCTAAATGAAATAGGCCAGACACAAAAGGACAAATATGGCATGATTCCACTTATTTGAGGTACCCGGAACAGGCAAATTCATAGGGACAGAGAGTAGAATGGTGGTTGCCAGGGGCTAGGAGGAGGAAGAACAGGGAGTTATTGGTTAATGGGCACAGAGTTTCAGCTGGGGAAGATGAAAACGTTCTGGAGATGGATGGTGGGGATGGTTGCACAGCCACGTGAATGTACTTAATGCCACTGCACTGTACACTTAAAAATGGTTAAAATGATAAATTTTATTTACATCTATTTTACCAGAATTTTTAAAAAAACTCAAATGGTCACCTATCTCAAAACAAAGGCCTAAATTCTTCTATTGACCTAAAGGCTCCATGAGATCTGATTCCACATTACCCGTCTGCTCTAAGTGCCTGTGTGCCCTGCTTGCTCGCTCTACTCCACCTCCTTGTCATCCTGGAACACCCAGGGCATGGCGCCTCTGCAGGTGCTGCTGTTGGCTCCACTGGGGTGCTGGTCCCCCAGATTCCCCTAGGGCTCACTGCCCCCATCACATCTTTGCTCAGATACATCTTCTCACCCAGGCTTTCCCAACCTCTCTGTTTATAGTGAAAACACATTCCTCCCAGCTGCCCCCCACTCCCTCTCCTGTTTTGTTCTTCTGTATAACTTACTAGCATTTGATATACTATATAACTTACATATTTATTTGCTTCTCTTATTCTAACATAGGTTCCATGAGGATATGATTTTTCTTCTGTTTTGTCCACTTCTGCTTGCCCAGGGCTTAGACTAGTACCTGACGCCTGGTAGTCACCCCGCTGAAATGTGCAAACTCATAAAACAAGCTAAAAGGCAGAAAAATGCATTCAAAAGATTATTTTAAAATCCAAAATCGTTATATTCATTAATTAAACATTTCTCAGAAAATCCCTATGAGACGAATTATTGATTAGGAATCTCATCACTTAAGCTTCAATCTTTAATTTTTCCTGAATGATACTTGGCTCTTATATTTTTGATATCTAATATTTCATGGTATTTTTTATTTCCAAAATATCTTGCAATTATTTATATTCAGATTTAATTTAACAAACATTTACTGAGGGGCGTCTATGGACCAGGCAACATTTATCCAATTTGCTTTGGCATCATTACTGTCACAGTTCGGTAATCAGCCAGTAAATGTTTTGGCTTATAAAATATGTACTCTTTCAGGTTTGAATAGAAGCAAATTTTTATCAGCTGGGAAGACAGAGTACCTTATTTTGGGGTTATTATTCCAGGAATGTATACTTCTACCACAATATTATAAAAATGAGTCTTGTATTGTCATAATTCTTATTTTGTAGATGAAGAAACTAAGGTAGATGATTAACTTAGTTTCCTAAGCTATCAAATCAAATTGATTATAGAGTCTGGATTAAAATTCACTCAAAACTCAAATTATCAACTTGTGAGTAGCTTTCTGAAGCATACCGATTTTTATTAGTACGCAATTTCTTTTCTAAGATAAGTAACATTATTTTCCACAAACCAATGTCTTTGGAGTAAAAGTATATCACTTTTGACTCTATAAAGGACCCCATTTTGAACTCCCTCTCAAAACTTCAATTTATAGATGTAATAGTACACTTTTCAGACATGCAGTTAAAATTCCATTATAACTAACTCTATGGGATGTGTTAATTAATTCCTTGTAGAGAAATTTTGCTACAGTGAATATTAAATTTAGGCATCAAATTCCTAAGCAGCAAGAATAGGAGAGAAAACAAGGCTGGTGTGTGATTGCTCTGAAAGAAATTAACAAAAAGACAAATGGCAAAGTCAAAGACTTGTGCTATTAATAAGTTACCACTTACTGAGCATCTAAAGTGTATCAGACTCTGTACTAAGTTCTTTCCACTTATTTATTCTCACCCCTTTTCTCTTTCAAGGTCCTGCAACTTTGATTTTTTTGGAAATTCCTATTTTGGTTAGTTTGGGTAAATAATAGAATTAAACTATTTTGGCTAATGTACCATTTTTAGTTAATGATGAGAATAATTAAGTGGGAAGGAATAAGAAAAGATAAGTTCCAGTTTATATCTATCACCTAAAAATTAATTGAAAGGTTCTATTTTGCCATGTGGTTCCCAGATATTTCTAAACACATTTTTATCAGTTTTGGTAAATCAAGAATCCCATCCTCAGAAGCTGCTGCTCATCAGTTAATGGGATTCTAACTGGGGAGGAACAAATAGCCTTTACCTGGAGCAGTCAAACATGGGAGGTGCAGCCAGCATCTTTCTTCCTCAGTTACATAGTTGACATGGAAAGGAATGATACAAAGGAGAATGACGTAGGCTGAGAACTAACCTTTCCAAGTCCGATTCTATACAATGGAATTGCTCATTGTTTCTATGTGAGGTTTTATGGAGCAATATAGTTCATTTTTGTTACATTGCTCTCCAATTAAACCGCAAGATTACTTACACTTATTTTATAATCAATAACTAATGTGGCCTTGCAAACAGATTTTTCAAAACTCACTAACCCACAGAGACACTCACAATCTTCTCCCACCAAAAGCAATTTTGTTGACTTTTTTAGCCTACAAGGCTGCATTCATGATTCCAAGTCTTAATAGTCTGGCATCACAACCAGAAAGAATAATCACACCAGTTGTTAATTAAATCTAAGGCAGTGATAAGGAGAAAATGGTCACATTAATCATGTATTAAGAGGTTAAAAACAGCTCCCCAAAATAGGCCGCTGAAATTCACATCACAGCATATGATGGGGAGCGTTTTAAAGTTCTCACTACCCACTGCCCAAGAAACAAAGGCTGAAAATCAGCTGAATGAGACGAAAATTCTCTTATCTGGCACAGAAAGATAATGAGAAACTTGAGCTGTTATGTGGCCAGCCTCAAGGTCACTGTAAGTCAATTATTTCAAGGGGTCTTGCCAATAGTATGTGTTTATAGTTAAGTACAAATCCAGCTATGTCAAGGTTACAATATTTAGTTGAAGAGAATGTTTCAAACGCCAAAGAACTAAATATTTTTAACCACAGGATCAAAAGGAGGTGGCTTTTGCTCCTTATTTTGTACAAGTCAGGACCTGAAATATTTGGGGCAGAAGGACCTGACAGAGGACAAAATTCCTTTTTAATGGACAACAGTGTTCTCTAGGCCAAGTGTAAAGTTATAGAATTTCAAAATAGAAAGGGGTTTTGGAGGTCATCTGATTCAATCCCCTCATGTTCCAAAAGAGGAAAATGAAATGTGGGGATGGTAAGTAACGTTCGCAAGGTCATAGTCGGACTGGAATCCAGGCCTCCTGACTTCCCACTATTTCTCTTTGCTGGGAAGATGCCTTCACTTTGGAGAGGGCAGCACAAGGCTGGACCCTGGGGTCCAGCACAAGGCTAGCCCAATGCCATACCAAGTACAAATCATGTACAAATAACATAGACCACCTCTGTTAATATGGAATGTCATCCTTGCTTGGACACTACAAATAATTCTGGAGCCCACTTAAGAAATGATAAGCCTGGAATAGTTAAATAAACCCTATATGATTTGTAAAAGTTTGTTTCTGCATCGATCCAGCAAATAACTCCAGCACTTTCTGTTTCCACATTAAATTGTCTCTCTTCTTAGTGCATCCCTATTAAAGATTTGATCAAACAATAAATATATATTGAGCCCTTCCTATTTAAGCGCTCACCTTTTTCTTTTAATGTATTAGCTTCTTATCATTCTACTTAAGTTTCTAGAAGGATTGACAAGTGTCTTTCTTATGCCAATATTGTTGTGGTTGTACAACATATGGGAATCTTCCTAAGGTTCTGCCTACAGTTAGTGTAGTTTTACAACAAAAGTCACAAATAACGTGGAGCTAGTTACTTAGGGTTAAAATACTCAAAACATTCATTCCAAATTTCACTTGAAACTTCATACACCAACTCTACAATTTTCTGTCACGATTTCCCAATACCCAAATCATTGTGCCTAATTTTTGTTCTTCAATCTAAGCTCAGTAGTAGGCTTACTTGGTAAGCTGATACCGGTGGGAAAGTAAACATAATACTTTTTGTAAATGAATTTTAAAATTATGTCTACTGACTGATGAAATTCACTCTGGCCCCCCAATTTACTCAGTTTCAAGAAAAAATAGGAAAAAAGAATTTCTCTTTCTCCTTTCTTCCCTCTTCTGTCTTTCCTTCCTTTCTCGGAAAATATGCCTCATCACCTACTATTTACCAGGCACTCAACTAGTTACTGTGGAACCACAGAGTAATAATTCTTGGTCTCTGTCCTCCAGGAGCACATGGTCCAGTGAGAGAGAAAAACACATTAATGGATAAACTCTTTCTTTAAAAGTATCCTTTTCACATTTCTGTTGCTGCTGAGAAGAAAAGGAAAAAAATCACATACCAAAAAGACATTTGAGTCAAAGAATCCCTAGAGAAACACCTTAAGACTTACACTTTAGAGTTAGTATTTTAATCTTCTACAATTTTCCAGTGAAACAATTATTCTTAAGCCACGTGGCCAGTTTCTTTTTTCCTGGAGTTTGGGTAAGCCCCAGTGCATTCTGGAGGTGGGCTATGGACCTTAAGAGATGTGAATTTCAGGAAACCTGCCCAGTAGGTGGGCTCCTGTGACAATCCAAAGAGCTGATAATACCAAGGGCTCCATCTTGAACTTAAAAGTTCAAGCTTAGAGATTCTAAAGCCACAAATACAGCAGAAAAACATACAAGAAAATGGCATACAAAAAAAGAAATACGCTGAAAGAAGACCTCGCACAGCTGTGAACTACTTGACGCTCTGCAAGAGCTATGCACTAATCAAATGCCCTGCGTCAGAGACATCCTAGAGAAAACCAGGTCTTATGAGACCGATCATCTTATTCTACGTGTTAGTTTCCTAATGCTACTATAAAAAATTACCACCAATTTAGTGGCTTAAAACAACACAATTCTATTTCCCTATGTTCAGGAGATCAGAAGTCCGAAATCAGTTTCACTGGGCTGAAGTCCAAGTGTCCACAGGGCTGGTTTCATCTGGAAGGTCTTGGGAAGAATCCATTTCCTTGCCTTCCCTAGCTTCTGGAATCTGCCTGCATTCCCTGGTTCATGACTGTTCCTGATATCACTCCAACTTCTTGCTTTCATTGTCATCATATTTCCTAATTCCTCCTTCAGCGTCCTTGCCTCCCTCTTATAAGGACCATCGTGATTACGTTGGGCCCCCTGGATCTGCACATACCAAAAACCTTGCGGTCATCATGTCTGCTAAGTCCCTCTAGCCATGGAAGGTAACATTCACATGTTCCAAGGACTAAGATGTAGATCCTTTTGTGGGGCCCTTATTCAGCCTGCCACACTCGGCCAGAAGGCAATTTGACTGAGGGAAAAATTCTGATTCACTCACAGATGTGGGTTGGAAACCAGGCTGAAATGTGAGCATGAAGATGAGCCATTGCTCATTCCACTAGACTATTTTTTTCACTGCTCAGTATGGGGTTTTTGTGCCTGGGCAGACAGAGACATAGACTCTGGTTATTTGTTTTGCCATTTCCTGCTAAGTCATGTTCCCAACCCTAATGTAGCTTTGTTTACACTTTTACCTCAACATTGCTTCTGGCACTTAGTCCCGACCAATTCCCTCCCACCCATCATGTTGGTAATTGATTCTCAGTGGTACTGGCATTCAACATGAAAGATTTCCCTATTTCCTCCCCTTCCCTCTTTTTAAATGTTCTAGGATTTTCAACATGTTATGGCTTAGTGCCAACTGCAAATTTCCTTGTTGTAAATAATTTCTTTGAAAATTTTAATGAATCTATTAAGATGACATCTAATTTTGATCTCCACCAGATAATTTCTATGAAATAAATAAGGAGCCTTATTTATTATTCAGTTTATAATCCATACAACTTTCAGTCAATATGGTAGTTCTTATTTCAACATTTTTTATGGAAAGAGAGAGTCAAAATCATACTCTATTTAAGATACCATGTGTTCATACTGTTACATTCATATTACCACTTACATAGAGACAGCATTGAACTATGTAGCGTTTTTGTGCTATTCGTATTTGTCTTCTTTCGCCAACTAGATTATTCGTTCCTAATAGAAACCAAACCTTTTACTTCTTTTGTATCCTCACTGGTAACTAGTATTGGATTAGCCACATAATTAGCAATTGAATTATTTTTGGTTGATTGACTAGTCTTTTCTTAAAAGTCACATATGGCTATATGACTTCATTCCTTTCTACAAATTTGGATACATTTCAGTTTAAACAAATTATATATGGCAACTTGGATTTGCTTGTAAAAAAGAAAAATTAGAGAGTGATGATTCAATTTCAAATACGATGTAAGATTCCTATTAATGAGAACTAACCACCACAAAATGTAAATGCACACATATATATATACATGTATGTATAAAATAGTACAAGAATATATTGATTGCAAAAGCAAAATGTGATTGCTATTCCTTTAATCTTCAGCTCTCTAATGATTTTTTTTTTTTTTTTTTTTTGTGGGGAAGACCAGCCCTGAGCTAACATCCGTCGCCAATCCTCTCCTTTTTGCTGAGGAAGACTGGCCCTGGGCTAACATCGTGCCCATCTTCCTCCACTTTACATGGGACGCCGCCACGGCATGGCTGGCAGGCAGTGCGTCGGCGGGCGCCCGGGATCCGAACTCGCGAACCCCAGGCTGCCAAGCGCGGACTAAACCGCTGCGCCACCGGGCGGCCCCTCTAATGATTTTTTTAAAATAACTATGTGCTCCTTTACAATTCCATTATCTTACCACTCCGTCTTTGATTTTGGTTTATATATCACCATAATTTTAATATTTACCTTCTTTAAAACTCTCATTTTATTTCCTTTTTACTTTTACTTTTTACTCTTGTGTAACACATGCATCAAAGTGTATAGCCCAATGAATTTTCATAAAGTAATCCCCCTCCTCCTGTAATCCCACACAGGTGTAGAAATAGAGCATCCCCAGCATCCCAGAAGCCCCCCATCCCTCCTCTCCAAGGTTATCCCTCTCCCAGTTCCTCATGCCATAGATTAGTTTTGCTTGCTTTTGAGCTCATTTTATTTTAAAGTTTGCTTGTTTACTAGTGGCCAATTTTTAGAATATTCAGATTTTTGCCGCCTCCCCTCCAAAAAAAAAAAAAACAAAACATTCCTGGGGATACATTTTCTTTCTTCTTTTTAAAAGATGAATTTAATGATGCAGTTCATTATCCCAGTAATGTCTTGTTCATCATTAAATCCATCTTTCCCTGACTTACTAATGGGCCTCCTATGTTTCTTTTCTCTCCAATCCTTTTACAAAAACCTTGAAAGTTCCTGTAACCCCTCCACCCACATATTCCTTCCAGGGATTACTGTCCTTTTCTGTCCCTTGCAATTCTCAGGCTAGCTGTAGTGTGGGTCTACCGTCTTTCATATTTTCAGAGAGAGATCATTTTATGTCTTTCAAGATGAAATCCTCTATCTTCCTTTGTGAGTCCACAGTACAGCTGTACTTTTCCTTTCTTAAAAAAAAATAAAATCCCATGTGTATTAATTATAGAGTGTTGCTTAAATGTCTAAAGAATCCTGGGGCACTTACAAGCGTTTAATAATTCTCATTTCACTTGGCTGATTAGTTTTATTCTTAAAATTTTAAATCCAGGAGATAGGTCTTATACTGCCTTGGGCTATGCGTTCATGCCAAATTCAAATGGTCACCGGTGCCTTTTCTGTGACTCTCGTCCTCATTTGCTTCCTCCTCCTTTGTTCAGAGGCAGATTGAGGCTTTGGCTGGGACTCTATTCTCTGCTTCTAACACCAATGTTTCTCTCTCTCTCCGACTAAAGAACCGTTTGGATGATGGATATACCATGTGCTTGTTTCCCAGAAGATGCCTAGAATAATTCTCCCCAAGGAAATATTTTGAGCACTTGAAGGAATTTGAAGAATTGAAAAGTCCAAGTACATCTCACATTCTTGATACACTTGAACTCTAGGAACACAGAACATTGTGGAGGATAAAGATCTTGATTAGAAGACAGGAAACATGTGTTCTTATCTTGGGCAGGCGGCTAACCAGCTATGGGATCCTAAGCAGGTCATCTCTTGGCTCCTTCTTCATCTGCAGGATAGTGCTACAGGGATTCTCAGTGGATGTGGGGAGGGAAAGTACCTAATCCCCTGGGGACAAATGAGAATCTGTAAGGGTGCATATTTTCAAGATCTTAAATTGAAGAAGTAAAATTACTCAAAATGTTCTTGGGTTATAGAGACGCATAGAGGCTTCATTGAAAAAGCATTGTGTGAGAATATGGGTTTAAAAATGTTGGTAACACTGAGCAAGAGTATCTTTAGAATATCAAGAATCTGATATTTAAGAGGAAGATTTTTAGGTTCCTTTCATTTCTTGAATTTTTGGTCACATCAGTCATTCTCTTTTCCTGTGCCCTGAACTCCACGGAATTCTCTATAAATTATACAATCCCCACCCAGGGTTTCTGGGTCTTCTACTCCTTCAGATTTCCTAATGAAAATAAATAATTCCTTCTACTCAGTAAGAAATGTAATCAACAACCAAAGGACCAAGTCCTCTGAGCAGGGAGTTCTCCGGGCTGACCCTCTGCTGATGCTTCCTGCAGCTCAGCTCTGCCAGCACATGGACGCCGGAAAGAAAACTCAGTTGAAACTCAGATCTGAGTCTTTTTGGTCCTGCCTTTTCCACTAACTGTGTAGATGTTGGGCCTGTCGTTTCATCTCATGGGGCTCAATCCCTGAATGGGAAGTTACTTTTTGCTTCCCTTAGTGCAAGCCTAAAATCACCTGTGAGGTTTGCTCCCTTATTGCAGGGAGACCAGGAAACTCTGAGGGCTCTCAGTTGGCCCAAAGAACCTTCCAACTAGAGCACTGTTTTTCACATGAGTAGATTTGGGCTGGAATGAGGGGCAGGAGCTCACAGAGAAAACACTCAAGGAAGATCCAGACCAGAATGCTCTGGGGATGGGGGTTTGAAGAAGGTGACCCAGCTACGCCCTCTTCCGCATTCCCATGTCAAACCTACTGGACACCAAGAGGGAGACTGGAATGACAGAATTTCTTAACAGTTGCTTGGTGGTGGTGGCATCTAGGAAACAAACTATGGGATCTTATTAACAGCATAGGGGTAATCAGGGAGGGAGGAAGCAGGAACAGGAAGAGAAGGTCAAAGGATCACTGGGAAGAAGTTTGAAGATGATCGTGGACAAGACTTTTTGAACATGTTTTAAAACAAATTAAATGAGACCATATCATTTGTCTGTCTTTGCCATTTGGCCTCATGAGAGGTTGATCTAAGAATGAAAACCTAAAGAGTGAATGTCAGCAGGCAGCCTCCCAGTGAACTTTTCCTCTCCTAGGAGGAGGTATTGTAAAGAAACCAGAAGTGTCTCTCTGCACCCCAAATGCAAGGTTCTGGAGCCCTGCTGAAAAAGGATTGTGGTAATGGAGAGGTGGAAGGGAGGTCAGCTCCAAGTGGTTAGAAGGCCTTTTCCTGCACCAAAAATTGCTTGGATTGTTACCAAAAAAAGAAACTTACGATTACAACTGTAAAGAATTAACTCGCATGAATAGTGAGTAATTGGAGTGCAACGAGCCAAGAAGAAGGTTAAGTTTTCTTACACACACACGCGCACGCGGGTGCACACGAGCGGGGAGAAAGACACCTGAGAAAAGGACAGTATTTCCCTGATGACTGTCAGGAGGTCACATGGACGCCTTCCACCAAGTGGCGGGATGAGCAGTGGGGTTCTTCCTCAGACTTGGAAGCATTTTGGTCAAAGGAATGGAAGGGCTGAGCCTGTTTCGCTGACTCCCACAGGAAGTGGTGGGCCGAGAGCACAGCTACAGGCTTTCCTGTGCTGCGTAAATTGGCCCAACGTGCGCAAAACATTCTTATCTGATGAACTGGAAGTGTGACTGTGTGCTAAAGTGTTGGAAATAATATTGGGTCTCTGCTTCACAGTTTCCTCATTTTTCTTCTTCTGCTGTCCCTTCTTCATCTGGCAGTCACACTGGGCTCTTGGTTCTTTTGTAGCTTCTCACATGGTTTTGATTAGGAAGGACAAATATAACTGAGAACAGAAATGCTCCTAGCTTTTCTCATCTTCTTTTAGATCAATCTGCTTAATTATCTTCTTACTGTATGTTTGTATCAGGAATGTATATATCTCAACCTAAAAGTGTCTCTTTTTATCCTACTCCTTTTTAAAAACTGTCTTGGAAAAAGAAGTATTAATATAAAACAATCAAAACATGCTTGGCTGAAAACTGTTTATTTTCTAGGAGAAATCAACTGAACTGTCAATCAGACATTTGGATTTTCAGTCCTGGCTCAGCATCTAGCTAGCTGTGTGGCCTTGTAAAATCTACTTGAAGTTCCTGGTGTGAATTTTCTCATCTCTAAAAATGACAAAGTTGGATTGGGTACTCTCCCAGGTACCTCCCAGGAGATTTTATGATTACCTTTGTCAGATACATTGGTACCATCTTCATGAGATAAGCCAAAATGGGACTTCTTACCTGTGAAGGGGAGAAAGAGCATTCTCTACCCACTCTGGGTCCTTTCTGGCTGGGCTACAAATTAAATTGACATGAGGCCTAATAGCAGGAGAAAATCATACAAAGCTTTATAACATGATACATGGGAGAGACTCAGGGAAACTGAGTATCTCTCTCCAGAATGGCAGACGTTCTCCTCTTATATAGCCAAATGAGGATATTGGGGGTTGGGTCAGTTATGGGAAATTACCAGAAAACCACAGTTGGTTATTATGCAGATTTAAGGCCTCGCCTTCCACACTGACAAGTTTCTAGAGATGAGGTCATCCGCCCCTCTTCCCCGTACAGAGAAGGAAATACCTTTACAAGTGGAGATTTTCCTTACAAATGTAAATATCTGGTAAACAGAACTTTGATAGGAATGGGCGTAGCAAAGACCATCCCAGTCTTTTGATACCCAGAGTTATCCAAGTCCCAGGGACAGGCCTTCCATCCCAAATCCCTTTAGACAGTTGGTGGGGGGGTGGGGGGGAGTCAAAGCCTCCTTCAGAGAAAATAGACATTTTGAGGTGGCCAATCCTGATCCCCCACACCTGCACAGGAAAATGAAGACAAAACAAACAAACAAACAAAAAAAGACTTGCATTTATTTCCCTAACAAAATTAAAAATGACCAAAAAAAAGTTTATGCCAATTAATTAGCACCATTTTATTAATGGCTTAGATGTAGCAGGAGCACGGATTACAGAGCTATGCACAACACTGCACACCTAGAAAGCACACAATGCTGGAGGACATACTGCACAAGCGGCAGACAGGATGGCATAACCCAGTGACAACAGCAAAGAATTTATAAAAGTGAGGCTCAACACAGACAGAGAGAACTGATTGGTGGTTACCAAGGGGAAGGGGGGTGGGGGGTGGGCACAAGGGGTGAAGGGTTACATCCACCTGGTGACGGACAAACAATAATGTACAACTAAAACCCCACAGTGTTATAAACTATTGACATCAATAAAAATAAAAGAAAAAGGAAGAAAAAAAACAACAACTGAGGCTCAAGTTTCAGCCCCACTATTTGCAGTTCTATGCTTTAAAACTAGCCATTTAAGTTTATTCAACTGCAAAAATGGGACAAGTATCTGCACTTCAAATTTTGGGGGAGAAACCAGTGACTTAGTGTGTATGAAAATGACTCACAACGTGTAGAGTACTTGCAAACATTCCTGTACGTAACCAAAGTTACACAGGCCTTAGACTGTAGATTAGGGAAGTTAGTCTTTACGATCTATAAAGTGCCTTCCAGCTTTGAGCATCCTTTTCTCCATGACATGGCTGAGCTTCTGACCCCAGGCAGCTTGGAGCAATTCCTGCTGGGTCGGGAAGTCTGGAGAAAGAGGCGGGGAGGTGCCTACAACCTCACCGTTGGCCCTACATTACATAATGTGGCCCTTCTTCAAAGACACTGACGGGCAGGTCAACTCCTCTTGTTAATCTTTAACTGCTACTAAGACATTCCACCCCAGGGCCCCGAGTGCTGTTATCATCAAGAACGCTCTAATCCCAAAATACAAGTCACTTGCCCTTCTATCAATGTTTATGCATGCAATCTAAAGGAGAAGGGGAAAAACATGCTGGTTGTAAGTAGGAAATAAGTCAAGTTATGTACTTTATTTTTTACTCCAATTGAGTAGTTCTTGCTTTTATTTTACCATTTATTGAAAATGAGCGTATCGCTAGGAAGAGTATCCTAAACTTGCAATGGAGCAATGACTGCTTGTGTAGTCACTTGAAAATCTAAATTACATAAGTGAAAGTTTATTATTGTAAAGTGTAGGGGAGGTGTCTTTACCAGAAGATGGGGGCTTACAATTTTTCCACCTTCAGAAGACCTGGATGTACTGATGCTGGGAACATCCTCCTCTGTCGACCTGGTAGTCAGACCCCTAAAGAGAGCTCTATGGAATGTGGGTGTTCCCTGTTAAATAGAAGATGTGAACAAGGGCAACCTCTCAGGCTTAAAGAAATAAAGAAAAAAAGGGCAGAGGAGTTGACCAAGGAACAAAAACCCCAGTTTACAGTGAAAACATCTTTTGAAGTTTGATATTCACATTTATATTTTGGAATCAGTTTCCATTCATTGTTCTCTGTTGCTTATCCCCAAAATGACTGTCAATATGCTTATTCATCCCCCGTGACTCTGTGTGTCACCAGTGCAGTAAGGGGCGTCTCTCCTATTTTTAGGCCCAGTGATTATGCAAGCAAAAGGGCACATTCTACTTCCATTCTGCTGAATGCAGGCTAGCCCCAGGCATGGTGACCATACTGAAGCAGTGTTTTACTTCTAACTATACAAAGGCTTTCTTTGACAGGGGTGGCTGCAGTGGGTTGAGGAAGGGAAAGATATTTCCAGATTTGAACTTGAACAAAAGTTAATGCTGACAGTCGAGCTAACTAACAGACAGAACTCAGAAGTGCAGACAGGCCTTGCATGACTGAAGGCTGGTGGCCAGTACTCTGCGGGCAGGGACGACGTCTCCCATGACCCACAGGGTGGGGTTGATTTTGAAAAACCCCAGAGGGAGAAATGGATCTTTGGGGATTTGCCAGTCTTTTGTTTAAGAGTTTGGTAAATGTTTTGGTAGGATGGTGATGGTACCACGGGGCTCTGATTAGCATGAGTGGGCTTTCTCCTCCCCTTCCTCCCTCGTGATCAGGGATACCTGGTCTCAAAGTGTGCCATACCCACTAACTTGTTCCCCTTGCCTCCACCCCAGAGGTTTTCTTAAAAACCTGAACTGCCTCGACCTGGAAAGGCAGGACTGAAAAGAGGTCACCAGTGCCTTTGCCTATCAACTACTTGCAGCCTGTGTCTCCAGAGATGAGACCGATAGAACCCCCCCACCCCCCGCCCCACTGGCATAGGATTCACCAGTCTGTCATTTTGGCTGGGAAGCAGGATAGCTTCTGGCAAACTTAATGAGCAGATTTTCTCAGTGATAGGAAAATTCTTGCTTAATGCAGCCCTATTTTCCGTGGTCAAAGCAGTCAACCTAGAGAAGATAACAGAAGTCACCTGACCCGGTGTGAAGTATAAACGAAAGTTTTCATTTTCTTTTTTTCTTACTTTTTTTTCTTTTTTAAATTTCCATATTCTTACAGGAGGTGGGGAGGTGGGTTTTGTCTTGAATAGCCCAGGTTCATGTATTACAACTTGAGTTGGAATTGTGACTCCGGTGGAATATTAAATCTGCTTTTTTAGTGAAGCCAGCATTAGTATCAGTTATAGCATTTAAGTGTTTTAATTGCTTAACATTAAGTGCTTCTCCTGCCACTGTCACGCTGATGATCTCTATGCATGTGGCCAGGGATAGAGAAGGGATGTTGTAAAACTACTAAAGAGCAGAGGGCAATGAATGGAACCTAAACAAAACTTGGAGTTACTTCTGTGGATAATTCCAGTAAAAACAGTTCACATGCCAGCAACTCCTCCCCAGAAATCTCCATATCTCTAAGTCTGAGAAAGACCCAGGCTTTCAGGCCAGGCGAGTGCCCCTTCACCTCCTACTGTGTCACAAAAACTGGATCCTTATCTGCTCTTTCACTTCCTTGTCTGGAAATGTCACTTATAAAGCGAGAACAACTGGTCTACAGGTACACCACCTCCCCAGCTGCTGTGGTGCTGACGCAAGGTAATGGGTTTGAAAGTGATTTTAAAAGTTTAAAAGGTACAAATTCAGAAGCCTGCAGAAACATATTTTTGAGTTTCACTACAAGAAGGATATAATCTTAAAAGATCTTTTTTTGTAATAGTCCAAACAAACAAACGTCACAGACATTTTTGCAATTTAGCAGGTCTGCGTTTCATTAATGTCAGGAAGCTCAACAATATACCTATTAAAACTCGTTAAAAAATTGGAAACTCTAGTTCTGACTTTTATTTACAATTCAAGTTCAGTTTTTTTTTTCAAGAGACAACAGAGTATGACTCTGAGTCAAAACCAAATTAATTCCAGCTTTCTCAATTTATTAACTTCCTTTGTGTTTTCTGCTGCTTCTACTGGCACTGCGGGTGCCGCTCCATTATTGGGCTGCTGGTTTCACAGGAACTATTCTTTTTCTGGATAGACTGTAAAAAGTGAAGGGACATCAAGCAGTCCAAAGTCAGTATTGGAGTGAGATGGGCCAGACCCTCACTTCAGCAATGAGAGTTAATACGCAAGCAAAATAGTAGCATTTTATCATCCGTGGGATGGGAACATGCATGAAAACACCAAAGCTCATTTTATTAATCCCACCAGCTGGATTGTGACTTTTGCAAATCAGCCCGTGGTACCTTCACTTTGATTTTCCTTAGATACTACAGAAGCAAAAGCCGCAATACACAGTAGAAATGCCCTAAGGCTTTGTGATCTGAAAATCTGAAATGTACATACTGACTCTACTCTTTACAGATTACTTCAGTTTTTGAAACCTGAGTCTTAGTTTCTTCATCTGTAAGAGGAACGTAATAATATAATATTACATATTTTAGGGTATCAGCTTGAGAATTAAAAACATTCTATATTAAATGTCTAATATAGTGCTTGGCACATAGCACATCCCAAATAAAGAGAAGTCTTAATCGTTATTTTGTCAAATGCTTTTTCTGCATCAATGAGATGATCATGTAGAGATTTTTCCATCATTCCGTTGATGTGGTATATTATATTGATGATTTTCATATATTGAATCATCTTTGCATTCCAGGAATAAATTGCACTTAGTCATGGTATATAATCTTTTTAATATACTGTTGAATTCAGTTTGCTAGTATTTTGTTGAGAATTTTTGCATCAATATTCATAAAGGATATTGGTCTGTAGTTTTCTTTTCTTGTAGCATTTTTGCTGGGTTTGCTGTCAGGGTAATTTTGGCTTCATAGCATGAGTTGGGAAGAGTTCTCTCCTCTTCAAATTTCTTGGAAGAGTTGAGAAGTGGTGGTAATTTTTCCTTAAATGTTTGGTAGAATTTTCCACTGAAGCCATCTGGCCCATGACTTTTGTTTGTTGGGAGGTTTTGATTACTGATTAATCTCCTTACTAGTTATAAATCTATTCATATTTTCTATTTATTCATGACTCACTTTTGGTAGATGTGTATTTCTAGGAAATTTTCCATTTTGTTTGGGTTATCCAATTTGTTAGCATACAAATGTTCATAGCATTCTCTTATCATAGTTTTTATTTCTGTAAAATCAGTAGTAATGTCTCACTTTGATTTCTGACGTTAGTTGAGTCTTCTCTCTTTTTTCTTAGTCAATCTAGCTGCGGGTTTGTCAATTTTGTTGATCTTTTCAAAGAACTAACTTTTGGTTTCTCAATTTTTCTCTATTGTTTTTCTGTTCTCAATTTTGTTTATCTCTGCCCTAATTTTTATTATTTCCTCCTTTTGCTAGATTTGAGTTTGGTGTGCTTTTCTTGTTCTTCAAAGAGTAAAGTTCGGTTATTGACTTGAGATATTTATTTTTTTAGTGTAAGTATTTATAGCTATATATTTCCCTTTTAGCACTGCTTTTCTGCATCCCATAAGTTTTGGTATGTTGTTTTCTTTTCCTTTTCATTTGTCTCAAGATATTTTCTAATCTCCCTTGTGATTTCTTCCTTGATTCATTGGTTTTAAGAGTATGTTGTTTAATTTCCACATATTTGTGGATTTTCCAGTTTTACTTCTGTTATAGATTTCTAGCTTCATTCCATTGTGACCAGAAAAGAAACTTTATATGATTTCAGTCTTTTTAAATTTATTAAGATTTATTTTGTGGTCTAACATATGGTCTATCCTGGAGAATGTTCCATGTCCAATTGAGAAAAATGTGCATTCTGTTATGGTTGGGTGGAATGTTGTATATATGTCTGATAGCTCCAGTTGGTCTGTAGTGTTGTTCAAGTACACTGTTTCTTTATTGACCTTCTGTCTGGTTGTTCTATTCATTATTGAAAGTAAGGGTATTGAAATCACCTACTATTATCTTAGAGCTGTCTATTTCTTCCTTCAATTCTGTCAGTGTTTGCCTGATAATATTTTGGAGCTATGATGTTTTGTGCATATATGTTTATAACTGTTATATCATCTTGGTGAATTGACCCTTTTATCAATATATAATATCTTTCTTTGTCTCTTGTAATAATTTTTGACTTAAAGTCTATTTTGTCTAATATTAGTATAGCCGCCTCAGCTCTCTTTTGGTCACTATTTGCATGAAATATCTTTTTCATCCTTTCACTTCCAACCTATTTATATCTTTAGAGCTAAAGAAAGCCTCAGGTTGACAGCATATAGTTCAATTTTTTAAAATCTATTCTGCCAACCTGTGCCTTTTAATTGGAGAGTTTAGTCCATTTACATTTGAAGTAATTACTGATAAGAAATGACTTACTTTTGCTATTTTGTTATTTGTTTTCTGTATGTCTTATATCTTTTGTTTGTCCCTTATTTCCTCAATTACTGCCTTCTGCACTTAGATGAGGTTTTGCAGCAACATATTTTGATTCCATTTCATTTCCTTTTGTGTATATTCTATAGATATTTTCTTTGCTGTTATCATGGTGATTGCATTTAAACTCCTAGTTATAATAATCTAATTTGAATTGATACCAACTTAATTTTAATTGCATTAAAAAAAAACTCTACACCTATATAGCTTCACTCCCTTTATATTATTGATGCCACAAGTTACATCTTTATACATTATATACTGATTTATCCACTTTTTATGCATTTGTCTTATAAATCCTGGAGTGGAATTAAGTTAAAATTGGAGTTAAATCCAAAATTACAATAATACTGGCTTTTATATTTGACCGTGTATTTACCTTTACCAGAGACATTGTATCTTCATCCAGCTTCAAGTTACTGTCTAACATCCTTCATTTCAATTTGAAGGTGTGATATTGTGGTTTATAATGAGAAATATATATTTGGTCTTCATCTCTATTTCTGGCACAGAGCTCCTAAAATCCTTGGAATTTCCTAAGTGATGAGAGCAATAAAGGTGTCTTTTGTTGTGTTAATGAGATGATTTTTGGAAAGTCCCTAGGTAACCTAAGGATGGGGGTTGGTTGCAGGGGAATAAACCATGTGATTATTGGGTTGGAATTTTCAGTCCCACCCCAATCTTGGGGAAGGAGAGAGGAGCTGGAGATTGAGTTCAATCACCAATGGCCAGTGATTTTATCAATCATGGCTATATAATGAAGCCTCCATAAAAACCCAAAAGGATGAGTTCAGAGAGATTCTGGGTCAGTGAACACATGGGGGTCCTGGGAGAGTGGCCCACTTAGAGAGTATTGAAGCTCCATGCCCCTTCCCACATAACTTGCCCTATCTATCTCTTCCATAAGGCTTTTCCTGAGTTACATCCTTTTATAATAAACCAGTAATCTGGTAAGTAAAATGTTTCTCTGAGTTCTGTGAGACACTCTAGTAAATTAATGGAACCCAAAGAAGGGATCGTGGGAACCTCTTATCTATAGCCGGTTGGTCAGAAGCACCAGTGACAACCTAGACTTGTGATTGGCATCTGAAGTAGGGGAGTAGGGAGTTGTCTTGTAGGGCTGAGCCCTTAACCTGGATCTGATGCTAGGTAGAAAGTGTTTCTAGGTAGAATGTGTCAGAATTGAGTTAATTGTTTGGTGGTGGTAGAAAAAACACACATCTGAGAAGGACTTTCTCTAGCATTCATTGTAGAGCAAATGTAGTGATAATGAACTGTCTCAGCTTTTGTTTGTCTGAAAATGTCTTAATTTCTTTCTCACTTTTGAAGGACAGCTTTCTGGGTAGAGAATTCTCAGTTGAGTTTTTTTTCTTTCAGCACTTTAAATATTTCATCCCACTACCTTCTGGCCTCCAAGGGATCTGCTGAGAAATTGAGGGATAATCTTATTAAGGATCCCCTGTACATGATGAGTCACTTCATTCTTGTTGATTTCAAGATTTTCTCTTTGGTTTTGGCTTTTGACAAGTTTGATTATAATATGCCTTAATGTGGGGGTTTTTGGTTATCAGAGTTTGTTGAGCTTTTTGGATTTGTAGATTCATTTATTTCATGAAATTCAGGAAGTTTTCAGCTATTTTTTCTTCAAATAAGCTCTCCACCACTTTCTCTCTCTGCTCCTTCAGGGACTCCCATAATGCAAATATTGGTCCTTTTGATGGTATTCCATAAGTTCCTCTATTCACTTTCTTCATCCTTTTTTTTCTGCTCCACAGACTCAATAATTTTAGATGTCCTATCTTGAGGTTCTCTGATTCTTTCTTCTGCCTGCTCATATCTGCTGTTAAGCCCCACTAATGACTTTTTCATTTCAGTTATTACACTTCCCAGCTCCAGAATTTGTCTGTTTCTCTTTTATAATTCTTATCTCTTTGTGGAAATTCTCATTTTTCTCACACATATGAAATCATGCTCTTTATTTCCTTTAGTTCTTTGTCTATGTTTTTCCTTAGCACTTTGAGCATATTTAAGAGAGTTGTTCTAGTCTTTGTCTAGTGAGTCTATTGTTGGTTTTCTTGGGGACAGTTTCTCCCAATTTATTTTGTCCCTTCAATGAGCTGTATTTTCCTGGATATTTTGTATACTTTATTTTTTGTCGTTGTTGAGAATTGGGCATTTGATTAGTGTGGTAATTCTGGAAATCAGATTTTCCTCCTTCCCCAGGGTTTGCTTTTTTTGTGTGTTTGTTTGATCATTGAAGGCTGTGATGATCCATTTGTTCTAAGATGTTTCCAAACTATTTTTTGAAGTCTATTCCTTGCCATGTGTGCTCAGATAACATTTGATAGAGATTTCCTCGAATGCCAGGAGCTGAAACACACAAATGAAAACACCGAGACCGAGAGAGAGACAGAGAGAGAGAGAGCAATCACCACTCCATCTTCATAGACTGACTCTGTGCTGGGGCACTCCTTCCACTCAGTCAGGCTTGCTCTGAGCCTAGGGATCAAACTTAGGTGAAAGTTTAAGGTCTTCTTAGGATTTTCTGAGCATACATCTTACCTGGGTATGCATGTGGCTTTCTAGATTCCCCTATATAAACAACTTCTTTTGAATCTGCTAATTTCCCAGAGACTCACCTCACTTTCTCCTCTGGGTCTTAGATGGTCTATTGCATGTCTTCGGTGAGAATCTATTGCCCCAGGTGTCTGTGGGTGCGTAATCCCCTTGTCGCTTTTGCAAGCAGTGCCTGCAGCTTTGCCTACCTGTGTTCTGAGTTATGCGAGAAAGAGACAGCAAGTCAGTTCTTCAGGTATCCCCAGCCAGTTTAGAACAGATGCATATAATAATTTGCAAACAAGGTCTACTCTCTTCCTCTGGTTTAAAGAGTGGAACCGGGGACTGAGTTGCCACCACTCAAGATCAAGACTGTTGCCATTCAAGCAAGGGGTTTTTTGTTGTTTTGTTTATTTGTTTTTATACTATATGGAGGAACATGAGCTTGGAGCTTCTTACTCCACCATCTTGCTGATGTCCCACCATTATTATTTTATGTGGACTTACCACATACCAAAAACTGCCCTGTGCTGGTTATTTTCTCTTTGCCCTCCAGACACACTTTCTACCCTTCTCTGTCCCAGTCTGTGCCCTGCAGTCTGATCTGTACAGGCCACATCAATGGGCTCACAGTCCCAGTAGGAAGAGAGAAAGGCTGTGCATTTAATTCCCTTCCTCCAGTGTACACAGGTTGACCACATCTTTCCATCAAATGTCACAGCTCTTCTCCAGTGCCTCTCTCCCTATAGCTACTCACCCTGAGATCTGGAACTGGCAAATTTCCTTCAGACCTGGGGGCAATAAAGAGCTTACCGATCACCATCACCTTCTGCTATTTTAGCCCCAAGGTCCTTCAACATCCTTTGTATATGTCTCTAAATCTTTCCACAACTTTGTAAATCACCCTGTTATTAACACTCCTCACTTATTCAGTTTGAGAGTGCCATCTGTCTCCTGCTGGAACTCTAACTGACACCCTGCACTACTGGCTGCTATTTCTCTTTCAGAGAAATGCCTCTGATTTTGGAGAAAAGTGCTCAGATACCAGCAGATTCTGGAGGCTAGTTTGGGTCAAAAGATAGGAATTCACTTTTCTGAACAAATTTGTAATATTTATCAGGATGATACTCAGCTTGGGGTTCTGAAAATGTCTCTTATTTAACGTGCAACATTGGTCTTTAGTCTGAAATGTGAACAAATTTATGGCTCAATTCCTACAAGGCAAGTGGATGAAAAGAAGCCTGCCCTCCCCTCCTGGGTGGGCAGAGCAGAGAAGCAATCCCTCATCACAGTAACCTGTCCCAGGAGTGGGATCACCCAGCCTGCCCCCAAGTTAAGAAGACAAGTGCTCAGGTGGAACTGCAAAGGGAGAGAGCCGGTGTCTCTTGTGTCTAGAAAAGAGCTACCTATGGGGTGAGATCAAATACGTTAATTGTTCCTTCTCTAATTCATCCTCCTCACTGTTGACAGTCCTTTCTTAAGCACAGATCCGATGAGGCTGTTTCCTTTGCCAGAAACCTCCAGTGGCTGCCTTGGACCACAAGACAAAGAATGACTAACACCCAGCTTGCAGGCGGTCAATCCTACTCTCTCCTCCCGTGGCATGCTTGTCCACTAAAGATGCTTTCAGTCTTAGAACCATTTCCTTCACAGCTCTCCAGGTAGCCAATATTTATATTGCTTTTCCTTCTAGGTAAGCATATTTTTCAACTTGTCCTATAAAATAAAATATACTCCAAATTCAAAAGCATAGCATTACCCAATCTAGCCCCAATCTTCTGTTCTAGCATCTCAGCACTTTTTCTCTCACTCTTCTGTGCCATATCTTTAGCCCTTTGCACGGTCCGTAGCACATGTTGAGTGTTTGAAATATTTGTTACACTAATATTAATACAATCCTATGAATTAACATTCTCTTTAAACACACACACACACGCAACATTGACTGAGCCAAATATGTTTAGAATATTGCAGTAGCACCAGATGATATTTGTAAATTAGCTCTGAGCATTTGCCCATACATTTATTTGTATATATTTAAAGAGAAGAAAAGGTCTATTAGATGAGAAATTGGGAAATATATTCTTTATAGAGCAAAAGCTACATGTTCAAGCCCAGTGAGCTTTTAAGTGACTCTTTCAAGCAGATGGCCCTGACGGTATTGGTCTTCTCACGGTAGAATGGTCAATGCATTCATCTGTGAGGTCGAATCTTTTCTCCAGAATGTAGCTCATTTTTTTTCTGAGACAAGCCCCAAAGCAAATAACAAATTCCTACTGTTCTCCCGAGTTGTCTCAATTTTAACTCTCCTAGGAGCAGCCGATGACATCATTTATCTGCTGACTCTTTTTAGGTGTAAGCTTATTGACACTAATTTACTGAACTCGTGTCAGAGTTTCAGCTGCAGTTTCTTAAACAGTAAAACAAAACAATATCTTTGAAATTAGAGTTAAAATTTTTAAATGTATTTAAATAAAAGAAATCAATTCTGAGTATAAGCAACTGCTTGTCAATGTAATGGAGAGCACGGCAAGTTGATATTCAGATGAATTTCATTCCACCAACATTCATTGAGAGACTGCTCTGTGTCGGGACTGGGCTGAAAGCTGGGGAAGGTTGAAGGTCAAAGGAGGCCACTGCCCATCCTCCCAGAGCACGCAGGCTTGGGGGGATAGAAGACGTGCACAAATTGTTGTAAACCAATTATTAATTTTAAACTTCTCTCTCTACATAATATTTTCAAGTTACCCTTTACTGAGCACTTACTGTTTGATGGGCTATCATTATTTTACCAGTATTACATCATTTCAGTGTCGTGGCAATTCTATAAAGTAGGTATTACTCCTTTCATTTCAGAGATAAGAAAATCAAAGCTCAGAAAGTATGGGTAACACAAAGCTCAATTAGCTAATAAGCCCAGGCTCACAAGGAGCCAGAAATTAATGATTGGAGTTACACTCTTAGATACACAAACATTGCAAACATTAAAACTTAATAACACAGCCAAGCATACGAATAATCCTAAAACTGAATTGTCAGTTCCTGGATAATTCAAGATACTCCAAATTATGTGCTGGTTGGTAGTTAAAAACCCAAAAGATACCTTTTGTTCGGAATAATTTCTTTACCAAAATCTTTTTTAAACAAACAAACCCACTGGAAAATATTTTCAACATCTTTTTTTAAAGCAGCAAAAATAAATTTAGACTCAGCAAAAACTGATTTCGATTTTGATCTCAGCACAGGATTTATCTTCATAAATAACCCAGGGTGGTATGTGGATGTGTGGCCAAAAGTGATAAGATTATAGAATATCAACTAGAAACACAGTCACAATAGTGGAGTCTGGCAGTGAAGATTTTTTAGATTTGGCATATTTGAAATAGCTTTATCATTATTGTTGTTTTAACATATTTTGAAAGTGGGAACAATGGGCTAGGACAGGATAATACGGTTGCTATGAGGGACTTTGGCTTCTCTGTAACTTCCAATATAGGAACAAACTATGCAATCCACTTACTTGCATTAAGAAATTACAGTTGCTGAAATTTGAAGAAATATGCCTCTCTTTCAGTGAAACTTCTCTAGGGACCATAGAAGGGTGTTGTTGAGACCCTGAGAGCAGCCTTCACATATTGAGGAACTGGGGTTAGCTACAGAGTGATCCAGGTCTTGAGTCTTATACGCAGTCTTGTTTGCACAGAGGCCAGAAATGAGAAGGTAGAGTCGAGAGAAACTGCTGAACAGAACCTAAACTTCCTTCCAAGAGCTCCCTGCACAAATGCTCTGCAAAATGCGAAAAAGCAGGGTGGACTCCAACCGGAAGATGGACCAAGAATTCTATCATTAAGATTTCCTCTATCAGGGAAACGGCAGTGAGGGTGGAAGCAGTGGGCCCGAAGGCAGAATCTTTGGGAAGAAACAGAAAACTGAGGCACTTGAGTTGCATGTCAAGTCAGTCAGCAGGAGCTGGAGTTTTAGTCCAGTGTTCGAGACCCACCAGAAAGAGCAAACCTCTGTGAATATGTATGTGCCTGTGCTGTGGACCTGGGGGGTGGACCTGGTGGGGCCTCATCAGTTTGTCAGGTGGCATAATTTAGTGAGTAAGCAAAGCTGCTCCACAAGTAGGCAATGCAGGTTCAAGTAGGGAAAATTCTTTTAAACCTAGAACAAAAGCAATTGTCAGTTTTAATCCTGGAACAGGATTCATGTAGCAGGATTTACTCAGTTTGCGTCTGTTTATACGTGGCCCGAGGTGCAAAGAGAAAACAATATCAACTAGAAGCACAAATTCAGAAATTCAGGTTCTGCCATCTGCCGTGGTGTGGCCCTGAGGACTTTGCTTCACGTGTGTCAGCCTCGGTTTCCTCATCTGTAAAATGGAGATAATGAAAGCACCTAGTTCACAGGCTTCTTGTAAGGAATAGGTGAGAGAAGAGTTGAACACTGCCTGGCTCTTCGTAAGTATTTCATCTCATTAAATATTACTATTATCATCAAAGATCTACTTTGCATATTTTGGCAATAAATCTTGCCCTGAATTAAACACGATTTGTCTTAAAAAAATTACTGTCTGTCTTTCCCTCCATTCCCTCCCTAGCTATTTTCTGACATTGAAGCATTTACCTGGGAAGTAAATGAAGTCTCATTTCCTGGAACTGAAATAACTGAGTCCCCTAGTAGGTTCCTTCTCACACATTCTCAGAAGACCCTCTCCCGCAGTCCCACTTCTCCAGGGAGGACCTAAACCCAGATGGTCAATTGATACTACAGGTTCCAATCAGAGGGGAAAAAAAGATGTAAAACCTTCTAGCTTCTGGAGCGCAGACAATCTCCTTACATGATTCCCTCTCACAGCCCCTTGAACGCAGCTCTCATGATGAGTGTCTGTATGTCGGTGAGACGGCCAGCAGCCCTAGGAAGGAGGGTGGGGTGGTGAGAACATTCTTCACCAGTGTTGGCAGAGGCTGGCTCCAGTATGGTGTGATCTCTTTCTGATGTTCCAGAGACAGGCCAGGTCGGCAAGGAGGAAGTAGAAGTTACCATCACACCCAGACTTCAGAAAGGTTTTTATTCTGTTCAGATCAACTTGAAAGGATGCCCTAATCTACACCAGTGTTTCTCAGACAGGGTTCACCAAGGATCCTGAGAAGGACTGCAGAGAGCAGAGCTGTGGAAGTGGCAGGAGCTTTAGCCTGCCTTCCTCCCTGGAGCTGGGTCTGCATCTTCAGCACGTTCTCCTGGCTCCTCAGCCCTGTGCACACTCTCTCTGACCTTTCAGTGCATTCCTCCTGCCACGCCACTGCTCCTCCTTGTTAGAGAGGATTCTTACCTAGGCTGTTCCGGGGTCCCACCCTTCAATCAGCACGCTCACCAGGTGTTTCAAAATTACCCTGGAGGAATGTGGGCTCCAGAGTGATTCCTCCCTCCCTCCTTCCCTTCCTTCTTTCCTTTCTCCCTTCCTCTCTCTCTCTCCTTCCCCCCTTCCTTTCTTCCTTCCTGCCAATATATTTATTGACTGCCTGCTATATGCCTGGCACTAAAACTGTTAATTACCTGGGTTTAGGCTGAGCTCTTAAGTTTGAAGATGACAGCAAATAGTGTTGAAAGCACCTTGAAAGGGAAGAAAATTTATGGGTGTGCTGAAGAAATGTGCTCAAGCTAATTAGAACAATTGTGAAATGATTTGGACTCAAATAATTTAAGTTTAGACTTGAGACAGCACAGGGGCAAACAGCAACCCCCTGGGAGAGTTGGTGGAGTAGGATTGACGGGGTGAAAAGTGATCAGCATAGCAAAGCAAATGTGTTTGTCGAGCACCCCAATCATTCTGACCTGTGCCAGCGACCATGGAAAATAAGAGAAAAGTGGAAAAGATGCTTTGGAGAGATGTCTTGAGGCAGATGTCACTTTGGAACTGCTGACCAATGTGCTACCCATGGGTTCCCTGGGGATTTCCAGGCCTGTGGCTATGAAATGGGCAGAGCCACCTCAGAGGTTTAATGGTTTCCCAGGAAGGAGTAAATTTCCTGCAGTGAATCAGCCTGTGTCAAGGAGGATTCTTCTGACATCAGCTTCCAAACAGCTCATCGAGACTTTATTACTCAAGAGGGCATCGGAGCGCACCGCCACCAGAGCCCACACTTTGTCTATTCTCATGTATTTTCCAAAGTGACATTTGGACCTAAAGTGGCCTGTACCCCCTGGAAACTGAGTAGTGGCTTGGCATCTTAGGAATCTGTCTGTCGTGCTTTGTGGAAGGGTCTAGTTCTGTCTGGAAAAAAAATTAATGGTTATTAATGTGAAAATGTAACCCTACTTACTCCCTTTCTGTTAATAAATGCCATAAACTCAAAGTAAAACCCATTAAATCTCTTGGATATCTAGATATATCACTTAAAATCAATTTGCTTTTATTGCTCTAATTCTATCAACTTTGGATTTTGAATGCACAGCGCACAGTTGCAATGCTTTGACAAGTATTTTCAAGTCCTCAATATTTGACTTTTTCCATTCCCACTTTTTTTTTCGGTGAAGTCTAATGTCTTCCAGCCCAGGGCTTGTGGGTCCATGTTCATCTCTGCGACTGACCCCATAATATTTACTTATGACATTCATAAAAATACCCTGCATGCCAAAAGCTGCTAGCTGCAGGAAAATGATAAAACACAAAAATATTTAATCAACCAGTGGGAATTCCCTCACACGTTAAATCAAAGCCTCTCTCACAGGGCCCACAGTGACCTTGAATGGCCCGCAGACTCGAGCCACACTGAAAGATGACAGCAGGAGGGAATGCCTGCCGAGAACCCGCTCTGGTCAGGACCCTTTGAGTCCTCCAGAAAACACAGCCCGAAGGAGGTCTCAGCTTCACTGTCAAGAGGCTCAGGGGCAGCGTGTGGAGGCACTGTGTGGCTTTTCCATCGGGGTCTTTGTAGCTTATCACACCTCCCCCAGGCCCATGCCACCACGTGACATCTACTCTGTTCCTCTTCCTCTCTACCTGCAGGACTCAGTCTGTTTCTCTAAAAGGAGCATTGTGGAGGGTTTCTTTTTTTCCTTTTTCATTTTTTTCCTTTACTGAGACATAATTGACATATAACATTGTATAAGTTTAAGGTGTGCAATGGGAGGATTTGATACCTGTATATATTGTAAAATGCTTACCACAATAAAGTCAGCGAACATATCCTTCACCTCACGTGCCTGGAGGGTTTCTCAGGAAGAAGTGGTATGAGAAGTGACGTGGCGGGAACAACACCCCGGGGTAAGCAGTTCTGGATCCCAGCCCTGACTCTGCTGCTACATAGCTCACCCAGGTCATTACACATCTCTGGGAGCTGGGTGGATCTGTGGTTTTCAAGGGGTTTCAAGAAGCACCCCTAGGTTAGAGAGGGGGTGACACGGAGCAGTTGAGTTTCTAGACCCCTCCCGAGTCCAATATCCATCTGCTCTACTTGTCAATTTTATGCTTTGGATCACACATGATATTTAATTCATAAAAAGTATCTTACTGTTAAAAAGAAAAGTTTAAAAACCACTGGACAAAAAAGAGATTCTTATTCAATATTAACATAATTTGGAGCTCGGTAATATCCCAGACCCCAATTTCCCTCTCCTTGGCACTAAAAGCTGGTCAAAACTGGTTTGTCACATCCAGTGCCCACAAGGAGCTGTCAGGGCATAGGGGTCAGGACAGGCTCCATCTGAGAGGTGGGATTGGGTGGCACGATTCAAGGATGCCACCCTGCTTTTGCAAAGGATGGTGCAATTCCACAAGCTGCAAGCTGAGCCAGTTGGCAGAATGCCTTTCTCCCCTTTTGGGTTACCTTCTACAAGAATGGTACCAAAGCAGTGTACTGTGTCCCGAATGTCTGCGAAAGTTTTTTTTAAACTGAAACAGGTCCCTTCCCAGCACTCAGGAAATCCAGGAAGATTGTACTGGTACACATGGGAGTGTCAGGCACTATGATAATGGAACCACTTAGCCTCTCACTGATGCTTTGCTACGAGGCCAAGCTTGTCCTGAGATGATCTTTCCCAGATGCCTGCTCAGGACTTTATGCAAACAGATTCCTAAGAAGTCTACCAAACAAGCTCATCCAAATCCCAGTGGTGAACTCCACCAGCGACATTTATCATACCTTCCTCTTTTGTTCAAAAGTCCTCATTTTAAGCCACACAGAATGATTTAAAATCATCGCATCAACAAATCATTTTGCTATTCAGTTTCCATCTATCATGCTGTCTGTCCCACCTAAGTTTTGTCCTTGATTCAATTTCTGTCAACAAGATAACATTCACTCAAAATTCTACTACCAATTCAAACTAAAGGTGACAAAAATGGGTTTTGCTGAACAATGCATGAGGAATTTTGCAATCCAGCTGCTTAATATTAAAATCAAAAGAAAATTTTCATTACCATTTTATTATTTGTTCTTCTATATCTTCACTATGAGTACATAACATATTTTTACAGCAATAATATAATACATGCATATAAAACATGCATATAACCATATGCATATAACACATGCGGTTTTAAAATCTGCTGTCTGACTTTAAACAACATAGTCTGGACATTTTCCCATGTTAATTAATATTCTACTACAATATAATTTTTAATGACTGTATAAGGTGCATAATTTATTTGACTCAATTCTCAATTCTCCTGAAGTCAGAAAACTGTTCAGAAGCTCCAATGTTCCAATTTTTTAATATTAAAAATCCTGAGTTGAATATACTTATACCGACATCCTCATCCTTGAAGTTGGAATTCCAGTGGCAAAGGGAATGTTTTTAATAAACATTAAAGATTTTAAATAAATACTGCCAAATTTTTCTCTGGAAAGATGAATCTATACTTCTGCCACCATTATTTGCTTGTTTCCCTGCACCCTAGCCAACACTGGATGTTATTTCTAATCTTCACCAACTGATGGAGGAGGGATAGCATCTTATTCTTGCTTTAATTTGAATTTCTTTGCATTGTAGTAAGACTGAACATTGGGTCAAATGTGTGTTGATCATCTGTATTTCTTCTTTGGGAAGTGCCTACTCACACATCTTGCCATTTTCCTTTTAGTGTACTCATCTATTTATTGATTTCTAAAAGTCCATTATATATTAAGGATCTCAACCTTTTACCTGATATGCATGCAACAAATATTTTTTCCAGTGTGCTAAGCCTACAAATGTTATTTAGGCTATTTATACTAAAAAGGATAAAAATTACTGATTTTTTAAGTTGTATTTGATTTTGGCATCATGCTTAGAAAGTGTTTCCTCACTCTCGAGATTATATAAATATTGCTTTTTTCTTCAAATACTTGTGTTGTTTTGTTTCACATTGAAATTATTAGTTAATCTGGAATTTATTTTGTGATAAGGTATAAGACTTCTGTTCTCTAAACCAAATATTCAGCGTCCTGGCAAATTTTTTCAGTTCTTCTTGCACAGCCTCTGCTGTATCTAGCTCTCTCTGCATAAACTGACAACTTTAATTGGTCTGCTCTCCAAAATCAGGCTCAACTTTACACCAGTCAAACTGTTCAGAAGCTCAGGGCAATTAGAAATGTTAAGTTCCCTTATGCTCTTGTAATTTAAAAGTAAATAAATTTTTATTTATTTCACCAATTATCACATACTGGTTCACAGTGTCTAAACTAAATTATGACTTACTAAGTCCAAGATGTCACTGTTGGTTATTAGGAAGCAGGGTTCCTTTACTTAGGGCTCTCTTCTCCGATCTGTCCTTCATTTCTTCCTAAGCCCTGCAGAAGCTCCATTGTCCAGGCCCCTCACCACTACCTGGGAGCCTTCTTTCAAAGTGAACCATCTGGCTACAACAACTTCATCCTCACCAACCATCTCAGTTCAATCCTTCAGACTGCTGTGAAAGTCCTATTTTTCTCCATAAGGCTTTAACAGATTGCTTAGATGAGAACCAAGGTCTTTCTTGCCTTCTTGTCATTCTTCATGCAATTCTGTAATATTTATCATTGCCACCTCCATGAAATTTCAATCACCTCCAACATGCATGGACTCTAAAGGTTTTTTTAAATACACTTTATTTTTTAGAAGAGTTTTAGATTAACAGGAAAATTGAGAAGATAGTCCGGAGAATTCCCATACAAGATTTATTTTTTAAGTAAGAATTTCTATAACTCTTATACGTCAATATGTCTTTTACACAAGTAGACATCAGTATGGTTTTTCACTTGTGTAGACATTTCTGGGTGGCTTACTTTTAAAATCTTAGCTCCTAGAAAAGGATAAAATTCCCTTTTAATAGTGCCATATTTTTATTAACATAAAAAGCTCTTAATGGTTTTTGATGACAAAGATGATGATGTTGATGATGATGGTGGTGATGATGACCAAGGTGACTACCATATTTCTGTTCTTAACAATACTCTTAAGGTAATGATGCAGAAATTTTACTTACTGCTTAGCTGAATAAGTCATTCCCACAGTTCCATTCCTCCTTTAACATCAAGACATTCACTTGGCCCTACTTTGTCAGTTTCTTTTTCTGTTTATCTATTTTTAGATATTGTGTTTAAAAAAGATCCTGGTGCTGATGCTGCATGTGTATTATCAATTTTCATAGTGGCATAATATTTTTCTAAGTAATTCTCTCTTCTTAACACACACTGGCATTTTATTTGAAGAACAAATGATTTACGAATATCCTTTGCACAGAGACATTTATTTATATGTCCGCTATGATGCCTAAAATCTGTCCCCAAGTTTGAAAGCAATTCAGAAACAATCAGTATGTTTGGGCAGCCTAAATTGTTTACTCCAAGAGGCATAATTTGAAAATTCTGAGATGTATGTTAAATTTAATTTTGCACCAGAATGCCTAATTTCCTTTATTTTGTTAGATGGTTTCCTAGAATTTTTATTTTCCTTTTCTAGGTCACATTTTAAACAAAACTGAATAGGAGTGTTTCACCACTTCCCTAGCCTCATAGCTTTCAGGGTTAGTTATAAAATGAGCATTTTTTACTAGTGGCCAAAAGATAGCAGAGCATAATAAAGTAACTCTCTTTTCCTTTGATGAATTTTTGTTTTACATTGTTATTGTAGAAGTGTGATTAAAACAAAAAGCTGTACTAGCACTGTGAATGCACATGTAGCTGAGGCATTTGAGAATACTTCCTTCCAGAATAAGATCTGACTTAAAGGATCAAAGGTCATCAAAGAACCTGTGAAGGTAAGAAAGTGAATAGCCTGGGTTAGTCGGTATTTGGTTCTTCATTGAGATCAAGAACTCCTCCATCAACCTCGTTCTGCAAAGATGTGAGAATTGGAAGGACACTTCTGACAGAATACAGTAATTTAGTGCACCCCAAATGGATTCACTTGCTTGGAAATAATGAATCTATAGAGAATCTATTGCTGGGCATTGAAAGAATTGATGGAATGTGGCCAGGTTCCAGAGAACATCAGCGCCTGTCCTCAAAGCCACATGGCTAGACACTGACTTAGAACTGTTAAGTTAAGGATTCCAGCATCACCTGCCAGATGAAAGTCCCATGAAATGAGAGTTACATGAACTCAGGTATCAAGTACACATCGGCTTGTTCACTGCCATCTCCTCATTCATTCATTCAATCAACCAACATTCATTAAGCGCCTGCTATGTGCCAGGAACTATCGTAGGCACTGGAGTACAGCAGTGAACGAAACAGTGAAAGTTGATTAGACAATGAGGCTTCAAAGAGAAAATACTTACTTTAGGAAAACCAAACAAGATGGATTAAAAGATCAGGGACAAGAGCTTTGAGAGTCACAGAGAACATCATGACAGGTAGAGGACATATCTGTTGTTGAGCATCCATAAAGAAACTTTTCTGAGCTAGGTGGGAAGTATATTCTTACTTTAGGATGCCAAGAACTGTTTGTCTATTAGTCTGAGTATATATATTTTGGCAGGCTGAATAATGCCCCCCACCAAAAATGATGTCCACATTCTAATCCCTACAGCCAGTGAATATAATCTATTATGGCAAAAGAACTTTGCAGATGTGACCTAAATTAAGGATTTTGAGATAAGGAGATTAACCTGGATTCTCTGAGGGGGGCCCTAAATGAAATCACAAGTCTCCTTGTGGAAGAGAGGCAGAAGAAGATTAGACCACAGAAGAGAAGGCAGTGTGACCACAGAGGTAAGGATGGGAGTGATGTGGCCACAAGACAAGGAATGACAGCCATCAGAAGCAGGAAGAGGCAAGAAACAGATTCTCCCCTGGGAGCTTCTGGAGGGAGCTCAGTCCTGCTGACAGCTTGATTTCAACCTATTGAAACTAATTTTGGACTTCTGGCCTTCAGAACTGTGAGAGGATAGATTTATTGATGTATTTTAAATTTTTTTTTACTGATTTAACATTGGTTTAAAACATTATATTAATTTTAGGTGTACATCATTATATTTTGATATCTGTGTAGACTACATCATGTTAACTACCCAAAGAATAATTACCATTTGTCACTGTACACACATGCCCAGTCATCCCTTTCCCCCTCCTCCCTCCACCCTTCCCCTCTGGTAACCACTAATCTATTCTCTGTACCTATGTATTTGTTTGTTGTTGTTATCTTCTCTTTATGAGTGAAATCATTATAGTATTTGACTTTCTCCATCTGACTTATTTCACTTAGTATAATACCCTCAAGGTCCATCCATCTTGTCCCAAACGGCAAGATTTCATCTTTTTTATGGCTGAGTATATATACTGTGTATATATACACCACATCTTCTTTATCCATTTGTCCCTTGATCGTCGCCTAGGTTGCTTCCAAGTCTTGGCTATTGTGAATAATGCTGCAATGAATATAGGGGCACGTATATCTCTATGCATTCATGTTTTCATGTTCTCTGGATAAATACCCAGCAGTGGAATAGCTGGATTGTATGGTAGTTCCAGTCTTAATTTTTTGAGGAATCTCTATACTGTTTTCCACAGTGACTGTACCAGTTTGCATTCCCACCAGCAGTGTATGAGAGTTCCTTTTTGTCCATATCCTCTCCAACACTTGTTATTTCTTGTCTTGTTAATTATAGCCATTCTGAGGGGAGTGAGGTGACATCTCATTGTAGATCTGATTTGCTTTTCCCTAGTAATTAGTGATGTTGAACATCTTTTCATATGCCTGTTGGCCGTCTGTATATCTTCTTTGGGAAAATGTCTGTTCAGATCTTTTGCCCATTTTTTAATCAGGTTGTTTGTCTTTATTGTTGAGATATATGAGTTCTTTATATATTTTGGCTATGAACCCCTTTCCAGATTTATGGTTTATAAATATTTTTCCCCAATTGTTAGGTTGTCTTTTTGTCTTGTTTATGGTTTCCTTTGCTGTGCAGAAGCTTTTTAGTTTGATGTAGTCCCATTTGTTTATTTTTTCTTTTGTTTCCCTTGCCTGGTTAGACATTATATTTGAAAATATGCTACTAAGACTGATGTCGAAGAGCATACTGCCTATGTTTTCTTCTAGAAGTTTCATGGTTTCAGGTCTTACATTCAAGTCTTTAATCCATTTTGAGTTAATTTTTGTGTATGGTGTAAGATAATGGTCTACTTTCATTCTTTTGCATGTGGCTGTCCAGTTTTCCAACATCACTTATTGAAGAGATTTTCCTTTCTCCATTGTATGTTCTCAGCTCCCTTGTTGAAAATTAGCTCTCCATAGATGTGTGGTATTACTTCTGGGCTCTTGATTCTGTTCCATTGACTTGCATGTCTGTTTTTGTACCAGTACTGTGCTGTTTTGACTACTGTAGCTTTGTAGTGTATTTTGAAATCAGAGAGTGTGATACCGTCAGCTTTGTTCTTTTTTCTCAGGATTCCTTTGGCTATTTGGGGTCTTTTGTTCATGTAAATTTTAAGATTCTTTGTTCTATTTCTTTGAAAAATGTCTTTGAAACTTTGATAGGGATTGTATTGAATCCATAGATTGCTTTAGGATACATAAACATTTTAACTATGTTAATTCTTCCAATCCATCAGCATGGAATATCTTTCCATTTCTTTTTGTTTTCTTCAATTTCTTTCAACAATGTTTTATAGTTTTCAGTGTACAGTCTTTCACCTCTTTGGTTAAATTTATTCCTAGGTATTTTACTCTTTTTGTTCCAATTGTAAATGGCATTGTATTCCTTTTTTTCTTTTTTGCGAGGAAGATTTGCCCTGAGCTAACATCTGTGCCAATCTTCCTCTATTTTGTATGTGGGTTGCTGCCACAGCATGGCTGCCAATGAGTGGCATAGGTCTGCACCTGGGAACTAAACCTGGGCCACTGAGGCAGAGCATGCTGAACTTAACCACTAGGCCATGAGGCCAGCCCAGGGATTGTATTCTTAATTTCTCTTTCTGTTACTTCATTGTTAGTGTTTAGAAATGCAACTGATTTTTTTATGTTAATTTTGTATGCTGCAACTTTACTGTATTCATTTATTATTTCTAAAAGTTTTTTAGTGGATTCTGTAGGGTTTTCTGTATATAAAATCATGTCATTTACAAATAGTGACAGTTTCACTTCTTCATTTCCAATTTGGCCCCCTTTTATTTCTTTTTCTTGCCTGATTGCTCTGGCTAGGACTTCCAATACTATGTTAAATAAGAGTGGTGAAAGTGGGCATCCTTGTCTGGTCCTGTTCTTAAAGGGATAGCTTTCAGTTTTTCTCTGTTGAGTATGATATTAGCTGTGGGTTTGTCATATATGGCCTTTATGATGTTGAGGTATTTTCCTTTTATACCCATTTTATTCAGAGTTTTTATCATAAATGGATGGATCCTGTCAAATGCTTTCTCCGCATCTATTGAGATGATCATGTGATTTTTATTCCTCATTTTGTTAATGTGGTGTATCACATTGATTGATTTGTGGATGTTGAACCACCCCTGCATCCCTGGAATAAATCCCACTTGGGGATTTATTGTTGTATTCAATTTGCTAGTATTTTGTTGAAGATTTTTGTATTGATGTTCATCAGTGATGTTGGTCTGTAATTTTCTTTTTTTGTGTTGTCCTTGTCTGGTTTTGGTATCAGGGTAATGTTGGCCTCATAGAATGAGTTAAGAAGCTTCCTCTCCTCTTCAATTTTTTGGAAGAGTTTGAGAAGGGTATGTATTAAGTCTTCTTTGAATATTTGGTAGAATTCACCAAGGAAGCAATCTGGTACTGGACTTTTACTTTTTCAGGAGGTTTTTGATTACTGTTTCGATCTCTTTACTGGTGATTGGTATATTCAAATTCTCTGTTTCTTCTTGACTCAGTTTTGGAAGTTTGTATCATTCTAAGAATTTATTCATTTCTTCTAGATTATCCAATTTGTTGGCATATAGCTTTTTGTAGTAGTCTCTTATAATCTTTTGTATTTCCAAGTTGTCCATTGTAATTTCTCCTCTTTTATTTCTGATTTTATTTATTTGAGCCTTCTCTCTTTTTTTCTTGGTGAGCCTGGCTAAAGGTTTGTCAATTTTGTTTATCTTCCCAAAGAACCAGCTCTCAGTTTCATTGATTTTTTGTTTTTTTAGTCTCTATTTCATTTATTTCCACTCTGATTTTTATTTTTTCTTTCCTTCTACTGATTTGGGACTTTGTTTTTTCTTCTTTTTCTATTTCCTTTAGGTGGGCTGTTAGATTGTTTATTTGAGATTTTTCTTGTTTGTTGAGGTAGGCCTGTATTGCTGTAAACTTCTCTCTTAGAACCACTTTTGCTGTATCCCATAAATTTTGGCATGTGGTATTTTCATTTTGATTTGTTTCCAGGTATTTTTTAATTTCTCCTTAGATTTCTTCATTGACCCAAGAGTTGTTCAGTAGCATTTATTTAATCACATATTTGTGGCTTTTCCAGTTTACTTCCTATAGTTTATTTCTAGTTTCATACTGTTGTGGTGGGAAAAGAAGCTTGTTATTATTTCAATCTTCTTGAATTTATTGAGACTTGTTTTGTGACCTAATATGTGATCTATCATGGAGAATGTTCCATGTGGGGTAGATATTACTTTAAGCCAACAAGTTTGTGGTAATTTGTTACAGCAGACACAGGAAGCTAATGCATACTTATTACCACACACACACACGTGTGCATCTAATATGTCCATTTATCTACCAGATATCTCTATATAAATATATAATATCCAAAACACCTCCTTTATTATCAATCCTAAACCATTCCTTTCCTAATCTTTTTCATCTTTGGAAGTGGCACAACCATCTACTATTTACTCAGGTCAAAAACCAGAAATCATCATGAATTTCCTTCATCCCTACCCCACTCCCTATTCCAAACAAGCATCAGTATCTTTTGGTTCCACCTCCAAAATGCATCCTGAATCTGGCCACTTTTCTATCCTGCTTGCCATCACCTTAGGCTAAGCCATCATTGTCTTTGGCCTGGAGTACTAAGCAATCTCCTAACTGGTCTCCCATTTCCTATCTTGCCCCCTGAAATCTGTTTTCTACAGAGTAATCAGAGGGAACCTTAAAAAATATAAATCAGATTGACCTACTCCCTGATTAAATCTTCCAGTGGTTTCCCATGGGCCTCTTGGTTAAATCCTATGCTTTCCTGTTGTCACAAGGCCCACAGGGTCTGTCCCTCCATGCCTCTTTGGCCCCTCCCTCACTATGTCCCAGCCCCACTGACTTTCTTTCTACTCCTCCAACAAGTCTGGCTTGTTCTGACTTCAGAGCCTTGCAGTGTACTTTTCTCTGCCTGGATCAGATCAGCGCACAGAAGCAGTAACAGTCTCTTCTGTGCTCTTAAATTTAAAAAAAAAAAAAAGAAGAAGAAGGAGAAGTAGGAGAAAGAGAGGAAATGAAGAAGGAGGAGGGAGAAGGGAAAATACATACTCTTTTTCTGTATTCTTAGTTTTTTCTATAAAGTTTCCTTTGAAAAATTCCAATCTCACTGTCAGCTGAATGGTGGGAAAGAGGATGTTCAACACAATGGATAATCAAGAAGGAAAGTCAGCAGGTAACCTAGTGGTCAATTGTTTGGTGGCATCTGAGACAGAAAGAACAGATGATCAAAGAGTAGAGGATCTGATCTTGACTATCTCAGTTAAACCTGGATAAGTACATTCAAAGGTACTCCCCTCAACATTTCCACACTATGTCAGTTTTAATGTTTAAGCTACAAATAATAAAAAATCCCAACTCAACTGGATTAAACAATAAGGTAAACTTGTATCCTCACATGGGAAGTTCAGTTGTAGAGCAGCTCCTGTGTGAGTTATTTCAAAGGCTGTTATTGTCAGGGACTCACTCTCTTCCTGTCATTCCACTTGACCACCCTCAGTATGAGGTTTGTCTTCAGGAAAACCCTAGTTCTGTGTTTCTGGTTGGCTGCAGTAGCTCCAGGCATCTCATCCACACCCACCCTGCCAAAGTCCATTGGAAGAACAGTGGTCATCCCTTTCTGGGCATCTCTTTTTGTCACTGAGGAAGCCTTTTTTTCAGAATTCCTCCAGCAGATTTCTCCTCACAACTTATTGGCCAGAAATGACTTCTCTTAAACAAATGATTAGCAAGAGTACAGCTTCACTACTTAAGTTTATAGAGGACTTACCCTTGAGCCAGGTGTGGGATTCCTCTCCTGAAATGTGGAGACCTGAACAAAATCAGAATATTATTAGCAAGGAACAGGCGAGGGAATGAATTTTGAGTGGACAACTAACAGGGTCTGCCACATGTCCTTCCTGCTATCTTTTTCAATTCTTACCTTTCTTCGTTTTTGCCTAACAAAAGATATAGTTGATATTCTCATTCCTTGAGTAGGTACTTGATAAATGAGTCTAGTTCAAGAGAGCAATAGGAATTGGAGCTATAAATCTGGGAGCCATCTGCATAAAGAGGGCATTTATAGCAATGAAACTGGATGAGGTGGCCTATGAGTGTGAAAGAAAAGAGTCTCAAAGATTGAGCCTTGGGACACTCCAATGTTTAAAGGTCAAAGATACACTGTGAAACAGCAAAGGGGACTGAGAGGAGCAACCAGAGAGATAAACAGAAAACCAGGAGTGTGATATCTTAGAAGTCAAATGAAGAAATAGTTTCAAGGAGGAGGGAGTCATCAACAATATCACTTATAGTTTAAATAATATGATTAACTTTTGATTATTAGATTTAGCAATATGGAGGTCATTGGTGCCCTTGACAAAAGCAGTTTAGGTGGAGAGGTGAGAACAAAAGCGTAACTGGAGTAGACTTGAGAGGAGAGAATTAGGGGACGTCAAGTAGAATCAACTCTAGAAATTTTGCTTTAAAGGGTAGCAGAAAAATAGCACGATAGTGGGACAAATAATAGCTGATGGAAATTATTCAGTGGATGGGATAGGGAAACTGACTATTCAAGAAAGAGAGGAGAAAATTTCTGGGCAATATCCTTGAGTAGAACACAGGGAATGGAATTTCAATTTCATGTACAAGTGCAGGGGTTGTCTTTGGCAAGGAGCCAGGATGGTACATCCATAATAACAAAACAGAAGGTAGAATATATGGTGTCAGATGCAGAGTCAGATATGCTGTGGATACTTGTGGAAGTTTTCTTATGATTGCTTGATTTTCTCAATTAAATAGTAAGCAAGTCATTAGCCGAGAGTATGGATGGGGGTGAAGTGATGAGAAGTTTGAGGAAAGTAACAAAATATGAAATAATTGTCAAGAAATGTGGGAGATAGAATGGACTAAGGAATTATAGGATGATAAACTCTTTTACTTGGACAATACTATATATAGAGAATTCCAACTTAGAGATAAAGTTTAAAATGAGCTCACCTGGGCTTGTAGTGTGCAATGGTACTTAAACTGAGTTATAAGGTTCCAGAAAAACACATTACTGTAGCATCTCAGTATAGTTGTCCCCCTTATCTGCTGTTTGCCTTTCCACAGTTTCAGTTACCCGAGGTCAACCATGGTCTGAAAATATGAAATGGAAAATTCCAGAAATAAACAATTTATAAGTTTTAAATTGCATACCAATCTGAGTAGTGTGATGAAATCTCATGCCATCCCACTCCATCCCAACCAGGATGTGAGTCATCCCTTCATCCAGCGTATCCATGCTGTATACGCTCCTTGTCCATTAGTCACTTAGCAGCCGTCTGGGTTATCAGATCGACTGTGACAGTATCACAGTGCTTGTGTTCAAGTAACCCTTACTTTGCTTAATAATGACCCCCAGAGCACAACAGTAGAGATGCTGGCAATTCGAATATGTCAAAAAGAATCTTCTATTCGTGAAATGGTGAAAAAGTTAAGAGAAATTTGTGTTAGTTTTGCTGTCACACCTCAAACTTCAGAAGTTATGGCCACAGTGTGTGATAAGCGCTCAGTACAGGAAAAAAACAGAAGTATATATAGGGTTCGGTACTATCCTTGGTTTCAGGCATCCACTGGGGGTCTTGGAAAGTATCCCCGTGGATAAGGGGGGACTACTGTTGTTGGGAAACCCTTGGTGTAAGACAGAAAAACCACTGCTACCTTCATCCAAAGTAGCCTTCCAGGCACAGTGGTTTTAGTCTTAACTGAAGGTGTTTATGCCAACAAGGTAGGTCACGTTAGCATGATGGATTTCGAATTCATTTCCCCAGGTGCTCTGGGCTTTGATACTGTCACACACATGTCACACCTCCCTGACATAGCAAGCAGTTCTGACCACAGCTCTGTATGAATTGGTTACCTAGAAATACAATTCAAAGCACCTAGAACGATAGGCTCAGGTACCACCCACACTGGGATCCTGACTCCACTTTTAATTGTGTTGGTAATTGGGCTAGTTGCTTACCCTCACTGTGCCTGTTTCCTCTTGTGTAAATAAAGGATAAAAATAAGGATGCTGTGAGTATTGTATAAAGTGTATACAATATATAAAGTATATTGAATAAATTAATGAAGTAAAACATTCAGAACAGGGCCAGCACACAGTAAGTACTCATAAATATTAACTGATTACTGGTCACTGTTCAAAACCTAAGGGGTTCCTGGAAATGGGGACTTGGAAGAACAAATCCAGGACTGACCCTGCCTAACTATGGAGATCACGACTGGAGAAGAGGTCACGTGGTCTTCTGCTTTAAGTCCAAAGGAAACTATTTTGCTTGGAGCTTTCGACACAAAGCTATTAATTTAAAAGTAACACTGAGTTAATTATACATAGATGTACATAATAGTTTTAAGTAGCTGTATTTATAAATGTTGACATTATTCACCTCCATGTGGCATCTCACTGGGTAGGAATTAGCATAATCCTCTAGCTATTGCAGACCAGAGGCAGTCAGCTGGGGTCGGCTTTGTGTGTCCTCTCGCTTGGTTTCCTCAAGGTGCTGGGTTGGTTGGCTGGTTTCTTAACCTGTCACACTGTCTCTGGAAGCCTGCTGGCTGCAGGGGCTCCTGACTTCCTCATCGCTTCGATGAAATTCTCACTTTCAAGAATTTTTATGCTTCGATGAAATTCTCACTTTCAATAATTTTTATCTTTATTGCCTCTAGGCTGCCAATGCTAATCTTTTCTCTCTTTTTGCATTTCCATAGTTTTTCAGTACATTTTGCCTCTTCTGAGTGAAAGACACCTCTCCTCTATCCCTCTAAGTCCAGGCAGAAAATCACAATTCTAATTGAATCTGTTACTCTTAGTTCCATAGATTAGAGGATATTCGTCTACAGGGGTAAAAGGCAACGTGATTAGGGGACACGGAGCCTCAAGATCTGCCGGCTGCATGTTCAGGGTACATCAATCTTATCAAAGGTACATCATCTAAACTACTTTAGTCTGAAATAAACACAGATATATTATGCTAAGTGTTCATAATTATTTAAGACAAACATAAAACACCAAGAAATTCCACTTTATGAAGTCAGCCATAACAACAATATCCCAGGTATCCATTCTCTACCTTCTGCCGTTAGGCACACCAAGGTGGAAATTTTGGAGAAGGACTTTATTACTTCCCTGTCCAAAATTGTTAAATGGCTTCCCTTGCCTTAGGATAATGCTCAAACCTTTTAACACGGCTTAGAAAGTCCTCCACCTTCTAGCCCTGTCTACTTCTCTTATCTCATTTCTTCCCACTTGCTAACCTTCTTTTCACATGCAATAGGTCTGGTTCTCCAGACCTGTTGAATTCTTTCAGCTCCTTCAAGGTGCCCTATAAACTTCCCTCGGCTTGGATCACGGTTCCTCAAACTTGTCATGGTTCATTTCTTCTTGCCCTTAACTTTATCATCTTGTTCTTGGGAGGGCTGTCTATTTTAGTTCCCCTGCCTACTGTTCTCAGAGCAACCTGTACTTCCTGTTGTAGGACCTCCCATACTTTATTGGTTTTGCATATCTAATTACCTGTCTTCCACTTAACAGTCTTGTCTTCCACTTGCCCAACACTATATCACCAGCTCGCTATTATATCCTTAGCTTCCCAGACAATGCCTGATACATAGGACAACGTGATTGTGTGGGAACGAGTTCACACATTTGTGTTGGACTCATTTTCCCTCCTGTTACACTGTCTACTTGTGTTCCTTTCTTGTGGAGTTTCTCTTAGCATGCACTTCACAAGTCTATGGCTTTTGAGGGTCACCTAATTCTCAGAACAGACTCCATTCATTTCAATCTTCTAAAGGATTCCTCTTAATCACTTGGCTGTATGGTCAGATGACTACCCTCTCTATTAATTTTTTGCGTTCTATTGTGACTGTGTCAGGTGTTCAACTCTTCCTACAGTCTCTTAGGGTTCACAGGTCACAGTGTACTCTTGGGTCTCTTTTATCAACAGGCTGGAAGAGGTTATTCTTTCCACAGTAGTTTGGGATGGAAAGATGCCACTAGAAAAATTATTCCCATAGGAAATAGGGGCCCTTTTTAATTTTAATTTATATGGACCTAGCTATAAGGAACACTGGGCTAACTTTTCAAGATATGTCCTGCCTTCACCTTTCTCAGATGAGGTTCTGAAGACGTTTTACCTGCTGGTCCAGGCCTGCCTGATTGTTCCAATTTTAATCAAATCTCTTAGAATCCTTATTTTTAACAACAACGTCTTGATTTAGTTTTGATCTGCCTGGATGGTGTCCAGTGTATCTAGAATACACAAACTGGTGTACCTTAATGGTGGGTCAGGGGAGAAGCAAAATGTCTGTAACTGAGAAAGGAATTAAATGGTAACAGTGCTGAACTTTAATAAAAGTAACCTTGTGAATTTATAGCACCAAGGAAAAATAGTGAACTTGGATCGACTCTGGACTTGATATTATATCCAATAATATAATGATGAATGTGGACATAGAAACAGAATATGCTGGGGCCAGCCTGGTGGCATAGTGGTTAAGTTTGCACACTCTGCTTCGGTGGCCTGGGATTTTAATTCAGGGAATTGGTTCCACTGGTGTGGAAATGCTGAAAGAGCAAAAAGCGACCAGAAGGTAACCCAGAGGAAAAAAACAATAAGCAGTAGCTACCGCCCCTGGAATGGTTTAATAAACCATCAAATAATATGAGGGAGAGGGGAAAAAAGAGAAGGAGTGAAGTAACCAGAACTAGGATCTTGGAGAATGGGCCCTCAGGAGCTGTTCCCAGTGATCTTGATCAAAAGATCAGCAGATATGCTGGGGACTGGTAAGCATGTGGTCGGTTCACATACCCTGGGCACACTGGACCTGGTTCAGCACAGATGAAAACTAAATTTAGGCTCCATCTGTTCTTAAAACGAGGTTCCTAAGAGATCTGGTCATGATTGGAATGACTGGAAAGGCCTGAACCAGCAGGTGAAACACCTTCAGAACCTCAGCTTAGAAGAGCTGAGGCAGGAATATCTTGAAAACTTAGCGTCAGAGGATAAAGCACATTTTATGTTAGATTAAGATGTGAGATGATGAAAAGAAAGAATCTAGGAAGGGGGTTAGGTAAGGTACCTGGGAAATGCTTTTATGTAGGCATTTAGAGCAGTCAGAAAGGGAGAGGAAATATGATCAGAAATGTAGTAAGTGGTTCAAGAAATTCAGGTTTCTGGAAGAAAAAGAGGGAGGAAATTTTAAGTAGGGGGACAAGGTTAATAATATAAGTCCCCCAGAAAAGTTAAAGAAGAGGAAAACTGAGAAAATGTCATTGCATGGGCGCCCATGTTGTCATTGGCAACTTTTAGGAAGAAAGTTTCCATGGAGTGATGAGGATAAAATCTACTGCATTCGATCAATGAAGGAATATGATGTCAAAAGTGTAAGCAGTTTCTGTGGACTTCTCTTTTGAGGTATTGGCTATGGGAGGGAAGGAGAGGAGAGGGTGATAATTTGAGATAAATCAGAGTCAAGGAAAGATATGAGAAAGATTTTTATCACACTTGTAGTCTAAGAGGAATGATATAGTGGAAATAAAAAATCTGAATATTCAAGAAAGAAGAGGAAGGAATTAAGCCTAGAATAGGAGAACGTCAAGAAATAATAATCCATCAATGGCTCAAGCCTAAAATCTCTTCTCCTTCTAAGCAAACTGTGGAGATATTCCTTTGGTGGAGGCATAGCTGGCGCTTGTTACTAAATGTCCCCAGTTACTAAAGTTACTAAAAATCACTTCCTTTTTAGCTGGTAAGATTCTGATTGCCAATTCCAATGTAGTGGTGTCTGTGGTGGGGGGCGCAGTTTCCTTCTCCACTACCAAGCAATGCTCTCACACAAACTGGGTGTCCTACAATTCAACTCACTTCTGATAATACCTACCTGGAGATAGCATCAGATCCCACAGATTAAGGGCTCAGTCCCACAAGACTGCCCCACCCCACTGCCAGCACCTCAGATACCAATCAAAAGTCCAGGTTGTCACCTGTGCCTCTGATCAACTGATTATAGATTGGCGGTTCCAATGACCCACCCCTTGGGTTCCATTAATTTGCTAAAGTGGTTCACAGAACTCAGAGAAACATTTTACTTACTAGATTACTGGTTTATTACAAAGGATATGAATCAACAGCCAGATGAAGAGATACAGGGCAAGATATGTGAGAAGGGGTGCGGAGCTTCCATGGTGTCTCTGAGCACACCACTCTCCCCAAATCTCCACGTTTTTACCAACCCAAAAGCTCTCCCAAACCCGTCCTTTTGGGTTTTTATGGATGCTTCACTACATAGGCATGATTGATTAAATCTTTGCCTACTGGTGATTGATTCAACCAACCTCCAGCTCCTCGCCCCTCCCCAGAGGTTGGGAGGGTGGAACTGAAAGTTCCAACCCTCTAATCACATGGGTGGCTCCAATGGCAACCAGCCCTCATTCTTAAGTGTGGTCCAAAAGTCACCCATTAACATAACAAAAATTCCTTTATGGATTCATCACCTAGGAAATTCCAAGGATTTTTAGGAGCTCTGTGCCAGAAACAGGGACAAAGACCAAATATATATTTCTTATAAATCACAATGTCACACCTGGGAAGGGCAGTAAGCTGAACTACTTTTAAGGAAGACCCCCAGGTGTCCATTATCAATGACGGGAAAATGAGAAGTTTATACACTGGTCTTCCCCAGCAGTAGAACTACTCAAATACATGCAGAAAGAAGAGTTGTGATCATCCTGTTCTTAAGCAACTTCAGTCAGTGTTTCCTCTTCAGGACATTCAAATCTAGCAAATGTTCTGACCACTTAGCTGAAACCATTCTTGCAAAGTCATCAGTGATTTCCATGTTGCTAAAGTCAATAGAGGGTTTTTCTGTCTTCAGCTCATCAGAAGCATTAGATAGTCTACCACTCTCTCCTCTCCTCTCCTGGCTTCCATGACACCACACTCACCTGGTTTTCCTTCCACCTAGTAGGCTCTCTCTCTGTCTGTCTTTTTAATAGCTCATCCTTCTGAACCCAAACATTAAATGCTGGAGTCCTTGGTGCCTGGCTCTATGCTTTATCCTAAGAAATGGTTTTCAATACCATTATAAACCATTAACTAATGTCAATACCTTTAAATACCATTTGTCCATGATAACAACTCCATCCCAGACCTCTCTTTTCAGTTACTCGCCTATAATGCCTACTTACCGTCTCCAACTGGATGTTCATGTTTATACTGGCACTCTTACTTTCCCATCCCCAGAAGACTCTCTCTGCAGTTTTCTCTATCTAGTAATTAAGCCAGAAACCTAGAAGTCATGCTTGATTCCTCTCTTTACTAACTCTCAAATCCAATTCAATAGCAAATACTATTTTATCCTCCAAAATGTAGTCCAAATATTTCTATTCCTCTCCTTCCACTGTCACCACCATGACACTCCTAGCCTGCTACAATAATGTGCTAAGTAGTCTATCTGCATATCCAGTGAATCTCAGCTTCAACCTATGGAACACTCAATTCAAAAGGCTTAAACGATAGGATATTTTATTGTCTCACATAACAAGAAAATTCGTAAATTGAGCAGTCCCAAAGTTTTCAAATTAGTAGATCAAATATGCCATCAAAGACTGAATTTCCTTCTTTCTTTTTGCCTTGCCCCCACGGAACTTGGGGAACAAAGAGAACCAATGCAAACCTGAAATCATGCTGTTTGCTGTGCCATAGTAAAGCCGTTTGTCTCTGACAGGGAGTCTCACGTCTTCTGCCAACATCCATGAAACTGTGGCAGGTTAACTTGTTAGTTTGCAAGAAGGGTAAAAACCTCAGACCCTTCAGAGTTGGTGACAACTCCTAGAGTCCTTGTTGCCATGTACTTGCGGTTATACCCCCTTTCTTCCTGTGCCATCTTTATTCTCTGATACTGGCAACTTGCTTCAACTACCTTTCTCTGCAACCATGCTCCGTCCACACCGCGGCACAGGACTTTCCCCCATGACCCGAATCTAGTCACCACCTTCCAATATCTGCCCAATATTTTCAGGCAGGTCAAGTTCCAGACCAGACCTGTCCAATCTTCTCCACAATATCATTTTATTAACCAAATACATTATAATCAAATTATCAACAACATTAATAATGAGGGTTACCTGGCACTACACACCAGCATTTGGTAGACAAATGTCCACAGTCGAACCTTTAGTGCCCTGGGTGATTTTGTTACAGGAAACCAATCTCCCTCCATGATCCATAGCATTCTGGTTTGTCAACTATTCATGAAATGTGATAGAACCAAAAGATGGGCATAAAGCCAGGGCTGGCCTCTGGGGCCACCCAGACGGCTTGGAAAATGCAATACAGTGATGGTAATTGAATCAAGAGGGCATGTTGCCATCACCATTTTACCAGACATATTCCAGACACTGCACAGAGACGGTTTCCCAGACTACTGGAATGGATGTCATATAAGCAGCTGTGTCATTATTGTGAGAGCGTATTTGTGTGCAAATTGCTTGACAATTAACCTTGGGGCATTGATGGCTTTCACAGTCATTAAGGTTACACGTCTAACTGAAATTGTCACTCTCTCACTGTTGGCTTCACTTCTAATGGCAGTGCTCATCAAAGAGATAGTGATCATCTTAATTACAATTATAAAAATAGCACTTCACCCTTCTGCCTCACTTTATAAGTTACACGGCACATTTCACATTCGCTCAAGTTATCCTCACAACTCTGAGACAAGTACTCTTGACTCCATTTTATAACCCAAAAAAAAGGAGGTTTGATCAGAGAACTTTCTTGGTAGAAGCTGGGGTTACATAGGTGGATGCATTTGTCAAAACTCAGGAAAAGAACACTTAAGATTTGTGTATTTTAATGTATATGTATTTTATACCAAAAGGAAAAATTGTAAACAAATAGTCAACTCTAGTTATTTATACACATGCTTAAGTATTTAGGGGGAAGTATATTAATCTCTGCAAATTTACTTTGAAATCCATTAAAAATAAAATGGACTAATGGATGGATGGAGGGATGGATAGACGAATAGATATGTGGTAAAGAAAGTATAGTAAAGTGTTAATGGGAAAGTCTGGATGATGGGATTATAGGTGTTCACTGTAAAAGTCTTTCAGCTTCACCTTTTGTTTGAAATTTTTCATAATAAAATGTTTTGAGAAAAAATGGAGGCTTAGAGAGAGAAAACCTGCCTTCAGCTTATAGTCTGAAGCTGGGCTGAGACCCAAATCCAGTTCATCTGATCCCAGTTCCCATGCCTAACAGGAATGTTTAAGAAAATCATTATTGTTCAGTGCTTAAAGGAAGGCAGCAGTGCAGGTAAGTAATTCTGGTTTACTGAGAGCTAGGCCAAACCAGAGCATGTTCTGCCATAAAAGGGAGGATATTTAAGTAAGGAGACTGCATTTTTAAATCCCGCATTGATTCAGCTCAGGGAGTTCTGCCCCCTTCATAGCAGTCCCTTTGGGGTATTTGACATTTATTGTAATGACGCTGCCTCTCTTGGAGCATTGTCGCCCCTCTTAGGGGAGTACTTTCAGAACTTAAAGCACTTCTTCACCTATTCTCAATGACAACAAACCTTTTGTCCTCTTAAAAGATCCAAATGTCACCCAAAGCCCAGTCAAGTGAATAAAACTCAAGGTTTATGATATCGTCTCTTTATAAAGCTACCCAGTAAATATAGGGCATAAAAGGAGGGGTCTTGCTGGTTTGCTTTTGTTTTTGTTTGATAAAATGAGCTAGACCTCTAAACTAACAAAACTGTTTTTCTTGTATCACATAAAAATGATTTCTGAAACCTACTCTGTGCCAGTATTGGGGGCAGTGGCAGCGTCTGACCCATGATGGTCTGTACCAACCTGTATAACAACCACGTGTTGCACGTCTGTCTCCTCCAGTGGACAGAAAGCTTCACAGTGGGGGCCCCCTGCAAGCTGTCCGCCTCCCCCAACACAGGGCCTGGGGTTTTATTTACAAAAATAACTAATAAAAGAATGACTACATAAATGAATGGACTGATTATATTAACTAGTTTGAAAAACTGTCACCTTTTGACTATATCTGGCCCCATACTTCTATAGTAATTTAATTTCTCCAGTATCACATCCCACATACATTACACTATGCGGCGACTGAAAAGTAACAAAACCACATAGAAAGATGACAGATATTTTCTATGGATTTCTTTTTCTGTCTTTTAATTACCATGAGTAATTTTTGGTTACCATCCTTGAATTTTCTAAGTATATAATTACATCTTTCATAAAAAGAATTCTTTCTTTTCCATATTTGCCTCTTTTTCCCTTTTTCTACACTAGTAGTTATTAACAGTACATCTCACACTGACATGAGCAACAGTGATGGACAAGGCACTTCGCTCTTGTTGCTTTCAACTTTTCCACTGAATACAATGGTAACCTCGTGTTAAGTATACAGTGTTTATTGTGTCCACATATAAATTTTTAAATTAATATGCATTTAGAGTTTTACTGGTAAATGGATTTTGAATATTATTGAATTTCTTCCCAATGTCTTTTAAGCCAGTGGTATGCACCATACCATGTTATTGGCGACTGTGATGAAGTGATACAGTGGGGATAATAATACCCACCCTCCAGATTGCTGTGAGGATTAGAGAAAACAGAGCACCTGGCAGTACAGGTTACATGGTAGATGTCGGTTAAAGATTCCCATTGTCTTCCTTGGATTCTGCTCAGCTCCAGATTGCTGAGCCGGCTCTTCGCCATGTGTGTTGGCTCATTCTGTTCCCAGTTCCTGCCCCTGCTTAGGTGTTGTGTTTGGAGTCCCATATCCCTGGGTCCTTAGGTTCCACATCTTCCTTCATCCCTGACTCAGAATTGGCTTTTTTCTGGACTGTGGCTGTTGCTCTGGCCGTTCTGAGACTTGGCTCCTCCTTGACTCATGTACTCACCCTTCCCTCCAGTGGGTGTCCAGAGCTCTCTACCATGTCCGCTCTGTGTTGCTGTCACTTGACACCAGGGGCCAATAATGGCTTCTGGTTAGACCAGCCAACTGGGTTTAAACCCTTAGATTTGACAGCAAAAAAAACCAGAAAGCTTAATTCTACGTGCAAATCATCCATGGTACTTCAGCAAACTTCTGCAGAGTCCTGTGTTCCATTAAAACATGGACCAAAAATGCTTCATTAGCAAATGTAGTTTATTGATACAGTGCAGACTAAGGGTTCACCCACTGCTTTTAGGCAAAATCTCGGTAATCCATTGTTTCCTTTATCAACTTAGCTGCTGAGATGCTTAAATAAAAGTTTGTACTGTAGTAAAAAACCAAAAAATAAAAACTTTCTTCACTGAGGTTTCTAATATAATCATTTTACTTTCCTCTTTTCTTTACTATTTGGGTCTTGTCATTTTATTCCTGTGTACGACATCAGAGCCATCACTTGCGGTCTTGATTGTGTTGCTGCTATAGATGCAGTTAAAAAAGAAGAAAAAGTAATTTTCCTTTTTCTTTCTTTATAGAAAGCACAGCAAGCCTTTGGGGTCTGAGTTCTGAAGTTCTGCCTTTGGGGGAGTTATTTTATATTTCAAGGGCTAGAGCTCTAAATAATCCTTTCCCCCCAGGTCTCTGGAAATGCTCAGCGCCGTGGGAGAAGGCAAATAAGGAGATGAGTGTTAAATAGGAGAGTGATTGGGGATTTGTGCTCTGATGAGAGGATAAGGATAAAGACGGGAGATGGCCAGAGTAAGCGGTGCCGCATTCCCAAGGCCTCAGAACCGGAAGACAAGACAGGAGACTAGGAAGGGTAGACACCTGTAAACACTGCAGACCCCAGCGACCCCTCCTGCACATCACCCAGAGGTGGTCGGACCTCCGTGAGCATACCAGGGTCTTGGTGTTAAAGCAGCAGTAAGCATTGCCCTGGTGGAACCCGGAGTGAAAGAACAAGCCACGCAGGGGCGTCCTCTCTGTCCTGCTTACCATCAGAGCCTGGCAGACAGCGGCGGGTCGGTCACTTCAGATGCAGTGGTAAGAGTAACAAACTCCATCAGCTGAGAACCCGGCTCCTCCCTGTATTGCTGGGGCAACGTTTTAGTTTAATCTAATGGAGATAGGGAAGATATCCAAATTAATATTTGATTTCGTATGTCTTTGTTTGACATTTGGGGGAAAAAGCATAGAATTTCTTTCATTCAAGTGGCTAAGCAGTTCACACTTAAAATCATAACTGGATTTCATCTTTTATTAGATCCATACCATATACGGTATACTGCCACACAATCCTTTTAGGAAACGCATAAATTATAAATAATTAAAGGAGAAGCATGTTCAAATGCTTTGCCTGTATTTCAGTTTATGAGGTTTAGCTTGTAGATATAATCTATAGTTCAACCTACTGATCTGAGGAACAAAATTTCACTCAGCCTTAAGGTTTACTTTGTCAGCTGAGGGACAGTAAAGCTTCATATTTCTATTCCAATCACCGTCTTTTTACCCTTTAATATTTTCCAATTATCCCAGTGTTTTTTAGAACTCAATCTTTAGAACTCACTCATTCACCTAGCTTCCGAGTTTATATCTGAGTGAAGATATATGTAGTTTCTTTCAATCTCTAGTAGCTTTCCTCCAAAACGAAAATACAGAAGAAAACTTTATTCTTTTTAGATTTGGTCCTTGTTCTTTCAGTTAATTGATTTAAATCAAGGTTTTGCCTTGAGCAATATCCAAAACAGGCCTATTTCTAGAATTTGCGTTGGATCAAGGCACAGGTAAGCAAGTTTAACTCTGTCAGGCATACCAATTATGTACCAATGGGATCATTACGGAGTTTGTAAGAGTCCACCTTATCAGACCTCCTGTTATGGTTTGAATGGAAAAGCAAACTTAGCACAGACCACCTAGTGAGGTCCCAGAGGGTGCCAGAACCTTGGTGAATTTGGTGAACTCATTGTAATTCAGAGTCTAGCCCTGAGCCCTGCAGGCTTAGAAACCTGATCAGTCAGAATATCAAGAGTAGATCCTTCTCTCTGGGAAGACTCACATTAACTTAATCCCCAGTTACTGGTGTATAATAATCAGAACAAATTGCATATTAGTTTACAATGAAATATATAGGAAACAAGCAAACCAGATCCTCCACCTTGTTCATTTGCTCCCCTGTAGACAATCTACAAGGAACGCCAGATAATTATCAAGAGAGGCTTGATAAGTAAAAGTCAAGCAAGGGATGCATGTTGAAGGATGCTAATGGCTGCTGCCATCAAGCCATCCACCTCTGCTGAAGAGTGTCCCTGCCACAGACTGGGCACCCTACTCTAGTCCCCAGGTCTATGCTGGAAACATTAGCCAGTGTTTGTGACATTCTTTTCTCTGAACTCCTAGCTGTCCAGACTCTTTCTTTAAAAAAAAAAATTAAATTCTGATTTTTATATACTATTTACTTTAACCAAGGCATTCTTACATTAGAAACTGAAATAAATTTTAGTTAAGATATAGTTGAAGTCACTGTGAATATCTAACAAACTAAAACATTTTTCTGTAAAACACTGAGCCACAGGGTATATTAGGGCCTCCAAGTCCCATGGGATCCAAGTACAATGATGGGGCCAGAAGCCCTCTAACCCACTAAGGCTGAGATGAGACGCAGAATTAACATTCTAGTTTAACAACTGGCTGTCCCTCATATCTGTGGCATACCACATCCTTCCAACCCTGGCTTCCAGGGGTCTGTGACTTTTGATGTACTCGCTGTCACCTTGGGCAAAATTCCTTCTAATCCTTGCTTCCCACGTGCCCAACAGCTTTTAGTTGTCCAGCTTCCCTGTGAGCCTGCTCACTGTGGAATGTGTGCTCAGCTTCTGTCCCCTCTTCATTTCTTTTGACCAACCATGTCCTTGGTATATCTTTTGCATCTCCTGAGCTTCATTTCCATCACCTGACCTCTGGGTGCCAACACCTTTACTACGCTTTGTCCACCTGCCATTGTAGAATTTTACATACACCTATTGATGGCAATATTTTTTAATTGAAGATCTTTGCACTTTACTGTTATTAAAATAGTAAAATTTTTACTCAACCATATAATAACAATTTTCAACTACTAAAGGAACAGTTTTTGCTTGTTTTAAAGGCTTAGCAATTTCTACTACAATTTTTCACAGGCTTAACACAATAAATGATAAATATAATAACAGAATACTAATAAAATTTGACCTTTCCTGAAAGTGAGGGCTTTTAAATTTCTAATAAATTAACTAATTAATCTAATAATTAATGTTGAGACATTAGATAAAATTGTTGGTGGAACACAAGATAAAAGAGGCTGAGAATTACTGTACAAGGGCATACAATTGTAGAACAATGTTTCTTTGTCTCATTACTCTGTCAATAATTTTACTATAGAGACAAAAGTAAGAGAAGAATCTCTCGCTAAGAGAACAAAATGTTGCCCATGTGCGTCTATGTGACATACATAAAATGATTATTATCAAATAATCAAATATATCCATTACATTGTTGATATTCTTGAATAAACTGTGTTCTTCGAAAGTATGTCAGGCCATAATGATTTAATCATAAAATGACTCAATACCCTGAAATTCTCAATACCCTGAAGTGAAAATTAGCATGCCCCAATCCACCGATATCAGTATCTGGTAGGTCATTTGTCTGATATTTTTTGTGATTCAAAGCACAGTATGAGTTGAGATTCAGGGGGGAGTTGGGAAAGAAAATCCCTCATTCACTTAGAATGCGACAGCTTTGACCAGCCTCTGATGCACGCATGCTTTCTTTGGCTATGTGAATATCTTAAATAAAGTTACCTTCGGATTTTCACCTGACAGGCATATATGTATTTCTGAAGATGGCATGTTAAATGGACTTGTTGCTTATGTAACTTAAACTCTTGAAGAACGATCTTATTTCTCTGTGTCCAGCTTTATGGGATAAGGGGTAGGGGGGGAGAGAACAACTTTATCATTAGTCCCATGTTTATTGCCTATATGTCTATACTGGATTTTTTCCATTTGCCCTACAGATCCACTCTCCACCCTTTTCTATAGGCTCTCTGCATTGGGAAATTGAACAGACTGAACATCAATAGGGCCCCACACTCCCTGGCTTCCAGTCGGGTTTGGCCAGTGGAAAGGAAGCTCAGAAGACCAGAGGGAGGGAGAAGAGTGGAGTTCCTATTAGTCCCCCAGCTCCTTCCCTGGACGGTCATCGCCAGCTGCCTCCCCCAGTCCTGTCTGCCCTGTCCACAGACCCTCTGTCTCCAGGGTCTAGAACTGCTTTCTTCTCCTGGCCCCTTCAGGCCTGGGGTGGGGAAAGTTCAGGATGTGGCTAGCACCTCCCCCCAACTCATGATTAACTACTCCCTGACATCTTTGTATATAGTCCTTTTATCTCTCTGCAAATTATCCAGTTTGAGCATCTCATCCTTTACTTTCTGGAACCCCAACTGATAAAAACTTTATCTTCGTTGAGTCATACAAACTTTATCTCCATCCGGTCTCTTTCCGATTAATGAAACTCGGATTCTATTATTAAACTAGACTGAAACCATGCTACAGGAAAGAGTTAACACCTCATTTTTTAAAGCATAGGAATTTAGAGAGAAATGCCAGTTGCCTCAAGACATCAATTACCTTCTTTGTCCAAACTGTAATTAACTTTGAATAATCCTCTTCTTTGACATAGAAAATCATATCTTTTTAACAGAAAAGAAGTCTTAGATTGAGTGCTTTAGACCTGAGTAGAAAAGTAAAGAAAGTTTCTAAATTAAGACTTGGAACATTTAATATAGACAGGGGGAAGAGCCTGAATTGTCTTTCTGTTATCCATTTTTTGCATTACCACTCCTAATAATAATAATAATAGATAGCAATTGTTGAATGCTTAGTATATGCCAGTTTCAAGTGCTTTCCATGTATTAGCTCATTAAACACCCTCAACAAATCTGTGAGATAAGGACTGGTATTATCCTTATTTTACAAGTGAAGAAATAAAATATGGAGGATTAAATAACTTGCTCAAAGTAGTGTTATGTTGCTGCCTTCAATGATTTTAGAATATACTAACCAATGATTCTTCCCCAGAAAAATCACATGGACTAATACTTTTTAAATTAAAAACTGTTTTCATTTTTAAGATTGGCCCTGCGCTAACATCTGTTGCCAATATTTCTCTTTTTTCTTTTTCTTTTTCCTCCCCAAAGCCCTAGTACGTAGTTGCGTTTCATAGATGTAGAGTTGTAGCTCTTCTATGTGGGACGCCCGCCTCAGCATGATGAACAGTGTGTAGATCTGTGCCCAGGATCCAAACCGGCGAACCCCGGGCAGCCAAAGCAGAACGCGCGAACTTAACAGCTATTCCACCGGGCCAGCCCCTAAAAACAATTTTGATCACCACTTCCATATTGCTAACTGACTTCCAAATGCCCATAGACCTGGATGAAATAATCATTGAGTGTTGCAATTTTTTTAACTTGGAAGTTTGTTCCAAATCATAAATTTGTGACTCTGAGAAGAATTTCAGCAAAAGATGTTTACGGGTCTAAACATTTCTTTCAAGAAATGTATCGTGTGTGTTGGAGCTGTTGCTGGCACAATGGGAAAATCAAAATATACTTTTAAACATCATTTCAAAGTGAAACTAGTGGAAACATTATCTTAACTATGTTGTAAGTTTTAATATTAATGAATAAGTTAATTTTTATTATTATCTTAATCATATTTATAAGTTTTAAGTGAAAATATCATCTTGCTTAAAACTAATTTGGGCAATCAATGTATAAATTTGCTTAACAGTAGCAGTTCATAAATGTTTTTACCATCCAGTATGACATATTATAAAAGTACCAAAAAAGCATATATTGAGGGGATGAAGCTTTAAAAAACTGAACTGTGAATACATGTGTCTTTAATATGTTTCTCTATTTTAATCTAGTTTGTCAAGTTGCAGTCACTGGTCAAGGAGCACGGATACTTCCATGGAACTGTGGAAAGATAATTAACCTGCCTTTTTGACCTATTTCAGGCAAACCATGAGCCAAAGATTGTAACTTGAAAGCCAGATCATTACCAGTAGCTCAGCTGCCTGGTGGTGAGATTGAAATCACACAATCAGATCTTAAGTTTCCAGGTAGTGACTGTCACTTAAACCAAATCTATCTTCCTGACAAAAGAGTTCTTGCTACTAAAAAAAAGTGAAAGGAACTAACTCTATATTCTAAGTTACTAGTTAAGTCTTAAATAGTATAAACATTAGTTTTTAAATCCTGACTATGTCATCAAAACATTAAATAATAGTGACAAAATTTTGTTACGTACCAACATTTTGGTCACAGCGTAACTCCAAGACACCCTTTTGTACAAATGCATTTATCTATGACTACAGATCCAAAGGAGTAACGTGCCCAAATTGAAGAAAGCTAGAGTACTAGAAAGGATCTTAAGGATTATCTACTTTAGAAGGTCAAGTCAATAAAGATGAAATAATCACCAAATGTGTTAATGGAGTGATGCTTTCTCTCATATTGATAACTACAATCATTTCTAGTTTTCACTCACCTTTCTAATCATCTGGTCTTTGGGGGCATTTCACTAAACTGAGATATTTCTAGTGCTTGAAAATCCAAACCTACATCAATATGTCTTATATTTGTGGCCTTTTTAGTCTCTCAGCATTTTACATAATATATCCTGGTTGCAGTGAAGATGTAAAGCCTCATTTAAACTAATAAATGATTGTTCTTCCCAATTTTCAACAAGCAAGTTCCCCAATTAATAATATGTTCATTGTTCTTCTCTATTTAACATTAGTCACTATTCCATCTTTAGCCTGGAATATAATTAACTTTTATTCAGAGGTTCCAAATGTATGAACTCATTTATGATAATAATGCCTCTGTGAGAAGAAAATGTTTCATTTCATCCATAGTTCACCAATAATAGTACAAGAACAAGGGCTACTGACTCCCCAAGGTCATGCTGTGGTTCACTGGTCAAATCTAGGCAGTCAGAACTCATGCTCCCAGTTCCCAATTAATCTGCGATTTTGACAATAATATCAAGAATGTGTCGGGACTAGATGAATCAGGATTGCGGATCTTTAGCCCGTCACATGTCATCTAACATTTCTTATTGAGAAAATGTGAACCGAAACTTTGATGTGTATCTGGTAAATCTTTGTTGAATTTGCGATTTAAATAATTTTTAATTGATTGATTTAATTAATTGATCACTAATCTCTTTTCAGTGTTTTTGTTCTGTATCTTCACATTTGTGTCCAAAATAGATAGATAAACAGTAGGTGTTTAATCCATTTTTGCAGTGAAAAAAAATGAATGCTTCGTACAACTCAGTGATATGCAACTACGGAGAACCCATGAAGTCACAAAGTGAATTGGACAGTGTTTCCACCAACCACCCATCAAGTTAGTGATTAACTCTATGGTAGGAAGAAAGAGAAAGGGAGCCTGGAAGAGGGGCTTTAACTATATATGTGAAATGTTCTATTCCTTTAAAAAATATTAGAGATCAGAAATAATACAGTAAATTTGCTAAATCTCATTGATAGGCTCTTTGGGTGTTATATTATCCACCGAGATTTGAAATAGTTCATGTTTTAAAATTTTAGTAAACAATGTTTCTAAATTTGAGTAATAGTTTAAAGGAAAAAAATTCACAAAGCTCCAAAATATGTCTGCAGACCCAGTTTGAGAAAAATCCAAATAGGGTACTTTCTGGAGGAAGAAAATTAAAAACAGAATTTGTTTTTCTTCTGTGTGTTTTGATGATTTATCCCTGTGTTTGGAGTTCAGGATACCAGAAATGTGTCCACATTTAATATCTGCATTTTGGGGCTTGATTGCCGTCTTGTTTTCACTTACTCTGTGTGTTCTTGGTGAGTTTTTAGGCCTTCAGGTCTTTTTGTGGGCTCTTAATTAATTTGAGTTTGTTCAATATCCCTAAAAAAATTATAAATATAAATAAGAAAAGAATATGCAGGAATAATGAGCCTAACTTTTTGCTGTAGTCAACATTTTAGTTGTGATATTTTGGAATTTTTAATATACAGCTTAAAGGAGAAGGAAGAGGAAAAGTTACAAAAAGGAGAAATAAAAAGAACAGCAGGGACTGGCCCGGTGGTGTATCGGTTAAGTGTGCGTGCTCTGCTTCAGCAGCCTAGGGTTCACAGGTTCGGATCCTGGGTGCAGACAGACGCACTGCTTGTCAAGCCATGCTGTGGCGGCCCATGTAAAGTAGAGGAAGATGTGCACGGATGTTAGCCCAGGGCCAGTCTTCCTCCACAAAAAGAGGAGGATTGGCAATGGATGTTAGCTCAGGGCTAATCCTCCTCACCACAAAAAAAAAAAAAAAGAACAGCAGCATCAGGAGGTAGAGTGGGAGAAAAATGAAAAGAATGAAAAAGAAAATTAAAGGAAAGAAGCAGGCAGAAAAGGAGAAGGAATGAGAAAGGAAAAAGGAGGAGGAGGGGAGGGGAGGGAAGAGAAAAAAGAAAAAGAATAAAAATTTAGTTATTTTCAGAGGCCAGAGTATTCTACCAGAGAAAAAAGAAGAGTGAGAAGAACTTTCTAGCATTTTTGGTAGACATGCAAGTGCATAAAGGACTATTCTATAAGTAATTGCATATAGTCTTGAAAACAAATTTTATAAACTTACCCACTCACATGTTTTTACTACTTGGACTCTCATTCCTAGAAGAATGTGATAAATGAAATCAGAATTCATTACATTCTTTCTTACCTAAGATAAGTGTATAAGTAGCTATTTCCTTAATTCCAGCAGGATTAAGTTAGCCAAAATTACTGACTGCTAAGAATACGAAGCTGATAAAGTTCATGCTTCAGGACTGATAAGGTCAAGGCTACAAGTCCTTCCGAAAACTCTGGCACAGGGCTGGATAACGTGTTTATTTACGTGTCTTATGTTTATGTAAAATTTGTAAAAGAGATTTTTGTATTCATTTTCTCTAAAAGGAACTCCACAATTTGTATGAGCTCCAGGCTCCACAAAACTTGGATCTGCTGTGTAATAGATTATTCAAGGAGACTGTCAAATCTGCTTCAGGAACTTTAAAGAAGAAAATTGTGCAAAATAATTCTGGAAGCACTTTATATGAAGTCTTGCCTGAACATGAGGGGCGGTTAAGTTCAGGGAATTCTCAAAGACACTTCCAGACCCTTAATACTAGGACTCCTTTTTCAAGGTCTTGTAACCAAAAAGCCTACTTGCTATGAGGCAGTTGTTTAAAATATAAGCTTATATTACTTGTCTCTAATGCTCCATCTCTCATATTTTGAACATAGATAGATGATAGATAGATAGATAGATAGATGATAGACAGATCCAAGACAGTTTCAATTGTCCCATCCTTTTCTATAATAAGTTGTGCAATGTTTCAGTCTTTGACATCACACTATAAAACCTCAACCAACGAAAGCCTATAATCCATAAGTCTGTATCAGGTACCACTGCATTATGTAGATGATAACTTAATACCAGAACTATTATAATCCCAGATACTTACACACAATGAGTGGGTTATGATGAACAATGTAGAAAGGTGAATACTCTCATTTACTTGAATGCTAAAAATGGTGTTATAAGCAAGTGAACTTAATATATCCACAATAACCCTCAAACAATACCCATTCATTATACTTTAGGCTTAGAATAATTCACATAACTTTGGTTGGCATTGTCTGCAACATGAGGAAAGTAAAGCCTAGGGACCAGGGATGGATAGTAAATGGTATTAATATAACTATTCCTCTTTCCTATCCTGTGGCAGACATCAGTAATCAATCATCAGATTCTTTCCTAGCATCGCAGGCAGCCATTACCAACTGATCCCTGTGGACACGTGACATAAAACCTAGTTAATAAACCAGGTCTAGACCAAGAACACATAATGGTCAGGAGATAACAAGGAAATAGGATTACCAGCCCCTCACCACTCTCACCCACTCAAATCTGTCACTGCTCCTTATTTTGACACCTCTTTTCACATGACTTCATTCTCATAAATACTCGTCTTCAAGAAAAATTAGCCATTTATCCAGTTTATGACTAAAACCACTCTCCTTTCCTGGTGACACTTTGTGGGTGATGATGACTGAGGATCCTGTCTTCATACTTGGCTGTCCCCATGACCTCACACGGTTGGTGCCAACGTCTCCACTTGCTCTCCTGGGGCCTGCTGCTCCAGGCGTGGACTCTTGCTTTCTCTGGCTAGCCGCACTGCTTGAAGCCATCTGTCTAAACATGGAATCCCTTAGCCCACATTCCCTCATTGCTCATGTTCTGCCCCTCTCAACCGTCTGTGGCTTCGGGCTTGGCAAACACCAAGGAAACTACTCAGAGCCTTACCTGTATTCTGAATAGTATTTAACCATGGAAAATGAGATGTTTCATAACAAGTGGTCTTTTCATCTTCTTTGAGGAGGCTTTCCTTTCATCATCTGCTCTCACAGCAACAGGTGAAGACACAGAAGAAGAAATAGATTATTTTGAAGGGGAAACTAATTAAATAATAGTGATGGATGTGTAAGTCTATCTTTTAGCTTAAATGCTTAAGGAAAGTATACATGATATTACAAAATGGTGGGCAGGGAGTGGAGATCCATCTTTCTCCAGGTCCCTTGAAGCTTGCCACAGCACGGAGCCAAGGGTTCACCACCAATGGGCTATCTGAGCCACATTTTGTAACACTGTAAACTTTTTTTTAGCAAGAATTTTGAGAAATACCTATTTTTCCCATTTTAGTGGATTTAGGCTTAAATACAGAACAGTGGTCCCTAACTAACTCAACTTTAACTAACTCTCTCAAAAGCAGGCAGTGAAAGGCCAGAGCCACCGCCATTCCCTTCCACCGCCACCCCATGCTAACACTATAAACCCTGGACATGTATAAAAAGTGTTAGGAATTTGGGTGAGGGATGCTGACTGCGGGAAAGAGAATGGAGAATCTTCCAGACAAACTCCCTTCTCAAAAATCTTAATGACTCCTTCTTCTCTCTCTCTTTATTAATTTATTTATTTAACATACATGTGTTGTATCCCCTACTAAGGGCTAAGCATCAATTACTAAAAGATAAATAACACTCTGAAAATTAGGTATAGACGTTCTTATTTCTTGAGCACCTAATATATAATAGGTAAGTACATATTTATTCCATATTCAACCTTGTGATATAGGTATTCTTATTCTCATTTTTTTTACCAAGTGATAAAACGGAGACTCAGGGAAATTATATAGTGTAACCTGTGTCTCAAGACTAAAGAGTGGCCTAGATGGATTTGAACCCAACCCTGTCCTTCTACCATATTGCCTCAACCCTCGCAATTAAGTGAAAGAAACAAACGTATAGAAGACACTTACCTCCAAAGAGATTAGTGCTGTCATGCAGATGTGTACATGATGCTATAGGAGCACACGGTGGACAGTGATATTGTGTTCAGGGACTTCTGACCCTCACATGGTCCTTATGAGGAGTAAAACGTGGAAGACCCCTAACACAGGAATCCGAAGCATTGTTTTCACATAATAGCACACAATTCCCAAAACAACCACCTGCCCAGGTTAATGATCTGTTATACAGTTTCAATCTTGAACAATTTCAGACCAAATGCCACCTTGACCTGTGAGAAACTTAAAAGGAATGCCAATCCAGGGAACTCATCTGGACAGAAAAGCAACAGTTACTCAAACAGAAATCCAGTCTGAGTAACCATCACACTATCGCTTTATATAAAGGCCATGAGAGAAGGCAAAAGTATTTCCTTTGGAAACTTAAAGTATATAGGCGATCAACATTTGGTTATTTTGCCAGAAAAAGCATATAAATTTTAAAATGTCTTTAAATAATGCCTTACAATAAAGAACCAAGTTGTAGTAATGAATGTTCTTGGCAGTCTTAGTTTTAAAAAGTGGATCAACACAATAAGAAAAGGAATCATACAAATAAATTGGTTTAAAAATCACTTTACTGTTGTAACTGAGTGCTATCATTAAAAAAGGCCTAATTCAGGAAGGTCTCCTGACTTTGTTTTCTTTCTAAGATGTGGAGGAAAATGATAGCCAGTACGTGTGTCACTAGGGACCGAGGTCGGACCTGTAGGCTAAACACAGAACTGAGAAAAACAGTGTAATTCTGTGAAAGAGGAAGCACAATAAACCATATCATTGACAAATGAAAATACCTAGTTCCAAAATTTTGCTTTTGCATGCTGTCATCACGAGGCGATGATTTCTTGCTCATTCCCCAGTCCACGTTCTCAGGTGGTACTTTTTGACTGGCAATATCTATTTTCACTTTGAGACCTGAAAAATAAAGGAGCATATGTCTGTCCTGTGGGTGAACTGAATAAGGGCAGCAAAATGCAGTCACTCTAACTGGTTAAGCATCTGCCAATGCTGGACATGTGGCAGAGCCGATGCTTGTGTCCCAACTGTGTGGCTTCCTCAAACAGCCACACCACAGCTAACTGGGTCCATCAGAATTTTCAATCAGTTGATTCAGCTGCAGCTTTTAGACACAGTCTTTCCCAACAGCAGGGACGAGAATGGAGCTCTTTCTAAATGGCTGAAATGACCAGTAGCAAAGCCACTCATTCAGACCGCTCCTCTAGTATAGAAAAAGCCCATGATTGCAGGCTTAAATTATGGTTTGAATTGATGCAGTGTCTCTTCTCCAAAGTGGAAAAACTGAATAACCTGTGTTTGCTGTTTTGCTATTTTAGGTACAGCAGGATGTTTAGCTACTAAGTGGATTTCACAAATTTTGGACATGTTTATACAATAGAGGCATTTATACGAAGACTGTCTTTTTCTTAATAAAAGATTTCCCCCCTGAATATTGACAACTGATAGTTGGGAGTTGCCCACGTTTCTTCAGCTGAATGTCTCATTGCACCCCCATGATGTGTTACACACAGTTCTTCCAAACCTTCCTGCTCAAAAATCTCTAGGCCCATGGCTCGTCCCCGCAGGACCTCACTCAGAACACTCTCTAGCTGAACCATTTACAAGTTCACCTGTCATCTTTTGGCTCTCAGACCTCCATCAGTTGGGCAGGAAACCACAGGCATATAATTTGACCTGAGATCTCCAGCTAAGCAAACTAAACCACAGATGATGGAGAACAAACCTCACTCAGCTTCCTCCTTTAGCAGCTTATCTATCCTTCCCCCTCTCCCCAAACTTAGACAGGCAAGCACAGACTCCTCTGCTTCTGCTGTGCAAACAAGCCTGACTGTGACAATATTTGACTGACTCCTTGCAATGTGACCAGCCGTTCTAGACACACAGCTCTGGCTTAGCCTCAGCATTCCCCACAAACACAATTCTACCATTTACCTTTCGGTCTATCATCATGCGTAAGGATCATGCCTGAAATCTGCCTCGAACCTTTGGAAAAACACCCCAAATTAATATTCCCCAAGAACATAAGTACATAATTGATCAAGAGTAGAATATTAGATAAAATTGAAATTGTAAAGAGAAATGATGATTGATGCTTCCTTTTTGTTATTATGGCCTTGCTACCACATAAAGAAATTGTAATCTCCTCAAAGAGCTATGTAGGCTATTTCCTAGGCTGGTAAATTGTGCACTTTTTAGTGTTTATCTGATATGTTCCGGTATCTTTGATTAAGAAACAGTGGAAGAGATGTCACAGGATATTACCTGAATTACTGCCAAACAGTGGTATATAGAATTGCTATGTCTTCAAAAGAAAATCGAAAAGGAACAAACAGGTGTTGATCTTTTATCGGGTGCCTGGCACTAGGCTGAAAGGGTAAGTAGGGGACTTAAATTGGGTGGGAATGATCCATTCTTGGCTCCCCTCTGTCCTTCACACCTTTTATCCAATCCAACATTGTCACTTCTCTCCATCTTCACTGCCATCATTTCCTCTGGACCACTTCTATAGCCACCACTAGTCTCTCCACTTCAACTCCTGCCCCTCTTCCATCCGTTGTCCACACACAGCGTTTTAAAGCACACACCAAATCATATCACGGGGTGTTCCTTCTTCCAGGTACCCTGTCCCCACTCTCACTCCCTGGACACCTGACTTCTCCTCACTTTTCAGGTCTTAGCTTAAATGTCATCACCCTCTTTGAGGGGGTTCTCCCTATTATTCTCTCTCATTGCTCATTCTTTCTTACTTATTTGTTGGCTTTTCAGTTAATTGTCTTCCTCCCTCAATAGACTGTAAGCTCCACAGGGCAGAGAGCAGACTTGTTTATTCACCAATGGGTACCCCAAACCTAGCAGGTCAACTGGTATGTACTAGGTATGCAGTAAATGTTTGTTGGATGAACGAGGAAGAGGAACTTGAATTGGGTGTTGATGGTAGAAAGGAGCTGGCATTCAGAGGTTAAGGCTTGGTAACTCATGTTGGTAAAGGGGCAAAGGTGAAGATGAAATACAATAATAGAAAAAAGGAAGTGGGAAAGTGCCATGTGTATGAGGGCATTGGGAACAGACCACTGCACAGATTTGAGCAAACAGCAGTGTGAGGTAGTCTGAGAAAAGTAGGCCAGGTATGATGAGCCATGTTCCTTCTTAGGCGCCCACCCTCTGGGCTGGTATTGATACTGTATGTCTTACATGGGTGACATCAATTTGGACCCCATATAAGCTAGAGTGACAAGTTCCAAAGAGAATGCCATGATCAATTTTCAAAAGCTTGTGTCCCCATATGCATACTATTACACAGTTGAGACATTTCATCCCAAAGGATAGTATTCTATACATTCAAATGAGGTGTTCCTTACACCCCTCACAGGGCTATTCCATAAGGACCTTACAAAGAAAATCTGAAAGAAACATTTGGAAAGCTCTTCAGAATGCAAGTACCTATAATTAGGAAATGACATGAGCAGAGTAGCTCCTGGCGACAGTGGTGATATATAACTCTGCCATTTACTAGAAGTATGGAGTTGGAGGTGAGAACTAGCTAGGGACTTGAGGTGTCACTGAGAACCCATTTAATTCTCTGCCTCTGTTATGGACATGGAATTAAAACACCAGAGCAACCGAATACCTGGTCTATTAAAAGTCTCCAGGGAGGAATAAATTACAGTGTTTATGGTAAACCTGATCTTTGTCACAGGATCTCCAGCCTTATTTCAACACAATCTTATAGTAAAAAGGCCAGGTGGCTGTGACACAATCCTTGTATTCACAAGTGTTTCAGATCACAGCCAAGTTTTTACTGATTTGATTAAATGTTATCTCACACCCAAGGGACTCGGTACGGATGTTGGTCAGGAAGCTGAGACTGGGGTGATGGTATTGAGTTGAGCTTCTTAGGCCAAAGGAAAGTCCTTGACCCAGGAAAAGAAAAGCTAACAATAGAACTGTAGAGGAACAATCTTGGCTTTTATCCCTTTGATATGAAAGGGCAGGTATGGGAGAGTCATGTTGTTGGGCTTAGTTCCCAAAATGTTTATTAAGCTCCTGAGGAGAATGGTATTGGAATTTTAAGTACAGTATTGTATGAATCGCTCACCTGTAGGAAATTGTAGACATATCCAGCAATACCTAAATTCTTTAGCCTTTCAGCTAGCTGATTAACGGCTCACCATTCCACTTGAGTATGTTATGACATGGGTGTGCCGATGTGCAGTGCACAATAAAGTAAACGCCCCAAAGATCTGGAGGGTCTGATCCAGAGAGCTGTGTGAAGAAATACTAAAAAACTGCAGGTCATTAAGGATTAGGCTTTAAGGTTTGAGATGCTGAACTCTTGTAGGCTTTCAGGGCCGGACCAGTGATTTGGTAAATAAGGGTGCTAAGAAGGCATAGGGAAAGGCTTGGAATAGCATGGGGGCAGATGGTGAAATAATCCTAACCAAATTAGTCACATCTCTGTTTCCAAAGTTTGGATTCGATATTAAGAACTAGAACCAAGAGCATCATACTTGATCCCAGAGACAATTGCTCTCTAAAATGCCTAGTTTCCAAGCCCAGTATCCACTGGGAAACATTCCTTGAAAGATTATCTTTCAAGAGGCATGCACTTCTACTGGCTCCCACCCAAATACCGTCACAATTTTCCTCAATAGCCCAATAAACTAGCAACAGCTACCTTCTCAAGAACTCTGGCTACAACATATTAGAAAAAAATTTTATTAATAAAAAGACTATTAACAAATACTACATACTCTGAGGCTGGCACATTACAGTAGATTAAGGTCCAGAACCCATTAATTTCCCATCTAATATCACTTAATCTCTGAACAAATATTGCTGGCAGAATGCTTAGTCTCCAAATATGGCCAGTGATTACAGCTCTACTTGCAGAGGCCACAGATCCAGCAAAGTGGTACAACAGCAGGGAGTCCCTTCACTAAATGATGAGCATATGACGGGAAGAGGAGAGCATCGCCTCTATGTACAGCTGACAGTCTCCTTACATGGAGGGATTTAGGCAGGAGTGGGGTCACTATAATGAGACCTATTCTCTCCATCCTTGGAAACACTGGGCAAATGCTGCCCAAGGTGGATAACAGGATAAATAATCCCACCACATAGGTTTTTTTCTGGTGAAGTTCCAAATATTGGCTGCCTTGATCTTGCATCTTAGACCTTTCTAGTGCTAAGAGGAATGGGGAAATTTGCAGCAACCAGGAAAGTAACAAATGGCATATGGCTGGTTATCAGTCAATACCCAGGCTTGTTCTGTAGGAATCTGGAGCACTGTTTCTTTCCGGTACATCTAATTTTAATTGACTGTACATCTTAATTTACCCCAATCAGGTTTTTAATCAACTTTGTGGGATGGGACACAGGCTTTTTGGGGAAAGTTTCCAAACTAATAATTTCTCAACTAATTGAATTGAGCTAGAGTCAGCTCATAGACTATAGGATTCTCACCTTTTTTTAATTCAGCACCTATTGATGCCAGAGAGGCACAATAGACTTACATTATCTTTTAAGAGACATTTCCATTGGCTTCCACCCAAGCGCTCTCAAAAAAAAATTCCACTCATAAACCTTTAAGTTACTTTTGCCCTTTGAATTGCCATTTTATCTATTTTCATCTCCACTCTCCGTATCTGGCCATTTTGCTTTTCCCACCTATTTGGCAACTTAAAATGAAGGTTCCCACCATGCCTTGACTCTCAAAGCTACAATTAGGCTGTCAAGGGATCGTGCACATAAGGGAAAACATAAGGGTTATCCATCTTTAAAGTAAGTTGCACACCCAAAGCAGCACCCCGGGCTTCTCCCATCAATGTGCTTCCATTTTATGTTCACACTTGTCACCTCTCCCCTGCTAAGGGTCTCCTCTAAACAATGGCCTCCTCCCCAGGTAGGGAGAACCTCAAAACAACCATCTTTTTAGTAGATTAATCAGACATGAATTGTCAACCTGATAATTTTTTAAACTCAATATCCCAAGTTTCTCCCATCCTTACCTATTTTTTCCCTAATCTTACTCAGAACTCCACCTGGAGAGTGTATGTGGAGGGAGTGACTATTCTTCTACTAATACCTTGGTAGGCTCAGATCTATGGACTTCTTCAAATTTCATATAAACAAAAAATACTACGTGCAAAACTGTTTGAAGAAAAGCAGTGAATAATATAATATAGTGGTTTCTAAACCTAGTTGATAATAAATCACTTGGGAGCTTTTTAAAGATGGAGATTCCTGGTCTTGATACCATAAAATTTTAATCAAGTAGGTCTGAGATGGGGTCAAGGAATCTGTATGCTTACAACAATTCCCACAAATAATTCTGACTACCAGCTGGGTTTGGGATCCAACCTAAGGTATTATTACATTTCTACAATAATAACTATGACTTTGTGGGGTTTTTTGTTTTGTTTTTTTAAACTTTCTATTTTGAGATAATCACAGATTAACTTGCAGTTGTAAGAAATACAAGGAGATTCCATGGACCCTTTACCTAGTTTCTCTCAATAAATCTTGCAAAACCATAGGACAATATCACAGCCAAGATAGTAACATTGATACAATCCACCTATTTTGTTCAGATTTGCATAGTTTTACTTATACTCATTTGTGTTTGTGCATATTTAGTTCTATGCAATTTTATCTACGTGCAGGTTCATGTATGCACCACCGCAGCAAGAAACAGAGGAGTTCCAACATCACAAGGATCCCTTGTGTTGCTCTTTTATAGCCACACCTACCCACTCTCCCTCACCCTGGCAACCACTAATCTGTTCTCCATGTCTATAATTTTGTCATTTCAATAATGTTATATAAATTGAATCAAGCAGTCTATGTGATAGGCTGAATAATGGCCTCCCATAGATGTCCACATCCTAATCCCTCCAATCTGTGAACACATTACCCTACATGGTAAAAGATCCTTTGTAGATGAAATTATGTTAATGATCTTGACAGGGGGAGATGATCCTGGATTATCTGGATGGGTCCAATATAATCACAAAGGTCCTGATAAGAGGGAGGCAAGAAATCAGAGATACAATAGTAGGAGATGCAGTGATGGAGGCAGAGGTTGGAGGGATGCCAGGAAGGGGCCACAAACCAAGGGCTGTAGGCATCCTCCAGAACCCAAAGTAGTCAAGGAAGTAGATTTTCCCACAGAGTCTCCAAGAAGGTATCAACCATGTTGACACCTTGACTTTTTAAGGCCTTAGAGACCAATTTTGGATTCTTGACATCCATAAGATAAGATAATAAGTAAGATAATAAATTTGTGTTAAGTCACTCAGTTTCTGTTGCAGTAGCAACAGAAAACTAATATAGTATGCAAACTTTTGGGATATTGGCTTTTTTTCCCTCAGCATAATTCCTTGGAGATTTACCCAAGTTGTTGTGTGAGTCAATAGTCTGTTTGGGACTGCCCTGTGGCGCAGTGGTTTAGTTCACGCTTGGCAGCCCGGGGTTCTCAGGTTCGGATCCTGGGTGCCTGCCAATGCACTGCTCATCAGCCACGCAGTGGCGGCGTCCCATATAAAGTAGAGGAAGATGGGCAGGGATGTTAGCCCAGGGCCAGTCTTCCTCAGCAAAAAGAGGAGGATTGGTGAAGGATATTAGCTCAGGGCTGGTCTTCCTTGCAAAAAAGACAAAAATAGTCTGTTCATTTGTATTGCTGAATAGTATTCCATGATATGGATGAACCACAATTTGTTTAACCATTTACCTATTGAAGAACATCTGGGTGGTTTACACTTTGGAACTATTACAAACAAAGCTGCTATAAACATTCATGGTTGCATTTTGATGTGAACATAAATTTCCATTTCTCTGGGATAAATGCCAAAGACTGCAAATTGCTGGGTCATAGGGTAATGGAATATATCATTTTATAAGAAACTATCAAACTATTTTCCAGAGTGGTTGTACCATTTTAAACTCCCACCGGTAATGTATGAGTGATCTAACTTCATCTCCATCATTTGGTGTTGTCATTTTTTTTTTTAATTTTAGCCATTCTGATAGGTATGCAGTGACATCTCATTTGGGTTTCAATTTTCATTTCTTTAATAGCTATTGATGCTGAGCAATCTTCTCATGTGTGTGTTTGCCAGTAAATCTCCTTTGGTGAAAAGTCTGTTCATGTCTTTTGCCTGTTTTCTAATTGGAATATTTATGTTTTTACCATTGAGTTTTAAGAGTTCTTCACATAATCTAAATACTAGTCTTTTGTCAGTGTAAGGTTTGCATATATTCTTTTCTAGTCTGTTGCTTGTCTTCTCATCCTAACAAGGTCTTTTGCAGAGTAAAATTTTAAAATTTTGATAAAGTCTCATTTTATCAGTTTTTTCTTTTATGGATCATGCTTTTGGCATCAAGTCTAGGAACTTTTTGTCTAGCTTCAGATCTTGATTTTCTCCTAAGCTTTTTTCTAAAAGTTTTATAATTTTATAGTTTATTTTTAAGTCAGTGATCCATTTGAGTTAATTTTTGTATAAGGTGTGAGGTTTAGGTTGGGGTTCATTTTTTTTTTTTTAACCTGTAGATGTCCAATTGCTTCAGTAACATTTGTTGAAGAGGCTGTCCTCCTCCATTGAATCGCTTTCGCACTTTTCTCAAAAAAATCAAAGAAGCACATTTGTTTGGGTCTATGTCTGGGTTCTCTATTCTGTTCCATTGGTGCATATGTCTATCTGCCTGCAATATCCCACTGTCTTGACTACTGGTATAGCTCGATGGTGAGCCTGAACAGCGGGTAGAGTGATTCCTCTCTCTTTATTCTTCTTTGTCAAGATTACTTTAGCTACTCTAGCATTTGCATCTTTACGTATAAATTTTAGAATAAGGTTGTCTATGTCTACAAAAAACTTTGCTGATACTTTGACAGAAATTACATTAAACCTATAGATCAATTTAGAGGGAATTGATATCTTGACTATATTAAAATTTCCCATCACCGAACACAGTACGTCCATTTATTTAGGTATTCTCTGATTTTTTTTTATCAGCATTTTATAACTTTCGGTATACATATCCTGTATCTGTTTTGTTAATCTATACCAAAATATTTTATTCTAGGGGAGTTTTTCTTCATAGACAATCATGTCATTTATAAGTAAGAACATGCGATGATTTTTTTGTGCCAATCAGAAAATCCTAAGAGGAAACATAAAGGACTTTGGACTAAAGACTGCTGCCACATCACAGTTTTGAAAGACAAATGATTGTTCTATGGAAGCAGACGGGCAGAATTTTAAACGAAGAGCACTTGTCTCTATTCAAATACACAGAAAAAACTGTCAGTCTCAGAACACCAGATTTCCCCTGTGTTGAGCTGGTAAATTGGTCACAAGATAAAAAGTAGGTTGGCTTTGATTCCCATAATTGAAACTGGCCCCATCAAGCATGACTTATGCTGTCTTCTGTTTTGTGGACGAGGAAGTATGGGCCAACTGTGAAATTAGCCTTCCACTTTGCATAGGCTTATGACTTCTCTACTTTTAAGGGCATCTCCTACCATCAGGGGGGTCCTGGAGTATCATAAGCTATGTTCATCTAAATAGGAGACAGATCTAGCCCCTTGAGTTCCAGGGGTGACAGCTGGGAGCCAAGGACTCAGTATGTCCCCAGAGTCATGTCAAAAACAGAAACAAAACTCCTGACATTTAGGCTGCCAATATAACCACCAGACCACATTTCCTCCTTTTAATTTCCACTCTGTCCTTCACGTAATTACATCAATGCTTCACTGTGTTTATGACACATGGCACCGATTAAAGAGCTGAATGTGAAATGCTCTGCCTGAGAAGGCAATTACTTTGAACAATTGTTTCAATTGGATTGAAAGGTGATCTTAAGCACATGGAATCCAGGTTCATATATTAGTAAGGCTTCGAGGCTGTATCGCAGGACCCAAGGGCAGGGATACCACAGTCCCCAGGAAGGTACTGGAACTAGGATTTGGAAATCTGTCAGGACTCCCTCTGATTCTTATCTCTTCTCCCAAGGCTTTTACTTCAGATGTGTGTGTGTGTGTTTGTGTGTGTGTTTCTTCTTTTGCTCTGGAATCCACGTGATAAGAACTATGGCCCCAGAAATGTACCCATTCCAGGCCCATCCACTGGAGAAGACTGAATCTCCCTCTGCCCATGACTCCCAGGGAAAGGATTTTGACTGGCCCCATTTGATTAGGGGAGTCTACCCTGAGACCAAAAACTGAGGACCAGGGAGTGGGAAGTTATTATACAAAAATACTCTGAGGAACTATTAAAGGGTAAGCTGGAAAAAAATTCAATAAGGTCTGCACAGGACAAATAGTTGGATATTAATACTTCTTTCCATTACAAACTTGGAACTAGAAATCCCCTAACTATCTGTTGTCAGTTTGTTTATGAGGCATCAAGGTTGAGTTTCACCGTGCTATCAAATCTTTCACTTCTAGACTCACAACCCAGTGGACTGGTCAGTTTTATTTCTACACTAAAATTGCAATACTTGAAAAATCAGAATATTAGGATTTTAAGCAACTTGGCTTAGGAAGTACAGACCAACTTAGTGATCTGATAACACTGGCACCTAAAAGGAGTGGAAGACGAATTAACAATTATCGTAAATCAGGGGTTTTAAGTCCTCTTTTTAGGACTGTGTGACCTAAAATAAATCATTTAACCTTCCTGGTTCCTTATTTCTTTATTTATGAAATGGAAAAACAACATCTGCCTGGTTTGTCTTCCAGTATTTTTGTAAATATCAAACGAATTAGTGTATGTTAAAAAAAATGCTTTATAAACCGTAGAGCACTATAGAAATATAAGATACCACAAACATGCTTGTCTTGGGATTCAGATTATTGAAAATAAAAATAATAATCCTATAAAGTGTCTTGTATTTATTTATTTTCAAGCACGGAGAAAAAACAATTTATATAAATGCCCATACTTATTTTCACAAGACCCTTTTCAGGTTATTTGGGTCAGAAAATATTGTCATCACTTTGTTGGAGGCAAAAACGAGGACCAAATAAAATTACTTGCCAAATGTCACATAAATAGTCATGGAACAAGACTTTCTGGCTAGGATATGATATTAAAGGAACCAGTGTTAAAACCCTAGTCCAGGATGTCATCCTATTTACATTGCAGGATAAAGATGTTTCTTAGCATTGAAAATTCCCAGGAAATGACCTCCGCGCCAGTGCTTCTGGAAGATGGAAACATGGAGCTGAAGAGTAGAGCCCTGAATTTCATTGCTGCCCTTGTCCTTTTTTCCCCTAACAAATGAAAATGACCACTACACTTAGTAGTTTGGGCTCCCTGTACCGTTTCCAGGATCCCCACGGCTCTCCAGCCCTCTGGGAACTATGCAGAAGACTGCAGCTCCTAGGATGTCGTTGCATGCTCTGAAGTCAAAATGCTCCCTTTGGTGCATTCATGCTCTTCCCAACTGGAGCAAAATTTCCTAAGAGCCAGTAAACAACAATGTACCTCCCTAATGACTAAATTTTATGGAGTGAGGAATTTGATTTCTGAGAGGAAAAGCACCCATTAGCTAAGAGAATGTTTTTACCCATATTCTCTTTTAAAAGACGAGCAGGCATACAATTCTGTTACAAATACCCCCTCAGAGACCAAAATAGCTGCTATTCTAACACACCTAAAAAGTGAGACTAGTTTCAACTCCCCACTTTGGATAGTATGGCTGAAGCTGAAAACGGATTTTCCTCTAGATTGGCTCCATCATGTCTGTCCTCAATCACGGTGACCAGCCCTTGTTTATTCTTCTCTTTAATAACCAAAATAGCTCTGAGAAGATCTGAAACTGGAAAAACCAAAAGCCATTTCATGGCAATAGTATCATTAAAAGCATCTGCTGTTATTTGTTTATTAGGCTGTATCCTACAATGAAAATGCCCAAAGAATCAGCTGTATCCATTTATTAGCAATGCAGGTATCCCAGATTTATCTCACTGTGCTAGTTTAATTGGAACATTATTGAGAAATACAGGTTTCCAATGAGAAGGGATTGAAAGTCTAGATAAATCACCCCAAATAACATATGGCTTTTTCCTATAAAGATCATAAACAATTTGTATGCCATTTGTTTTCCAAGGACAGGGGTTTTTGGTATTAAACTGAAATCTAAAGTAAGGTACATTGATTTACAGGAAATTGTTCCTTTACACACTAATTCATCATTTACAAATCCTATTTCAGGAGGCCAGATTGAAGGAAGGCTTACGTTTTTCAAGCCAACTATGTGATTAACTGTGTCAGTATCTGTTTATAAACAGATTTCCCCAATTTGAGGATCCAAAGTTACAAAAATATTTGTCTTAAATCATTTCAAATAAGCAGCATAAAATTCAGTCTTAGGGCTCACTTCCAGGGAAAGCTGTATTCACTTATATTTCATAGAAAAAGAGAAGGGCAAGCGGGGGTGGTTAGGGCATAAAGGGAGCAATTAATTAGGAGGTTAGAGCCATTTTCCTAGGAAATGGTATCTGTTCTTTCTTCTCAAACTAAAAATGAATGTTGTCTGTCCCCATCTCCTTTAATGTAAGAACTTTGAAAATCCCCCAGAATTTTCCATTTGCCACTCTGAGCTCACAGACAACGCTTTTATTGCCTAGTATATTTATTTGCTGATCTTAAAATGTCCATATGTCATGGAAGATATGAGCTTTTGGTGACAGGTCCTAAGATGTGTCCAAAAACTACTTTTCCAGGGCCCAGTGCCTGAGGTCTTGACTTAAGGATGATGCATCCCTGGAGACGAACTAAACAGGAAGCAGTGCCTGTTGTTTAGACCGGGCTCCCTTCACCGCCCTCCCCGTCTTCATCCACCTTTTCAGTTTCAGCTGAGATAAGATTGCAATTGAGCCAGGACATTTTCCACTTCTAAGTCTTTGAATCCAAAGCCTTATTGCTAGGAAAGTTTTCTTCTTTTTGGAAAACAGCTCAAAGAAAGAAAAATGTGTTGAAACACAAAGATGTGGGAGAATTTGCCCATCTTCGCAGGATGTGTCTACCTGCTGTGCCTCCTCAGGAATGTGGTATTATTAGCTCAGATGAGGCACAGTGGCAGGAAGTGGGGGAGGAAACCTATTTTGCTTTTCTGCTGTGTCTCTGCTCTTGAGTTTCAAAGAAAAATATTCAATATCCAGTGCATGTGTAGTTCAAACAAGCCTGATGCCTTCCTGGAAAAGACATATTATTCAAGCGCGACCGAGAAACACCACAGTTTTGAGATTCCATGGAAGACAACTGTAGCGAGGAAGGCGTTTCCTGATATTTGACCAGGAAGCTGGTGACTTAGATTTCACCTGTCTTTGCCTTGACCATCTAATCATACACTTAAATGGAAAGAAGGAGGGCATCAATTGTCAGCCTCCATTCTAAAAGCTTATTTTTCATTCATATTGCCTTGAAAATAAGGTTTGATCTGGGTTGGTTTCCAAGTCAGTAACTTATTATGTTTTGGTCCCCTGTGCCATATCTCAGCATTGACAATTCAGGTACCATCACAGGCAGAGGAAGGCAGCATCAGTCCCTTTGCTTTGTTTAGAATACGAAGAACACCCCCTCTAATCCCATCTTCTGCACAGTCTACGGCCAACTCTACCAGAGAAGAGAACAAGGGGGCCTCTGCCCCTCACCCACCCAGCCTGCTCTCCCCAAATCATGCCTCTCTGGCGATGGCTTCAGCAGTGGGGAGGGAACATCTGCTCTGTTCTGCTTCCCAATGCAGACAAATTGGATGGTTCTGATCCATGACTCATTTTGTTTTACTTGGTCCTCCCCAGAAGCTCATCTTACGTATTCTAAGACAAAGTTAAAAATTGCTAATTAAGACTGTGTCTGCAAGAAGCAAGCAGATAACCAGTTTGCCTTAACTGCCTGTGTAATTCAAGCAATCTAGTTGGTTGGGAAAAGAAGAGAGGAGGCTTTTTTGTTTTAGCTTAGTTTTCGGTTTTTTACTCTAAATTAACTAGGTTTGTTTTTTTGGTGTTTTTTTAAACTGAATTTGCATATATTCCATATATTCCACTTCTTTTCCTTTTTGCTTCTCTTCCTCCTTTCTAATTATGTCGCCTTCTGTTTACAGACTAACAAATTTCTCTTTTGCTTCTCTCCTCAATTTCCACTGTCACCTGCAATCATAGCTGTTCCTGATCTTGTAAATTTTGTAGTTTATAAACCTGCTGCCACCCCTTGAGGTCCTCAGTGCTGACCTGACATTGATCTATAGAGATATTTCCAGATACACATCTGACCATATCACACCCCCAGGCATATTGTGCCCCTTGGGCTCTTCTTTCACAGTTCTCAGTTTTCTTTCATTCTTATATTTTCTTCCTTTTTGGGGGGGGGGTGGGGCACTATAGGTTCAGGGTGTTGCATTCTTTCATTTCAAGCCTCATGTATTTCAATTCTCCACCTAACTGATCTTAACTCTAGCCCAGAACGTCCTCGATTGCTCCATTTGTCCCTTCTAAACCTTTTTTGTGCATTATGCTATGAAGACACCCCAGGAGGTAAATTAGTTTCTATTTCTTTCATTTCACAGATGAGGAGGCTGAAATCAGAGAGAGACTGAGTGTAGAGCACCAACCTGGAGGTAAACAGTGATTCAAACTCCCAGTCCCTTGCTTCTAGATGCTTCTCACACAGGGAATCAGCTCACTTTGTTTGACCCTCCCAAGTTCTCCATTGAGCCCCAGTAACCAACAATTCCTGATGGGAACCTTCCCTTTGCAGACCAGATTCTTCTACTTTTCACACCAGAAGATGCTGTATTCCAAAGCCCTGGGAACCCACAGCCTCTCCTTCAATGTACACTATTATGCTGGGACTCCATTTGGGTTCAGATAAAATTGTTCTTTAATTGGTCTTGGGTGGTTACTGTTTTATGATCCCTGACATCTTCCCTCCCATACCAGATCCCCAAGGGGCAAGAAAGAATATGATCAGTTCTGCATGCTATTTCTTTATTTAACCTTCCTGCCAATCAAACATTTACAATCCGTTTCAGGTCATGACAGAAAGTTTTAACTGTGGCGATTAGCCACAGCTCATCAACAGCTACAAGAACCTGCTGGAATTTTCCTCAGAAATCAGTGCACTCAACTGTGACGTGCTGATTGAGATAATGAGCAGCAAGATGAAAATTAGTGAATAATAGAATGGATATCTTTTTTTTTCTCCCACTAAGAAGCAAAGTGAAAAAGAGAAGGTGGAGGAAGCTAGGAACTAAAGTTTAATTCTAACACACTCCTTGCTTAGTTTTTCCCACCTAAATCTGATTAAGTCCACTGCTGTCCAAGGCTTTTACAAATTCTACCAGTTGTGGCTTTCAGGTTAAAGAAGAACGTCTTTGGAAGAATGTAACTTGAATTCGTCTTTGGCTGCGTGGGTCTTAAAAGCCACAGTGCCAACAGCTTTTCTCCAAATCCCTTTTCCTTTTACCCCTCCTCTTCCAAAGGATCAACTTCAATATTGGCTTTTGTTTGGTACTGGGACCTTGTATTGGATGTCTGAGCTTTAGGCTTTGGCACACAGACAAAATCTACAGTGCTCATTTGCCATTGTCCCCCTGGAATTCCAGAGGCATCTGGGCCACCTGGCCCTGCTGCCCTCCTCGAGGGCAGCCGCGCTCTCCACCCAGGGGATCTGGTGTGTGGAAGCAAATTCCCACGACTCCACATCCCAGCCCAGCACGGACTCTTCCTTCTCCTAAAGTAGGATGAAGGTGGGGTGAGAGACAAACACTGTCTCGGAGATTTGGTTCTCTGAAGTAACAGCCCATCTCTTGGGGAGAGCAACATAGTCACACAATGAACTTCAGCCGTGAGGTTGTACGATTGCAGTGGAGGCTTAGGGAGACAGTATGTGGGCACATTTTGTGTGTGTGTGTGTGTGTGTGTTTGTAAGGTGGATGCTAATGAGGAAGAAATAATTTCTAGTAGATATCTCAAAAAAATTCTTTTGCAACTCCAGATTGCTCACATTCAAGACACTTTAAATGCAGAGATGACAACCTTACCTAATATTAATTGACCCTGGGGCTTATTTACTGAATTGTCTTTCATCTTAATGGGTTACTTTATGTATAAGTCTACATTAAACTTTTATGGTCTTTATTGCACAGATAACTATACCACTCACCTAGAAAATAAAAAATGCACGTGTATACATAAATGCATACATAAATCAACAGCTTGAAATGAGATATATATATTATCATCAACAGCTTGAAACTAATTAAAAATGAGGCATAAATTGATTAAACTACATTCGAAAAATATTGCTTCCCAAATGTCATTTAAAATACATGTATAGAGAGTAAACACATACACACGCACATATATACAGTAAAAGAAAACATTAACATTTGTGCGCACATTTCCCCTTTTCTCATGTAGTTTTCTCTCATTGTCTTCTTTCTTTACAATTGACCTTCTTTCACCCAGTGAAAGACCCTCCTGGAGAGTCATGGCAGCTGGGCTACAAGGAAAGCACTAGGCTCAGGGCCAGTGGTCTACCCTCCTACTCTAACCCCAATGAGGTGTGTGACCTTAGCACATCTCCTCACCCCTCTGACCCTCATTTCTATCAACAGAACAGCCTTCCACCACTGTGCAGAGGAAGACAATGGTAAGTAGCTCACAGTGTTGCAGGTAGCTCTACTGAGATCCACAATTTCATCAATTCTAAGATCTTCAACATTTTACTGTCTCTGAATTTACAGTCCATTTTACAATGGATGATGCATCACATTTAATAGTAGCATCTTTTTTTTTCCTTAACGGTACATAAAACAATGATGTTTCTTACAACTGATGATGCCTAAATTGAATAAAATACAGTTTCGGTTAAAAGTGTTTTGCAGGTTTATGGTATTATCCAAAAGTCACGTGTTTTCTTGTTAATACAAGACGAACCATGGAATTAATCTCCCTGGCCTGTTCTGAATAACTAAAGACATCCACTGAGTTACAAAGTACCCAGCTGAGTCAGAAAGAGGGACTAGGTAAGAAGAAGGAAAAAATGTCCCCCTTAGAAAATGTCATGCTTAGAAGAGCCCCTCACCGGTTTAATGATCTGCTGTCACTGTCCTGAAATTCTTAGTAAGTTTGGAACAAGGGGTCCTGCATGTTCCTTTTACACTGGACTAGAAAATTATGTAGCCCATCCTGATGGGAAATATATTTGGTTAAAAAAATTAAAGGCTATTCCATTCTTCTGACGTTTGCCTTCTGGTCCCCGGCATGGGAGACTTTCAGTTTCTCAAAACGAGTTATGAACTTTGTAAGGACTTGAATCAGAGCATTTTCAAGCACATGGTGTTCTGTTTTCAGAGTCTGTATGGTCTCAAGCTCACACTGGAGAGCAGTAACATACTGACCTCAGAATTTAGAAACTTAGAAAGGAATAAAATATTTCAAAACCTTTATCTTTTAAAACAAAGGTCTTTAAAGAAAGTACTGTACTTTGCTACAGTTTGAGAGAGAAATTCCCCTGAAACTTGAAGATACCTTTTCATATATCCATGATATATAAAGTGTATCATAAAGTTTTTTTAAGTATATTATAAAAAAAAAAAAAGAGGCACTATAAGAATCTATTCTGGTTATTTTCTATCTCCAGCCAACATCTACACCTTTTGTTTTATTGGGGACCAATACAGTCCAAGTACTTGGACAATTTTCTCTGCTAAAACCAAAGTATCGGGCCGCACTTTGGCAGCCCAGGGTCCGCAGGTTCGGATCCCAGGTGCCGGCGACGCACCGCTTGTCAGCCATGCCGTGGCGGCGTCCCATATAAAGTAGAGGAAGATGGGCATGGATGTTAGCCCAGGGCCAGTCTTCCTCAGCAAAAAGAGGAGGATTGGCAACGGATGTTAGCTCAGGGCTGGTCTTCCTCACAAAAAAATTTAAAAAAAAATAAATAAATAAAACCAAAGTATGTAAGGGAATTAAAGCCCCTCCTTTGAAATTTGTTATCTAAAGTCAAATCCAATCCAGCAATAAATTGTGAACATGATTCTATAAAATACATACCCTAACCTCAGAATTTCTGGGTGATTTGAGTGACGATGTTGATAGGATGAAATGAACACTCAGTTAATAACATATTGGGTTTGTAAAATCTCCATCAGCATATAGAGATTTTGCTCAAGTAGAATAAATCTTTCATTTTCAAGCATGTTTCAAAATCTAATATTTCTAAAGCCTTCACAGGTGTGATGGCCGTCTAAAAGCTTTGGGAAACAAGAAGATACATCAAGACTTCTGATAAAGGTCTCTGCTGCTATTTGAGCAACAAAGATTCAACTAACAAACAGGACAAAGGTAACCATGTTAAAAACAAAAAGTAATAGGTGAAATTCAAAAGATGTCAGTGCAGAGGATCCAAGAATACCCAAATTCAGCCACTTCTTTTTCTCATGGCCGGAGGGAAATACACGCATGAAGGACAACAGCCAGAAGACACTCTATTACTACTAACTTTGGGGCCCAAATCACAATGTAAAACTGAAATGAATTAGCCTGGATTACTCCTTTTGAAGATTTCCAAAAACAGATTCAATAATGTCTATCTTATCTCAAAAATCTAGACACAACCTGCATAATATTAGGAGCTTAAATCCAGTGTTTTCAAGGACTTGTACAAACAACACAAACAGTTAAGGGGTCTGGTGTCGGACGGAGGAATTTAAAATCAGGGTTCTTGGGTCCTGATTCTTCAGTAATTTCACATTGGTTCTCTGGACAGTTCCCCTTATTCCTCAGTGGGAGTCATCTCACGATGCTTGAGAACCTTCCTTCCCCCCTCCCCGAGCCTCATCTCTTATGAGGACCACTCTCCATGGCTACAAGTGTCTCTAACAGTGTAGAGGGCTGCTTCAGGAGTCCAAAGTCCAGGGCTCATATCCAAGTTCTTCAGTGCATTCTTCTTCAGGACAAATATAAGGAAGACATAATCACCTCCTTCCAAAATGTCTCATGTTACATATCACCAATCTCCTCTTTTCTTTTTTGAGTTAGAATTTAGTCTAGCATCATAACTTCTCATATTGCTTTCTCTATTTTCTCTTATATCTAGCAATCTCCCCAAAATGCAATCTTCAACCTTGCAGACACAACAGCCACCTCCATTCCTTTTACTTTCTATGGAGGTTCTGGAAGAATTTGGGCTAAGAGGAGGAAGGGCAAGGGATAAATAATGGGAGCAAGAATCCTGTGATAATCTGCAAACAGATCCTTAAAAAAAAAAAAATGAGTTGTCTTTATAAGGTGGTCAGTTTCATTATATAAAAAAAATTAACATAAAAAAGTGTAACACATTTTAGAGGCCACATAATTGTAAAGCTTTATCATGTCCCTTTTTAAGCCAAAATGAAAAAAATGTTTGAGAGTCAATAATTTAGAAAAATTTGTCTGAATGAATATGTGCATCAACCAACATTCTCTTTCAGTGGTTCTCTGCCAGGAGCAATTTTGCCCCACACTCCCATCCCAGCAGACATTTAGCAAAGTCTAAAGACATTTTTGATTGTCACAACTAGGGGGGTACTACTGACATCTAGTGGGTAGAGGCCAGGGATGCTGCTAAACATCCTACAATGTACAGGACAGACCCCCAAAACAAAGAATGATCTGGTCCCAAATGTCAATAGTGCCAAGGTTGAGAATCCTGCTCTATTTTATTCATAGACAAACATCGAAAATAGAAGGGACTGACTCATTAGGAATCGCCTTCACAATACCTAAAATGGGTCACTTCAACTCCAGGAAGTCAACTGCTCAGGGCTGGTCTTATGGAGACAGACATCAAGAGTCCAGTCTTCCTGATCCTCTCTCCTCATTCTTCATGTTTTCAATTACACCAACTCCTAGAGGCTCAATCTTGCCGAGTAATTGGACCAACTCTGCCCCCTGTCTATGATTTAAACAGCTGGAAGCTTGATTTGACACAGAGAAATCAGGAGTCCTGAAGCTCAAAGGAAGCAAAAATCTGTGCAGATGCTTAAAAATAGCCTGGCTCAAAGAGTGTCAAGAGGTAGATATTCTAATCATAAACATCAGGAAGCGTATTCTAAAAATGTTCCAAGTAGAATCTGAAAATCTGACAAAGTACTTTGTCGGTTTGATTTTACACGAAAATCAGAGTTTGAGGCAGTCAAGGTTATACCACTGATTTGCAAGAACTCGCAACAAGAACGCTATCTAACCTTCCTCATTTAACTTTTAGCCAATGCCCCCACAGTGTTTTGGTTCTTTTATACCAATTTACTATTATCATACTTCTGGTTCTATTTTTTCTTCAATATAATGTGGGTAAATGACTTTTGTGGACATTCCTACTGTGAATATTTGCATTTTTGAACATTATCTGAATGGCACCATGTTCCTCAAACAGTCGAAATCACAGAGCCTTGCAGGTAACAATCAGAATAATTTCATACAGATAGAAATTATTATGCCGAGCAGGAAACCGGCATAATGGCACTGTAAAGTATAAAAGAAATCAGCCACAGAAGTGCAATAAGAAGCAAACATTCATCTAAAAAAAGTGAAAAAAAAAAGATTATTTAGTTTTATCATCCTATTGGAGTCATTCGTATTTTTCTCGTATATAAATATATATTTGTTTACACGTGCATGAATATATATATATTCCTCTTGTATGTATGCATATATACACCTGTACACATATATATATTCCTCTTGAAACTTTTCAGTTAATCGTTGATATTTATATTCTTATCATCGCAATAACTGCAAAATGTGTGGTGGTGGGCGTTATAAAAATGAGTACCTGTAAGTGGTCTGAGGGTTGTCAGAAGCTGAACAAGCCACTCCTGACTTGGCTCACCACACCTCTGAAAAAGGACAAGTCCCCTTTCAGTGCACACTGCATATTTCCATACTCAAGTATTGTTCTTGAAAAACACTTTTTTCTGTCATCCTAGAACCAGGAGAAGACAGTATAAGTAATCAAGTCTCAAATTACTGCTGTCTTCCTTAATCAATATCAATAATAAATGAGGTAACTCTGCCCAAAAGAAAAAGAGAAAATACATAAGGTGAAAAGAAATAGGTGTGAGAAGGGAGTGATGTCCAGTGGGACCTGGTATTAAAGAAAAGGCCACAGTGTCATGAGGAAAAGTTGTCTAGTACAGATTTCAAAATATCTGTATTTTACTTCAGCTCCACTTTTTTTTGTGTGTGTGTGTGAGGAAAACTAGCCCTGAGCTAACTTCTGTTGCCAATCCTCCTCTTTTTTGCTGAGGAAGACTGGCCCTGGCCTAACATCCTTGCCCATCTTCCTCTACTTTACATGGGACGCTGCCACAGCATGGCTTGACAAGTGGTGCATCTGTCCGTGCCCAGGATCCGAACCTGCGAACCCCGGGCGGCCAAAGTGCAGTGCACGAACTTAACTGCTATGCCACTGGGCCAGCACCCCCAGCTCCACTTTTTTTGGTGCAAGCCACTTCTTTGAGTCTCAATTTTCTCACGTGTAAAATAGGATAAGTAAATATATGTGAAAGTCCTTTGAAAATGCCAAAGAGCAACACACATAAAATTTAATATTTAATTTTAAAGTTGCTGAAAGGAAATTCTTCTAGCTGTGGCACCCTCATGTTTAAAGGACAACAAGACATACCTGTGATGAAGAGTGGTTCCATCACTAAAACTGTGGTCAGTTTCAACGAGAATCTGGGCCGTAGAACTGGCTCCCCTCTCGTCCCTTCCCTCATGATTCTCAATCAAGCAATCATCTGCTAGAAAGGAAGTTACCCAAACCGATGAGTTCCATCATCACAGCAGCTACTCCCATTTATATACCTAAAACATGGCACACACTGCTGTGAACTATGGAAATAGAGCTACTGCTGTTATCTCATCTATGGCCAAATAAGTGGTGATAAGGGTAATTAATAATAATTCTAATATACAAACAATAGCTAATATTTATGGACTGTTGAACAAGTATCAGAAACTGAGCCAAGTTCTTCCCATTGATTTTCTCATTTAATGCTCACAACAAATTTATAAGAAAATATTTATTCTGACTCCCATTTTACATATAAGGAAACGGAGGTACAACAAGATTGGGTAATTTGTTGAAGGTCATACCCAGTAAGCTTTGGAGGCAAAATGAGAGCGTTCCAAAAACATTATGCAAATACCTAGATTATATAGTGAAATATTAATGTTATATCTGGCATACAGAGTAAGAGAGTAAAGAGAAAAGAACAAAAGGGAGAGAATTTTGCAGAGACTACTACATCTAAGGTGTTAAAGAAATGTCAGTCCAAGACAGAAAGCGAAAGAGGTTAACTCCTGTAACACTTTCTTAGTTCTCATTCACTACCAGGTTTTCTTAGACGAACCAGATTGCCAAGTCTTTGACCTTGGGGATCACGTCTGATACTTTAAATTCGCTGTGTTACCAGGCAAATAACTAAATACTTGTCTGCTGATTAAGCAAGTTGTTTGTAAAGTGCAAAGGTGTTCTGGCTGTGAATGAAGTGTATTCACACCTGACCCTCACTCACCTTGTGCAGTAGGAAAACAGGTTGATCCCAAGAACATTCGGGGTGTTTTGCAGCCCTTGGAGAGGTGGTATCCCCCTCAAGGAAACTCAACTGAATTTACCCTTTTCCAAGTAGGACTATGTCAGTAACAGAGTCTGGGTGAAGAGTGAGTGTGAACAAAAACAGAGGCCATAAGGAAGAGAGTGAATCCCCCGGGGATGCTGCAGCATTGCTAATATTGGGACAGTCGGACTGAAATTAATTGTGACAATCTGAGAAGGACCCAAGGAGAGAGACTTGAACTAAAAGTTGATCCAAGAACCTTTTGGAAAAACCCAATGTCAAAGAGTAACATAATGTGAGCAGAGGGCTTTGGTGCATCACGAGGGACACACACGACGCAGCTGAGGTGGGACCAAGGGAGAGAGGACAACAACTCATGGAGGGTCCACAAGATGCAGAGATGTGGGGCTGCAATGGACAATTGTGGAGTTGGACTGCTTGCCAAGGACCTGGAAGCGAAAGAAAGCAGACAGCAAAGTGATGGGAAATGTGCCACTGAATTATAATGTCTTTGGTGACCTGAGCTAGTATTTGCTAGTGGGAAAGCACTAGCACATTCAAAAGGATAAATATCACACATAGCTGAAATGGAGCTCAAACCACCAACTCGGATTGGGATTAAACCCCCGGAAGATCACTGGACCTTTTCTACCACAAACATTGATTCATAGCAGTAACAGGAATAATTATTCTCTCTCTCATTTAAATGATTGTGGAGGTCAATTATGTTGGCATTTCTTCTGATAGCTATAAACCATGTTTTTCAACATCAGCCAGAGATTTAAAATAGAATCATATTAATATTAATAATATTTATTTTGCTGATTCATGTTAACATCAATGATTGTGGGACCTCCACTTGTCCTTTAATTATAAATGGGAATCCCCAGGGCTCTTTGATTCTCACCGACATTCCTTCTGGCTCCTCGGTGGGATACACAGCAGTTGGGTTTCCTCTCCCATCTGAGTGTCCTGTAGGACCATCTACTGTCCAGGCCTCAATCCCCTAAAGCTGCATGAACCATCTCACCCCTCCTCTGGTCCCCACCGTTGAGCTGTTTCCGCTGTGTCTCTGAGGGTCACTGCTGCCACCACCACCACCCAGCACTGCCTCAGCCAGGTTCTGCAGAAGCCTCTTCCAGGGCAACCCCACCTGCTATGGACTGAATGTTTGTGTCCCCTCAAATTCATATGCTGAAACTCTAATCCCCAATATGATGGTATGTGGAGGTGGGGCTAATGGGAAGTAATTAGGTCACGAGGGTGGAGCCCCCATGATGTGATTAGTGCTCTTGTAAGAAAAGACAGAGGGAGTTTGCTTCCACTCTCTCTGCCATGTTAGGGCACAGCAGGGAAGCCAGCTCTCACCAGGAACCAAATCTACCAGCACCTTGATCTTAGACTTTCCAGCCTGCAGAACAGTGAGAAATAAATTCCTGTTGTTTGGGCCGGCCCGGTGGCGCAGCGGTTTAGTCCGCGCTTGGCAGCCCGGGGTTCGCCGGTTCGGATCCTGGGCGCCCGCGGACGCACTGCCTGTCAGCCATGCCGTGGCGGCGTCCCATATAAAGTAGAGGAAGATGGGCACGGATGTTAGCCCAGGGCCAGTCTTCCTCAGCAAAAAGAGGAAGATTAGCAACGGATGTTAGCTCAGGGCTGGTCTTCCTCACAAAAATAAATAAATAAATTCCTGTTGTTTAAACCACCCAGTCTATGGTATTTCTGTTATAGCAGCCTGAACAGACTAAGACACCACTTGTGCTGCCTCTGCCTCACTGCAGCTGGCACATGGAGCCATGTTCTCTGGGATCCTCAAAGGCTGAGACCACACAGCAGATCAGTGCAGAAGTGGGAAATTGCCTCTCTCCCTTGAGTGTGACATTTTGTTACATGAACACAAAAGTCTCATAGCAAAATGACTCTGGTGGCCAGCGGGGTTGGGGGTGGGCAGACACACTTATTGGTTTCATGCTGTGACTCACAATTGCATAATCAGCTCTGTCACACATCTACCCTGGTTACATTCAACAACTTGAAATTATTGGAAGAATATGAATATATCCCTACTGGGGCCTCCTAGTCATCGTTAAAATGTTCTTTGCTGGTCAATCTTCATTGCACAAAATCAGCATTTCCATTTTAATGGGAATGGGCATATCCAATCCTGATTTTGAGGACTCTTATCCAACTCCCTTACAAGCCCCAAAGTCATCAGCCACTGGGGGTGGGGGTGGGAGCATTAGGTGGATGACATATCCCTACAGTGTGGTGGAGGGAAAATGTTCTCTCCTGCACAGGCCAGGAGTGGCAAGGCAGCTTGTCTTCTCAAGAAACAACAGGCTCAGCACCTCCTTCCTCAGCGGTGACCTCCGGGCAGCAAGGGGTGCTGTGTAATAAGCAGAGGCAATAGAGGGCTCAGAGGGCTTCCGGTAGGGAGCCAGAAACCACTGGCCTTGGAACTCTGTTAAACTCTGTCACTTGGGCCAGAGGGATGTGTTGTAGAAAAAAGAATGTGGTCATTGAAGTCACCTGGAGAGAATTCTTGAACCTCACCAAGAGATAAAAATTCCTGCCTCAAACAGTTATTCAGAAGGATAAAATGCAACAGTGGACATACAGCCCCTGTATCATGCTTATCACATGGGGCACCCCACTATGGGCTCATGGTTCTTCACGTGCATCTTCCCTTTATGCACTAAACCCATTCTGAAAGGACCTGTCTTCAGGAGCAGCAAATAACAGGGTCCACTCTCCACTAAGTCTTGAGAAGGGAGGAGAAGGAGGGTGAGAATTTCCCGGGATAAAGTGGTGGTGGAGGCAGCTACAAACGGATGAAGGCAACTGAATCCGCTGGGGTGGCTGCAAGGAAGGGAAGGAGAAAAGGCTGAGTGTGAGGAGCAGCCTGTCACTGAGAAAGGACTCTGAGTGTCACAGTATATCCTCCTGGGGAAAATTCAGGATGTGTAGACACCATGCCTATGTCTCTATTTACATGCTATCCAGTAACTTTCTTTCCCTTCCTGCTTCTTCCTTTGCGTAACCATGTGGCCTTTCTGTGCTTGTCAAAGGATAAGTTAGAAAAAGAAATAAAGCATGGTGAAACTCCACCTAACCTACTGGTCTAATGGCTAGCTGCTCTGTTAAAACGGTTTACTGAGTCAGAAAGGTCAAATAGTGGCTATTTTTTTAAAAAGTTATTTATAGATTTCCTTTATCAAGTTTTCTCTAACTCTCTCTTTACACAAAAAGAAACAAAGGTTGGCTTTATCCCTTTCCGCTCAAAGCAGAAGTAGGATTTTAAATGACAGATTCACCTTGGAGGTCTCTTCAGAACATTTAGTCTTTATGGACAAAACCCACTGAAGGTGAAGCACATGGGGGTTTAGATATAAAAATTGCCAGCACCAGGAAAAAAGGCACAGGCTCATGTTATCTGTGCTTATTTGTGGTATTATATAATTTATTGTACTTTTCCTAAATGTGCCGACCTTGTGAATTGTCTTCATTTCACTACAGAAGCTACACTGAGTCATTTGCTATCTTGGTGCAGGATTTTCTCTTCTGTTTTCATATTTATGAATTTGTCCTCCTGGAAAATATCAAGGTCAATTTCTGCCATTTGTTGCAAAATGCAGAAGATTTAACTGAAGGTGATCTTGATTATGCATGCGTCCAAATATAGATCAGGGTCTTAAATATTTATATATAAACTGAAAACGCTTGGATGGGAACATATACAAAGGCACCAAGTAAACAAAACAAAACAAAAAAAGTGAAATGAAATCTGAAATATGTTTTCTTAACCCTCCGTGTCATGCTGTATGAGGCGGAAGGATCTAGTCTCTGCAAAAACAGGTTTTTGGTTAATAATAACAGTCTACAAGGAAAATATGAAGGTAACACATGGTACCTAACAAATTAAGTTTTCAAACAAACAAGGGTTTTTGTTTAGTTGATGTTTTGCTCTCCTCGGGATATACTTTTTTATTTTTAAAGAAAATAAATAGCAAATCTAACTTCAAAGCTATTTCGAAATGAAACAGAAAATTTAAGCCTATGGACAATTTACTGAGCCCCTTTTCATACAGTCGGGTTAAAGCTCTGGTGTTTCAATGATTTCCCGGGCACAGCAAGGAGCAAAGGAAAGAACCCGGTAGGTGAACATGGGGAGAAAATATCAGTGAATGGTATTTGCCATTTGTCTTGCTAATTTTACAAAAGCGTGTGTAAGATGACAATCTTCAGATTAGAAATCAGATTCAACAAAACCTAAAAGTTAGAGATCATGTATAGAGGCCGAGGTACAATAACAAACGTCCGATAGAACAGCTAGAAAGCACTGACTTGGATGCTAGAAGCAAAATGGAGAAAGCCTTGAGTGTTCTGAGGAAAACTGAACTGCAGTTCAGCTAAGGGCGAAATAAAGACATTCTGGAACATGCAAGACTCAGAAGATTTAATACCCATGCATCCTTTCATAGAGAATATTATCCACCAAAACAAGGGAATAAATCAGGAAATAGATTAGGGAAGCAGTGGCTCCAACAATAGAGCTGGGAAGGGAAATCCTTGGATGACTACTGGGTCCCTGGAGATCAATGCATCCACACTAGAGAAGGCGAAGGAGGCCCCAGGAATGAGGTTTCCAGGAAAAAAAGGAAGCTGGTAGGTTATCTGACTTTATAAAACATTTTTTTTTTTTAGATTTGACTCATGTTTGGTATTATTGTTTTTTGTGGTAAAATATATATAACATAAAATGTACCATTCTAGCCAGTTTTAAGTGTGCAGTTCTGTGGCATTAAGTACATTCATCTTGCTGTGCAGCCATCAATGACCATTCATCTCCAAAACTTTTTCATCTTCTCCAATTGAAAGTCTCTTCACATTAGACACCAACACGCCATTCACCCTCCCCTCAGCCCAAGGTAACCATTCTACTTTATATCTCTATGATTTTTGAATACTCAGGACAACGTATAAGTGGATTCCTACAATATTTGTCCTTTTGTGTCTGGCTTATGTCACTTAGCATAATGTCTTCAAGATTCATCCATGTTGTAGCATATGTCAGAATTTTCTTCCTTTTTAAAAGCTGAATAATATTCCATTGTATGTATATACCACATCTTGTTTATCTATTCATCCATTCATGGATACTTGGGTTGCTTCCATCTTTTGGATATTGTGAATAATGCTGCTATGAACACTGGTGTACAAATATCTGTTCTAGTCCCTGATTTCACTTCTTTTGTGTATATACCAGAAGTGGAATTACTGAATCATATGGAAATTCTATCTTTAATTTTTTGAGGAATCACCAGACTGTTTTCCACAACAATTCCATTATTTTACATTCCCACTAGAAATGCACAAGGGTTCAAATTTCTCCACAAGCTTGCCAACACTTGTTATTTTCTGTTTGCTCAATAATGCCAATCAAATGGGTATGAAGTGGTATCTTGCAGTTTTGATTTGCATTTGTCCAATGATTTGTGATGTTTACCATATTTTCATGTGCTTATTGGCCATTTGCATATCTTCTTTGGAAAGATGTCTATTTAAGTCTTGTCCCCATTTTTTAATTGGGTCGTTTTTTGTTGTTGAGTTGTGGGAATTCTTTATATATTCTGGATAACAATCCCTTATCAAATATATGATTTGCAAATATTTTCTCCCATTCTCTGGATTATCTTTTCACTCTGTTGATAATGTCCTTTGATGCACAAGTTTTAATTTTGAAGAAGTCCAACTTATCTATTTTTTCCTTTGTTGTCTCTGTTTTTGGTGTGATATCCAAGAAATCATTGCCAAATCTAAAGACATGAAGCTTTTCCTCTATGTTTTCTTCTAAAAGCTTTATAGTTTTAGACCTTATGTTTAGGTTTTAATCCATTTTGAGTTAATTTTTAAATATGGTGTCAGGTAAGGGTCTAACTCCATTCTTTTGCATGTGGGCATCGAGTTTTCCCAACAACATTTGTTGAAAGGACTGACTTTTCCCTATTGAATGGTTTTGGCACCCTTGTCAAAAATCATTTGATTATATATATGAGGGTTTACTTTTGGGCTCTCTATTCTATTCCCTTGGTCTACAAGTCTGTCATTATGACAGTTCTACACTGTTTTTATTGCTGTATCATTGTAGTAAATTTTGAAATAAGGAAGTGTGAGACCTCCAACTTTGTTATTTTTCAAGATTGTTTTGGCTATTAGGGATTCCTTGCGATCCCATATAAATTTTAGAATAGGTTTTTCTTTCTTTGCAAAAGAATGTCATAGGAATTTTGATAGGGATTGAGTCTGTAGATCGCTTTGAGTGGTAATGGTATCTTAATAATATTTTCTTCCAATTCATGCACACAGATGTCTTTCCATTTATTGGTGTCTCTTCTCTAATTTATTTCAGCAATCCTTTGTAGTTTTCAATGTACAGTTTATTCCCAAGTGTTTTATATTCTTTTTGATGTTATTATAAATGGAATTGTCTTTTAAATTTACTGTTTGCATTGTTCATTGTTAGCATACAGAAATGCAACTGATTTTGTGTGTTGCTTTTGTATCCTGAAAGTTTGATGAATTTATCATTTTTAACAGTTTTTTGTGGACTCTTTAGGGTTCTCTACATAATATCATCTCATCTGTGAATAGAAATAATTTCACTTCTTCCTTTCCAATTTGGATTCATTTTATTTCTTTTACTTGCCCAACTGCTCTGGCTAGGACTTCCAATACCATGTTGACTAGAAGTGACAAAAGCAGGCATCCTTGCCTTGTTCCTGATCTTAGCATAAAAGCTTTCATCTTTTACAGTTGAGCATGATGTTGGCTGTGTGTTTTTCATATATGGCATTTATTACATTGAGGTAGTTTCCTTCTATTCCTAGGTCATTGAGTATTTTTATTTTGAAAGGGTGTTGAATTTTGTCAAATGCTTTTTCTGCATCGAGATGATCGTGTGATTCTAATTCTTCATTCTATAAATGTGGTGTATTACATTGAGCAATTTTCAAATGTTGAACCATATTTACATTGCAGGAATAAATCCCAATTGGTGATGGTATATAATCCTTTAATATGCTATTAAATTCAGTTTGCTAGTATTTTTTTGAGGATTTTTGCATCAATATTTATAAAGAATATTGGTCTATTGGTAGTTTTCCTTTCTTGTAGTGAATTTATCTTGTTTTGATATCAAGGTAATACTGACCTCAGGAAATGTTTAAGGAAGTGTTCCCTCTTCTTTAACTATTTCGAAGAGTTTAAGAAGGATTGGTGTTAGTTCTTCTTTAAATATTTGGTAGAAGTCATTAGTGAAGCCATTTGGCCTTAGAGTTTTCATTTGGTGAAAGTTTTTGATTACTGATTCAATCTTACTGGTTTAGTTCTATTCAAATTTTCTATTTCTTCATGATTCAGACTTGGTATGTTGTATGTTTCTAGGAATTTGTCCATTTCATACAGGTTATCCAATTTGTTGGCATACAGTTGATCATAATATTATTATAATTCTTTTTACTTTTGTAAAATTGGTAGTAATGTTCACCTTCATTTCTGATTTTAGTTGAGTCTTTCCTTTTTCTTAGTCAATCTAGCTAAAGGATTGTCAATTTTGTTTTTCAAAGAACTAACTCTTGGTTTCACTGATTTTCTCTCCTGTTTTTCTTTCTCTATTTTATTTACCTCTGCTTTAATCTTTATGATTTCCTTCTTTACTAGCTTTGGGATTAGTTTGTTCTTCCTTTTCTAGTTCCTTAAGGTGTAAACTTAGGTGATTGATTTGAGATTTTTAAAAATTGTATTCACAGCTATAAATTTCCCTCTTAGCACTGCTTTTGCTGCATCCCATGTTTTGGTATGCTTTTTTTCATTTTCATTTGTCTCAAGATATTTTCTTATTTCCTTTGTAATTTCTTCTTTGATCCATTGGTTGTTTGAGAGTGTGTTGTTTGATTTCCACATAGTTGTGAAATTTCCAGTTTTCCTTCTGTTGCTGATTCCTAGTTTCATTTCACTGTAATCAGAAAAGATACTTTGTATGATTTCAATCTTTTAAAATTTATTAGGACTTGTTTTGTGGCCTAAAATATTGTCTATCCTGGATAATGATTCATGTGCAATTGAGAAAAATATGTATTCTGTTGTCACTGGGTGGAGTGTTCTGTACATTTCTCTCAGGTCCAGTTGGTCTAAAGTGTTGTTCAAGTCCTGTTTTTCCTTATTGATCTTCTATCTGTTTGTTGTATACATTATTGCAAGTCAGGTATTGAAGTTTCCTACTATTATTGTAGAGCTGTCTATTTCTCCCTTCAATTCTGTCAGTATTTGCTCTTATATTTTGGAGCTCTGATGTTTGGTACATATATATTTATAATTATTAATATCTTCTCAGTGAATTGGCCCTTTTGTCATTATATAATATCCTTCTTTTTCTCTTGTAAGTTTCTTACTTAAAGTGTATTTTATCTTATATTCACATAGCCACCCTGCTCTCTCGGTTACTATTTGCATGGAATATCTTTTTCCATGCTTTCACTTTCAACCTATGCATGCTCTTACATCTAAAGTGTAGACAGCATAGAGCTGAATCTTATTTTTTTATACATTCTAAAAATCTATGTCTTTTGATTGGGGAGTTTAATCTATTTATATTTAAAGTACTGATAGTGAAGGACTTACTTTTGCAATTTTATTTGTTCTCTTTATATCTTATAGCTTTTTTGTCCCTTGTTTCCTCCATTACTGCTTTCCTTTGTGTTTAGTTAATTTTTTGTAGTAACACATTTTGATTCTTTTCTCATTTCCTTTTGTGTATATTCTATAGATATTTTCTTTATGGTTACCATCAGGATGACATAACATCCTAAATTTATAACAATCTATTTTAAATTGATACCAACTTAATCTCAATCACATACAAAAACTCTACTCTTTTATAACTCCACCTCACTTTACGTTATTGTTATCACAAAATACATCTTTATAATAACATTGTATACTCATTAACTTAGATTTATAGTTATTTATTATGCATTTGTCTTTTAAACCCTATAAACAAATAAAAAGTGGAGTTACAGATTAAAATTACAATTATACTCTTTTTTCTCTTTATCCATGTATTTACTTTTACTAGAGAACTTTGTATTTTTATATGGCTTCAAGTTTCTGTCTCGTGTTCTTTTGTTTCAACTTAAAGGACTCCCTTTAGCATTTCTTGTTGGGCAGGTCTAGTGGTAATGAACTTCTGTAGCTTTTGTTTGTCTGGGAATGTCTTAACTGTTCCTTGATTTTTGAAAGAGAGTTTTGCCATATATAGAATTCTTGGTTGACAAGTTTTTTTCTTTTAGCACTTTAAATATATTATCTCAGATTCCAGCTGAAGATGGCAGCATAGGCAGACTCTCAACTCACCTCCTCCCACAGACACAGCAGATTTACAGTGAATCTTGGAAAAATTATGCTCAGAGAGAACTGAAAACTGGATAAGAGGAACCCCTGCAACAAATGACAGGCCTAACTGAGATGGAAGAAGCAGAAATTCCCTTCTGGAGAGAAAAAAATACCACCTCCACAACCTGCAACATGTCACAGCTGTCCAGGAGCAATCCAAAGGTACGCAGCCATCCCTGGAGGAGGCGGGAAACCGAGCCAGGGAGCATTGCCACTATTGGCATTTTTTTGGACCCAGCACAACTGAGAAGAGTGTCATAATATCTGGCTTTGCTGGCTACTAACAACAACAGGGAATACCCCCAGAAAAGCTGAGACCAAGAAATTAAAGCTGCTCTTAAAGGGCCCATGCACAAATTCACCCATTTCGGAAAGCAACCTAAAATCACCAGAAAGAAAGGTGCACAGTCCTTTAGTGAAAGGTGCATCTTGGTGAAAGGTGAGACCTCCTGAGGAACTGGGATATTGGTAGCTGCTATTGTTGTGACCTGGTGTGGGCATGCTGACACAGACACTGGCAGAAGCCATTAGGGTACTCCCTATGGTCTGCTAGCCCAGGGTCTGCCTCACCCTCTAGAGCACGGATTTAATCCAGCACAGCCAAGGAAAGCAGCCTGCACTAGAGACTGGCCCCACCCAACAACAAGCCCTCGGGCAACTTCTGAGCATGCTTAAAAGAGCTGCCTGGATTCTCTGCAGCCTGGCAAGTGGGCCCACCTCTGTGGAGCAGGGCAAGCCTGAGAAGCAGGTGGAGAGTGTGGGGCCCCTGCCTTGGGTCCACTTTAGAGGGTTGGGGCATGTGCACGGGGCAGGACTGTGTTGACCGTGTGTGAGGCCCCGTGGGCAGCAGGGCTTCTTGGATGTAGAAGGCTTATGCTTCTCGAATAGCCACATAGGGTATCAGCCCCATTCTCCAAAGCCTGAAACAATTTGGTGCTCCTGTGCCTGGGGCCAGCCCCACCCAGCTGTAACCCTCCAAGAGCTGACAAGAGCCTAATAGGCTTATAGCAATTTTAAGCCCCTGAGCCTAACAACCAGCCACACTGGGGGCCTACTCATTTAATAGAAAAACTGCAACAGGAATGTGCTATTAAACCTTGCAGTCAACTGTGCTAGGGCTCCTCACACCCGATAAAGAGACTGAAGGATCTACAACAACCACACACACAGCTGAGCATTACAACCAGCCGGTCAGGGGGACAGCTCAGCCTCCCTGGGCACCTACGGCAACAGCAACTCTGCCACAACAGAAGGACACAAGTAGCCCACACAGGGGTCACTCCTGGAACATTTGGAACTGGTGAGGAGAGGAAAGCACATTGCTGGGCCTCATAAGGCCTCACTTACATAAGGTCACCTCTCCAAGATTAGGAGATGTAGCTGGCCTACCTAATACATAGAAACAAGCACAGAGAAAGAGGCAAAATGCGGAGGCAAAGGAATACTTTCCAAGTAAGGGAACAGGACAAAACCCCAGAAAAGGAAATAACTGAAACAGAAATGAGCAATCTACCTGACGCAGAGTTCAAACCAAGAGTCATAAATATGCTCACTGATCTTGGGAGAAAAAAGGATGAACTCAGTGAGAACATCAACAAAGAAATGGAAGATATAAAAAAGAACCAATCAGAAATGAAGAATACAATACTGGAAATGAAAAATTCACTACAGGGACTTAAAAGCAGAGTAGAAGATACAGAAGAACGGATCAGTGAGCTGGACAAAAGACTAGAGGAAATCACCTGAACTGAACAGATAAAAGAGAAAAGAACTAAAAAGAATGAAGACAGTCTAAGGGACCTCTGGGACAACATCAAGTGCGCTAACATTCGTGTTATAGGTGTCCCAGAAGGAGAAGAGAGAGACAGAGGGGCAGAGAATCTATTTGAAGAGATAATAGCTGAAAACTTCCCTAACCTAAGGAAGGAAGCAGAAATCCAGGTACAGGAAGCACTGAGAGTGCCAAACAAGATAAACCCAAATAGGACCACACCAAGACACATCATAATTAAAATGCCCAGAATTAAAGATAAAGAAAGAATCTAAAAGCCACAAGAGAAAGACAAATTACATATAAAGGAAACCCCATAAGGCTATCAGCTGACTTCTCTACAGAAACCTTTCAAACCAAAGGTATGAAACTAGAAATCAACTACAGGAAGAAAATCAGAAAAGCCACAAATATGTGGAGATTAAAGAAAATGCTGCTGAACATGATTGGGTCAATGAAGAAATCAAAGGAGAAATCAAAAAATACCTGGAGACAAATAAAAATACAACATGCCAGAATTTATGGGATACAGCAAAAGCAAAAGTGGTTCTAAGAGGGAAGTTTATAGCAATACAAGCCTATCTCAATAAACAAGAAAAATCTCAAATAAACAATCTAACAGCCCATCTAAAGGAACTGGAAAAAGAAGAACAAGCAAAGCCCCAAATCAGTAGAAGGAGGGAAATAATAAAAATCAGAGCAGAAATAAACAAAGTAGAGACTTAAAAAAAAATAGAAAAAATCAATAAAACCAAGAGCTGGTTTTTGAAAAGATAAACAAAATTGACAAACCACTAGCTAGACTCACCTAAAAAAAAAAAGAGAGAAGGCTCAAATAAGTAAAATCAGAAACAAAAGAGGAGAAATTACAATGGACACCTCAGAAATAGAAAAGATCATAAGAGAATACTACGAAAAGCTATATGCCAACAAATTGGACAATCTAGAAGAAATGGATAAATTCTTAGAATCATACAACCTTCCAAAACTGGATCAAGAAGAAATAGACAATTTGAATAGACCAATCACCAGTAAGGAGATCAAAACAGTCATCAATAACCTCCCCCAAAATAAAAGTCCAGGACCAGATGGCTTCCCTGGTGAATTCCACCAAACATTCAAAGAAGACTTAATACCTATCTTTCTCAAACTCTTCCAAAAAATTGAAGAGGAAGGGAAGCTTCCTAACTCATTCTATGAAGCCAACATTACCCTGATACTAAAGCCAGACAAGGACAACACAAAAAAAGAAAATTATAGGCCAATATCACTGATGAACTTCAATACAAAAATCCTCAATAAAATACTAGCAAATCGAACACAACAATACATTAAAGAGATCATACACCATAATCAAGTGGGATTCATCCCAGGGATGCAGGGATGGTTCGACATCTGCAAATCAATCAACGTGATACACCACATTAATAAAATGAAGAATAAAAATCACATGATCACCTCAATAGATGCAGAGAAAGCATTTGACAAGCTACAGCATCCATTTATGATAAAAACCCTGAATAAAATGGGTATAGAAGGGAAGTACCTCAACATAATAAACTCCCATATATGACAAACCCACAACTAATATCATCCTCAATGGTGAAAAACTGAAAGCTATCCCTCTAAGAACAGGAACCAGACAAGGATGTCCACTTTCACCATTCCTATTTAACACAGTATTGGAAGTCCTGGCCAGAGAAATCATGCAAGAAAAAGAAATAAAAGGATCCAAATTGGAAATAAAGAAGTGAAACTGTCATTATTTGCAGATGACATGATTTTATATATATGAAATCCTGAAGAATCCACCAAAAAAATTCTAGAAATAATAAATGAATATGGTAAAGTTGCAGGATACAAAATCAACATACAAAAACCAGTTACATTTCTATACACTAACAATGAAGTAGCAGAAAGAGAAATTAAGAATACAATCCCATTTACAATTGCAACAAAAAGAATAAAATACCTAGGAATAAATGTAACCAAATAGGTGAAAACTATAAAACATTGTTGATAGAAATTGAAGACACGAAGAAATGGAAAGATATTCCATGCTCTCAGATTGGAAGAATTAACATAGTTAAAATGTCCATACTTCCTAAAGCAATCTATACATTCAATGCAATCCCTATCAAAGTTCCAACAACATTTTTCACAGAAATAGAACAAAGAATCCTAAAATTTATGTGGAACAACAAAAGACCCCAAATAGCTAAAGGAATACTGAGAAAAAAGAACAAAGCTGGAAAAATCACACTCCCTGATTTCAAAATATACTACAAAGCTATAGTAACCAAAACAGCATAGTACTGGCACAAAAACAGGCACACAGATCAATGGAATAGAATCGAGAGCCCAGAAATAATCCCACACATCTATGGACAGCTAATTTTCGACAAGGGAGCCAAGAACATACAAGGGAGAAAGGAAAGTCTCTTCAACAACTGGTGTTGGGCAAACTGGACAGCCACACACACAAAAATGAAAGTAGACCATTATCTTATACCATGCACAAAAATTAACTCAAAATGGATTAAAGACTTGAATGTAAGACCTGAAACCATGAAACTTCTAGAAGAAAACTTAGAGAGTACACTCTTCAATATTGGTCTTAGCAACATATTTTCAAGTACTGTGTATGACCAAGCAAGGGAAACAATAGAAAAAAATAAACAAATGGGACTACATCAAACTAAAAAGCTTCTGCACAGCAAAGGAAACCATCAACAAAATGAAAAGACAACCTAACAATTGGGAGAAGATATTTGCAATCCATATATCTGATAAGGGATTAATCTCCAAAATATATAAAGAATTCATACATCTCAACAACAAAAAAACTAACAATGCAACTGAAAAATGGGCAAAAGACCTGAACAGACATTTCTCGAAAGAAGATATACAGATGGCCAACAGGCACATGAAAAGATGCTCATCATTAACTATCAGGGAAATGCAAATCACAACTACAATGAGATATCACCTCATGCCCGTAAGAATGGCCATAATTAACAATACAGGAAACAATGAGTGTTGGAGAGGAGAGTGCAGACTGGTGCAGCCACTATGGAAAACAGTATGGAGATTCCTCAATAAAAATAAGAATAGAACTACCATACGATCCAGCTATTCCACTGCTGGGTATTTATCCAAAGAACACAAAAATACCAATACATAAAGATACACGCACCCTTGCGTCCATTGCAGCATCTTTCACAATAGCCAAGACTTGAAAGCAATCTAAGTGCCCACCAAGGGATGAATGGATAAAGAAGATGTGATATATATACACAATGGAATACTACTCAGCCATAAGAAACGATGAAATCCAGACATTTGTGACAACATGGATGGACATTGAGGGTATTATGCCAAGTGAAATAAGTCAGCGGGAGAAGGTCAAAAACTGTATGATGTCACTCATAAGTAGAAGATAAAAATAACAACAAACAAACACATAGAGACAGAGATTGGATTGGTGGTTACCAGAGGGGAAGGGGGGAGGGAGGAGGGCAAAAGGGATGATTAGGCACATGTATGTGGTGATGGATTGTAATTAGTATTTGGGTGGTGAACATGATGTAATCTATGCAGAAATAGAAGTATAATGATGTACACCTGAAATTTATACAACGTTATAAATCAATGTTACTACAATAATAAATAAATAAATATATTATCTCACTGCCTCTGGCCTTCAAGGTTTCTGCTGAGATTTCTGCTGATAATCTTATCGAGGTTCCCTTGTACATGATGAGTCACTTTTCTCTTGCTGCTTTCAAGACTCTCTCTGTCTTTGGCTTTTGACAGTTTGATTATAATGTGTCTCTGTGTGGGTCTCTTTGGATTTTCCTACTTGGAGTTCCTTGAGCTTATTGGATTAGTATATCCATGTCTTACCTCTAATTTAGGAAGTTTGCAGCCATTATTTCTTCAAATAATCTCTCTGCCCTTTCTCTCTTCTTCTTCTTCTTCTTCTGAGATTCCCATAATGCAGGGGATCTTGATGGTATCCCATAAGTCCCTTAAGCTCTCTTCACTTTTCTTCATTCTTTTTTCTTTTTGTTCCTCAGACTTGATCATTTCAAATGACCTATCTTCATTTGCTGACTCATTCTTCTGCTTCTTTGAGTTTGCCTTTGAACCTTTCTAGTGAACTTTTCCTTTCAGTTGTTGTATTTTCAGCTCCAGAATTTGTTTGGTTCAGTTTTATAATTTCTATCTCTTTGTGGATATTTTAATTTCATTCATATATTGTTTTCCTGATTTCCTTTAGTTCTTTGAGCATACTTAAGACAGTTGTTTTAAAGTAAGTCTGAAGCATGTGTTTCTTCAGGGACTCTTTTTGGATATTTATTTTGTCCTTCTGAATGGGCTATGTTTCCCCGTTTCTTTGCATGGCTTGTGATCTTTTGTTGGAAATTGGGCATGTGAAAAAAAGTTACCCTTACCCAGTCTTTGCAGACTGGCATGGAAGACCTTCACTAATTTGTAGACCTCTGAGCCTGAATCTAGGGTGATAGCTTAGGGTCTTCTCAGGTCTTTTCTGGGCACGCCTCCTGTCTGGATCTGTGTGTGCAAACTTTTTTTTCCAGTTTTCCCCAGCTGCTTTTAAATGCCTTAATTTCTCAAAGAATCTCATCTCAGCTTCTTCTTAGATGTTCTGTTGTATTCCTCTACCCATAATTTCTTGCCCCTAGGTGTCTGTAGGTCTGCAATCTCCCTGCAGTTTTCATGTTTGGAGATGTTCTTAAGTCCTTTACAATTACAAAATCCCGAGGTCCTGGGTAATAGTGAGTTTCCATATGTGAGTTTGAGGCTGTTCTCCTCCTGTCATTTAATGAGAGATACATCAGTGCATGAATCAGCTGCTCTGCATTTTCTCCCCAGTTTGGTATTTGACTTAAATTTGGGACACGAACCTCTCCAACTTTTTGTTTCTCAGTTTCTCCATCTATAAATTGAGATGCTAATATTTTTCATGAACTTCTATATAAAGGTAAATTAAACAATGGTATAATGCTCGAAGTGAGAGGAAAAAAACAAGTTTGTGTTCCATTAAAGATAATAAAAATGATGTGGGACAATTACTAACAAATATAATTGATAAGGATAATTCTCTATTCAGTGCTTCTCAGATTATAATGGCCACATAAATAATGTGGGGATCTTGTTAAAATACAGGTTTTGATTCAGAAAGTCAGGGGTGGACCCCAATTCTGCATTTCTAACAAGCTCCCAGGTACGCCGTTGCTCCTGCTACATGGACTACACTTTGAGTAGCAGGAATTTTAGTGATTTCAGGCACTACTAAGAGTACGGATGTAATTTTCACAATTTCCAAATGTGTATTTACTTACCAAAGCCACTACAGCAACACTTAAGATGGCAGTTCTTGAACTTTTTGTCTCAGAATTCCTTTCACCCTCTTAAAAACTATTGTGGAACCAAAAGAGCTTTTATCTACCTGTATTTACCATATTTGAAATTAAATCTGAGAACATTTTAAAATACAAAAACACATCAGCAAACATCTTATTATCTGTCAGAACAATAATGTCATTTCACATCTTGAAGCCTCAGGAAAACTCCACTATACACTCATGAGAGGATGGGAATAAAAAGTCAAATAATGTCTTATTATTACTATGAAAGGAAATGCTGATTTTTTGTGTGTGTGTGTGAGGAAGACCAGCCCTGAGCTAACATCCGTTGCTAGTCTTCCTCTTTTTGCTGGCCCTGGGCTAACATCCGTGCCCATCGTCCTCTACTTTATATGGGATACCGCCACAGCATGGGTGACAAACAGTGCGTCGACAGGCGCCCAGGATCCGAACCGGCGAACCCCGGGCTGCCAAGTGCGAACTAAACCGCTGCGCCACTGGGCGGCCCTGGAACTGCTGATTTAAGACTGATTTTTCAGTGTCCAGAGCTGTACTACAAACTCTACTAAATAAATCAGACAACAATCTATTGTCTTCTAATTCACTTAAAGATGCAGTTATTGGGAACCTAATATATATAAATCGGCATATTAGGTACCCAGGCCCTCTCATTAAAAATGTATGGTTAAGGCTGTGCTTCTCAACCCTGGGAACTTTAAAAAAAAAAAATACCAGTCTGACCCCTATCGAAGTGAATTAAATTAGTATCTCTGAAAATTAATATTGTTTAAAAAGCTCAACAGGTAACTCTAATGTGCAGCCAGGATTGAAAGCCAATGGGTTAAGAAGGTAGGATAGAAACAACAGACGCCCAAAGGAGAAGTGTGCACATAGGGTCAGCATTGCTTAGTGGAGTCAGATGGGCCAGGTTAGAGTCTTGTTACTAATGCTAAGTAGCTGTATGATCTTACACAACGTGCTTATCCTCTCTCATCTTCACTTTCTTTAGTTGTAAATTGGGATAGTAATGGTTCCATCTTAATGGAGTTGTTCTGAGGATTAAATGAAGTAAAACCATGGGAAGCACAGCTCCTGGCACATGATAAATGTTCATTGAACGTTAGCATTATTAATTGCACTGTGAGATCTTACCAGACAAAACGTGAATTAAGCAAGTCTTGCAAGGTAGGATGTAGAGTGGAAACGTTTACTATGGACATTGAAGGAAGATAAAATTAATCTGAAGGCAATTACCACTCTCACTGTTGCCCCTACATAAATTGGCTTAACACACATTCAGGGGTGTGCTTCAATAGGGTGTTTTTGTTTTTGTGTTAGTTTCTTTAATCCTTGATGGAGAAAAGGAGCCAAACTAGTAGATTTGGCTGGACAGAAAGAGTTTTTGGCTACTGTTGATGGGTTCTGAAAGGGTTTATTGATCTCTAACACTAGAGCTTTCACATCCTGAGAAAAGAGCTCCCCTGAAACCATGACAAGCCAGGCTGGCTATACTGCATAAACAGCCCAGTTTACTGTTAGTATATAAACATTGCTTGGCATTAACATAGAAAATATGAATCAGAGGGTCCTATTCATAAATAAAATATTTGGATAAGAAGCAAAGCCACCACAGAGTTAATTTGTCTGTAAAGTCAAAAAGAAACAAGAGGAATAAATAGAAAAACTGATGTTAGTATCAGCTAATACTTTAGATATATGGCAATTACCTGGTTAATTTAGTCAGTGTGGAAAAATTCAAGAACTCTTCCAAATTGGCTATCCACACTGACCAAAGTATTCCAACAATTAACAAATCCCTACTTTGTGTGGGTAGATGGGTAATATTCAAAATATGTAACAAAAATGGTACAATACAGAAACTAAGAATCAGAACAGATACTTGCCCAATCAGATGCAATGTCATCTATGAATATACGGTTCATCTGTACCTATGTGACCCACTGACTATCAGCTCTGGGGAAGGTACCATCTTTTGTCTTTTTTCTTACTATTTCTCTATAAAACTTGATTCTTCAAGATGTTTTAGCTGGAATTGTGGTGATCCCAGCTGTCTCTCTGTACTCATTAGTTTAATCACTTAACAACACACACACAAAACAGAGGAGGGTCAAAAAGGCATAACTGATGTCCCTGAAGAAGGGAAAACCTAATGGAAGTAGAAGATATTTATTGATATAAATGTTTTTAACTTTAAAGAATTAAGTGGAGACTTGATTCTACAAATTAAGGTAATATACAATGCCCCATGGGAAACTGACAGAAGAATCAATGTTGAGACAGCCTAGTAAAGTTACGGGATTTTAAAATCTATCAATGTGTGATCATTTTAAAAATGCAAAAAAAGCACTGGACAAAATTCAACCCCTATTCAAGATTAAATAAACAAACAAAATCCCTTTCAGCAAACTAAGACTGTAGAAGGTAACTTTCTTAATCCCTCAATCTGATAAAGGACACTTACCAAAAACTTACAGCTGATATCATACCTAACAGGAAATTTCAAAACATTTTCCCCATAAGATTAAGAGCAAGGCAAGGATGCCCGCTCTCAACACTTTGATTCAGCTTTATACTGGAGGTCCTAACCTTTGCATTATGACAAACAAACAAACATTAAGGCATAATATCAGAAAGGAAGAATAGAAATGGACCATATTTGCAGGTGGCATTGTTTTATAAAAATGCTAAAATATCTATAAAATTATTACTAAAGACAAGATTAAAAATTATTTTTACCAGAAAATAAGATGAAATAAAATTCTGTTTATAATAATAATTCCCCCCAAAAACCATAAAATACTTACAAATAAATTTAACAAAAGGCATGCAAGGCCACTACAATGAAAACTACAAAAAATTGCTGAGAGGGCCAGTCCCAGTGGCCTAGTGGTTAAGTTCAGTGTGCTCCACTTCGGTGGCCCAGGTTTGGTTGCTGGGTGCAGCCCTACACCACTCATTTATCAGTGGCCATGCTGTGACGGCAGCTCACATGCAAAATAGAGAAAGATTGGCAACAGATGTTAGCTCAGGGTGAATCTTCCTCAGCAAAAAAAAAAACATTGCCGAGAGAAAGTAAACATGGACAAAAGACTTGAGCATACACTTTACAAAAAAAGGTTTATAAATGATCAGTAAGCACATGAAAAATCCTCAACATCATTAATCAGGGGTGCAAATTAAAACAACAATGAGATAACATTACTCCAAAATGACCAAAATTAAAAATACTGACCACAGGAAACATTGGTAAGGATCCAGAGCAACTGGAATTGCAACATATTATTGATGGGAATGTGGTACAACCTCTTTGGAAAAAGTCTTGGCAGTGCCTTGTAAAACTAAATATATACCTACCCCGTGACCCAACAGTCTCATTCCTAAGTATTTACCTAGGAAAAATGAAAACTTATGTTTACAGAAAGACTTAGACAACAATGCTCACTGTAGCTTTATTCATAACAGCCACACACTGAGAAAAGCTCAGTTGTCTATTATTAATAGGATATTTATACAATGAAATAGTACCAAGCAATAACAAGGAAAGAACCACTGACACATGAACCAACACGAATAAATCTCAAAAACATGCTGAGTAAAAAAAAGTACACAAAAGAGTACATACTGCATGATTACATTTATATAAGTTTCTAAAATAGGCAAAACTAATCTATGGTGGAAAAAAATCAGAATAGTGTTTGTCTCTAGAAGGGTGTGAGATGGTGATAGACTTGGAGAGGCAGGAGAGAAGATTCCCGGGTTATGTTAATGTTCTATATCTTGATAGGGTTTCAGTTACACATATGTTGGGTTACACAAAACCCAGCAAATGTACACTTAAGATTTGTGTATTTAGTAGTATGTAAATCTTACATCAAAAGGAAAAATTGTAGCAAATATTTGACTATTTTATGATATGTATGTGAAATAGGAGAAGTGAACTGACTTCTGCAATTTACTTTGAAATAAGTCAACAAAGTAAGATGGATTACTGGATGGATAAATACGTTATAAAATAAGCATAATAAAGTGTTATTCGTAGAATCTGTGAGATGAGCAAATCTGTATGTTCTCTGTAAAATTAGTTCAACTTTGTTCTATGTATAAAATTTTTCACAGTAAAATAGTGGGAAAAAATTTATCTCAAGAAGCTGGGAAGCAAATGACAAAAGTAAAACAATCAGGAAGATCTGGTAAACTGAAATTGATAATTTCCAAACAGAAAAATAATAAAGTTAATAAATTCAAGAGCTGCCTCTTTAAAAAAATAATAAGATGGGTAAACAATTTCTTAATATAATAAAGAAAATGAATAAGTAGAAATACACAAAATTAGAAAAAATAATATAGATGCAAAGATTTCAACAGAATCATGAGAGAGTACTTCAACTCTCTGCAAATAAATTTGAGAACTGAGATGTAATGCATGATTTGTTTAGTAAATAAAAATTTCCAAAAATGACACTAGAAGAGAGAGAAAACATAATTAATTTGAAAATGTGTTTTCATTATTTTATTCAACATTTTTATATGTTCTGCAATGAGAAGGTACTTTCAGATACGTATCCACCATATTTTCATAAATAGAAGTCTGCAAAAATTTCTTGCAAAGCTAAACTCTAAAAACTCCATAAAGATAGTATACAAAAAGGGAAACCTGCAGATTATGCTCACTTATGAATATTAATGCAAAATCTTAAATGAAATATCAGCAAACGGGATCCTCCAGTAATGTCTAGATCATTCAATATTAGGAAATCCATCACTATTTTACTACAGATCACCGTATTAATTAGTGAAAAGAGAAAAAATCATGTTATCATCTCCATAAATGCTTAAAAGCCTTTAATATGATATAATATCCATTCCAGATGAAAATGTTAAATACTACAGGGGCCGGCCCGGTGGCGCAGCGGTTTCGTCCGCGCTTGGCAGCCCGGGGTTCGCGGGTTCGGATCCCGGGCACCCGCCGACGCACTGCCTGTCAGCCATGCCGTGGCGGCGTCCCATATAAAGTAGAGGAAGATGGGCACGATGTTAGCCCAGGGCCAGTCTTCCTCAGCAAAAAGAGGAGGATTAGCAATGGATGTTAGCTCAGGGCTGGTCTTCCTCACCAAAAAAAAAAAAGAAAAAAAAAATGTTAAATACTACAAACAGATACTTCTTAATATGAATTACACACACATACCCATATCTATACATATTTAGATATAGATGTAGTATCTACCTAGATACAGATAGAGAAAGAGAGAAAATGAGAGCGAGAGTAGGGTGAATGTATGTATGTGTTTATGTCAGTATGTCTACCAGCCTCTTGCTAAAGCACTGTCTTTAAAATCTGGAACAAGAAAGCATGTCCTCTGTCACCAATATGGAATATTTTATATTGTTCCATAGCTACCAGTCATGCAATTAGACAATAGAAAAAAACAGAGGCATAAGATTTAAGGAGGCAAAATTATTGTTGCAGGTGATATGATTGTTTCTCTGGAAAACCCAAGAGAATCAACTAAAAAATATATCACAAATAATAAGAGAATTCAGGAAAGCAGCTGGGGAAAAAAAAATTAGTCCTCATATGTACAAACAGTAACCAGGTAGATGATGTATTAATGAAAAGTAACTAGAAATAAACCTAATAAGAAAACTTTAAAATGCTTCTGAGGAGCATAAACAAAGACTTACAATATGGACGTAACAGTCAAATCTTGAATAGGAAGACTCAATATTATAAAGATAGAAGTTCTCTCTAAGTCAATATATTCTAATTTCATTTAGTCCCAACAAATATACAAACAATATTTTATAACTCCATAAGCTGATTCTTAGTTCATGAGAAATTTCTGAAAGAGAAAAGTAATGAGGAAGAACAGAACCCAGAAGATATTACATGATATTAAAAAGCTACATTAATTAATTAGTGAATCTGTAGATTCATGAATACTAGATTCATGACTCATGAAGAGTAGGAAGAACAATGGGAAAAATATTACAAAGGCCAGAAACAATAACAAGGAGAGAAACAATAATAACTAATGTTAAGTTTATTTAGAGTTTATTATAGACCAGGCAATATTTTAGGCCCTGTATAACATTTGCCTTATATTATGTTATCAACAATCCTATGAAACTGTTACTTTTTTTTTTTTCTCACTTATTGGATGAGGAAATTGAGGCACAGAGAATAAAGAATTTGTTCACCCTTAAACCATTAGTTAGTGAAGGAGCTAAGGTTCAAACCCAGACAGTCAGACTGCTGAGCCCACACTCTCAAATATTATGCTCTATTGCCTGAACACCTAGGAAAATTGGGTATATGATAAAAATATATTTCAAATCACTGGAGAAAAGGTACATTATTCAATACATCATATCTTATTAAAAAAAAAGTTGGATCCCTGCCTCATATCTGTTACGAGAATCAATACCAGGTAGACAAAATATTTAATATTTATCTGATCGTGTGGATTCTCTAAAGCACGCACAAGAACCAGGTACCAGCGACTCCCTCTGGGGAAGAGAACTCTGATGACCAGAGTCCCGGGTGAGGGCGAGACTAAATTTTCACTGCATATCTTCTTGCACCTTTTGAATTTTTTACAGTATATATGTTAGTACCTATCCATAAACAATGAAATTTAAAACCAACAAATACAAGTGAGGATATTTTACTCATCCCCTGCATATTAGTATCTCTGCCAATTGAAGTAATTCTGAAGCTTAAGAGAAAAGGCAAGAGTGGCAGAGAAATAAGTTGTTCAATAAAGGGATCTTTAGGGTCTAATTTTCTTCAGGTCGTTTTTTTTCGGTGAGGAAGATTGGCCCTGAGCTAACATCTGTGTCCATCTTCCCTTGGGACGCCACCACAGCATGGCTTGATGAATGGTGCGTAGGTCCTTGCCCCGGATACAAACCTGCAAACCCCGGGCCACTGAAGCGGAGCGCACAAACTTACCTGCTATGCCACCGGGCTGGCCCCTCTTCAGGTCATTTTATCTTTTAACAATCTATGAAAATTAAAGTCATTTAGAAAATAACACACATTTAAGACAAGAATATCAATAATAATAATGATAACTAAGACTTAGTGCTTAAAGTTTGTCAGACACTATTTTAACTGCTTTGCCAGATTTATTCATTTAACCCTCACAGCAACTCTATGTGCTGCTATGTGTGCCTTATAGTCTGCATTTTTCCAAAGAGTAAATCTGAGTTTCCATTTGGTTTGTACCTCACAACATTTCCATCAAATAAAGAGTTCTAGAGTATAGTGTAGACAGGGCAGATGACAAAACCATCTGCCACGTTCCTACAAGCCAGGCCGCCGGGCAGAGTTTTCCAAGACATCATCACTTCCCACACCTGGAATGGTCCCAGAAGCACAAGGTCCTGTACAGGTCACAAGAAGATGATGGTGGCCCCTGGGGTGGCCTGACCTTGAGCAAGGGTCAACATTCAAAGACAATGTTACTGATGGTGCAATTTCCTGCTTTGAATGCTCCACATTCCTGAGCATTCACAGTGAGGCGACCTATCCAGGACCATAGAGTGAGTACTTGTGGACTTTTGAAGATGGAGACAGCAATTGGGCACTCTGCTTACAGCTGCTTATTGTATAGTGGTGACAGTTGTCACACAGGGAAAGCTTAAAGCATGGCACTTTGAGAAAATCCCACTCCGTAATATCTTTTCTCCACACCTCTGCCCAAAGGGCCTGAAATTCCACAAGGAAGCACGGCTGTCTGCTGTCTGCCAACTCCACTTCTTCAATGAAAATAAAATGAAGCTTTATATATATGGCCAACACTAAATAAAAGAGTGAACTATTTTAAAAATGCAACGGCATAGAAGTCAGTGTCAGATATTTGTTCTAAAACTTACCATGCCTTACTTCTAAACTTCACTAGGCCTCTTAACTCTGTGCCACCAGGCAAGTTTTCCTAATCTGAGTTTGTCTCCTCATCTGTTAAAGGAGGCTACTAATTCTCATTTCCTAGGGTTGTTATGAGAATTAAATACAGACACACACACACACTCCACTTGATACAGAATACAGTTAATTGCTAAAGCATCCAGTTAAATGTTCCACTAACATCAGTTTCCTCCTACACTTTCCTACCCGATTAACCCATCTTCTTGGCAGGCAATGCGAGAGCACCGTTGCTGAAACCAAACTTGACCATCTTGCCCGGAACTGGCCCTTTGTGCAGTGACCACCCACGCCCTTTTGTTCATTCCACTCCCCTGACCCTTGACCCAGTCGACTCATTACAGTTCACAGTGTGGTGAGCCAATCTCACAGTGAAAAGGGATGTTTCCTACCTTTGAAAAAAAATGGGCAGAGAACCAGCAGACTTGTGGTGCCTTCCATTTCCCATCTGTAAATTTCTCAAAATACTTTCCAGTAAGCAATCTCCTAGGGCTCGTAATGTGATTAATAATATTAAGTGTCTCAGTTGCCGTTAGTAGTTTACGTGAAATAGTGTCTTAAGAATGTACAGTCATTGAATTATGAATGGAAGGCAGGGCAATCTGTTTTCTTTCTATTCACATACATGCTAGAATCTCAGAGGGGTTACGAGAATCAATCGGTCACTCAACAAGTAAAAGTTTTGCTTGAATCCAGCAATGAATTAGGAGTGCTGCTGTGGGTAAAATCCAGTGTCACCTCTGGAATCTGGAGACCTCAAATCAGCAGGGCTCAAGAGAATGGACATCTCAGAGTGGCTCTTCCTGGGAGCGTTTTAGAACAGGATCTTCAGTTCCATCTTTGTCTGAAATTCCGTTACTATAACGTTGAATCTTACAAGTGCAAGTTTCAGTATGATTTTCCCTCTGCAAAACTTGTTTCAATATCACTTACCATAGGGGGGTGGTCATTTTCTAGAAACGTGATTTCTAAACCACCCAGTCCTGACAACCGTGCCTCCCCACCCTCACAACAAACGCTGCAGGCTCCCACTATCATCATCAGAGCCACATGCCCTTTTCCGGGCTTCCACTATACTTCTTCCACTCCCTGTCAGACGAATTAAAACAGGCAGAGCCAGTGTTCCAGCCACCCCCTTTATCTGCCTTCACATTCCTTCCTCTGCCTATTCATGCCGCTGCAGAGGTCTGGACCAGCTTCCTGTAATCTTGGAGGGGAAAATTTCTCCCTTCAGCACAGCTTCGGAGCCCAGTTGTTTTGGGTAACTGATTTCCTCCTCCCTTCTCACTTGAGCTCATCTAGCTTCCTTTGCTCAGCCTGCTAACCCTCCTGCGACAGTGAGGAGTCCCTTCTAAGCCTCAGGATTTCAGTGTGATCCTCCATTTCCTGCTGTCAGAGCGCAGGATTTCCTGAGCCAGGCATGTATACACAGTTGAGCCACTTCTGGGCTCTATCCTGACCGCACCTCACAGAGATCACCTCACTCCCCGCACAACTCATCGTATTTAAGTCCCAGGGCATTGAGGCTGGTCCTTATTCTGATATATCATTTCCTTCATTCCCCAAAGCTGAGCAAAGCAGAAAATGCTTCATCCTCCACGTCCTCCAGCCCCTCTTCTCTCCCGGCTTTGATTTGAGGGTGGTCTCTCTGCCTCAATCTCTTAGCTGAGGGATTTAGTTAAAATTACAGATAAGTTAATAGCTAGAAAAGCAAAAGGTTGCATGAGATATAATCTTCCAGCTAAAATCTCTTCTGAGTACCCTAAATATTTAAAACATTGAATAATTTGAAAAATAAAAGGGTTGGTAGACATACCTGAATTAGGGTAAGTTCTCTGATCTTTTTTTTTCTGATGGAGGGGTGTAAGTAGACACTTTGAACAATTTAAAATAAGTATTGCATATATAAGAAAACTCCTGAATAGTAAACCAGAAAATGACCATAGAGATAAGTCCATTTTAAATCTGGAAAGGTAACATTTACCAGAGGAGACCCAAAATGAAATATTAAATTTCTCTCACGGTCTTACAGCAGGAAATCCAGTCCCTTTACTTCCTACCATCCCACCTCCAGTGCCCCCATCTCCCTACTATATACCCTGATGTAGCCCAGAATTCCCAGGTGTTTACTAGAATCTGAAGGCAGTTCCCAGCTTTCTAGCCTTACTACTGGACCAGGGACTCAGATGCACCCCTCGAGGTCACCTTCAGTGCTGTTGCAAAGCAACCATGCTGCCACCAGATGGTCCAAAGAGGACCTCCAGTGGCGACACCTTGGCCAAGAGGCTGAAGCATATTGCAGTGTGTCATGACCAAGCTGTGGGCCTGGGACTGGGTCTCCACTTCAATTCCTGCCCAGTCCACAGCAGTTCAAGCTCGACTCACTCACTCTTCCCAGTACAAGGCTCACTTAGGGATGCCCACAATCGAATGAGCCTGAGTTCGACACGTTAACATTCTCAGACTCCTCTCTCAGGCACTTCCTCAGGCCACCAGACCACGCCCTGGTGGCACCTCTCCAGCATTCACACTCTGGGGGCTCCTGAAGCACTATCCCTCCTTCAACAGCCCATGCAGTGTAGGAGCCAGCTCAGAAGTTCCTCTTTCTACCCTCTTGGGGAATTTATTTGGAGGAGTTCACTGCTCTCTCGTCCCTGGGTCTTGGTTAAAGACATTGTCTTCATCCAGACAGGTTTCCTGAACTTTGAATCTAAGAGAAAAATGTTAGAAAGTCTCCTTGCAGGCATATGAACAACTACTATTATTTACAGTTTTGACTGATTCCAGCTCAGTGAACAGCTTACTGTGTTCTAGACTGTGAACGCCCTGAAGGCAGTCTTCTTGATTTCTGTATCTGATGCTTACGGCCCCTAGAGCAGAATGCATGTTCAGTAACTACTGGTTGGTTGGATCTGGTGCCCAGAGACCACCTTCTTCTAGGTGGCTGTGGTCTCCTCCAACTCTCTCCTGGAGTCTCCCAACTAATCCAAGCCTCTACCTCTTCTGGAGCCCACCACTCATTTCGCACAGCTGTTCTAAGCAGTACCCTTTCCCTCAAGGCATGTTCCCCTGAAGGTCCTGCATCTGAGTCATTCTTTTCAGGTGAGGTCAGGTGGGTTGTACTCTGACCCAGGCAAATGGATGCTTACAGGTATCTCCTAAGAGTCCCATGAATATAAGCTCTCGGCTCACCATGAAGATAATGACAGCTTTTCCAGGCACAGCATTCTCATTACCCCATTTTAATGCTAGGTGTGCTGCCTGGAGTGGACCAGATTGTGCCAGCCTTAAGTCAAGCCACACTGCAACCACCTTGCTTCCCTGCCCATCACACTTTCACTCCCCAGGCTCCCTGCTGTTTGGGGCCACTTCCAGCCCAGCTTCTACTTCCTAGGTTAGTTTGAAAAATTACCTCACTTGGCTTGCAGTTACTTTTATTTCCGAAGATCTTCAACAAGACAGGAATGAAAAGTTCCTCTCACTAAACTCAGAAGTTGAACTTGTATATGAAAATTGTATTACTCTTGTGTATGGCTACTCCTAGCTTGAGGGGGACCCAGGTCAGCAGATAAACATTGTTCAGATGTGCTGGGATTAAAATGAGAGAGATTCTAGGTCAGTTGTTGGTGTGAAGTCAGAGTCCACATCGGGGACTGTATTTCCTACACTGATACCACAGTACTGATGGGTCACTTCGGGTTAGTTTGAATTGGTCTGTATTCTAAGAAGGCCTCTGGGAAGTACTGTCCTTCGCAATCTCACAAGCACATGGATAACACCGCCAACTGTAGCACCATTTTAAAACAGAGAAGACACAGTTCTTGACTCCAAGAATTTAACATGAAACACAGAAGAGAGAAGAACAGTTATAAAATAAGATACTGTGTTCACTTATAACATTAGGAATGGAAAAAGAAAAACTGAAGGAAAAAAAAACCCAAACAAACAAATATTAGTCATGCGGTAGATGAAAAAGCCAGGCTTTTATATAAAAGTTACTGAGCATCAGTAAATTTCTGAATAATGCCATCCTATTAGCCCAACAGCCACCATGTTCTCGTCAGTGAGAATATTTATTTCCATTTGAGAAGTAAAGGTTTCCTAACAAAGGGCATGGGATTGAATGGTATCACTTTGTCTCCACCTGCAGGAATGAAGAGATTGAATTCTTTTTTGTTATTTGAAAATATGTAAGGCCTCTAGGATAACCGTTAAAAATATGAGGTATAATCAATACTCAAGCTTTACTATACATTCTTCTATAATATGGTAATAATTAGATCAAAACAGGGTCAGTTAAAAGAAAGACATAACTAATGTGGACCACTATGTTTATTTTTATAACTTTTTGTTGAACTATAACATACTTAGAGACAAGTTCATAATCATCCAAGTACAGCTTGATGAACTGTCACAAAGTGAACACACTGTGTAACCATCATCCAGATCAAGAGACAGGACATTAGCATCACTCTAGAAGCTCCCTCACAAACTGCACTTACTTTTAAGAACAGGATTCAAAGCCTTAGTCTTTAAACTATCCATCAGTACATCCTAAAGGAGAAAGGAAGCCACAGACTGCAGACAGACTCTTGGCCCCAAAGCAGCCTGGCCCAGGAATTATGAAGGCCATCACTCGCCCTGCTGTGATGGGGGGAAGGAGGCAGCTCCCAGACTTTCTATGGTTCCTGTCTCCCACTGCTGCTCCAAACACAATCAGCTCACACTCACGTTCAAGGATAGGTCTAGCCCTTATCTTCATTAAACTAAGATTGTGACGTAAGACAGTCCAGATGAAAACGAAGCAGAGACTGGTGTCCTTACCAAAACCCATCTCTTATGTACTTCCTGCAGAACCTTGGCACATAGCACTCGGGGAGGACTCCCGTCTGGTCCAGACAAGAGCGGAGGTACCCACAGGTTACACAACCAGCACGTCCAACATTCTACATTCACACCAAGTAAGAAATTAAACTCCTTTGCTTATGGCCCAAACCACAACTTCTAACTAAAATAAATCTGCATCTGATTTAGGTTATCCTAAGCTGCCTATTGCCCAGTGTCTAGCAAGTATTGTTTCATAAAGTTTTTTGGATTTTGGGTTGTTTCAGACAGGAGGGTACATCCAGTCCCTGTTACTCCATCTTTGCTGGAAGCAGAAATCTGAAGAGTTACACTCTGACAGTCTTCTGGCTTCTTGAGATGAATGAGGTTTCTAGAAATACAAAGCATTTGATTATTCTTATGCTTTGCTATATAACGGGTACTGTTTTTTTCCTTTACCAAATATGTGGGGTTGCTTGTTTCGTAACCACAACGTCTGTAGATAATTTCAGACTTAGATTTAAAAGCAATTAACAATCCTGTCTCCCACCGATTCAGCTGGGGAAGAACAAATTCACATGTTAATGGTAGGTACCCAAGGGAAAAGGAGACACAGAGGAAGAGTAGAAAGGAAATTTAAAAACTTAATAAAATATGACAGGTTTTATTTTCTTTCCCAAGCATTTGTTAAAATAGTTTATTAGACTATTTCTAATATTTGTTAAATTTATTGTAAAAATATATTTGGAAATTTGTCACTCAAAGAGTTAAGCCAGACTCCATGGGGGGACCTGGGAGGCCGATGACCCTGCCAGGTGCTTTTGGTAAAAGGGAGGTAACAATGTGTCTAGTACATACATATTGTGGGCACACTTCAGCTATTCAAACCCAGACAGAGGAAATGGGGGAATGGAGGTGGGGGAGGGATGAAGCTTAGAAAATGAATAAAAAGAGAAAATGGCCCAAAACTCTCTGTTGTGGCTCTTCATGGGATGAAAGACTGCATTGTGTGAAGCTGTGAGTCAAAATAAGAAGGTTATTCAGCTATCACAGACTGCATCTAAAATATGAAATAGTTCTATTACCTCCGTTCAGCTTCTCATACTACAAAAAAAGTCCTCCTCATTAGCGACCACTTTTTTCTATGGCACAAAGTCATTGCATATTTTCAGGAGGAAACAAAAATTAATTCTTTAAACCTCTCTTTAACCAGTCAACTGAATTTGCACGTTCCAGTGAATCAGGGGGAATGTTTGGACCTGATTTGATGTTTGCCAAAAGAATCCTCCGACCCTCTCACAAGTGTCCATGTATTATGTGGGGGCAGCCTCACTTCCTCTTCTCTTCTCTAACATAGCTCCCCTCTGCCTCCTGTCCCCATCCCCCAGGTCCTTCACCACCATCTATTTTCCTTGGATGAGAGCCTCATAGTGAATAGGAAACATTTTTAAGAGAGGAGAAGAGGGGTTGTGAAAGAGATTTAGAGGCCAAATGGGGCCCTTGGAGGAAAAAGAATTCAGAGTCGCTGCTATAACTCAATGGCATTCACTGTTGCAGAAAGTAATGACCGCTTTACTTACTTAGCAGCAGTTCACTTCGTGTCCTAGACTAATTGGAGACCATTTTCCAAGGAGAAAAGCAGGGTATGTGGTTCACAGCCACGCATCTGTGCATGGTGCTGAGAGCCATCCGCCTTTTCTTGTGTGGACTTTTGTGCAAGGAAAGGACATTTACCTTTGTTTCTCTGCCTGCTTCCCTTGTGGCATTCTTTCATGGGAACAAACACAAGGGGAAATTAGATGGTTTGTAATCCACTTTAAAAAGGTAAATTTTGCCTGAAAATTATGTGCTATAACTTGATCATAATATTCTATGCCCAAATATCTGCAGACCTCCCTAAGTAATAGAGTGTATATAAAATATCCAAATATTGATCCTGAACCTGTCTTCTATTAAGTTAGCTGAAAGTGTAGTATCTTGAGAAACCATGGGGTCTCTTTTCTCATTTCTTCCGCATTAATATGGACGCCTGACCAGAAATAGTAATTTTCATTTGTTGTATTAAAATCTATAAATTACTTCACTCTGGTTACTGCCTCTGAATAGAAGAAACATTTCTTTCAGGAAAGGGTCGCCAGGGTATGCATGCCAGAGGGTGACATTTATGCTTCCTGGTGGTCTTGCCTTCCATGGAACCAGCCATCATGTTGCTTTATACACTCAAAAGTAAAGTTCTGGATTTTTAACTTTAATTTGGTTAGATAGCAGGACTTGAGATATTTGGACACCCTATCAAATTTCTTCTTTTCTCTTTTTGAGAAAAAGAGAAAGCTTGAGGGCAAGCTTGCTGAAGTGAGCACTGGAACTGTGAGGAGTAGGTAGTGATTTTGGTTTCTAGTTTGAACTCAGTGCATTTGTAAGGAAAAAATTCAAAACTCTCCTCATTCAACTTCCTGACACATGTTCTTGGAACAGCACTGTGAATTTTGACTGCAGCAGATAGCAATTACTCTCCCCTAAGATCCTACACGAGTTAAAATTCTACTCATTCTTGGACATCAGAAAGTTTCTTCCAATTTAGGAAATATTATGAATTGCTCATGGTAGGTATCTAATAAATATTTATTAGTTTGATTTAATCCAGGATAATATCTCTAAGGACTATTTGGTAGCTAGAATCTTGAATATTCCTGCAATATTTGTTCCTGATAGCTCAATTTTCAGAGGTGGTATGAAGGTGGGTGATTCTTAACTGATTTCCAGCCCTGGATCCCTTTCCTATGATGTCAGAGACACAGCTTTCTGAGGTGACTTCAGGACAGAGCCCTGGAGAGGCCCTTGCTCAATGAAGCCACCCTACAAATCTGAAAGGATCTATTCAAGGGTTCTTGAATGGCTCCTGATGGCTCAGCTGAGATTTATACCTCTGATTTCAGCAGGATCCCCAGGCATCTTTGGTCTTCCTCATCTCCACGCCACTGAACCTGAGAAGTCACATAGTCTGGCTGTCACATTTCCAGACATTTCCTCTGGTGAGAAAAGAATAAGGAGGCTTTATAATGAGGAAGAAAACATGCTGCCTGGATCCCCAGCCTAGGCAAGAATGGTATCTAGGTTCAGCAAGGCCCAACAGGAGGGTGTGGAGATAACTCTGTTGCTCATAAGAATGGTCAATTTAAGGGGATCCCAGGACTGGTGCCAGCATATATTGTTCTTGCCTCCAGACTGGCTCCATCACAGGCCAAAGAATTCTGGAACAGGATTAGTAATCAGCATAAGAATTGCTAATACTTAGCGAGCACTTATCACATATCCTGCACTGTTTTAAGGTCTTTGTATTAATTCATTTTATTCTTACAACAACTCTATAAGGCAGATACAAATATTATTTCTATTTTATTGACGAAGAAACTGGAGCACAGAGATTTTAAATAAATTGCCCAAGGTCACACAGTGTGATGGTGTAAAATTATGTGTACAATTCTTTGAAACATCTCTCTTCAAAAAGTAGAGTATAATTCTCCTCCTCCCTTAATTTGAACCAGACTTAGAGACTCAATTCTAACGAACAGAATGTGGAAGAAGTGAAGGCATATGCTTCCTAGACTAGGATAGAAGACATTGCCCTTCTTTTTGGCTCTCTCTTGGACGTCTCGATCTGGGGGAAGCCAGTCGTCATGTCTTGAGGACTCTGAGGCAGCCTGTAGAGAGGCCCACGTGGGAGGACCAACAACCAGGACCAATGTGCCCTCCATGTAAGTGAGCCACCCTGGAAGTGGGTCCTCCTGCCCCAGTCAAGCCTTCAGATGAAGCAACCATATGATAGACCGTTAGCTGGAACTGCCCAGCTAAGCCACTTCTAAATCTCTCACCTACAGAAACTGTGAGATAATAAACGCTCATTGTTTTGAACTACTAGATTTGGGGTAATTTGTTATGTATCAACAGATAACTAATATACACAGCTTGTAAGTGTCAGAGCCAAGATACCAACCCAGGGGGTCTGAAGGCAGAGCCCACAGTTTACCACTACACCATTCTGGCTCTGTTGATACAAAGGAGATTATTTGATAAGCTCAGATTCTGAAAAAACGTGTTCAATAATTGGGAGGACTATTTCATCCAAGCTGCAGGAAATTGTGATGCGTTTCTAGACACTTAGAAGTCCAATGATGGTGATACACACATCAGCACACATCAGTCACTCCTCTCTTTAGACTTTCTGAATGAATGTTGGTTGAAGCCTTTTGCCCCATCCTGCTTTTTCTAGACTTCAGGCAGACATTACCTTTTATTAGCACGTTACTTCAGACAAGCCGGTCACAACATAATTAATCCAATTACAGCTTCATTTAGTGCAGTATCTATCCTGAGGACACACCATAATCACCTTAATCAAATTGGACATGTATCGAATCTATTGACTTCAAGTATTAGCCCTCTTTTATCATCGATTATTTGTAGGCTGGGAGGAAAACATAAAAAACTCGTCTCTTAGGTAGGATCATTTCTGCAAGAGGTTATTTCCCACTATGTGTGGATTAGGATTCTTAACTCTCAGAAGGTTCACTCTCTGCTGTCACCTTGTTGATACAATAAATGCTAATGTCCATAGCCTGGGCTTTGCACAGAGTGGATGCTCAGTTAAATGGTAGCTCTTGTCTCTCTCCCATCACTGCCCACATACGCTATAAAGAGAAAGTTAGTCTTCCTCAGAAGTTGTTAGACAGTTGTCAATAAATAACCATCAGTTGACATAACCCCACTGGCTGCAGCAAACATGTGTTCCCCACTACCCACTTTTCAGTACCAAGGTACCTGGAACTTCCATTCAGAGATTCAGGAGGTAAGTAACTTCCTAATTACTTAGGGTCAAGGGAGACAGATGGCCTTAAAGATATTCCAAGCAAGAAGAGCTAACCTGACCCTGGAATCCTGACCCTCATCGTCTCTCATCAGGACAGGTGCCACGGTCACAATCTCTCTGCCTCCATTCCTGTATGTTTTCCACATGGCAGCTATATCACTTCTCTGCTTAAAATCTAGAACAAAGTCCAAGTTTCCCAGCAGGTAATAGAGAGCTTTCCACAATCTGACCCGGGCCTGCCTTATCTCCCAACAATTCTCATGTTTTTCAACTTAATAACACTATGTAACTTCTTGAACAACCATCCTTTACAATTCCACATGCTCCTTCTAACTCGTTAAGGATTTGGCCTAGAGTTCATCTCCCCTGGGATATCATCCTCCCTCTCCCCCTGACCTTTGCCCTTGCCCCTTCCTCTTCCCTGCTGGAGTGGATCCTTATCCTCCATGCTCCAGCAATACTCTGAAGACAGCCTCATGCCCTAAGTATGCTATGTTGACATTATCTGTTCGAATGCTTGTCTCCCCCAGTACATTATAAGCTCTTTGACAACAACTGCAGGATCATATTTAACTTTGTGTTCCTGGTGTCTGGCAAATAGTAGGTGCTTAATAAATGAGATAATGTACACAGAGTATTAAGCACAACACCTGACATAGTAAGTGATTATTCATGTTGTTGTTAATTTGTTGAATGGAACCAATGGTTGCCGCTTACCTATCCACAAGCAAAAAACATTTGTTTGCTTTCTTGCTGGCAACAACTAAAGAGAGGAAGGCTGAATGGAAAGAAACATAAAACACACATAGAAAACAATGAAGAATCTCAAGACACTAAAGATAAGCAATTAAATCAGTTATGTCAAATGAGATTAATGAGAAAATTAAACAAAACAAGGGGAATTTGACAAACTTTCCTAGCAGGCCAGAGAGTCTCCACTAGGAAAGTAGCTTTGAGGGAAGTGGTAAATTCTCTATAACCTGAGTCACTAAAAACTAGACCAGACAAACCACTTAAAAGTAAACAGCAGGAGACATCGGGGTACCAGCTGAGTTAGTGGGCTTTTTCATCTTTAATTTCTCTGATTCATTCATAAAATATTTATAATAAGGCTGCAAAACATTTGTTACGTCTTTTCCCATTTGTTCCATCTTTTCCCATTTGTTCGCCTGCATTTTTTTCCGAGGGAAAAGTGCACAGTATTGGTAATTTACTTAGCTAACATTACCAAGCAAGAGGACTATGCAACCCCAGAGTGGCTAATATTTAACAATAACATTGGAAAAGATAGAGACTGCCATTTTATTGGAAACTTTTTTTGACACAACCTGATTATTGTGATTAGGTCTATATTGGGGAAAAAATCTTGGGGCAGATTGCTACTGGGTGTTTGTTGATTTATTCTTTGAATAAAATTGGTCAGAATACATTTTCTTGAAATAACAACCACACATGACACACAAGTTGTACTTTATTTCTCTTGATCCCTCACCGCCTCCTCCTCCTTCTTCTTCTGCCGTTTTTTTTCATCTAATAGTTCCTAGAAACAAAGCCAGACACTAGAATAAAACAGCTGATATTACTATTCTCTTGCAGTTGTTTTCTTTAGCTTTTTAAATATAGTCATATTTTTCCAACTCTTTGCTGATCAGAATTTTGCCCAAAAAACATCTTTCAGAAGTATCTCTGAAAAGATTGTTTTAGAATATTTCCAGCTTTCACTTTAGCTGGCATCTGGATGCTTTGTTTTGTTTTGATGCATTAAAATGTAATACTACATTAAAAAATAACTAAGTTATTGGAGTTTTTGAGCTACTTGAGCACGATCTTAGGATGTTAGAGGTGAATGGGAACAGGGAGCCCCCAGTACAACCCTCTCATTTTAGTGATGAGGAAACCAAGTCCCCGGATGTACTATAGGGTCACAAAGCTAGTGTGAGTCAAAGCCAGGACCAGAACCCAGATGTCCTCATTCTCCATCTAGAACTTTTTCCATTATACCTAAGACGAAGTGGGTAGAGACAACTGAGTCGTTGTGTGTTTTTTCCTTTTTCTCCAATCTAAATGTCAGCAATGTAACTATAATGAAAATAAGAACAACCAATATCCAGTGAATTCTAATTTTGTGCCCTGCATTATTCTGCAATGCTTATGTGTCTTAGTTTATTTGAGTCACAAAACCATTATCTCCATCTTACCAATGAGGAAACTGAGGCACAAAAAGGCTACATTCCTTTCCTGGGATAACACACCTTAGGGAACAGATGACAGAGACAGGATGGGACACCAAGGCCTTGGCTCCAGAGCCCATGCACCCACCCATTACACCTGACGGACTCTCAGCAAAATTAGACCTTCCTCCAGGGCTGGGAAAGCAAAGGAAATGCATATTTCCCTGTCTGAGTGTTGATATTTTAATGTCATTATTGTGCCTTTGCATTTTGGTAAGCCCTAGTTTATGTAATCATTACAATGAATTTTCAGTCTCACTCCCTTGGAATTTTCTGAATATAATAACATTGATTCTGCAATAATGTGAAAATATGAACTTTGCAAATTTTGCCTCTTTGTAAACTGCCTAGATGTAAAAACATTGAAAAATTTGCCCCAAACCACTGATAAACGTTAAATCATTATAGACAAGATTTACAAAGAAATGGTATAAACATCTATAGAAGTGAAAAGAAATTTCTTAAAATCCAAAACCACAGATCAAATAGAAGAGCTTTTGAGCATAATGTAAGGTGTACCAAATACTAAATACAGTTCTTAGATTTTTTTCAAAACCACATTTAATGAGTATCTTATATTCTGTCCTAAACACCAGAAACTATTGGCCTAAGAATTTACTAAAAATTACTTTCTACTAGCAAAAAGAAGCCTTCAAAATGTACATTACAGTTATAAAGTTTTAAAATTATATGAAGTTTTGGAGAGAATAGATAATACAGAAGACTTTGAAAGTCACAACTAAGGTCTCCTTTGGCAGATGTGAACTCGTTTCATTGGTGGTCATTCTAGAAATAGCATGCTCTGATTTGCCCTATTAATACAGTCAGGGAAGCCATTGGCTGGCTCCTTCCCTACAATTAGACCATCTCACTCTTTGAACCACGGGACCACTCTGGAGCTTGGGCACTCAGCACACACCAGACACAGGTGGGTTTCCACCCAGCCATTTTACACTAATCCACCCAACCTTCTTACAACCTTCCTATTCCCTCGTGTGATTAATTTTTAGGTTCATTTCAACCAATAGTTGGATATGAAGCAAACAAAAATGTCAGTAGATTTATAATTTCCATTTCCATCTCGACTAATGAGAACAGCATGATAGGTTTCACACAGGCTAACACAGCTTTCTTATTCTAAGGACTGTATTCACTTTTAAATAATAAGCAGTTGATTATTAGGTCGATGGAATATAAGTCATAGGGAAAAATTAACCTATTTCCACAAACCTACCAGCTTTAAAAGAATGCTGCTTGAAGTCAGGCTGGTGCAGAATTTCTACATTCCAGTGACTACTCTACTCTAGATAACTGATAAGTGACAGTGGCCCAGCTCTCTACTGACTGTGCACTGCCAATCTAAAATCAGACAATCTTCAGTTCAGAGTTTTTGTTGTGTTTTGTTTTCCTTCTGTTCTAATCAAAGCAGAAGTAGAAACAGATAACAGCTTTTTTTTTTTTGTGGGGAAGACCAGCCTGAGCTAACATCTGTTGCCAATCATCCCCTTTTTGCTGAGGAAGACTGGCCCTGGGCTAACATCCGTGCCCATCTTCCTCCACTTTATATGGGACGCCACCACGGCACGGCTGACAGGCAGTGCGTCGGCGGGTGACCGGGATCCGAACCCGCGAACCCCGGGCTGCCAAGCGCGGACTAAACCGCTGCGCCACCGGGCGGCCCCGATAACAGCTTTTAATTGTTAAAAGTCATGGTGTCCCCAGCCTCTTTGGTTGTTAATGGAAAAATGTATAAACGGCATAAAAATCTCCTTTTTGCCTGTCAGAAGCCTCACAAACAATGCCCAGTGCTCAAGGCTCTCACTGTTAGGGAAGTCCAGATCACACGAAGAGCTCTCCCTCCAAACAGCCAGGGAGGTCCATCTGGAAAGTGCACATTGCTGCTTCAATCCAGGCCTAAACCTCTTCCCAAGGAACAAGTATATGTAAATATCCCAAATGAGCTGCAACCTTCCTCTGGTTGCCTTGGAGAGAGACGAGTTATTTTTCCCCTCCTGACATTAGGATGGAGGGAGAGTAGAGAGGTAAGAAGAGCAGAGGGTGGACAGAACTGGCTTTGATGCTCTGCCCCTGAGGAAAGTCCCTCAACCGCTCAGACCCCCCTGATTCTCATCTGAAAAACAGCGATACTGATGAGTGCCTTGAGGGGTTGATGTGAAGGTGAGACATAAAACATTCAAGTGCCTGGCCCCAAATTGGTGATCCAAAATGGCAGGTGTAAAGAAGGAAGACAGTCCTTGGGACCGTGACAGGGGTGCAGTCCTTACCAGAGGGTAACTGCTCTGCATCTAGAGCCTCTAGCTGGAGTATTCAGATGCTAAAGAAAACCCTTCAGTTCCTCAACAGGGGCATGAGCGCCCAAGGTAATTGGAAGAGGGGTGTTCTGTTTTCTAAAGAGACCATTGTTGAGTCAAGTGTCTGTTGACTCTAACGTAAGAGGTCAAGAACTGAGCTCCCAGGCCAGGAAGAGGAGTCTCAGAGGGTCTCTGAGCCAGGACAGATGATAAATAATGTGACACCACAGGCCCAGGGAGTAACTTTAGAAAAGTCTATTTCAGGTGTTTATTGAGAACACCTCTGAATTTCAATGACCAAGTCAGTTCAACTAATATTCAGGGGCTGGTATCCCTGCATAGAATACAAAGTAAGGCCTGGCTCCTCCCTCAAACAACGGAGAGCTGAGGAAATAAAGTCTACAAGCTCCCTGAGGGCAGGAACCACGTCTGTAAGGAAAGAAAGGGCCAGTGGGGTTAAACTTACTTCCCCAAGCGAGCAGCCTAAATCCAGGGCTAAAGCATGACTGTCCTCCTGCAGAGACCAAAACCTGGGCACTTCCGCAACCCTGTGCTCCAGGGTCCAGTCACAAGCTCGCTGTGATGACCAAGCAACAGGACTGAGCAGCAGGGCAGGGTCTCACTGGGGAGACCTGGGGAAAGGCTGAGGCTTACCCCACACTATAACTCCATCTGGGTAACTCTGGGACACACACCTGGCTGATCTTGTCCAACATCAAGATGGTGTACAAAGAAGTGCTTGGAAATCTTGCAGTGTGACTTGAGTACGGTAAGTGCCTTTTGGTATCTGCGGGAAAGAAGATCTAACAGATCTGTCGGGTCTGTTCCCTGCTGAGTGATATTCAGAGGACTGCCCAGGAGTTGTTGGGAATCAGGTGGTTCTCACCCATCAACCTTCTATGGAATGAACCCAAGCAGTAGCAGTGCTTTCTTCTTGCTTGACTGTGAGGGTGGTGGCGGTGTGCAGCATAGCCACACCTGTGCCTACACAGATTTGAACTGCTGCTACTTATGACATGAGGAGCAGGTGATGAGGAGCAGCTTACGCGTGAGCCCCAGAGAATGCAGAATTTTTTTTAGTGAAAGTGAACACTCAAAAGACAATATTACCAAGTGAGGTCTTACAGAAACAAGAAGAGAAGATGACAAGGCAGTAGAAGCTCTTGTGAAAAAGCCTCCCAGCCATAAAGAGTGTAGTAACTACACGCTTCACTTGTTACTAAAATTTTCAGTAATTAAAACTTGATTGGAGAAATTAAAGCCTGTGATCTTAAGCCTTTTTCATTATGAATTAGTCTTTTGCAATTAATTCTTGAACTGTTCCTCTTAAAGCAAATTTGACAGTGAACTTTGGTCAGTATTCTGACTAATGGCTACAACCACTTCTGGAGACAGAAACGGACTTTAAAAGTTTTTTAATATAGTCAAGTGGATTATATTAACATAGAAAGGAAAAATGAATAAACGTTAACACTATAGAGCATAATACAGTAAGAGCAGGTGAAGCAGTGGGAAAAAAAGCATTGGATCCAGTAACAGAAGACTTGGGCTTCAGTCAAGCTTCTGTCACTTACATAAAACAAGTCATTTAATTATCTCTAACTCTCAGTTTCTTTATACGTAGAAATGGGAATAGAAATGACATTTAACTTTGAGGACCTCAGTGGAGAAACAAATGACAGGCCATACAGGAATATGCTTTGTGAAAGGCCTACAGTAATGTTACTGCTCTTAGCATCACTACTGACTGTCTCTCAGGACAACTCCATCAGTGTAAGGGAGGCTTGGTGTAGCTTGTGCTGTCTTACGGGGCTCTGAGGGAAATGGCATTCCACTGACAGCCCAAAGAGAAAACCCATCTAATATGTACAAGATAGCAGCAGCAGCGGTGGATGTTAATTAGATAAATTACCTAATTACCACATGATACAAACCAGAAAATGTTTATACCTTCTGATATCTTATTGATTTCTCATTTTCTTTGCAAGACAGATTTAAATTGTGAATAGTACTAAGTAGCAAATATCCTCAACAACAGCACAAGGAATTTTGGTTAGCTATACTTGGCAACATTAACACACTGGGTTGCTGGGGGATGCTGCATTTCATAAGGAAAGGAGCTTGCCAACATGACCACTAGGTATCAGGTACTATATGTACTCAAGTATTTCCCCTCACTTTATGGATGAGAAAACTAAGGCTTAGGGAGAGCAACTAATTTCTCCAAGGTCCCACAGCCAACATCTGGAATTCATATCCAAATAATGCTCTTAATCATTATGTCACATTAGATATAGAACACTGTGGGAATCTGGAAAATTACAAAAGAGACTGCCTGGCTGGAAGAGCTACGAATTGGTTCAACTACTTTGGAAAACAATTTGGTACTCTTATAATCTTGAACATTTTCATACTCTACAACCCAGAAATTCCACTCCAAGTTAGAGAAATCCTCATGCATATGCACTACTATGCCTACACAGAAAGTGTTGTTCATAATGGAAAACAAAAAAACCAAAAAACAAAAAAATCTGGAAAAGCCAGAAAGTTCATTTGAAAGGAGAATGGATAAACAATTTGTCACAGTGGAATATTATACAGCAGTGAGGATGAATGAATCACAGCTCTACCCAGTTGCAGAGATGACTCTTTAACATTGCACTAAGTGGAGAAGAGTTAATTCTAGAAGGCTACCTATAGAATAACACTACATCAATAAAAGCAAGCAAAACCAACAATGACCAGGAATACATACAAATGTGATACAACTTTTTAAAAAAATCAAGTGAAAGGTAAGGACAAAATTCAAGCAAATGGTTTCTTCTGAGGGAAGGCAAGGGTGAGATAAATACCACAGGTAGATGCAAAAGTATTGGGAACATTCTAGTTACTAAGTTGGGTGGTAAGTCCATAGGTAACTGCCTTGTTATGCTTTGTGCTACCATATAAATTAGATATATTACTTTGAATGAAATAGATATAACATAATTAAAACCTTCTTTTTTAAAGTTACCACTGGGACTTAACTGCCAAGGTAGGATGGGTGGACAGGAGCCTCCGCCTTCCACCCCCACCCTCAAGCACCTGAAGCCTAGATGACTAAAAAGGAAAAAACATCAGACCAAGGTGCATGGCTCCGATTATCCGTGTTTGTTTTTCTCGCCCTTCCAAGTTAGAAGGCTACCTGGGGCTCTGGGGCCCGGATAAACAACCCTGCCAGCACAGCAAAGCTGATGAGAAAGATCTAGGCCACCCACACAGCAATCAAGAGCTCCACTGGGTGGGCCAGAAATTGCAATTGTCCCTGCCCTGTGGCAGCACTAAGCCACCTGTGGAGAGCAGCAGGGGCAGCAGGAGTGTCAGCGTTCCAGTGTTCCAGGCCCAGCCACCCAGCTGCCCCCAGGGGCCAGCAAGTGAGTGCTAGTGAGGCATCAACACCATGCGCTCCAGCTCAGGCAATTTAAGCGAGTGGGTAATTGCACATAATAGAGTTAAAATATAATTGCCTCATTAAAATGGGTTCCTAAACCTCATTGTGTGCCAGTGTAAAAGAGAGAGATAGAGACACGTGTTTTAAACTGCAAGAAAATGAAATGGTATAAATGACCTTGAGCGGGAGCCATCTCAGAGTGCCTGACTGTGCCACCTAGATAGAAGGAGACCCGGATGACTTAACAGGCCCTTGTGATTGACGTGTGAAACCCACCGCCTGTGGCGGCTCTTGCACAATGAGAGCTCAGAGTTGGGACTGACTAATGGCAACCAGGTCTCATCTCCTGCTGGGGAGTCTCCATTTTGGACAATAAAGCTCTAGTCTTGTAGAGGAAAGATCTTTTCTGTCCCTTAGCTGTCTCTAGAGTTCACCCTGGCATGTACATCACCAAGCAAACTGTACACTTGGCACTTGTCATGCCTGGTGCCTCCATGGCAGAATTCAGAGTTGGAATTGGAGCTGTCTGCTTGTGTGACTGGGGAATCTAAGAATCAGAGAATGACTACAGGGGAAGCACTCTCAAGCAGCAGCACAAGTCCTGGTCAACCTGTCAGGGAGCCCATGCAAGTGACATCCGTTCTTGCCCTGGAAGTCTGTACACGACCAGGCTCTGGTTAGCTTCAGTAAACACTCACCATGAACACACAGAAGAGTAATGCTCTTCTTTCCTCACAGGTGGTGCACCAACTACAATGCTTCTTGCTATCGCCCCTCCATTTCCACCCCTAAAACTGCCAATGCCCCATATAAGAACTACTAAAGGGAGAAAACGCCAGTTATTCACCTCCTTTGGAAAATATGTAAGAAAAGTCAGTTATTTCTGAAAATGACTCTGAGCTCTTGTTACCCCAAGAGCCACAAGTGGTCATGCCTCACTTTGTTCTCAAGTTTCTAGGACGCACTCACTCTGGCAATTAGCACAACTTAGTCTGGAAGGAGTGAAGTGAAGTTTTGCCTCAGAACGCTCACACATTAAAATGTCAAGACTAATGAGTTATTTTCTTTTCAGTACTAGAAATCAGATAAATGTTAACAATCTGGTGTCAGACAGTGTCACTAACAAGACCCCAAACCTGCTTCAGAATCCCACAGTCCAGGAGTGTTTATCATAGGCACAACTTAGGCAAGGAGACGGAGACGGGAATAGAGGAGGAAGGAGAGAGAAGAGGGTTGCACACTCCAGCCCTAACCTGTGCACAGAACACTGATCGTGCCCCATCGCCCAACCAGCCTGCATGACTCACCTCTGCTGGTAAGCCCCTGACTGCAAATGCAGATTGTCAGTTATATGGGCAGATTTGTTTCTATGCATGATTAAATACTCTCTTGATTTCTCAGATAAGTTCAGAAGTGCAAAAAAGGAGGAGGATAAGCTTTTTAATTACAGGCAATTCAGCCTGGCAAGTAGAACTCTCAACCTGGCCAAGTCCTGGACTTCTGAGCCTTGCCAAGATCCCCATCTGCTGCTTCTGTGGGAGCTTGGGGAGGAGGGATGCTGATTCAAGTTCCCACAGAAGGAATTAGAAAATCTTGGACTAAATGCTTAGCTCTAACAAATAAAGAGCCTCAGTTCTGGATAAAAGTCAAATTGTTAAGATACGGCACTGTACTGGGTGTTTTTTTGCGGGGGGCGGGAGACGGGTTGTGGGACAGGACAGGACAGGGAAATGACAGAACCAGATTGCAGCTCATCTTGATACAATGTTGGAGTTACAAAGGCTACTCTTTCTTCCCCCAGGTTTTTCTGGCTGCAGGCCAGGGGTGCCTGGATGTCCATAATCCCCTGAGTGGATCTCCCTATCCCACCGCTATGCCCAGTTTCCTTGAGTGCCAGAATACTCCAGAAGCCTCAGAATGGAGCCCCCGAAATGTTACGAAACAGGAATTGGCAACCCTTTCCTTTGAAGCTGCCAGGCCGGAGAAGGGGCTGTGAGGGGTGGAGGCAGAGGAAAGGTGAATGCAGTATGTCAGCTGGGTGTCATGACTCAACTCGTAAGGTGCCCCCAACTATGCACCCACCGCTCAAGTGGCAGACAGATGGAGGGCAGATGGGCAAGCAGCGGGGACAGAGGTGGCATTGGAGAGAGTATCAAGAAGGCAGCAGTGGCCGAGTGGCAGCTGCTGAGCTTCAGCCAGGCTGGCACGCCTATCAGGAAGCCTGGAGCGCCACCCTCTGGTGAGTGGGCCAGGGGTTGGTTGCTAAACCCTGTAACAGAACCCTCCCTCCAGGCACTTGGCATTTGAGCCTTAATGGTTTTGGCACTCAGCCTAATTGCTCAGAATATGTGCTCGGTTAGAGAGTAATTCCTTCATCACGCTCAGTAAGTATCTGCACACAGCACAGAAGCTGTGATATTTTTATTCCAATAATTCCTTTGCCGACCACCAAAATTCTATGAAAACTTCTCAGGAGCTATTGGACATAAACCAAACTGAGTTTTACATTATGTTTATACTTCAGATTATAGATGGGTTTATAAACAGCAGAATATCCACCAAGCAAGAAAACGACCTCATTTTGTTCAAGAAACTATCTAGAAAGAATGTTGCAACATTCACTGATAAAAAGGATTCACATTTCACGATCTCAAAAAGTTGGAAGCTGGAAATCGATGTGACATACTTGCTTATACTTGTTAACATGATTATGTACCAGAACTCACTTTGAGATAAGGTCATTTCAGTCAATGAAATCAGATTATCTCTAGTATATAAAATACCAAGACCTATTAGAGATTAAAGTCATATGCTAGTATTCAAAAATCAGTCAGAGCCAACAGAATCCAAGTCACCCAGCCAGGGTTTGAGAGAGAAAAACAGAAGTAAACAGTATGAACGGTCCCTCAATATGCTGTGAGGATTTAGCTTAATTTGCCATGAGGCCACAGCAACTGGTGTAGCCAGTAGTTCATACATCAGCAGTTGTCTTAATTGGTAAGTCTACAGTTTATTTTCATAACTGTGGAATAGGACACAGAGGGATGTCAAAGGGGCGTGGCAGAAAGAAATCTACTCTCATCATCAATTATTCTTTTTAAGGGACAAAGTTTTTTGCCTCACTTCTTTGCTAATAACAATAGCAAAAATGCAAATAACATACTTCTAAGTAACTAATCCTTCAAACTAAAAATCATAATTGATAAAATTTAAATATCAAGAAACAGCCTCAAAACATATAAGGCAAAAACTGACAAAACTAAAAAGAAATATAAGCAGATCCACAATCTTAGTTGAAAATTTTAACAAATATCTCTCAGTAGCTGATACAATATGCAGATCAAAAATCAAAAGGACTATAGATGATTTGAATAAGATTAACAATGTTTATCCTTTTAACATACATAGAGCACTGCACCCAACAACTACAGAACACACCATTTTCAAGTATAAAGAGGGGATCGTTCATTAAAATAGATCATAGGCTGGACCATCAAACAAGTATGAACAAATATATAAGGACTGACATACAATATATATTTTCTGGCTACAGTGGAATTAAGCTTGAAATCAATAATAAAAAGATAACTAGAAAATCTTCATATGTTTGGAAATACATTTCTAAATAATCCACGAGTCAAAAAAGAAATCATAATGGAAATTAGAAAATACTTTGAATTAAAAGATAATGAAAATCTGACATATAAAAACATGGATATAGCTAAGTCCGTGTTTAGATGGAAATACAGGTGAATGTATTTAAATGAATATATTACAAAAGAAGAAAGTCTGAAAATCAATCAAGAAGGCAGAAAAAGAAGAGCCAATAAAATACCAAGAAAGTAAAAGAAGGGAAATAATAAAGATACAGCAAAAAATCAATGAAATAGAAAATTAACATGAAATAATCAATCATGTCAAAAGCAGGCTCTTTGACAAGACTAACAAAGTCCATAACTCTTAGCAAGACTAATCAAGAAAAAAAAACCCCACAAATTACTAATATCAGGTCCACAGACATTAAAAAAAGATGAGAGGATAGTAAGGAGAATAACATTATGACAATAAATTTAGATGAAATGGACATATACCTTGAAAAATACAATTCATCAAAAACTGACACAAGAAGAAATGAAGCATATGAATAGTCCTATATCTATTTTAAAAATTGAATCTATAATTTAAAACTTTCCCACAAACACATCAGCAGGTGAGCTGGCTTCACTTAGAATACTCCTAAACATTTTAGGAAGAAGTAACAACAATCTTACATGAATTCAGACAATAGAAAAAGACAGAATATGTCCCATGAGCTCAGTAAAACCTTGTTACCAAAACCTGACAAAAGCACTAAAAGAAAGGAAAGTTACAGAGCAATCTCCTCATGAACACAAATGCAAAAATCCTAAATAAAATATTAGTAAATCAAATCAAGAGATATATATAAAAGATGGTAAATTATGACCACTAAGTTTATTTCAAGAATGCAAGGTTGTTTTGACATTTGAAATTCTCCACATTAAGCGAATAAGGGAGAGGGGGACCATATGGTTATCTAAATAGATAACCAAAAACTTTTAATAAAATTGAATACTCATTCATCATTTAAATTAATCATAACAAACCAGGACCAGAAGGGAACTTTCTTAATTTGATAAAGCCTATCTACAAAATATTGACCTAGTGAAAGCTTTCCCTCCCTCTCCACATTTTGGAAAAAGACAAGGGTGACCACTATCATGACTTCTATTCAACACTGTAACATCGTACTGGGTGAACACATGCAGTGCCATAAAGGCAGAAAGGAAACAAAGAAGAAACAAAAGTGTCATTAATCACAGACTATGTGATTGAATCTGTAGATAAAGTTTACAAAAGAATTTGCAGATAAAGTCTAGAATTAATTGGTAAATTTAGCAAGGTCACTAGTCAACATACAAAAACAAACAGAACTAAATCCAGTGGTTTATACAAAAAGAGAAAATAATATGATCAATTTAGGATTATCTCAGGAATGCAAGAGTGGTTTATCAGAAAAACTATAAATGTTATTTACCACAATAACAAGTAAAAGAGAAAAACCACATGATCATCTCAATAGATTCTGAAAGTCATTTAATAAAATTCAACACGTTCATAATTAATAACTGAGAGCATACAAGAATTGAAAAGAACCTCCTCTCTGACAGTCTACTGAAAACCTACAACAAACATAATTCTTAATGGTGAGATGTTGGGAACATTACATTTAAAATCTGAATTAAGGAAAGTGTCCATTATCATTGCTATTAGTTAACATTGTGCTGGAGGTCCTAGCCAGCATATTAAGACAAGAAAAAGAAATAAAGTGTATGTAGATTGCAAAGAAAGAATCAAAACTGTTATCCAGTCTCAAATAAAATAAATATCTATACAGAAAACTCAAAGCAAATCATTAGAAATAATAAGTGAGTTAGATGCTTGGATCTAATATAATCAACATACCAAAATCAATTCCAGGGCTGGCCCTGTGGCACAGTGGTTAAGTTTGGTGTGTTCTGCTTTGGCGGCCTGAGTTCTTGGGTTCGGATCCTGGGTGCAGACCTACACACCGCTTGTTAAACCATGCTGTGGTGGCATCCCACATACAAAATAGAGGAGAATTGGCATGGATGTTAGCTCAGAGCCAGTCTTCCTCAAGCAAAAAAAGATTAGCAACAGAAGTTAGCTCAGGGCCAATCTTCCTCACAAAAAAAAAAAAAATCAATTCCATTTCTATATACAGCAACAAATCATTTTAAAATATAATTAAAAAATAGATGCCATTTACATTATCAACAAGAACTGTAAGTTTCTCAAGAATAAATATATCAAAGTTTTCTTAGCTTTATATAGGAAAATTATAAAAATTTTTTGAAGGACACTAAAACTACCATAATTAAAAAGTGAAAATTTAACATGTTCATGATTTGGATATTTAATATCATAAAGAGGTGAATTCTACTGAGATTGATATGTAGATTCAAAGTAATCCTAACCATATCCCCAGTTGCTTTTTGAGAAATAGAAGTTGATTCTAAAACGTAAGTGGAACAGCAAAAGCCAAGAATGCCCGAGGCACTCTAGGTGAAGAAAATAAAACCTACCAGACATCAAGACTTATTATAAAGCTATAATAATTAAAATATTCGTTATTGGTGCAGGAATAAACAAACTTATGAAAAGAATGCAAAAAAGATCCAGAGAAGTATCCACACATATGGATATTTGATTTATGACAGAGATGGCATTGGCCTCACCCTGCCGTTATCACACACAGAAAGTAGGAAGCAGTGCTAACTCTGCACCATCCCCTAGGAGCTGCAGTTACCGAGAGCAACACCACGGCTAATGATCTACCCCTTGCAAAGAGAGAGTCTTTCGGTAAATCACGAGTGTATTTGCACATTTTTTGGTTTCTGCAAATTCCATTATGGTTTATTCCTGTATGATTGATCACATTAACCTGTGAATACTCAGTGGATAGGTGATTTTCTTCTTTGTAAGATTCAGAATAAAGGCAGGGTAACTTGACGTGGTGTTTTTTATTTCATTGTTTATTTTTGTTTTTTGGCTTTTGGCTCAAAAGCTTTTTTGGTTTTTGAACGCTTGCTTTGCTTACATCTTTGTTTATGAAAAGGAACTAATACAGTTTTTAGGCAAGAAAAATTCCTGGTCTGCTATTGAATGCATATTGCAAGTCTATGGAATACTAATCGAATCTTTGGTTTCCTTTATAAGACTTGGCTTCTAAGGCAAGCGCATTTTTTAACCTCAGTTCAATCCCCATTACCATATCATATTCCAACTGAGGCCTGCCTAACACACAGCAGACCGCTCTTGTCTGAATCCTGCAAACTTGGCTCATATAGAGGATGCCCCTAGAATAGCTCATGGCGTCTCAACACAGGAGACCCAACTTTTGATGCTGGCTTGCGCAAGAAAAATCACTTGTTTCTTGTCATTTTGCTTTTAATAGGCAAAAAAATTAATGCTTGCTCAGTGGAATTTCAGATCTTGACATTGATGGAAATAAAGAGAACATTCAAGTAAATTAATTTCCTAGTGGCAAAGCTATAAACTTCAAAAATCCTAGATTGACTTGGACTTTTACTGTTTAAAATACAGAATGACAAAACACTTCATCAAAAAATGATATATCTCCTCAAAGCAAGCAAATATTTCATATGGATATTTTTGGCCCTATCAACTCATTTTTATAAGCTTGGTACCATTTATTTTTACTTATTAAATTATCAGTGCTAGGAAAGGTTTTACTTTTAACATTCACTGGCATTAATGTCAGTTGAATTTGACAGACAAGTATGCTGTTATTAATATGATTATTATCTTCATTTCTTAGGCAATTTATAGAAATTTTATATTTGGATCTGTAAAAATAGATAATTATATTATCTATCTCCAGAAGCACATCCTCTCTGAGGAGAAATAAATATGTATTTTCAACATAGTCATGCTTAAATACAATTACAGCCCATGTAGGCCCATCTATTTATAATATTGTCTAAACAGCATATTTATATAATAGAAAAACTCACCCGCTGCAAGTATTCAACATTATTATGTGACTCTGCATTTTACTTATATACTTATTTTAAAATCCATATTATATGAAAGGTTGAAAAATTGTTCCCTAATACACAAAGATTTGTACATATGTTTCCTTCTAAGAGTTTGGTAGTTTTTATCTTTTACATTTAGATCTTTGATCCAAAGATCAAATGATCTGAGTTAACTTTTGTATATGGTATGAGATATGGGTCCAACTTCAATCTTTTGCATGTAGATTCCCAGCTGTTCCAGTGCCATTTGCTAAAAAGACTACTCTTTCCCCCACTGAATGGTCTTGTAAAAAAATCAATTGAGGATGGAGGTATGGGTTTATCTCTAAATTCTATTCCATTGAACTATATGTCTATCCTTATGCCAGTATCACACTGTTTTGATCACCGTGGTACCGTAATAAGTTTTGACTATTTAAGGTCTCCTGTATGTTCATATGAATTTTAGGATCAGCTTGTCCATTTCTGGAAATAAAAATGGCACATGGAATTTTGATAGAGATTGCATTGAATCTGTAGGTCAATTTGTGGCATATTGCCATCTTAATATTAAGTCTTCCAATCCATGAACATGAAATGTCTTTCCATTTATTTAGGCCATCTTTAATTTCTTTCAACAGTGTTTTGTAGTTTTCAGTGGGTAAGTTTCCTTGGCTAAATCTATTTCTAAGTATTTTATTCTTTGTGGTGCGACTATAAATGGAATTGTTTTCTTATTTAATTTTCAGATTGTTCACTGTTAGTGTACAGAAATACAACAGATTTCTGCATACTGATCTGGGATACCACAACGTTGCTACACTTGTTTAACAGTTCTACTAGTTTGGGTTTTTTTTTTTTTATTCTTTAGGATTATATATATGTATGACCACATCATCTGCAAATAGACATAGTTGTACTTCTTCCTGTCCAAACTGAGTGCCTTTATTTATTTTTTCTTATCTAATTGCCCTGGCTAGAATTTATAGTACAATGTGGAATAGGAGTGGCAAAAATGTACATCCTTGTTTTGTTCATGATCTTAGGAGGGAAAGCTGTCAGGTTTTCACCATTAAGTTTGTTAGCTGTGTGTTTTTCATAAATGCCCTTTAGCAGTTTGAGGAAGTTCCCCTCGATTTCTAGTTTGTTGAACATTTATTTTATTTTATCATGAAAAGGTGTTGGATTTTATCAAAGGCTTCTCCTACATCTGTTGAGGTGATTATGTGTTTTTTTCATTTATTCTATTAGTATGGTGTAGCACATTGATGACTTTCATGTTAAATTGATCTTGCATTCCTGGAGTACATCCACTTAGTTGTAGCATATGACCTTTAATATGTTGCTGGATTCTGTTTGCTAGTATTTTGTTGAGAATTTCGTATTAATATTCATAAGGGATAGTGGTCTGTAGTTTTCTTGTGATGCCTTTTCTGGCCTTGTTACACCATTAAAAAATACTGGAATATTTCAATAAGTTAGGATGTGCTCCCTCCTCTTCCATTTTGTGGAAGAATTTGATAAGAATTAGTGTTAATTCTTTAAGCATTTGTTTAAACACTAATGAAGCAAGCCATCTGGTCCTGAGCTTTTTAAATTTTTAAAAAATTATTTTTATTTATTTATTTTTTTGCTGAGGAAGATTTGCCCTGAGCTAACATCTATGCCAATCTTCCTCTATATTGTGGTGGGTCACCACCACAGCATGACTGCTGATGAGTGGTGTAGGTCTGTGCCACCAAAGCAGAGCACGCCAAACTTAACTACTAGGCCATGGGGCCGGCCTCATGGGCTTTTTTTTAAATTGGAAGTGTTTTGAATATTGACTCAATCTCTTTGCTATAGGTCCATTCAGATTTTCTATTTCTTCTTAAGTCAGTTTAGATAGTATGTGTTTTTCTAGGTATTTGTCCATTTCATCTATGTTATCTAATTGTTGACATATAATTATTCATAGTATTCTGTTATCCTTTTTATTTCTGTAAGGTCAGCAGTAATGTCGCCTCTTTCATACCTGATTTTAGTAATTTGATTCTTCTTTTTTTCTTGGTCTGTCTACCTAAAGGTTAGTCAGTTTTTTTCTTTTCAAAGAATTAACTTTTCTATCCTGTATTTTTTTTATTTTATATTTTTGCATATCTATTTAAACACCTCTCTACATATGATGCTGAATGGTCAGCACATCCAATAACTGAAATAACATGGTTCTCAACATGATGAGCAGGGAGCTCTCCTAGAAACATCTTCTTACATGTGCCTTTAAACACATCTGCAGGCATTACATAAGGATCAGCACATCCATTCACTGAAATGTTATTTTTTCATTCTACATTTTCTCTATGTCTGCTATAATCTTTATTTCCTTCTTGCTTTCAGTTTAGTTTGCTTTTCTCCCAGTTTTTTTAAGGTACAAAGTTAGGTTATTAATTTCTTTCTTTTTCTTTAATGTAGGAAATAAATTTCCCTCTAAGCACTGTTTTTGCTGAATCCCACAAGAACTGGTATTCTGTTCCATACCAAAGTCTCACTCATCTCAAAGTTTTCTCTAATTTCCTTTTTGATTTCTTCTTTGACTCACTGGCATGCTGTTTAATTTCCACATATTTATTCACTTTCAAAATTTCCTTTTGTTACTGATTTCTAACTTCATGTCTTTGTGGTTGGAGAACATACCTTGTATGATTTCAATTTTTTTAGATTTATTGAGACTTGTATTGTGGCTTAACATATGTTCTGTCCTGAAGAATGCAGCATGTGCACTTGAGAGGAACGTATAGTCTCTTGTTGGGAGGAGTGTTCTATAGACATCTATTACATCTAGCTGGTTTACAGTGTTGACAAAGTTTTCTACTTCCTTGCTATTCTTTATTTCTTTGTTGATTCGAGTTACTGTCTAGTATCCTTTCATTTCAGCCTCAAGGACTCCCTTCAACATTCATTTAAGGCAGGTCTGATAGTTTTTTGTTTATATTGGAATGTCTTAATTTCTCCTATATTTTCACAGGCAGTTTTGCTGGGTATAGAATTCTAAATTAACAGTTATGTTCTTCCAGCACTTTCAATGTCATCCAATGCTTTCTGGCCGCTGTGGTTTCTGATGAGAAATCAGGTGTTAATCTTATTGAGGCTCACTTGTACAGGATGCGTTCTCGCTCTTGCTGCTTTCAAGATTCCTTCCTAGTCTGCAGCTTTTAATCATTTGATTGCAATGTGTGCATCTCTTTGAGTTTAGCCTACATGAAGCTTGGTGAGCTTCTTGAACGTATATATTTTTCCACCAAATTTGGAAAGTTTCCTGCCAATATTTCTTCAAATATTCTTTTGGTCCATTTCTCCCTCTTTTCCTTCTGAGACTCCCATTGTGCAAATATTGTTGATAGTATCCCACAGGTATCTGAGGCTCTGTTCATTTTCTTTCATTCTTTTTTCTTTCTGCTCCTCAGACTGGATAATGTCAACTGACGTATCTTTAAGTTTGCTGATTCTTTTTTATGCTGGTTCAAATCTGCTGTTGAACTCCTATAGTGAATTTTTATTTCAGTTATGGTAACTTTCAACTCCAGAAGTTCTTATAATAAATTTTATAAAATTATAACTTCATAACTTTTATAAATTTATAACTTTATAAAAACATCCTTTCTGCAATTTCTACTTCTTTATCGATATTATTTGGTGAGACATTGTTCTCATATTTCCTTCAGCCCTTGAACATACTTTAAATAGCTGATTTAAAGTCTTTTTTCTAGTAAGTCCAACATCTGGGCTTCCTCAGGGAGTTTCTATTGACTGCTTTGGTTTTTTTCTGTGTACTGGTCATAATTTGCTTTAGTACCATGACAACTTTTTTCTTGAAGAGTGGGCATTTTGAATATCAATGTGCTGGAAAACCATATTCTCCCACCTGATCCCTCAGAGTTTGCTGTTGTTGCTGCTTTTTGTAGTTGTTATTTTTTTATGTGACTTTTTTGAACTAATGCTGTAAAATCTATATTCGTTGTTATGTGTGACCACTTAAAGTGGTCCATTAGCTTAGTTGTCAGCTAATGATTGGACAGAGATTTCCTTAAGTGGCCAGAACCAAAAATATCTCCTGGTCTTTATTGGGGTGTTCTGTGTGAGTGCTGAGGCATGCCTTCAATATTCAGCCAGGCAGCTTCTAACTTTGCTTGAGCCTTCACTTCCTGCTTACACAAAGCCTCAAGGTCAGCCAGAGGTGAAAGCTCAGGGTCTCTCTGTTCTTTCCTGAGCATGCACACAGTTCTAAACATTTGCATAGCTTTCTAGATTGCCAAGAATGTCAGAGTTTTTCAAAGCCCTTATAGATATCTCATTTCTAACCTTTCTTCCCAAGCTTTTTGCTTAGTCTATCGTTTGTCCCAACTGTTACCCATTGCTTCAGGCAGCAGAGAAATGCCCTCCCCCCTGACTAAACCTTCCCCCTGGGTACTGGCTTTAGCACTGGGCAAGTTCCAAGTTAGGCAAGATAAAGAGAAGCTTTCCAAACATGTCTTCCAGGGAGTCACGAGACAGGTCAAATAAGGACAATCTTTGCAAAAAAGGTCCATTCTGCGCTCTCTAGTACCAAGATTATGGGGTGCTATTTTCAAGGCTACTGCTGAGTTTGGGAGCAAGGTATAGGATTAGTTGAAGTTAAAATACCACAAAGTAAGCTGTTTTTACCCAGAGTCAGCCTTTTTTTTTCACTAAGCATAATCCAATGTGCTATGAGCTTTCAGTTAGTTTCTAGAATTCTGAAAAAGTTTATTTTGACAGTTTTTGGGGGCCAGTTCTGTTGTCTTCACGGAGAGGCAAATTTTTGGAATTCCTTAATTCATCATTTTTGCTGATGCCCCCATCCTATAATAGAATTTTACATCCTAATCCAATAGCTAATTAATGTAACCCAGTCATTACAATCACCTCAGAATGAAAAATGTACAGTGTGTTTTAAAACTTTCTTTTCTGTGCTCTTAGCCTCTTCAACATCAAGTACATACATCTGGCTGTTATAAAGGGTGATGTTAGTATATCTTTTCCTCTTACCTACATGCACAAACACCCTATCAAATTGCATTATGTTTACTCATAATACAAGTGACTATCTCTTGTGCAAGACAAGGAATTCCTCAATGATAGATGCACATTTTAAAACCCTGGTGCTTATCACAGAGCCTGGACCCCAGTAGGTACTTAATAAATATGTTTAATAACAAGAGTAATGAAAAAAACTAGCTAACATAGACTCATGTCTAATTTTACCCCAGGCCCTGTGCTAAGCAAATTTTTAAACTTTTTTTTAAATCATGAAATATACAGACAACAGTTCATGTAACGCATATGTAAACTTTAAAGAATAATTAAACAAATGAACACTCGCAGACCTAAAATCCAGTGTAAGAATAGAACATTATTAGTGATTTCACCAGATCCTATGTTTCCCTCCCCAGAGATATCTTGACTTCTGTGTTAATCATTTCCTATATTTTCCTTACAGCTTTAAAAACATGTGTCGCCATGAATAATGTATAATCTTGTTTTACCTTTTATTCTATAAATGGACTCATAATATTATTCTGTGCTTTTCTTTTTTTGTTCAACATTATATAGGTGGAAATCACTCATTTTTCACTACTGTGGAGTATTCCTCTATATGGATATATCTAGACATCTGAGCTAAGAGAAGTCAGGAAAGGCTGGGCTATGCTGAGATAATAAACAACTCCTAGGGAAGGAAAAAAGAGATTTCAGGATTAAGCCCTAGAGTATGCCAACTTTTAGAAGTTACACAGAGGCAAAAGAACCAGGGAAGGAGGTCGAAAGGGGTTTAGCCAGTGAAGTGGAAGGAAAATTAGCAGAGAGTGGTGCCATGGAAGCCTGGAAAGGATAGTATTTCAAACAGAAGTGTGTGGAATGCTATTGAGAGCTCAATACAATAAGGATAGAAAACAATCCATTGGATTCGACAACATACAACACTATGGAGATCTCACCGGGGTTAGTTTTGTTGTAGTGGTGACAGGTTAGGCCATATTGGACTACTTTAAAGACAGAATGGCAGTAGAAGACAGCATGTCTAAACAACCATAAAAAGAAGCAGAGAAATGGTGGTGTTAGGAACTGGTAGGTGGAGTTTGAAAAAATATTGTCAACACTAGAGCATTGTGTATGATGTCGAGAATAATCCTATAGAGGTCGCAAGTTGTTGAAGCAAAATGAAGGGATAACTCAGAGAGAAAAGTCTCCGGGAAGGTAAAAGAATGGAATCTAGAGTACAAAGGAGGAGAACAGTCTGTCATAGAAGGAGGGACAATGTCTCCAACAGAAAAGGAGGAAAGATGGAGATGAGTTCAATATCTGAGGGTAGGAAAATGAGGGAGATTAATCTAATAGCTTCTATTTTCTCAATGAATTATGAAGGTTGTTAACTAAGAGTGGGTGCAGAAAAGTCGTCTTCAAAAGTGGGGAGGTGAGTTTACCAAAGAGACAGAGAAAGCTACAAAGAAATATTGAGTGCCATTTGAAGACTGTGATCACGAATTTAAAAAGTCAATTGGTCTATTTGTGTGATTTTTTTGCAGGTAACATTCACCTGTTCAAGACAGGCACAGACAAAGGAATGGAAAAGTTCAAACAGAGAAAGCTTTTGCCAGGCAAATACCTTTTCTCTCTGAAGGAAAGGCTGGCATGCATTATCTAAGGTTACAATTATACCATATCAAAACAGATCAAAATGCAAACTATGAAGTATATAGCAAATATAAGTGTTATGCTAATGGATTAACACTTAGAACCTTTTATTTTGACTTAGTTCTCAAGAGCATATTGACACCACATTCTGCTCATCAGTCTTCCGTTGGTTATCTCAATTTGGCCCCTGCAATGTACTTCCTTTTCTATTAGTACATTTTCTAAAAGCACGTTGGTGAGATGTATAAAAATGCTGCAATGATCATTGCTCTAGAAATAGTTTAATATTTTATTTGAGGAAACTAGGTAAAAAGCCAAATACATTTTTCCCCCTAGAAAACAAAGGGAATTCACTAACGGTAAGGTAGCAATCTTTTTTCACAGTAGAAATAAATTATATAAAATTTAAGCTTTTGATTCATATCATACTTTATTTTCTGTCTTTTATATATTACACATACCCATTGAAGGAAAAGACTAAAAATACAAATTTATACCAAAAGAGATGATATATAATCACTCTTGCTCCAAAAGAATCATATTAGTATAAACAATTATAAATTTCAGGTAGATGAATAGGCCATGCCCTATAAATGTTAATTTGTCATATATTTGTTATACATTAATCTTATCTTATTACTTTTCAAAAGATTTTAACCTAGTCAATTTTTTTCTTATGCCTCAGTTTTCTCATTTATAATTTAGGGACTTACCTTTTTATAGATTTACCATAAATTAAGATATTGTGCAATTAAGAATTGTCCTCAAAGTCTAACCAACAAAGTAAAGTCACATCAAATACACTGAGATTCATTTTTTTAATAAACACAGTGACTTTGAATCTTAGTCACAGGTAAAGTTCTAAAGTCAGAGCCCAAATCATTCTTTTTTTTTTTTGTGGGGAAGACCAGCCCTGAGCTAACATCTGTTGCCAGTCCTCCCCTTTTTGCTGAGGAAGATTGGCTCTGGGCTAACATCCGTGCCCATCTTCCTCTACTTTATATGGGACGCCACCACGGCATGGCTGACAGGGAGTGCGTTGGCGGGCGCCCGGGATCCGAACTCGCGAACCCTGGGCTGCCAAGCTCGAACTAAACCGCTGCGCCACCGGGTGGCCCCCCAAATCATTCTTTATGAGGGGCCACCACAGGGACAGACTATTATCAATTAGCAATTGCTACTCTGGCGTTTTTTCTCCAGTGTTAGAGTAGATCATTATTTCTTTGGTTTGAACACCAGATAAATGTGTAGTTGGCTAGATTTAGAATCCACATTGTATAACAAATATCTATCTTTAAACATTAGACTTACACACGGCACAGGATGCCTACACACCTAAAACCCATTCTAAGTGCTGAACTTCAGCCTGAATTCAGTCTAGAGCATACACGGTGCGGACTCCACCCTGTTTAAATTACTTCTCTTTCTCTCTTTCCCCTTTTTTGCTGAGTGTATATTTCTGCTCCTCAGTTTGCGTACACCTACTCACATTAACAACTAATAAGAAAGCAAATGAATCTTTAGGTAAAGAGACATTTATTAGGTTGTATCTTCATACTAATTCTTAAGTTTAGATAAATTTTTTTTTATGTATGGTTAATTTAGAACCAATCTTGTTAAAAAAAAAAATTCCTCCAACCTCTCACACTACGTTTTCCCCATATATTTATATTCCAGAATCGAGGGGAAACTGCAGAGCTGGAGAGGTGGCTAGTACAGAACAGAGCATCTCTACATAGAGAGCAGACATACAGCAGTGCTAAGTCAGGTCAACGTAACTTACTTCCATGGTACTGTCACCAAAGCAAAGCAATTTTAGGGACATACAATCTTATGATACAAAGAAAATTCTAACCATCAATTTCAACCTGAAGATTAACAGACTAAAAACCAAGAAAACCTTCAGGGTTTTAAGGACACAATATTTTGCTAACACATTCAAATAAGATAATCAGGAGAGAAGTGTCTGCACTTGCTGCGGCGACCGGTGTAGAATGCTCTCTGGATCTTTGTATTCATTGACTGGATTCATCACAGCTGCATACACTTCACCATAGGCTCTGCAGACTAATTCTGTAGACTGTTTTATGATCTGCTCTCTATTGATAAACAAACAAAATGTGAACACAAAATCTGAAAATAAAACACTAAGAAATATAAGAAAGTTTCATATTTGAACCAATGCATTTCCTTTTCATAATTATCACATTTATATTATTAAAAAATTATTGTACAACTACACCAGTTACTTATCTTGGTTTTGGGCTATAACTTTTACATTTATTATTTATTAAACCTTCCTCATTAGTATGTAGGCTGCAGGAGGGTGAGACTGTAATTTGTTTTCTGCTATATCTTTAGGGCTAGAACAGTGCTTGATATATAGTGGATTACTAAACAAGAAAGAGAAACTGTGATCCACCATCAATGTACTGATTTTGCAAACACAACATTAATCTTAAAGAAAGAGGCTTACAATTATCCAAATTTATCAATATTGCAAATCTCAGAATAACTTAAAATAAACTGCCCTGTCACCTATAGCTCCCACACTAATAACCACATCTAGATTCCTCATCTCTCTATATATTACAAGGCTAAAATAACGTGACACTTGCCTAGAACAAATCATAGCACTTTCACAAATATGCATTTTGACATAAGCATATAAAAGAATAACAGAAATAGTTTTAAATAAACTGAAGCAACTGTTTAAAGAAATCTATCTGGCCAGAAAAAAATAGCATTGAGTTTATTAAATCTGCATCAACTTTCTCCATGTTTTCATGACATTTACTTCTTGTCATCCCCAGCTACTTCTATCTACATATCACTATACCTAATTTAATTTACAACTAAATTAAAAATGTCTCTTTCAAGCTTTACTCCCAAACCTTCTTGTTTCCTATTTTTGTCAATGGCATAACCATATTCCATCACCTCGTTCTGACCCTAATGAACTCCTGCCTGGAGTATACAAAAAAAAACTCCTAACTGGTTTTTCCCCTTCAGTCTCTTCCACGTTCAACCTATCATGAGCACTGCTGTTAGATTAATCTTTCCAAAGCGTACCTTTTATCATGTCTCTCCCTTACCCAGGGCCTTCCTTCAAGGGGCTTTAATGGCTTCTTGTGATTTCAGAGAAGTCAAAATTCCTTACCCTATCTTTCAAAATCCTTTATAATACCCTCTCTATCACTACTATAATTCTGCAGGCCAATGTAACTCCTCACTGTTCTCTCTGCCCAGCTCTTGCTGAACTCCATTCCTTTGCTCACATTCCTCCATCTGCTAGAATGTCTCTCTCTCACCTACCTTTAAATGCCCTTAATTCTCAGTACAAGTGTAGTCTCTCATCCATGAAGTCTTCCCTGATCTTCAGAGGTAGAAAGAATTACTCCATTTTTGGAATGTCCACCACCAAAATAATACCTTTGTAAACTGTGGAAATACGTGTATCTGTGGTCTTAAAAATCCCAAAACTAGTTGGATGGAATGAGGGAAGTCCACTTATGACCCTGACTCATCAGCACTCTGTTTTGATGGGGTCTCAAACTCTTGGTGAGTTGAAGCAACTTGACATTTTCCAAAAATCGCTAAAGCTTCCAAAATTACAGTGGGTAGAAGGAAGATATGTCAAGTAAATTCTCTGAGTAGAGTGAAGTAATGCTACTGGCTGTACTACCTTCTCTCTGGAAGGGAGGATGGTAGAAACTGGTTTGGAAATCTACTTAACCAGATGAGGCTTTGAGATATTTTTGATCTCCGATTGGTAATCATTCCTATAATTAACTGAACTTAGCAATGAATTCATTAAAATCATGCAAAAATTATCTTCCACAAATGAAATAGCTGAAAAATACTATAAACTGGTATTTTAAAAATTTGTTAAATATAATGTACATGTGATACTCATTTTGCAACAAGTCAAACAACGGATTTTTAGATACAGCATTTTAAGTCCTTTACTCAAAGCAATTAAGACAGATTTTTGGGGGGTGTAGAACGCATTCATTACTCACACCTCACACAATCTGAACATAGTGTATATTTATACTATGTAAGGAATACAAAGAAACAAGGCTATTCCTTCTCATAAGAAGTTTAAAATCAGAATAAAGCATAACAATGAATATTAAATACAATTTTTAAAAATCCAGAGTAACTAATAAACGTAGAATGTATTGAAAATTTTGAAGTAATGAATTTTAATTTTTATTTTCAAGTCCAAATGATGAAAATTTTTAAATTTACTGAAGTTTAGTTGTAAGTCAGGGCACATTTCTACTTATAAGCTAAACCAGCTTACAAATGTCTGTAACTCACAATGCAGCTGAAAAATCATCATAAAGCTACAGCGGAGAAAACCAGAATAAAGTCAGCGTTTGATAGCATAGGGCTTCCTCATTCTGCTCCTCAGTTTAAGAAGCCACTGAGATAGGGAAGGAATTAAAAAATAAACATGCTGTGTGGAACAAGATGAGAGACACCAAAGCTCGTGGAGAAAAAGGTCTTCCACGTAATGGGAAGAAGAAAGGGAGGGAAAGAACTGTTCCTCCCAGCCTGTGAGTTAGCTGCTAAAGCTGACAGGACAGAAACACAACAGAAAGGGAGAGTCTCCAAAGTGAATCCGAGTCAAATCCAAACTGTGAAGAGCAAGAACTGTGCCTGATAGTGATACCACATTTCTGGACAAATGTAAGAGTTCATTTGCCACTACCAAAGCCTGGTATAAATCCATATACTCATGGTCGTTAACTTTTTATCTAATGAATTATATATGGTAGAGATAAAATGGTATAACGGAAGACATTACTGTCAGAAGACCTTGACTCTAGTTGAAGCTCTGAGACTTGTTGATTTGAACAAGTAATTTAACCTTTCTAGTTTAACCTTTCCAATTTAACCTTTTTACTGCTGTAAAACAAAATATTAACTCAATAATGTTTATAAGTACTTTCAGATTTTAGATTATACCATTCCATTAAGAGGTTTTGTGTGTGTGTGAGGAAGACTAGCCTTGGGCTAACATCCACTGCCAATCTTCCTCTTTTTTTCTGAGGAAGACTGGCCCTGGACTAACATCCGTGCCCATCTTCCTCAACTTCATATGGGACGCCGCCATAGCATGGCTTGACAAGCGGTGCATCTGTCTGGACCCAGGCCTGAGAACCCTGGGCTGCCAAAGTGGAGCGCACAAACTTAACCACTATGCCACCGGGCCGGCCCCATCCATTAAGAGAATTTCAACAAACTTGTTAAAAATCTTTGTGTCCCTATCTATTTTGTGTCCCTATATCTACAAATACATACAAACACATCCATACACATATACACACACATAAACACATGCATATTATTTTGGAGAGTTGGGATCCCTAAACAATGATTTATAATAAGCATATCAGTTATTTGTATATAAATGGAGGTGTTTTTGGAAGTGCTAAATTCTATTTTCTTGCCATTTTACTATGCCCTCTTTTTCATTTATAGTGCTAATTACTATGTAAGTTCACCCTTTATCCTGAAAAGTATATGCATGTATCTGTACATCTGTCTGTCTGCCTGCCTGCCTGGTGGCTTGGCCCAAATTATTCACTAATATCATGTACAAAATACAGTCTCAAATCATGATGAATCATTATAGTGACAAATAGTCGATGTTTGAAAAGGAAAAAAGTTTCAAGTGTTTTATAACTAAATAAAAAATGACCAAGAAATCATCTCAATCCAGTTGTGTGCTTCTGAAAACTTGGAAATTCTTATCCACTGATGACCTTGTGTACAGGTAAAGAAAAGCAGTATTTTTTTTAGTAGTGTATGCTGAGTGCTGGTTCTAGCATGGGCATCCACCTCAGATTTTCCTTACATGCTGTATTTTGATCAATTACAGTCAAGTCCATAGCTGATGGATGGGGAGTACTTTTAGAACTGTTTCTGTACGTTAAAATTCTAAAAATAAGTCCTGCTTTTCACATGACCAAAGGATAAGCAAAAAGGTGAGTTGAAAGGGAAAAATTTTTATTTAAATGTAAGCTGTGATCATCTACAGAGTCAGACCATTACCTTTCTTGGTCTCTTTACTACCATGAAATTCTCATAGGTAGTAATTTATTAAGTAGTACCTTACTGGCCTTTGGAGAGTTTAATCATCCTCCCAGTACAAGGATAACTTTTAAAAAATTAAAAACATGATTTTAAAAAATTAAAATCATACAAATACAGAATGAAAGACTGTCAAAAATTTACTAACTCATTAATGAGGAAACTACTAAGATGGTAAGATGGTTCCCAGAACATGTTTAGGAATTGGTCATTTATGGGCATTTGAATAGGAAGGTTAGATACAAAACGGATTAATGTCCCATGGAGCAAGAAAAACCATGGGACCTTTCATCAATAGTAAACAGAGAATCAAACAATGGTACATTCCCCTAAACAATTAAATAATTTTTGATGGGCCTGTTAACAACGTTTCAGTATGAAACTGAAAAGACATGTTGTTCCCCCAGACCCTATTTGCCTTATTTTCCAAGTTTTGTAAAGTCTTTCTTACATTTAGAAAGTAGTTTGCTATACCAGTGTACCATACAGCAAAGACAATAATCATGTAGTTAATTTACTACTAGAAAAAAGAAAAAAAATTGAAGGAGGAGAAGACAAGCTTGTTATACAATTTTACAGAAGGGCAACATTTTTCAGTTACTTATGCATCAGAATACCATATATTAAGAAATTCAATTTATCCAGTTATAAATGTAATGATGCCATAAAAATCTAGTATTATAAATTTCATAAATTCTAATAAAGATCAATGTATAACTAGAGATATTTTCATTTTAAAATATGTTCACTGAAATTAAGTATATTTGAAATAATTATTTAAAGCACTGAGCTGTGAGAAGAAATGAACTGCTTACTTCCAGAATCAGTGAGCTTGTCATTAATCAGTACTTTAGGATTTTGGTTGCCATAACAACATGATACAACTTTCATCATTACCATAAACCCAGCATTTCTAAAAATAGCTTATCTCAACATTCAGGTTCTGTGATCACTAAAATTGAGCTATATTACAGCACCACAGTTAAGAGTGTAATCAACTGTGCCACAGGAGAAAAGAAGGTATTAACAGCTTAAGCCTGAAAAAGTAAGAAAAAAAGATGATAATATACTTATGAATAACAGACTGGTTAAAGAATGTACATTCTGATTTCTCTTTATCACAATATAAACATCCAAGGTGTCACAATGGGTCGAGTCAACTTTTCATCCTGGGTCACCTTTCTGTCACTCAGTAAAACTAAAACATATTTTGCATGAGACTGAAGCCACATATCTCAGGTAAGTGTTAGCACATATGCCCAACACGTTTGAGTGTCCTTTAAAAATACTAATATAATCTCAACATAGAAAGAGTTAATAAAAATACAGTACAGGCTAGTGTTAAAGAAAACGGGCTCTGGAATCAGAACTACTGGATTCAAATGTTGGCTCTACTTCTTACTGTTGACCTTGGTTCAATTATTGAACCTTTCCAAGCAATATCCTCTTCTGTAAAATGGAGATCCTAATTTATAGATACAGTGGAAGATGAAGTGAAGTAATCCATTAAAGGATCACTCTGGCTGAGGTGTTCAGATTAGATTGTAGGGGTTAGTCTGGTGGTGGTGGAGCAGGCAAGGGTGAAGATAGAACAGTTTGAAGGCTAATGTGATAATCCAGGCACAGATGACACTACCTTGGACCAGAGGGTAACCATGGAGATGGTCAAAAGTGTCCAGAGTCTCCTCTCACATACTCCTTTCTAGATAAATATTTAACAAAATGTTTCCACAGGAATTTTGATTGAAGTTATGTTGAAATTACAGATTACTATATGACATAATCAGTTAGAGAGAAATACCACGTAACCATGTTGGAACACTGAAAATCTACAGCAAACAACACACTTAATGATGAAACAACAGAAACATTTTCATTAAAGTTCAAAATAAGATATGCACACTCACTACTACATCTACTATTTACTTTGGAGCTCCCAGCCAATATAAGTAGTCATAAATACTGAAAAAAGAACAACACCCTTCTAATTTACCCCAAGGAAGGAAGGAAGGGAGGGAGGAAGGGAGGAAGGAAGGAAGAATTCTTTAAAACTTTTTCTATTCGTTTCTTCATTTTCTATATAACTTTGCTTCCTGGCTACTTAAAATTATTCACCAGTTTATTCCAAGGCTGAGGTGCTCAATCAAAATCTCCTTTGGAAGGCAAACTATAGGACAAGAAAAAGGGAGACAAGAGTGATAGGTGTCCCAAAGATACTGCAACCAGAGAGACAAGCAAAGTTCAGGAGATAGAACATTAATAGAGCAAAATGAGACAGGATTAAAAAAGAATGTTTTACACTTCAAAGATCTATTTCAAAGAAATAATTGACATTTAAATAAAATATGAATAGAGAGACAGAAATTGGGGAGATAAAGATATGAAACTAATTTTGCCTAAAAATGAATTACCATTTTGAAAACGCTCAAAATTTAACTGAATAAAAGTTATCTCCTATTATTTCAAATGCTTTATAAATAAGATCAAATATATACTGTGCCTAACAGTAGCAGAAATAAAGACAAAAATTATTTTTGAAAACAGGGAAATATCAATCAAAAAAAGGGAAAAAAGCACAGCTAGAAAATCTGCTTTAATGTTGAATCTTAAATGTGTAAAATGCCCGATATTTTCAAGGCAACTTGATTTTTACAATAAGTAGCCAAATTGATATCATAATTCTTTTCTTCTTAAAAAAAAACTGAAAATACATTCACAGGTTATATTTAATTTTAGAATACTTTGCAAATAACATTTTAGAAATTTTCTGAATTTTGAAAAAGAGGTAGTTAAATAAATACTAACCAATTTCTAATTCCTAGTTGCACTATTATTATTTATATAAACCATATGCATACTCAATTTTTAAACGTAAGTAACAGGACGTTACATATACGTTAGATTTTTAAATAAGGTACCAAAAACTATGCTCATTTGACTTTGTTAATAAAATAACAAAATTTACATTATTACTGTTAAATAATTACTACTGTTAAAATAATAAAAATAAATGGAAAGCTAAAATATTTCTTCAGTAACAGAAGACAAACATTTGATCTGAATATCGTTTAAGCTTTGGAAAATCTGAGAAGTCCTCAGAAATAAAGAATTCAGATAGATCCATATAAAGTGCTTAATCCCACTGATAGTTCAAACTCTTAGTAAGATTAAGAAAGGGGAAAATCTATTAAGAGGTACGTCTAAGCCTAAGGACATACACTTTTGAAATTTTGATAAATGTTGCCAAATTGCCCTCTAAAAAGACTGTACTAATTTATACTCTTACCAACACAGCATGAAAATGCCCATTTTTCCACACCTTTTCCATTAGCATATAATAACAAACTTTTTATTGTCAGTAATCTAATAGGTAGAAATGCTCAATGCTGTTTTAATTTGCATTTTTAGATAATTATTATCTTCTCATATATTTATTTGCCATTTGCATTTCTTCTGTGAATTGTCCAAGCATAATGTTGCTTGTTTTTCTACTGTTTCATACCTGATTTGTGCAATCTCATTCTATATTAAGAATAATATATTAAGGATGATTTGTCTGTTACATAATTTGTAAATATTTTTCCAAATTATTGTTTATATTTTAACTTAGTTTCTACTGTCTTTTCCTGTAAAAAAAACTTAGTGTTATGTAGTCAAATCTGTCTATTTTTTCCTTTGTGGCATCTGGGCTACATGCCATCCTTTAAAACACATTAAAATTTCCCCTCAATCATTATATTATGAAAAGAATAATGGTATGTTTTATATTAGTAATGTTCCAAACAACTCAACATTCAAACACTAAGTATTGAAACGTGGTTAAATCTAAGAGAACTGCAGGTATTTGGCTAAAAAATTAAATAATTTAAGAAATACACACAATTTGAGCCATAACATAATGGAGCTTGTTTTATAATCTCTCAAGTCTTTAGAATTCTGGTTATGTAGATAGTATGAGATCTTTTAGAACAATAAAATATAAAAGTCAAAAGAATATTAAAATCATTTACTCTAACCACACATAATATGGGAATTCTATACCTATGTCTGAGAGAAACATGGTCCATCCCATTTCCAGCCAAATCTAATTGATATCAAATTCCTCCACATGTTGAACCAAAAGCTGCCTCCTTACTCTATTGCTGTAGGCCTACCGTCCAGCACAACAGAAAACAAGTGGACCCCCTCTGTACCACTACATCCTTTCAGATACTTGAAGTATTTTCTTCAAGTTTGATAGTTCTTTCCTTACTGCACTTTTTGTGTATGTGCATGAGGAAAATTGGCCCTGAGCTAACATCTGTGCCAATCTTTCTCTATTTTCTATATGGGACACCACCACAGTATGGCTTGAGGAATGGTATAGGTCCTCGCTGGGGATCCAAACCTGTAAACCTGGGCCACCAAAGCACAGTGTGCGAACTTAACCACTACACCACTGGGCCAGCCCCCTTACTGCACTTTTTAATGTAAATATTTGTTTATATGTCTAATTGACCCATCTGACTATAATTCATGAAGACAGTGCAAATGTCTTTTAAATCTTAATCCCTAGTGCCTGTTACATAGAAAGCACCTAATACACAGCTGGTTGAACGGAAAGAAAAAAAACATATAGATGTTCTCTAATTTCCTACTTGCAGATAATTTTAATTTGTCAATATTTTTCTTAAAATCAAGAAAGTCCGACAACGTGCTCTCTCAGTTTCTTCTAATTGTAATAGTCTAATATTTTAATGTATAGTTCTTTGCCTTGAACACATTCCTGATAAATATGTGATAACTGGATAATTTTACAACATATCTACAGAAACTGCTTAGGTCCAAAATAATCTATACAGCAGATCATCCTGTTTGCACAATGAATATATTATGGCTTGTCGTATTCAATGTCATTCTGACATGTTTGTTAATAAAAGGGAATTTGGTATTATGGCTATACAGCTCCAATTATATTCATGTTAATTTTAAAAATCATTCACTAAATAGAGATTTTGGAGCTACATACATACATGGAATAAGTACAAACAGGATAAAGTCAGATCTCTTAGAGGTACTAAGGAAGAAAAAAAGATCGAGAACTATATATCTTCAATGGTAAATCTCCTCTTCTTCTTTTCTTTTTTTTCTTGGTGAAGATTAGCCCTGAGCTAACATCTGTTGCCAATCCTCCTCTTTTTGCTGAGGAAGACTGGTCCTGGGCTAAGATCCGTGCCCATCTTCCTCTACTTTATATGTGGGATGCCTGCCACAGCATGACTTGATAAATGGTGCATAGGTCCGTGCCCAGGTTCTGAACCTACAAATGCCGGCTGCCGAAGTGGAACACGCACACTTAACCACTACGTCACTGGGCTGGCCCCTAAATCTCCTATTCTTGAAAATAAAATTTTTTATAGGAAATGTGCTTGCTTTTTAAAAACATGAGAACCAACTAATTGGGACCAAAAAATACTTACTTCACTGTGGCACTTAAAAGAAAGTTTAGCTGGGGCATTAACAGGTTGTCTGGGGCTGACAGATAACGATCAAACTGAACCTAAAAGAAACACAGAAATGCAATATATAAAGTGCACATATGTGCTGACAGACATCTCAAATATAACCATTTCTTTAATGGTAAAATCCCATATTCCAAATAATGAGTTCCTTGTGACCAAATTGATTTATTTCTCAAGCATTCTAACTGAAACTTCCTAAAAGTGTCCAACTTTTCAATGCAGTCAATATCAGCAATACCTACTTTTAAAAGTCTGAATCCAAATCATTCATCTTAATCTCCCTCACCAAACTTCTGAGTAATAATATTAAGAAGAAGTAAAATCATCAGATTTCAAGACTTAAATCCACTGTATTTGTTAATTATTCATTCAACTAATATTCATCGAGTACCTACTATTGGAAAGGTACTACATTAGGTAATGTAAATATAATGGTGAGCAAAAGAGGACAGTCCCTAGCTTCACAGAGCTTACGGCCTAGTGAGAGAGGCAGTAAACAAATAATAATGTAAATAAATATATAATTACAAACCATGTTAAATGCTATGAAGGAAAAAACCAAGTACTACAAAAGCATAAATCAGGACAGGCCTAGTCTGTGTGTTCAGCAAATGCATCTCTGCGGAAAGGACATCTAAAGTGAGAACTTAAAGATGAACAGACATTAAGTAAATGTGTGTGTAGCAGGGGTTCAGCGAGGGGGGATAACATGGATAAAGGCTTGAGGTCAGAAAGAGAATGGCTAATAGAGCTCAGTTAATGTAGGACTTGTATGCTTTTTCAAAGGATTTTAATTCTTATTGCAAAAGCATTAGGAAATCACTGAAGTAGGGGAATAATCTAAGTTTTAAGAAACTAAATCTGGCTACAGCAAGAAGAATGGAATGGAAGGTTGTAATGGTAGATGCAAGGACACCAAATAGGTAGCTATTGCAGCATGTTAGACTACCAGGGCAATAAAGGTGGACAGAAGAGGAGATGGTGGAGAGAATTAGAGAGTAAAATCATCAAGATTTGGCTAGTGATAGGATGAAGGGGTTGACTCCCAGATTTTGGATCTGTACAATTTAATTCACAGTATTATCACAATTCACAACTGTATTCTTTATACATTTATTTAGTTGTGTAACAGCCGCATCCCTTACTAAATCTTCTTTATTTTCACCCCAACTCTTAGGATGATGCCTAGAAAATAGCAGATACTAATCAAGTAATTGTTGAAATAATAGATGGATTGATGCTATCACCACTTTCTGAGTTAAGTACACTTGGAAGAGAACCTGGGATTGGGAGGTAGGGAAGAGTTCAGTTTTAGATATGCTGAATTGAAGTGCCTTTGAAGCATCCAAATGGAGGCAACAGTTATATATAAAACGATGGATCACACACAAAACTCAATCAAGATTTTGTTTCTTTAGAGAGACATAAGATATTCAACTTAGTCATTTTTCAAGTTTAAGACCAGCCATATAAGAATTCGTAATGGGATTTAAATATATTTTGTGGGTTTATGTTATGGACTGGATGTGTGTCAGGGGGGAAGGAGAAACAGAGGGAGGAAACATCCATTGAGTACTAACTAGGGTTACTGATCTTTGCACAGAGGTATGTCCTCATTTTAGGGGGGTAAATATCTTGGAAGTGGAATTACTGGGTAGTATGATGAATGTATATTTAACTTTCTAAGAAACTCATTTTTTTAATAAATCTAAAATTTATTCATTTATTTTTATTTGAAATTTTTAGAATCAAATCTTTGCATTTCTATAGTTTTTACTGTTATGTTTGATATATAGAAGTATGACTCTTACTTCTATATATATTGTCCTTTATCATGACATAATGTTCTTTATTTATCCTATTTAGTGTTTTTAAAATCTACCGTGTCTAATACTAATATTGCCAGCTCTGCATTCTTTGCATTTGTTAGGTATCTTGTGGGCCTATCCCTTTATTTTCAGTTAAATTTAGCTCTGTAAAATGATGGGTAGGAAAACCCTGGGATCAAAAAGTCATCCAAGAGCACTATTTATTAAAGTCAAACCATTGTGGTAGTGTGTATATGTGAGTATTTAAACACCTCGGATAGGCAGGATAGTAGTTAAGTGCATAAGCACTGGGTTGAATGGGGTTGTTAGGGGGAGTAAAGAGTTAAGACATGAAAAACACTTGCCATGCTCAACAACTGTTAATGGTTATCGTTGTTATTCACTATTGTTAGTACTACTACTACTAATGTTATTATTATAAAGCTTCCAAAGGGAATAATTCCTATGAGGGCTGAATGAGTGTCATCCACCTGATGGATATATATAACATGCAAAGTATATACTTAAGACACAGACACACGCTACAAAAAGTGGCGCTCATGCCAAAAGGGATGTGCAAGAAAGCTCTTCACTTGAAAAGAAGGTATAAAGTGCCTCGAGGTTTGATGAGTTTCACACTCAAGAGTAATATATTGTTTTCAGACTGGAATCCAATTTCAGTTATCATCTCAGGAGGAAGTCAAGAACTAAAAGCCAAGGATCATTGACAGGAGGAAGTTTATAACAATATATAGCTTAACTTCTTCATGTCTGTCATTCCTACTTCTCCATTAGGTTAGGAGTAAAACTCTGAAAATGAAGAAAACCTAAACAGAAATGATGAAACTATTAGGGTATGGTGGAATATTACTACAAATGTATGTCTTGGTCAGACTTCCTTAGTTAAAGGAAGACATGTGCAAGCATTATTATTGGACCCAACGTGAATACAGCATATCAAAAGATAAATTACCACCCAGAACAAAATTATCACACAGAAAAAAATTAAGAACCTATATTGAAATGCTTTATTATGCACTTACCATTGCAGCCTTCAATGCCACAGAGTCTAGGTTGGGCAAATTAGCTAAAGGGCCCTAAAAAAAAGGCAAAAACAAGATGTAAAAAAGGTGGTATATGTTTCAGTTCACTTATAAATATACATATAGTCCATTGGTGGATTGCCCAAATTTGGAAATTTAGCTTATTTCCAAAGAACTCAAGTGTCATCTCTTCAACCTCAATTAGAGCAAGGAGTACGATTTGTTCATGCTTGTATAACTAGCAGAAGGCACTCAATAATATTTGTTGGAGGGAATGAGAAGCATGTAAGTTTACTAATGATGGAACTATCAGGATACTTCAGAATTACTCAGAAGCAGGAAAAAAAAAAAAGGCAATGAAGCATTTAGAAAATGGCAGTGAGATATGGAGGCTTTTGAGTCTCACTCTGACAATTTTTGATAGTATAAAAAGGGCAGCAGAATTGGTTCCTACTGTTAGAAATCTGCTTACTGTTTTAAGTCAGAACTTGTGATTTTTGAAAGCTTCATTTAAGAGTTCCTGGGCTATAAAATATTCTTCATGTTAATGTCATTTAAAAGAGTTCTTTGCTTTTTAAAGAAAGATGCTTACATAGTTTTCTAGGGTTCCCACCACTCCATTATCTATTTCTACTGGAGTTTAACTTAACAAGATCACGTGCTGGCCCCAGAAGTATTTACCTTTCCAAAGTAATGGACCATGATTTCCTAAATTTAAAAGGGAATAACTGCTATTTATATAGTAATCTATGCATTCAATTAACTGATAGTGATATAGGACTCTGAAAATTTTACCAGTATGAATGTCCTTTATACATTTTGTAATACTAATTTTTATATATTTTCATTACTTTTAACCCAGACTACCTGTAGTAAAAAGGACAGTTAATATTTTGGGGCACTCTACTATGTCTCAAGTAGCCATCTAAAAATTATACATGTAATTATCTCACAATCTTCAGAACAACTCGATACAGATATTATTATCCCCAATCTACAGATGAGGAAACAGACACAGAGAGATTAGTCACTTTCCCAGTGAAAAACAGCTATGAAGTGGCAGAGCCGAGACTCAAACCAGAGTCTCGCTCTAGAACCCATACTTTAAACTTGTGTATTTCTCTAATTAGGAACATCCATGTGCTTACCTGCTCAGGTTTATGTTGCTGTACAGTGTTATAGATATAACTTAAGCCTGCCCTAGTTAAAACATAAGAAGCTTGCTCATTTATAAGTGTGTCCAAATGTGCTTCAATCTAAAATAAAACACAAAGAAAGAAGATGTTTTACAACAAGAACAAGACTGATCAGAGTACAAGCAGACCACCCTGGAGTCTCAGCTCGGCATCACGGACCTGTTCCTTGCAGTGGCTATGAGGCCGGACTGCAAGGCACAGGGACTGCTTCTGTAACAAAGGCTGCTTCTTTCCCCAGAGAGGAAGTCCTCCTACAAAAGAGTAGTCTTACTTTAAAGAATAATAACCAAGGAGGATTCCAGGACTAGCCACCAGTTAAAAAATTTGAGTTGCTTCTCAGCTCTTTTAAAAGCTGATAATAAGCAAAACACAAACAAAAAACACTAATAAACAACAACAGTGTAAAATAAAAGATTTAGGAATAAGTCTGAGAAGATGAAGCCCTGATGTTCCTGACCTCCACACTCCCTTACCCTCCCAACTTGCTGGACTGACTCAACCAACCATTTATTCCATCTGGAGAAGCCTGGAGGAAACCCCATTGGGGCTGAGGCAATAAGCTTTTCTGAGAAGGAAGCAGGTCTGTGACAACCAGGGGAGAGTTGAGGGCCCAGCAGAAGGCTGGTCAAAGATTTCAGGTTGAGGAACTGCCTAAGAAGACCTGGCTAGGAGATGTGAGTTGTGTGCTCACCTGCCTTGTGCTATCTTTGGGGAAGCCACCTCATGCTAATGGGGGCAGAAGACACAGAAGGGGACTACCCTGATGGGTTGAAGAATTCCCTAGTGGGAAAAAGTCTGCTGCTCCCTTACTTTACCAGTACAGGCCTGAGAGTCTGGAGGTCTTCCTTCTACTCCTCACCAGAAGCTCCCTTAGTTTTACCAGTCTGTTTGCCAATGGCACAGTATACTACTAACTGTTCTATCTGTTACCATCTGCATGCTTGCCATTGTCCAAGTAACTCCAATAGCTGAGCCCCTCTGCCTAAAAACCTTACAACTGATTTAAAAGAGGTGAGTAGGTTCCAAGAGGAAACCCATCTGAATAATCAGAACAAGTATCTTTTCCTGAGGCAACACTGTTGAAAGATGCAGAGGACTTTAATTTTTTTTTTAAGTGAATGCCCAACAAAGTACAACTAGAGCCCTTACTTACTAGACTTACTGGAAATCAAAGAAAAACAAGATGTGCAAATGTAAACATTTAATGAAAGAGTTACTGCTAAGAACCAAATTAGTATCTGAAAGAAAAATGGAAGATAAATAATATAGAGAAAACATCAAAGAAATAGATTAAAGTGAGGAGATTTTAAAAGAAATCAGAAGATAGATTCAGGAGATAAAACCAACTAAGGAGAGAAGATTCAGAATATAAAAAGTAACAGATGGGGGGCCGGCCCAGTGGCTTAGTGGCAGCCCGGGGTTTGCAGGTTCAGATCCTGGGCGTGGACCTACGCACCGTTTATCAAGCCATGCTGTGGCGGCATCCCATATATTAAATAGAGGAAGATGGGCACAGACGTTAGCTCAGGGCTAATCTTCCTCAGCAAAAAGAGGAAGATGGGCAATGGAAGTTAGCTCATGGCCAATTTCCCTCACAAAAAAAAGTAACAGATGCAGGAGTGATAATTAATTAAAAATAAGAGAAAACTTTACTGAGCAAAAGAAAAGGTTGAATCTTCAGACTGCTATGGCTCTGCAAAGTCCAAGATGGAAACGATGGAAAAAGAGACATACCAAAGAATATCCTGAGGAAATATCTGAACTCAAAAGAAAACCTTTACAAGCTTCCAAATGGAGAGAATAGGTTACCACAAACGAGAGAATCAGATTGGCCTGGATTTCTCACTTGAAACACTGGAAGAATCTAAGTAGGAGTGGAAGAAAAGTTAACAGATAATTGACAGAAAAGGTCTGACAATCAAGAATCTTTTACTCAACAATGTAAACTGTTACTTTGGAGGGCACAAACAAACTATGCCTCCAGTATTCACATCCTCGTATAGTCCTCTCTCACACTGACTATGGGCTGGTCCGTGCAACCAGCACTGGCCAAGAGCCTATCAGCAAGCATGATGCAAGTACAGGACTAATAAGCACTTACACAGTGGAACTTGTCCTTCTAAAATGCAAAAAAATGACTACGGAGTATTTAAGAAATGCAGATAATTGGTGATAAAACAGATTGATGAACACCTGATATATCTGAACATCTTGAGAAAAGATTTAGACAAATGGCAGAGAGTTTGGGGTTGAATTAGTGATAAATACAGTAAAAACCAATGAATTTTTTTTTAAAAAAGAATTTTGTTATTCCATGTAAAACAAAAAAGTTATGCAAGAAAAGAAAATCAATCATAATTCTCTATATTTCTTTTAAAAAAAGAAATTAGAAAATATCAAAAGTTTAGATGTATCAAAACTCTTTCCTCAGAAAACCCCAAAACTTTACAAATAAATTTTACTATAGCCATTGCCAAATTGTTTATATACTTGTGATAATACAGAACATTCAGAATTTTTTTTAAAATATTATATCTACCAAAAAATCACTAGTTCAAAATCAGAAGCCAAGTACCTGGTAAATTTTATAAATGGCTTTGTTTTAACCATTTACAGACACTTAAGTGATACCATTTGGTTTGTAGGACTAGAGTGATTGGTATAACAAATTGTAATGTGTTGCCTAACACTGGTTTACATACAGATAAAAATATATCTGTCCTCTATAACACCTTCTGCACTAGCTACACAGCTTGAAAAGTATAGCACATTATTCACAGTTCAGAAACTGAAATCTGCATACAGAACAACTGTTCAAATTAATCAGAAAAGCTTCATTCTACCACCACATACTATGGTTTAAACAAAATATCTTACCCATCACGCATTCTGGCTTCTCCAAAACAAAACTGAAATACTGAGTGTGTGTGTGTGGTCTTCCATCAGACTATAACAAGGGATTTATAGGAATTAGATCATTGAAATTAGGTTAAAGCCAGTAACTGAGATCATATATAGAAAAAAGATTCCATCACAGTGAGCAGTCATTTTATAGCAAAATTAACCTGAAACTGTAGCATTTCCAGACGTCTGTCAGTGAATTCAAACAGAGCTAATGTTGTCTTCATCATATATAGTGAATTGACCATGAAAGTGGCCATGTCAGCTGTGCCTAAATTGCTGGCTGATACAGTACACATCTGGAGAAGAGGATCCAAGACACATGATAAAACCTATAAACAAAACATAAAATAAAATTTATTCTTTATTTCCCAGTCAGTGATATAGGCCTGGGTTAATGGCACTTCAGAATGAATGCCAAACTGGAAGGGGGCCAACTTACAGAGGCACAGAAGAAAAAGATTAAATCGTATAATAATAATAATAGTTTTAAAAACAAGCATCACTGAATAAATACTTCTTAAAGAGAACTGGTTTAGTATTTGAAGGAAAAAAAAATCAATGAGAGGGATAATCAAAATATATGGGTTATAAAATGCCAGAATTTCAACAGATTGTGCAATAGAGGAGCAATAAGCAATCATTAAAAATGAATTGACAACATACCTGCACAAAATCAGCTTGACGGGCATCTAGTGGCACGACTGAAGAATCATGAGATGCCAAAACTTCACGCAACAACATGAGTGTCTGATTTAACGCAGAACTTGGTCCCAGATCAGGCGGTGGGAGTTCAACCTAAAATACAGGATGTTTTATCCACTGCTTATATTTTTCCACTAAATTTTAATGTATAAATAAATGCCAGTTCACGGTAAAATAACACATATAAAAGATGTAACGCATTCACTGACACATTACAAAATCTATAATCAATAGCTTATTTTACATTATACTAACCAGTACAGAAAATGACACAAAAGTTTTTTGTTAGATTTTCTCAGAATTAATATATCACAATTAAAAGTACAGAATTTGTACTTCTAAAATTTAAAAAACCATGAGGAAACTTTGAATTGTAGAATTATATTTTCATATGGATTTGAAATGGGCTGTTTTGTTTTTTAGCCTGAGTCATAAGAAAAAAGTAATCCAGAGACCAGCACTTCCCCAGCTATAATGTAATTGAGAATCATCGCCCACCCTCAGGCCCAAATCTCAGATATTTTAGTTCAGTGTGTATAGGTTTGGGGTCTAGGAATCTATCTTTCAACAAGCACCCCAGACGATTCTTAGAAGACTGGTCCATGGGCCACACACTTCACTGAAACTGTATAACACTGTTGCTAAAATCTTGGGCTTTGGAGTTAAAGAGACTAATTTTACATTTTGGATCTACCACTTACTAGTTGTGTGACCTTGGGAAAGTTATTTAACTGCTCAGAGCTTCAGAGGGATTCTGCAAGGATTAAATGAAATTGTTGCATCTAAACTACTGAGTAGAGTACCTGGCACTTACTAACTAGAAGGTGTGCCAAGTTCATTATCCCTACTTGCTGGCATCATGATATTCAAGAACGAGTGCCTGTGAATTTTTTCAAAAATATTTTTCAGAGTATTTATAATACTAATATAGTTAGATTTTGTAAATGAAAAAATTTCTGGCACTTAGAATCCATGTAAGAGACTATAGCCTTATGTCAGGAAGACAGAAAGATGTAAAAATTTTAAAATATCAAGATTAATTGTAAGAATATTTTATGTATAAAAGCTAATACATAAGTGACATCAGCAGAAATGGCAAAGTATGGACCTCTGAAAACCCACCTTCCTTCATAAAAGCAATGAAAACAAAAAATTATGAGATATGCAAACAAAAAAATATGGTCTATACACAGAAAAAAAAAGAAAAACTGGTCAATAGGGATTTTCCCTGAGGAAGCCCAGATGTTGGAATTGCTAGCCAAAGACATTAAAATAGCTATTTTAAATATGTTCAAAGAACTAAAGGAACCATGTTAATAAACTAAAGTATGAGAACAATATCTCACCAAATTGAGCATATCAATAAAGAGACAGAAATAATAAAAAAATAACAAAATAGAAATTTTCAAGTTGGAAAGCACAACAACTGAAACGAAATTCACTACAGGGAATCAATAGCAGATTTGATTAGGCAGAATAAATAATCAGTGAACTTGAAGGTAGGTCAATTAAGATTATCCAGTCTGAGGAACAGAAAGGAACAATAAAAAAACAATTAACAGAGCCTCAGAGACCTGTGGGACACCACCAAAAACATAAAGTACAATGGGGATCTCAGAAGGGGCGAGGTGCATAAAGAATATTTGATGAAATAACAGAAGACTTCACAAATTTGATTTAAAATATTAGGGGGCCGGCCCAGTGGCACAGCGGTTCAGTTCACGCTTGGCAGCCCGGGGTTTGCGGGTTTGGATCCCGGGTGCCTGCCGACGCACTGCTTGTCAGCCATGCTGTGGCGGTGTCCCATATAAAGTAGAGGAAGATGGGCAGGGATGTTAGCCCAGGGCCAGTCTTCCTCAGCAAAAAGAGGAGGATTAGCAACAGATGTTAGCTCAGGGCTGGTCTTCCTCACAAAAAAAAAAAAAAAGTTACAAAAAAAATTAATCTAAACATCCAAGAAGTTCATGAACTCCAAGCAGAATAATCTTTAATAGAGTCACACTAAGACACATCATAATCAAACTGTCCAAAAACAAAGAGAGAATCTGAAAGTAATGAGAAAAGTAACTCAATACGAACAAAGGATTCTCAATAAGATTAACAGCTGATTTCTCATCACAAAACATAGAGGCCTGAAGGCACTGGATGACACATTCAAGGGCTGAATGAAACAGACCGCCAACCAAGAATTCTATATTCAGTAAAATTATTCTTCAACAATGAAGGAGAAATTAAGACATTCCCAATAAACAAAAACAAAAATTCTTCACTAGAAAACCTGCTCTTACCAGAAATATTACAGGAAATTCTTCAGGCTAAAATGAACGAACACTAGACAGTAACTCAAATTTCCATAAAGAAATGAACACCAGTAAAGGTTCCGACATAGATAGATATAAAAGACAGTATTAATGTACATTCTGCTTATAACTCCTTTTTTCTTTCTTATCCGATTTAAAAGACAACTGCATGAAGCAAAAATTATAAACCTATGCTGATGAGCAAACAGTGTAGAAAAATATAATTTATAACAATAATAGCATAAAGGAAGAGGAGAATGGGGCTATATAGGAGCAAAGCTTTTGTATATTATTGAAAGTAAGTTGGTATTATTCCGAACTAGGCTGTTATAAACTGAGATGATAACTAAGAAAATAACTAAACATATATACATTAATCTTATATATATACACACACACACATATATTTAAATAAACAAAAGAAAGTAGTGTACTAGAAAATATTTACTTAACAAAAAAGAAGGCAGTAATGGAGAGACAGAGGAACAAAAAGCACTTAAGACATATACCAACAAACAGCAAAATGGCAGACATAAATCCCCCTACTTTATCAGTGATTAAATTAAATGTAAATGGATTAAACATGCCAAGCAAAAAGCAGAGACTTGCAGATGGATTAAAAAAGAAAAACAAAAAGAACATGACCCAACTATATGCTATAATCAAAAACACACTTGAGATTTAAAGACACATAGGTTCAGATTAAAAGGATGGAAAAAGATATACCCTGCAAACAGTAACCAAAAGAGAGCTAGAGTAGGTATACTTATTTCAGACAAAACAGACTTACAAGGAATGAAGGATATTTTATAATGCTTATTATCAAGAAGATATGACAATTATAAACATATGTGCATCTAACAACAAAACCCAAAAATACATGAAGCCAAAACTGACAAAATCTCTCTCCTGGTGGTGAAGTATTTATTTCAAGTTTCACACTTCCTTCAGTTTCGTTTCCTTTCTTCTATTAAATTCAAATAAATTTGAACTAAGAAAAACTCCAGAATATAAAGTCATCTTTATAAAAGTATTTCCTATCCATTCATCTAATTTAAAAAGATATCTAGGGGCCGTCCCAGTGGCGCAGTGGTTTAGTTCATGCTTGGCAGCCCGGGGTTCGCCAGTTCGGATACTGGGCGCCCGCCGATGCACTGCTTGTCAGCCATGCTGTGGCGGTGTCCCATATAAAGTAGAGGAAGATGGGCACAGATGTTAGCCCAGGGCCAGTCTTCCTCAGCAAAAAAGAGGAAGATTAGCAATGGATGTTAGCTCAGGGCTGGTCTTCCTCACAAAAAAAAAAAAAAAAAAAAAAGATACCTAGAATGTTTGGTAATGATGGTTATCTAATGTTATCTTTTGAGTGGAGGGATTTTTTTTTAAACTTTCACCTTTGTGCTTTGCTGCATGGTTTGAATTCCTTATAAGTATATGCATATCAATTTTACAAATATAATAGAGCAATGCCTGTCCCCCGAACTGAATGAAACATGCCAATCTGTTAATAACAGTTAATCAAGATGACCAGGTGCAGATGATTGTTATTTCTTCATTTTTTCATCTGTTTTAAAATAAATTTAAATATGTATTTAATAAGTGTATTCATAATTTTAGAAATTTAATTAAAATATACAGGTATTACATATACATGCATGCATATACATAAGTAATATAAGGTGAACAGAAGCTATTCATACAAAAAATTACTCAGTGGAATCTTTAGCTAAGTAGAAATCAATAAGATTTGCCAGCAATCTAACAGCTTTAATACAGGCAGCCACACAAACCAGAGGAAACATGTGCCTATGTCTCAGTTTCCCAATACCTTTCATAAATAGAAAAAATAATAAGCAAAAATTTAACAAATCCTCCAGGGAAGGTGGATGGGGAGTAAGTAGACCTTTAGCATAACTACCCACACTGCATGATTAAGATCCTAAATGTTTAATGTGCAATTTTCTCTTCTAAGTTATAAACTATAGTATAGTGTCTTTTGGAAACAAAAAATCTTAAAGAATATTTTTCAAAAATTCACACAAGAGTTTTTCAATTGCCAATCAAAACAGAAGACCAATGACAGAAATCTTATGCACTGATGAGAGAAAGCTGAAGAGAAATCTCTTTTTTATCCCCTTCAATTAAGATCTTTAAAAGCTGTGCAAACTTAAAGCAAAAGTCACACCTTGCCATAATTAGAGCCAATAGTAAATGATACAAGTGAGTGCTACTTGAACTCACTTCATTCAAGAAACTGCCATTCTATGAGGCACTATTAAACACATCCATCAGATCAGCAACAGGTCAGAATCACACTTTTAAAGTGAAGTGAAAATTACAGCAGTTGTCAGATAAACAAGATTTATGACTTTACAATTTTATAGTAGAAATAATAGAAAATTTAAAGAAGAGAAATATCTGATTAATATCCTTGTATCGCTTCAATTTAATTTTATCTAATTAAGTGAAATTTATTTCTAATGGTTAAACTTTACACAAGACAAGTCTCTCTCCATTTCTTTTGAAGTCCCTCCAATGCACTCCTGTGCTTACTTCGTACTGATCTTATGTCTTTCCTATCTATGTATAAGACTGTGGAGCCCAAATAGTAGGGGCTTTACATCCCTGCAGCATAGTTAAGACATAAAATATATACAACTATATAGTAATATTCTAATAAATTGTTTTGAAATGTCAATGGACTGAACAAGTTTTTTTTTTCACTGAGGAAGATTCACCTTGAGCTAACAACTGTTGTCAATCTTCCTCTCTTTGCTTCAGGAAGATTCGCCCTGAGCTAACATCTGTGCCAATCTTCCTCTATTTTGTATGTGGGTTGCCGCCACAACATGGCTGCCGACCAAGTGGTGTAGGTCTGCAGCCAGGGAACCAAACCTAGGCCGCCGAACTGGAGCACACTGAACTCAACCACTAGGCCACAGGGCTGGCCCCCAATAACTCAACTCTTAAATAAGCCACTGGACAATAAGCATGTTCCAACAGTACCATCAGGGCATATTCTGGCATTATTACTATCATTATATACGGAAAATAAGCCAAAAGAATTAATATAAAATTGGCTTCTACATGGAGGAATGGGATCTACATATACAGTATTAAAGATGTCTAAAAAAAAGATACAAGAGAAAGAAAATTAACATTTATTAAGCCCCTATAATACATTAAATGAAAAATGCAGGATACAAAATGTATGCACAGCACATGTCATTTCACAAAAAAAGACAAATATTAAAAATATTGAATATTACCTCTAAGTAGTTATTTTTAACTTTATATTTCTATTTTGAAAATGTACAGATTATTTTATAATCTATAAAAAAAAATCTAAAAACTGTACCAAGCACTTTATATATGTTACCTTTGTTTAATCCTAATGAGACTAAGGTAAATATTACTCTCATTTTACAAAAGAGGACTCTGACTGATGAGGAGGAGGAGGAAAGTAAAACAATTATCAAATAAGGAAACTGAACCAGAGACAGATTAAATAAGAGCTCACTGTCAAAGAGCTCACTGTTCTTAGAAGGGACAGAGCTTGGGTTCTCATCCAAGAAGTCTGACTCTAAAATTCATGCTTTTAATTCATGCTTTTACACCAAACTATGTTTACTTTGATTTTCATAGGTGATAGTTTGAATTCCCTGAAGTTAATTTTCTTCAAAGAGAATATCATATAGATCTTACAGAATCTACAACAAAGTGTTGTTAAAAGCTCTTAAGATCATCACTACATGGAGCCCTACTAGCATTAATGGCCCCAGTATCTTACAAATAAGACGATGGCTTCTCCAAGCTTACATAAAGCATCCTTCCTGCCTAAATCTTCTGTTATGTTGAAATTTTGCTAGCTAATTTTATATCCTTGTGACTCACATGCCTTAAGTTTTCCAAACCAGTGATTCTTATATGTAACGAGGGTGTGAAGGAGGAGGAGACGGTAGACATCTTTAAGAATTTAACAGAAGCCAACTCAAGGGCTCCAATATAAGCTTAACCGCAAGTAAACTGAGATACATTATACTGTAAATTAAGATTTTAAAAAGATAGAAATTAGTGTTATATTGTAAGGTTAAAATTTTTGTTTTACCAAAATTTTCACTACCGAAAGCTAACATCTTCACTACCCCGTTTAAAAGAAAAAAACTTCTGAAGAATTTTAAGTCTCTATTAAATGTAAAAGGGGGTAGGAATAACAGCTAATTTATCACTTTTTGCTTTATGAATATTAAATGAATGGGAATATTTGCTTAACTTTACCTTAATGTATACTTTAAATACATTAATGCTATCCAATTAATCAGACCAACAACTAAGGAGTAGTCATTGATTTTTCCTCTTCACATTTCCTTCACCTAATCTACCAATAAGCTCCGTACTACTAAAACACATTCCAAATGCAATTGTTCCTCACCATCTCCACACTACCGCCATCATCTTTTACCTGGTCCACTCCAAGAGTCTCCTAAAGTGGTCTCCTTGCTTTGAAATTTGTTCCCACAACTCAACCTTCTACTGATCACATAGCAGCCACAATGTTCTTTTTAAAATGTTTTAAAAATAAATAAAGAGGTCAGATTCTCTGATTAAACCCTTTAATATTCAATGGCTTACCCCAGCACTTAAAAACCAAATGCCTTAAAGGTGTGTGGATAGAGAGTCAGCATTTAAAATCAACTATATGCTATACACTAGCATCAAATATGTGGAAAATAACATTTAAAAAGCAAAACAAAAACATTTAAAAAGTGAAATTTTTTTTAAAAATAGCATCAAGAAACCCTCAAATACCTAAGAATAAATCTAACAAAAGATATGCAAGGCCAAAAAAACTTGATATACTAGATATTAAGGCATAATATAAATGTCTAGAGTGATTAAAACAGTGTGGTACTGGTGCAAGGACAGATAAATAAATCAATGGGGATAGAATAAAATAGTTACAAAACAAATCCACACACGTGATTTATAATAAAGTTTCCACTGTAATCCAGTGGGAAAAAATTATTATACATGGTGCAGGATCAACTAGCTATCCATATGGGAAAAAAATTAACCTTGACCCCTACCTCACACCATACACAAAAATTAATTTGAGGGGCCAGCCCGGTGGTGTAGTGGCTAAGTTCACGTGCTCTGCTTCAGCGGCCTGGGGTTCACAGGTGTGGATCCCGGGCACGGACCTACACATCACTTATAAAGCTATGCTCTGGAGGCATCCCACACACAAAACAGAGGAAGACTGGCACAAATGTTAGCTCAGGGCCAATCTTCCTCAGCCCCCCCAAAAAAGAAAAATTAATTTGAGATAGATCAAAGACCTAAATGTGGAAGCTAAAACAATCAAACTTTTTAGAAGAAACATGGAAGAACAACTTCAAGACCTTGAGATAGAAAAAGATTAAATGAATAACCATGAAATAAAGTATCAGTATACAGACTGAATTAAAATTAAAAACTTCTATTTATCAAAATACAAAAGATAGGTCAAAACTAGGAGAAAATATTTGTAATGCTTATTATCCCATAAAAGGCTTGTATCCAGAACACATTTTTTTAAAACTCTTACAAATCAATAAGAAAAATACAGATAACCCAATAGAAAATTGGGTAACAGACTTCAAAAGACACTTCACAAGAGTATATCCAGCAGCCAATAAACATGAGAAGCTGTTCAACATCATTAGTCTTCAGAAAAGTGCAAATCACAAATGAAATACCACCACACAACTTCCACAATAGCTAAAATAAAAAAGCCTAACAGTATCAAGTACTGGAGAGGATGTGGAGGAACTGAAAATTCCCACACATTTCTGGTGGATTTAAATTGGTACAATCACTTTGCAAAAATGCTTGACAGTACCTACTAAAGCTATCAATCCTATCATCCAGATATTCCATTCACGTGCATATACACAAGAGAAATGAAAACTGATGTCCACCAAAAGACACGTACAAGAATATTCACAGGAGCTTTATTTATAATATCTAAGAACTAGAAACAATCCAAATGTCTATCAGTAAATTGTGGTGTATTTATATAATGATTACACAATGATTAAAAAATGAGGAAAAAAAAAAAGAACTACTGCTACATACAACATGGATGAATCTAACAGATATAATGTTAAATGAAAGAAGTCAGACCCGAAAGAGTTCAACTGTATCAATCTATTTATGTGAATTTAAAAGGCACATAAAAACAGAAAAAGGAAGTCAGATAGTGGTACACCTTGGTGGGTATTGATGGGAAAGGGCATGAAGAAGCTTTCGTAGGTGGTGGAAATGTTTTATATCTTGATCTGGGTGGCAATTAATGAGCATATACAAATACAAAAATTCAATGAACTGTACACTTAAGATTTGTGTCCTGTTTTATCTCCACTTAAAAAGCTCATTGGATGTTTTTATACTAATATTGAGAATCAACAATGTTTTATAAAAATATCCAAAATTCCTAAACAAAGTGATCATTAATAATTCATGCACAAGAGCTTTATGAAAGATATATTCACTAATTTTTATGTACATCTTTCAGTTGATAAAGTTGAAGTATAAAGAAAAATTTCACATTTAAAGGCATTTAGTCTACTGAAAACCTCATATTCCATATATTAGAATCTTTTGTGTGTGTGTGAGGAAGACGAGTCCTGAGCCAACATCCATTGCCAATCCTCCTCTTTTTGCTGAGGAAGACTGGCCCTGGACTAATATCTGTGCCCATCTTCCTCTACTTTATATGGGACGCCACCACAGCATGGCTTGGCAAGCAGTGTACCAGCCCACGCCCAGGATCCAAACCTGCGAACACTGGGCTGCCAAAGCATAGCACCCAAACTTAACTGCTATGCCACCGGGCCAGCCCCATCTTTTATTAAGTGTATAGAGCTATAACGCTAAACAGAGTTCTCATTCTTCCTGTGACTGTTTACTATGACACTTTTTATCCATTTTGTAGATAAGTTCTCTGATGTGAGGAAAATGAAAAGGTTGCACCATAAAAAACCCAAAAGTCGTTTTTACAACCTCATCCCACTGCCAACTTTAGTTTTATTCTTTCAAATATCTTCCATTTAAGGTCCTCCAGTTTTCTGTTCTGTAGCTCCTTAGGCCACTCACCCATTTGCTTTCAAAAAATGAAAACAAAACCAATCAACCAAAGAAAACCCCTCATATTTTTAAACTAATTTCTTCATTCTATATAGAGACTTCTCTTGGTCTATCTAAATTCATATATGTTCCAGTAATTGACAATAAATGGAACTAAAGTTTTTTTTAAAACCACTTTATTGAAGTATGATTGACATACAAAAAGCTGTATCTTTTTAATGTATATAATTGATGAGTTTGGAAATAAGCATACACCCATGAAACCACCACCACATTCTATGTCATAAACATATCCATCACCTTATTTATTTATTTATGGAATTGAAATTAAGTCAACAAAATCATCGAAGATAAATTTAAAAGTGCAAACTAACATTTGTTTGAAATTACTTCAAATAATTCTAACTTTTTATTTCACATACTTTTATTTAAAAAACATTTTAGCTGAAAACATTGCTTTTGTTTGTTTGTTCTTCTTGGTAGAATAATCTGTAAGGAATAATGTAAAACTCAAATTATTCATCTAAAACAGCACGTCCTAAACTTGAACCTGCATATCAATGACCAGGGAATCTTGTCAAAATGCATATTATGATTCAGTAGGCCTGGGGTGGGGCCTGAGATTTTTGTATGTCCTATAAACTACTAGGCGCTGCCCAGGCTGCTGGTCCATGTACTACACTTTGAAGAGAAAAAAGATTCTAAACAGCAACCATATCCTAGAATTTAAACCACAATTTATTTAGAGGTCCATTTAGATTTTTTTCAGAGGGCTAGGCAAATTAATCCTGACTGTTGTTAATTTGATATGGATTTCATTTATGACATACCATATCCTTTCGAATTAGAATTGTACTATCACTATAGTGAAAAGAATTTTAGAAAACGTTTGTCTAGCTTAAATTGATATGGCATTGTGTCTTTTGCAGTACAGACACATATTCCCTTTAGACTTGGCTAGATCTGCAGTTATGAATGTTTCAGGAGAGCCTGATAAGGAAGGGAGTACACACACTTGAACACTCAAGTGCTTCAAACTGCTTTGTTAGGGAAAAAGTACATCTTTCAATAAAACGATGTCCTTGAATTTTCTTTTTTTCATATTAGATAAAGAATTAGTTCCCAAATATGCCTTTTTAAAAGCACAGAAGGAATAATATGAAGAGTTCATCTCTGGGTATACCTTTATTTTAAAAGCGATTCTTCCAACAATTTTACCATCCACTTAAAATTCTATTAACAAAAATTTCCACTTGGGGGTTTTGCTAATGAAGACTATTCTGCAGTAAGTGTTGTTTTCTTCATAAGGCTAGAATCTTTTTAGAAGAAGTAAATGGTTTACAAGATGTAGAATAAGAGAAAGATATTAATATAAAATTTGGAACATTAAAATTTGATGAAAGGAAGATAATTCTTGAAAGAAACCTGAAATGTTTGTAGATCTAAGCAACACATAACTCGCCAACAGTATCATATTCTAATCTCAATTTAATGTTAAAAATATATGGCCCAATTCATATCTGAGAAAAACATTTCAGGGCACATTATTGATAATAACGACAATAAACAATAATAGTAGTCAAAACCCATTCACTGCTATAAACTCACATAGGCTGCAGTATTAAATGGCACTTTATTCAAATTACAATATCTTTCTTTCCCTGTTTTTATCTTATTTTATTCTAGGTTTTAATTGGAAGATGCCATCTTTAAAACTTGCCTTTTACTATCCATTATATTTTCCTACTTTCTTGCAACTTTCATTTTAACTCAAGAAGAGAAATAAAATATATAAGAACTTAGTGGGGGTTTTTTGAGTAAAAACAAAATAAAATAAATGGATAACCACCTGGGAAAAATAAATAAGATCCTTCCTTCCCAGCATGGACAAAAATAAACTTTACATAGATTAAAAATTTGATACAAAAGTGCAACCACAGAACAACCTAACAACATATATTTAAATAAATTTATTACATAATCTAACATTTTCCCACGGAAACTTGAGCACATATTAAATTCTAAATGTTCGTGGGGAAATTTTCAAGTATGGCATGCTCCCAAGAGAGAAACAATAAAGAAAATATGTTACGTTTTACTATGTAAAAATTAAAAGTGATGTGTTAGAAAATACTACAGACAAATTTAAAAGGCAAATGATGACCTGGAGAAAATATTTGTAATATATATGAGTTAATATTCTTAAGGTATAAAAAATACCAAAAAAATAACAAGAATAAGACACCAACTAGTAGGAAAATGGCAAAGGACATGAAGAAGCAATTCACAAACAGTCAATAACATATTTTAAAATGTTGATTCTCACTAGAAGCACCGAAATCCAAAAGAAAAAAACAATAAAATGCTACTACTTTGCCAATATCATGTTTGGCAAAGACATCTTAAAATGGCTATTATCCAATGTTAGCAAAAGATTTGAGGAAACAGGTGAAAGGAAAGTGAACATGAGTGGCTGTCTAAGGACATGTAGAAATGCTGGACATCATGGAGGGATTCCCTGATGTTGGAGACAGTGAATTTTAGTGACTATAGTTTGCTGGTTATATGATTTTCTTTAACAGTGCTCAGCAGTTATAGTACACAAAGGAGAAACTGAAAAGTTGAATGAATCCAGGATGGTTTCACAAAGTGAGTGTGATAAAATGACAACAGTGCAAGAGATTTAAAAATAATGGTAAGATAATGATAGATCACAGGCTAGCAGGAAAAGAAGCAGATCAGTCATTAGTGTAACTTTTGAGCTGGCATATAAGAAACTTATTTATTTAACCATTTTAACCATTTTTAAGTGTACAGTTCAGTGGTACTAAACACATTCATAATGTTGTGCAACAATCACCACCACCCATCCACTCTCTTCATTTTGTAAACTGAAACTCCATGCCCATTAAACAATAACTCCCCATCCCCGCACTTTCCAGGCCCTGGCAACCACCATTTTGACTTTCTGTCTCTACCATTTTGACTACTCTAAGTATCTCATATAGATGGAATCATATAGTATTTGTCTTTTTGTGATTGGCTTATTTCACTTAGCATAACATCCTTAAGGTTCATTCATGTTGTAGCATGTCAGAATTTCCTTCCTTTTTAAGGCTGAATAATATTCCACTGTATGTACATACCACATTTTGCTTATCCATTCATCCACTGATGGACACTTGGGTTGCTTCCACATGTTATCTATCGTGAATAATGCTGCTATGAACACAGCTGCACAAACATCTCTTTGAGACTATGCTTTCAATTCTTTTGGATATATACCCAGAAATGGAATTGCCAGATCATATGATAATTCTATTTTTAATTTTTTGAGGAACCGCCATATGTTGTCCACAGCAGCTATACTACTTTACATTCCCACCAACAGCATACAAGGGTTCCAATTTCTCCACATTCCTGTCAACATTTGTAATTTTCTGGGTTTTTTGATAGCAGCCATCCTAACAGACGTGGGGTTGTATCTTATTGTAGTTTTGATTTGCATTTCCCTAATGATTAGTGATGCTGAGCATCTTTCCATGTACTTTTTGATCATTTGTACCTCTTCTTTGGTCATTTTTGAATCAGATTGTTTTTATGTTGAGCTTTAGGTGTTCTCTTTATATTCTGGCTATTAATACCTTATCAGATATGTGATTTGCAAATATTTTCTCGCATTCTGTGGGTTGCCTTTTTACTCTGTTGACAGTATCTTTTGATGTACTAAATCTTTTCATTTTCAGTAGTCCAATTTGTGTTGCTTCTTTTGTTGCCTGTGCCTTTGGTGTCATACCTAAGAAATCGTTACCAGATCCAATGTCATACAGCATTTGCCCTGTTTTCTTTTAATAGTTTTATAGATTTAAGTCTACATTCAAGTCTTTGATCTATTCTGAGATAACTTTTGTATATGGTATTAGATAAGGGTCCAACTTGATTCTTTTGCATGTGGATATCCAGTTTTCCCAGCACCATTTGTTGAAAAAAAGACTGTCCTTTCCTCACTGAATGGTCTTGGCACCCTTCTTAAAAATTATTTGACCATATATGTGAGGATTTATTCCTGGGCTCCCTATTCTATTCCATTGTTCTATATGTCTGTCTTTATGCCAGTACCACCCAGTTTTCATTACTATAGCTTTGTATGTAGTAAGTTCTGAAATCAGGAAGTGTCAGTCCTTTAGCTTTCTTCTTCTTTTTCAAGATTGCTTTGGCTATTTGGGGTCATTTAAGATTCCATATGAATTATAGGATGGGTTTTTCTATTTTTGCAAAAAGTGTCATTGAGATTTTGATAGGGACTGCATTGAATCTGTAGTTTGTTTTAGGTAGTACTGACATCTTAATATTAAGTCTTCCAATCCAGGAACATGAGATGTCTTTCCATTTATTTATGTCTCCTTTAATTTCTTTCAGCAATGTTTTGCAGTTGTCATTGTACAAGTCTTTCACCTCCTTGGTTAATTCCTAAGTATTTTTACTCTTTTTGATTGCCATTGTAAATGGAATTGTTTTTTAAATTTCCTATTTGGATTGTTCATTGCTAGTGTATAGAAATGCAACTAATTTTTGTGTTGACTTTGTATCCTGCTACTTTGCTGAATTCATTTCTTAGTTCTAACAGGTTCCTTTGGTGGAATCTTTAGGGTTTTCTACATATAAGATCATATCATCTGCAAACAGAGATAATTTTACTTTTTCCTTTCCAATTTGGATGCCTTTTATTTCTCTTTCTTAACTAACTGCCCTGGCTAGAATTTCCAGTACTATGCTGAATAGAAGTGGTGAAAGTGGGCATTCCTGTCTCGTTTCTGATCTTTAAAAAAAAAAAGTTTTCAATCTTACACTATTGAGTATGATGTTAGCTGTAGGTTTTTTATATATGGTGTGTACTATGCTGAGGTAGTTTCCTTTTATTCCTAGTTTGTTGAGTGTTTTTATCATGAAAGGGTATTGATTTTGTCAAATGCTTTTTCTGCATCAATTGAGATGATCATGTGGTTTTTTCCTTTGTTCTCTTAAGATGGTAATTACACTAATTTTCACAGGCTGAACCATCCTTGCATTCCAAGAATAAATCCCACTTGGTCATGGTGTATAATCTTTTTAATATGCTTCTTAATTTGGTTTGTTAGTATTTTGTTGATGATTTCTGCACCAATGTTCATAGAGATATTGGTCTGTAGTTACCTCTTCTTACAGTGTCTTTGGCTTTGGTATCAGGGTAATGCTGGACTCCAGAATGAGTTAGGAAGTGCTTCCTCCACTTCAGTTTTTTGAAAAAGTTTGAGAAGGACTGATATTAGTTTTTCTTTAAATGTTTGGCAGAATTCACCAGTGAAGGCATCAGGTCTAGGACTTTTATTTTGGGGGAAGATTTTTTGATTACTAATTCAATCTCTGCTAGTTATTGGTCTATTCAAATCTTCTAATTGCTCATGATTTATTTTTTTATTTTATTTTTTTGTGTGTGAGGAAGACTAGCCCTGAGCTAACGTGTTGCCAATCCTCCTCTTTTTTGCTGAGGAAGCCTGGCCGTGGGCTAAGATCTGTGCCCATCTTCCTCTACTTTATATGGGACACTGCCACAGCATGGCTTGACAAGCGTTGTGTCTGTCCGCATCTAGGATCCCAACTCGTGAAACCGCAGCCACTGAAGCAGAGCGCGTGAACTTAACCACTACGCCACCGGGCCAGCCCTTTCATGATTTATTCTTGGTAGCTTTAGTGTTTCTCAGATTTCGTCCATTGTATATAGGTTATCCAATTTGTTGGCATACAGTTGTTCAATAATATTCTCTTAAAATCCTTTTCTTTTCTGTAGAATTAGTAGTAATGTCCCCACTTTCATTTCTGATTTTAGTAATTTGAGTCTTCTCTTTTTCTTACTTCATCTAGTTAAAGGTTTGTCAATTTTGTTGATACTTTCAAAGAACTATATTTTTGGTTTCATTGATTTCTCTATTGTTTTTCTATTTTCCATTTCATTTCTCTCTGTTCTGATCTTCATTATTTCCTTCCTTCTGCTAGATTGGGGTTTAGTGTGTTCTTCTTTTTTGGTTCCTTAAGTTGTAAAGTTAGGTTACTGATTTGAGATCTTTCGTTTTTTTAATGTAAGTGTTAACAGCTATAAATTTTCCCCTTGACACTACCTTCACTGCATTCCATAAGTTTTGCCTTGTTGTGTTTTCATTTTCATTTGTCTTTAAGTAGTTTCTAATTTCCATTGTGATTTTTTCTTTGATCCACCAGTTGCTTAAGAATGTGGTGTTAAACTTCTATAAATCTGTGAATTTTCCAGTTTTCCTTCCATTATTGATTTCAAACTTCATCTTGTGGTCAGAGAAGATAATTTGTATGATATCTTTTTAAATTGACTGAGATTTAATTTGTGGTCTAACATATGGTCTATTCTGGAAAATGACCCATGTGCACTTGAGAAGAATGTGTATGCTGTTGTTGTTGGGTAGAGTGTTCTCTGTATGTCTGTTAGACCTAGTTGGCTTATAGTGTTAAGTTTTCTATTTCTTTATCTTATGTCTGGTTGTTCTATTCATTATTGCAAATGGAGTATTGAAGTCTCCAACTATTACTGTAGATCTATTTCTCCCTCCAATTCCATCAGTTTTGGCTTCATATATTTTGCTGGTCTGTCATTAGGTGTGTTTTTATAATTGTTGTATCTTCTTGCTGTACTGAATCTTTTATTAATATCTAATGCCCTTCTTTATCTACTGTAAACTGTTTTTGACATCTATTTTGTCCAATATTAGTATAGCCACCTCTGCTCTCTTTTGGTTAGTATTTGCATGGACTATCTTTTTCCTTCTTTTCACTTTCAATCTATTTGTGTCTCTGGATCTAAAGTGAGTCTCTTGTAGACAGTACATAGTTGGATCATGTGTTTTTATCATTCTGCCAATTTCTGTCTTTTGATTGGAGAGTTTAATCCATTTACATTTAAAGCAAATACTGATAAGGAGAGACTTACTTCCGTCACTTTGCTATTTATTTTCTACATACCTTATAGCTTTTTTTATCTCTCATTTCTTGCATTACCGTCTTCTTTTAGGTTGATTTTTTGTAGTGAGTGAAATATTTAAATTTCTTTCTTGTTTCCTTTTATGTACATTCTTTAGCAATTTGTGGTTATCATGGGGATTACATTTAAGATTCTAAAGTTGTAACACTCTAATTTGAATTTATACCAGCCAACTTCAGTAACATACAAAAACTCTGCTCCTTCACAGCTCTGTCCCAACCCTTGTTGGTTACTGATGTCATAAAATTACATCTTTATACACTTTGTGGCCCAAAATATAAACTAATAATTCTTTTAAATGCGTTAGTCTCTTAAATTATGTAGAAAACAGACAAACGGAATTACAAACCAGAGTTACAACAATCCCAGCTTTTAGACTAATAATTTTTTAAAATATATTAGCCTCTTAAATCATGCAGAAAAAAAGTGGAGTTATAAACCTTTGTTACAATATTAGCTTTTAATTGCTTTTGTACTTACCTCTACTGAGATCTTGATTTCATCATACAGTTTGAATTACTATCTACTATTCTTTCATTTCACTCTGCAGGACTCCCTTGAGCATTTCTTGCAGGGCAGGTCTAGTGGTAATAAACTCCCTCAGCTTTTGTTTTTCTGGGACTGTCTTAATTTCTCCCTCACTCTTAAAGGACAGTTTTGCCAGATATAGAACTCTTGGTTGATGGGTTTTTTTCTTTGAGCACCTTGAATATATCTGCCCCTGCTTTCTGGCCTCTAAAGTTTCTGAAGAGAAATTTGCTGATAATCTTATGTGACCAGTTGCTTCTCTATTGCTGCTTCAAGATTCTTTATCTTTGGCTTTCAAATTATAATGTGATACCGATTATAATGTATCTTGATGTGGGTCTCTTTGAGTTCATCTTATTGGAGTTTGTTGAGCTTTTTGGAGGTTTAGATCCGTATCTTTCACCAAATTTGGGGATTTTCAGCCATTATTTCTTCAGATAATCTCTCTGCCCCTTCCTCTCACTCTTCTCCTTCTGGGACTCCCACAATGCATATGTCAGTCCACTTAATGGTGTTCCACAGGTCCCTTAGGCTCTGTTCACTTTTCTTCAATCATTTTTTCTCTTCATTCCTCAGACTCGATAATTTCCATTGTCCTATCTTCAAGTTCACTGATTCTTTCTTTTGCCTGCTAAAATCTGCTCTTGAATCCCTCTAGTGAATTTTTCATTTCAGTTATTATATTTGTCAACTCCAGAATTTCTTTTTGGTTTCTTTTTAGGTTCTCTAACTCTTTATTGATATTTCCATTTTGTTTGTGCATTGTTTTCTTGACTTTCTCCACATCTTCCTTAAGTTTTTGAGCATATTTAACCTGATTGTTTTAAAGTCTTTGTCTAGTAGATCTGTCATCAGGTCTTTCTCAGGAACAGTTCCCATTGATTTATTTTTTTCCTTTGAATGGGCCATAATACAACATTGCTGTTTCTTTGTATACCTTCTAATTTTTTGTTGAAAACTGAACATTTGTATGTAATAATTTGGTAACTTGGGAGATCAGATTCTCCTCCTTCCCCAGGGTTTTCCATTTTCTGTTACTGTTTGTTTTTTAATTGTTGTAGGCTGTTTCTGCACCAAGAATAAGCATAAGGTATAAACTTAAGGTCTTCTCAGGTCTTTTCTGAGTCTGTTCCTTTCCCTGGACATGTGCAGTTACTTTCTAATCTTCCCCATATATGCAGTTGCCTTTGAATGTCTCAGTCTCTAATGTCTGGCTCACAAAAGGGAAAGAAGAGAAAAACTAAGAGGGTGAAAAAAATGCACTGGCCCTTGAAATCCCCAGGAAGTCACTTTAGCCAGAGGAGGAGGTATTTGCAACAATGGAAAAGATGCAAGAACAATGGCCACCCTCCTCTTTGCAGCTCTGCGATCACAGCACAGATCCCCCTGAGGTTTGGAGGACGGTTTCTTTTTTGTCCACCCTGGCTCCACAAGCTGTGTGCAAGGTTCTCCAGGAACAAGCATATAGCTGCCTGCTACAGGGCTGGGGGTGGAAGATGGGTAGTTGCTACTGTGCTAAGAGCTGAAATTGACCAAAATTGATTGCAATTTACTGCCCAAGCCTTCCCCTAGAAATTGTAAGCCTTCAATACACTCCAGAGTTCCAAAACAGTTAAATTAGACAATCTGCCAGTGCAATTTCTGTCTAGGTGAGGAGACAGATTCCTGGGGCTTCCTACTTTGCCATCTTCCCCCCAAATTGTCTATTTTTGTACATTGATCTTGTCAACAATTACCATTCTAAATCCATTTACTAGTTCTACAATTTTTCAATTAATTCTTTTGGTTTTTTTTTTTTTTTTTTTTTTTTTTGTGGGGAAGACCAGCCCTGAGCTAACATCTGTTGCCAATCTTCCCCTTTTTGCTGAGGAAGACTGGCCCTGAGCTAACATCCGTGCCCATCTTCCTCCACTTTATATGGGACGCCGCCACGGCATGGCTGACAGGCAGTGCGCGTCCGCGGGCGCCTGGGATCCGAACTCGCGAACCCCGGGCTGCCAAGCGCGGACTAAACCGCTGCGCCACCGGGCGGCCCCCATCTTTTGGTTTTTTGAAGTAGACAATCATAGCATCCACAAATAATCTCATGCCTCCTCCTTTTAAATCTCTCTCTCTCGCATTTGGTTTTTCTATTATTTAAAAGTGTCATTGGCAAGTATTCCTGTCTTGTTCTTTCTTGACCTAAATAGAACATATCACTAGTGCTTCTATGCTAGTCATGATGTTGGCTGTTAGTTTTATCTATCCTTATATGAATAAGGAATTCTTTTTACTTTCTTATTTACTAAGATTTTTTTTCCCCAACAATTTGATTAAATATCATGAGAATATAAAATTTTCTTAATAAACATTGAAACATTTAACGTACTTCCTAACACTGAAACATTCTTATATTCCTGGGAATAACCCATACTTACTTCTAATATAATACTGGATTTGACCTAATGGTATTTTTACTATTTTTACTTTTTTTAAAACTTAAAAAGTACCTGATTTAAGGTTTTCATTTTTGTACTCTCTTTAAAAGGCTTTTATGTCAGTGTTACACCACCTAAAAGGAACTAGGAAGCTTTCCATATTTTTTTGTGCTCTGGAGAATTATCTGTTCTTTGTAGGTGTGAACAAAGCTATCTATATAACCTGAACTAGACCTAGCAGCATGTTTTTTAATCATTTTTCTTCCCTTCCTAAGTGTATTCACGTTTTCCACTTCTTTTTGAACCATTCTTTGTCAATTTATATTGTCTTAAAATCATTCTTTTTATTCATATTTTCAGATTATTTTAGCATAAGATTGATAAACTTTAATACAGTATTCTCAAATAAATTTTAATCCTCATTTTATCTCTAACTTCTGATATTATAATTTCAAATTTCTTTTTTCTTTGGTTAAAGAATTGCTAGAAGCTTGCCAATTTTGTTGATCCTTTTCAACAAATAAATTTTGTTTTTCTGTTTTCTAATTTATCCTAGAAATTTAATTCCATCTTTCCTTTCACCATTTTGTTTTATTATTTCTCTTTCAAATTTCCTAAGAATGCCTACTACATTTTATTTTCAGTCTTTAGCCCATGTTTTCCAGTTGGTAAAGCCTTGGGTAATATGCTCATCCACGTGCTTCTCTACTTACTGTAATCTGGCTCTTGTCCCCACCACATGACTATAGTTGTTCTCAGTAAGTCATGGATCATCTATATATTGACAAAGATAACAAATCTGCTGTCCTCATTTTACTAGAAATCTTCATGCGGGATCTGTAATTAACCACGCCCTCCTTTTTGAAACTCAATTCTCTTTGCTTTTCTGATGAAACCCTCTCCTCATTTTTCTCCTGCCTCTCCAGTCATCCTCTCCCAGCATCCTACCATGAGTGGACTTCTTTTCTTCTTTTAAATGTCAGTGTTTCCCAAGACTGTGTGTCCTGGGAGCCCTACTCTTACTAAACATGATTCCTAGTGACCTCATCCAAACCCACGGATTCCACTATCTTTTATATGCAAAACTCTAAATCCAAATATACGGCTCCCTACTAGATTAGACCAATTGCAGAGGGATATCCCACAGGTATCTTACTTGTCTAACTTAGACAATATCATCATCTTTATCCCCCAAATTTTACCTTCTTTGTGTATTCAAAATACTTGTGATTAGTATCAATATTCTCAGGTTGGTAACCTAGGAATTAATTTAGACTCCTCCCTCCCTCTCATTTATCCACATTCAATCAGTCACCAAGTTTTAAAGATTTACCTTTACCCCTCAAGAATCTGTCCCCAATGGCTCTTCCCAGAGTCTCTGCCTTAGATCATGCATTTTCATAAAAACTACTTCAATACTAATTTTCCTGAAACCTGGCCTCTCTCTTATCTACATGCCACAGCACTTCCCAAGTGACTGTTTTAATAAATAAAAAATCTGTTTGTTAATAACTGACAGCTTGTGTTCTTGCATATTCTATTTGTTTCCTCTACTTAGGATGACCTCTACCCAACCCCTTTGTCACCTATCTAAATCCCCTATGTCCTTCATAGTTCAATTCTTGTATCTTCCTACCTGGAAAGCTCCCTCTCCACCAATTGTGCTGGCACAGCACCTTGGGCACAAGTCTTTCATAAAACGTGTAATTCTACAGTAATCACTGATTTATTAGACTCTTTTCCACTAAAGAAAAAGCAACCTGAGCCCATTGTCCTTGTGCTCTCATCAGCTAGCACAAGTTTGCTCACATTCAAAGTCTATATCGCGTATGAATGATTTTAGAAAAATTATGTCTAAATAAGAACTCATATAAACACATATATAACCAGAATTGATTGTTAGTAAACTTCTGGTGCAAATAGAAATACATCAAACAGGAAAAAATATAAAATAAATACTCCAGCTCCATAAATTCATGTTGCTTTTCCAAAAGAATTTGAGTCATGCATGGGGTCAGAAAGCAGACTCCTATTAAGGTTTCCCTGAGCTTAGGAATGTGAAAATTGACCAGGTACTATGGATTGGATTGTTACTGACTGTTCTATACTATATTACAAAGCCTGTACCTAATACAACCAGGTTATCAGATAGAGCTGTATGATTTTTAAAAAAGCCAGCATGGTGACTATGATGTATCCTTAAAAAAACTCGAGTCCTTAGTAATGAAACAAAAATAAAGGATTTAATCATTGTAAACCCATTCTTTAAGGTTCTGACACAATACACTGCTCAATTTAAAATATTAGCTCTCATAGGACTCTTGCAATTTTTGTTGTTGTTTATTTGGTTTTGGGAGGGTTGTTTTCTTGTTTGTTTTCATAATTAATCGTAGTATTAACTCAAAGGAACATAAATTTCATAAGGACAAAGCTGGGCAATCAGAGAGCAAAAATATAAGAAAGCTGTTTAGAGAAAACATTTAGTAAGAGTTCCAGTTTCCTAATCTGTATGTCATTTTAGCCCTGACCTAAATATAGTAAGCTTGCTTTAATTATAAATTTTTGGTTATAGAAAAATGGTAGTGAAACTAAGGCTTGAGATTCTATCTCCAATTATGACTCAACGATACACAGTCTGTGTTCTGGGAACACAGACTATAAACCTAGATCCAGTAAGCCATCTCAAAATGAATTTTGTTGTTCATAGGAAGAACTCAAAAGAACACTGTATGGAATGGGAAAAAGTTGTCACCAATTTAAAAACAGTAAAACATTTTTAAATATGAAAGATTCACATTCACATAGTTTAAGGATTGAATTTTTCAAACATACCTTGTCCATTAATTTACTTGCATGAAGACTCAAGCTATTGAAGAATATTTTTTTGCTTAGCAAATGCATTTCTTCAATTGTAGTCAACAATGTAGTTGCACTATTTCCAACGATGCCACTAAAAGCAAAGAATATTTCAGGTTGCAAAACAGGCTAAAACAATTCAGTTCTTTACCTGAGCATAATTCTTTAAAAAAAATCTAGACTTAAATAAAAGTTTTTATATAGAATATAACTTGTGAATTAAAAACAATTACTCTAGTTTCATATACAAACGACAGGTTTTCTTTTGAGTCAGGTGATGAACAAATGAAACAAACTACTGTTTTTGATATTTCACAATATTTTATAAAAACAGTGTGTTAGAACAGACACTCATAATATGCAAACTCATATCCCTTTTTCCTCAATTACAGTAAATGCATGTCTTGGTTATCCAAGAAGATCTAATCTTAATTTTAAGGAAGACATTCCATCAATAGCTCTATTAATAAAATACTTAAATTTTATTAATACTGAGTTATTCTTTTAATTAAAACTGTTATATCAATAACATACCTATAAAGTTTCTCAATTTTTATACAGCTGCCTAAATAGCAGTATACTAAGACTAATTATGAAATTAGTCTGATAATATTTGGAAATAATTATTAGTACATTCTATAATTCTCAATGTGCTATTTCTTAGACTCATCTAATGGGGTTTCCCATTTTTGCCAGGATGTAAGACAAGCATGTATATAAAACAATTGCCAATTTTATTCTCCTTAATTCATGTACTGAAAGTGATTTTAAAATGTGTTTTTAGGGGAAAAGGTTTTTGTTGATGTGAAAATATACTGTAATCCAGTAGGAAATCATAATTTCTAAAGGCACAATAACATCTTACTATAGCTAAAAAAATTTAGATTGCTGAAGACAAATATGATGGCATTAAAAAGTACCAGTAGAGATAGTAAGCAAAAAATACAACAAATTTACTGAGAAATGATATACTACATGATATGTTATAAAAGCAAATACTAATATTATACATTTCAATACATTCTGAAACTAAAATAAACTGGAGTGAATTCTTATATTGTTAGTGCAGACAAAGCAAATTATCAGTTAAAAAAATATATAAAACAAACAGCAAAGTAAAAGCAAATTCCTAAGCAGGTAGCCATATACTTGCATTTTAAAAAAAGATAAAAGTTATTTCAGTTAAAAATATTATAAGCTAAACACCAAAGTAAATTGGAAGGAATTCCCACATACACCTATGCATACAATAAAAATAAGTATGCCTCTGAATAAAAGTACAATACATTAAACAACAGTGGGAGAAAAATGAATGACTACAAATAGAAATTGATATTTTAATGAAAAATCTGGAGAAATATCAAGATACATTTACATTCCTCTTTTTTAAAAAAATTTGGAGTTAGCCATATTTCGCAGTTACTCAGATCTAGAATGTACTCATGTTTACTGAGTACTCACTAGGTACCAATAACTGGGCTACATATTTGTGGATGTTTTTTGTATTTCACTTCATATCTCTACCCAACACGCTTATACTCTAATTACTTGATTTTTCAATTTTAAGTTATTATATACAAATTCCCTGATATAGAAGATGGGTTAAACTCTCTTAAGCAATACTCCTCCTCAACCACAATCTACTCAAAACTTTACTTTTCCCAGGCTTCCTAATAGTCATATCACAGGGTTCTGGTACATAAATATTCAATGTTTACATTATTACAAGCATGTAAATACTATGCAGAGCTGGCCAAGAAATCAGGAAATCCAACACAAAGGAATGAGCAGGCTGGTGAGGAAGACAAACCCCAGTGTGACATCCATGCAGCAGGCCTAGAGAGTAACCAGCCTAGGCCAGAGAAGGAGAGTGAGAGCTCCAAGACGGACCTGGGAAGGCAAGAGGGAGAGACGCTGGGAGGGATTTCTTGATGTGTTTGACTATATGGTGAGAACATGCAGAGTCCACTTAATAGTTTGGGTCTGAAATAGTGAAAGGGTGTAGGAAAGTAAACAAGTGCAATCAGTAACTACAGAAACAAAAGGTTTCACAGGAAAGGAAATGTAACCAAAGTATGCTGGATTCCCTGTTTCCTGGATTCCACATCTTCCTTTCTTGGTTTACTATTGCCTTTTGATAGAATCTATCCTCTAGTTTTAATGTATAGGAGGCAAAACTTCTTGAGAACTTCATGTCTCCAATTTTTTCCCAACTTCACTGTCTGTTCCTTCCCAGTTTTCTTCATGGGTTTCTTCTCTTCTTAACCTCTAAATATTGGAGCTCCCCACGACTCAGTCCTAAGCCCTATTCTTCATCTATACTCACTTCCTAAGTGATCTTACCTACTCCCATGGCTTCTAATACAATCTACATGCTGCAAACTACCAAATTTATAGTTTCAGCCCTGATTTTTCTGTGCTATCTGCTCATTCAGCATCTCCTACTATATGTTCACAGGTACATCAAATCTGACATGGCCAAAATTGAACTGAGCTTTTCAATACTCCCATTACCCTGTTTCTCTCTAGCACTGCCCATCTCAGCAGATGACAATACCATTCATCTAGTTGTTCAAACCAAAAGCCAAGAATTCACCCTAGACTCTTCATATCTCACCCCATCTAGTCCATCCATATGTCCATTGGCTAAAACAAAATCTCCAGAACCAACTACTTTTCACCACCTCCAAGACTATCACACTAGTCTAACTCATCATCATTTCTGCTCAGAACCACAAACCACTTCCTATATACCTTCCTTGTTCCCCTTTTGCCCAATTATACTATATTACATAATGCCCAGAGTCACCTTATACCATAAAGCAGCTCAAGTCACTCAAAACTCTCCCATATCTTCCCCAAAAAACTCAGTATAAAATCTAAATCTTCACCACGGCCTACAGTCCTACATGATCTGGCATCTGCCTACCTCTCTGATTTCATCTCCCCCTACTCCTTCCAATTCACTCCATTCCAACCACTGGTCTTCCTTTTGGTCCTCCAAAATGCAAGCTTTTCTTGGCATCCGGGCCAGAATGGACCTCTGCCTAGGACACTCTTCTCCAAGATCTTCTCATGCCCAACTCCTTCACGTTTCTCAAGTCTCCGTTCAAATATCACCTCCACCGAAAGGCCTTCAAAAACAATCATATGCACATACACCAAACTCATATGTGGTCTCTCCCTATACTTTCTACTTCCTTTCTCCTGCTTTAACTCTCTTCAGTGCCCTTATCGCTATCTAAAATTATTTTATACTTGTCTGTTTGTCGCCCCCATTGGAATGTAAGTTTGAGCTGTTTTGTTCATTGCCGTTTCCTTAGCACCCGGAAGAATGACATTTATAGTCAACTTTTTAATTGACTAAATGAGGAAATGTGTGGACAAGCAAAAAAGTACAAGCAAAAATGTATCAAAAGATCTTGTCATCCTAAAATTATCATCTTCAAAGCATAGAAAAATTATAATTCTCAGAGCCTAAAAACCTACTATCACCTTCAGAATCCAAATGATTTTCTTCTTAGCATTCTCTACATTAGAAACTGAGTTATCACTATCTTCAAATAATAAATTTCATGCAGCACCATCATGGGCATTACTAAATAGATAACTTAAAAATTAGTTTACCACTATCTTTGCATAATACAGCATTAGCTATGTGTTAGCTTCTTTTAGCTGCTCCAGCATTTTCTAAGTATGTACCATTCTCTTATTTTAGGAAGCCTATAACATTACAATTGAAACTCATTTATTGGTTTTGAGTCATGGCAAGTGGTGATGATAAATTTATATCTAAAATATTAGAGGACTAACCCAAATCCTATCTCTGATCAGTATGGTAGCCTGTGGCTTGCTGGTTTTATTTGAAAATCTACCAAGAGGAAGTGAAATCCATCTCTCGGCTGTGAAGTGTCGGGTGGCTAATCTCAGCCACTAGGAGGTAGGTGACATCACTGCCATAGTCTTTTGGTGCTTTGTGAACTAGTGATCCCTGCATCTCTCCCAGATCTATTAGCTATAATAATCCTCCTGGATTTTAACAATTGGCCTTCTGTTCCTGATACTGCATATACTGGATAAAAAGTAATTTTTAAGTCATTTTTTAATGGACTTATATGGAAACCATCAATAATATAGCTTGAAAAGATATTATTTTAACACAGGTACACATACAACATGGTCTTATAGTGATATTTATAATAAAGCTCAAGTGTATACCATAAACAGATATATGCAAAGCAAAAATGAATACAAATTTTGGAGTCAAAGGTTATATTGTAAATAAGAGAACTGGTTCCTAATCAGATAGAGTAGCTTTTATTTAAGAGAAGATAAAGTTATAGTTCTGTTTTGTCACTAACAGAAAACTAAATATTAAAGAAGAATTTGTTATTTACATTCAGAAAAAGACATTTCACTTATTATGCCCTATTCTGAATACAATATATAGTTGTTTTAGGTGCCACGGATCTCTTTTACTAATGCAGGAGGACTCAAAAATACTTACATTATAAATTTATACTGTTATACAAGTTGTGTGTGTGCATGTGTGCATAGTTACATCTAGAGAAGAAAGGTAAAAGTAAACACTAGATCTCAAAGTACAGCACATATAATACGCATATAACAATTCATATGGTGTGGAGGTTCTACCAGTTATACTTAGTCATGCAAACGGTGAAGACAAAAAAAAATCGTACACTGTGTTCTAGCTGAAATGAGGTATTGCATGGGATTTAACAAGCACATTTAACCATTCCACATACCTGATTGTATGATGGTAAAATTTAAGGAGGTTAGAAATTTTATATAATAAAACTGCCCCAGGTTCAGCAACTATTACTTGTTCAATTCGAACCTATTAAAACATGTGAGAAAACATTATTTAAAAGCATAACTTTTCTTCATTAATTATATGTCATATAAATAGCATTTTAAAAAAAGATAAAATCTTATTACTGCAGAAATCACAAAATTCTTTCTAAATAAATAGTTTCTGAATATTATGTCATAGGCGATGTTAAAATAGAAACATTTTAACACCGATATACTCTACAAAAGAATGATCAATTACCTACAGAATTTGGCTCAAGGCAACTGTCACCAAAAATAATCAATACAACGATGAGATCATTTTGAGGTTTCTTCACCAGTATATAATGAAATTTAGTTGAGCACTGAATCGCAAAGCAGCTGTTACATCCCTAAAAACACATTCTCAGTGGAAACGTACTGTTCTCTCACCAAATATTCAGAAAAAAAATGAAAGAATTCTTTCTTTAAACTATTATACCAAGTTTCTTTTTATATTAACTAGAGAATAGGATAGCAGAGAAATCTTAAATTAGCACTAACATATTTGTCTAACTATAAGACTACCTGGGCAATATCAGATTTAGTTCAAGATTAACTTGATCTGTCTCAAGATTAACTACTAGGAATCTAGTCTAACTGAATTCCATCCCTCACTGATCATTCTCTTACTTTATATTCCCTAGTTAATAAATACAATCTAAACCACACTGCTATGTGCTTACTTACATATTATATTATATCTGTTCTTAAGCTGCTGCTTATACTGTGTCATCTTGTTTCCTAACTAGATTCTAAACACAGACTTTCTGCTTCTTTTACATCTCTGCAGCATCTGGTAGAACAGTATATACACAACAGACGTTTAATAAATGCTTTTGAAAGTTGAAGTTTCTCTGTACTTAGATTATGGAATATGTCATAATGCCAACAAATGTGATTTGCTAAAATGAGAGTTTATAAATTTATGTATATGGGCATACAAAAACCTCTTGGATTATAGAAACTAATTGACCTTTTCATTAATATGTTTATGAAACGAATACATCCTTTGGCATAAGGTAAAGAGTAGCTAACTAACACAACATTATAAATCACGAATGGCATTTGAATTTAAAAGCCATAATTTTCATATTACAATTTCTTTATAGATAATAAAAGTGATATTTTCTGAACTTTAATATAATTATTAGGGAAAAATATAAAGGATATTAATTGTAGACAGACAGCTCTTCCCTAGTACATTTATAACACCCTCTCAACTACCTGGCAACTTGCCTTCCAGAATTTTCAAGCATCAAGAAAATACTCTTCATTCCAAGACCCTTAAAAAAAGTGAGAAAGGAGGAGAGAGGAAAAGAAAAGAAAAAAAAGAGGAAAGGGAGGGAGGAATGAAGAAAGATAAAGAGAAAAAGAAAAACAATTTCATGTCTTTTCACATACACAAAGGTTTTGAGGAAAAGTGGCATTCTTTCAGCTACAATGAAAACAACAGGAAAAGGTTGAAAAATCAGATTTATGTATGATACACTAAGATTGGTTAGTTTGCCACACTCTGTCTTATGATGGTTATATAAGAGGTCAACCATTTTCAGCAAAAGCCAACAGTCACAGGAAAAATAGCAGGGGATAAGAGAAACAAAAATTTAAAAAGTAAAACGGTAAAAGAGACTAAAGAAAGCTAGTCACTTTGTAGCTCTCTCGGTTATCAGATCAACTGTCAGGGTATCACAGTGCTTGTGTTCAAATAACCCTTATTTTACTGAAATAATGGCCCCAAAGAGCAAGAGTAGTGATGCTGGCATTTCAGATATGCCAAAGAGAAACCATAAAGTGCTCCTTTAAGTAACAATGTGAAAGTTCTCAATAAGAGAAGAAAAAAATCATATGCTAAGGGTGCTAAGATCTACGGTAACTTTTATTACAGTATATTGTTATAATTGTTCTATTTTATCATTAGTTATTGTTGTTACTCTCTTATTGTGCCTAATTTATAAATTAAACTTTATCATAGGTATATATGTATAGAAGAAAACATAGTATATATAGGGTTTGGTACTATCTGTGGTTTCAGGCGTCCACTGGGGGTCTTGGAATGTATCCCCTGTGAAGAAGGGGGAACTACTGTGCCCTCTCCACAATTTATGTAATTTTATCTTTATGTAATTTTAAATTTAGAGCCCAGATTTTTAAAACCGGGAATAACTTCAGAGATCATATCTTAATGCATACATTTACAAATACATAGTCCACTGCCTGCGTAGGAAGTTTCACTTTAACACAAAGAAAAGGTTAAATTCAAAGTAGACTAAAACAAATATATAGTTTCACAAGGATATCTCCCATTACCATTACAACCTTTTCTTTACGCTTCTAAAAATCAAAATCTCACCTGCCCTAAAAAAATGCATTCCTACAAAGAAAAAAGATTAAGGGACAGAAATTTAGCCAAAACATCCAATATCTTATGCCATTATGAAAAGTTTAGCAGCTTATCAATTAGGAGGAAAAAAATTCTTATTAATGGAATGTAAAAGCAGATAGGTCACTGAAAAAAACATCCCAAATTATAACTTCAAGAGAAAATTATTAAAGTAAGTTTTTTTCTCAGCTAACAACTAGATCACTGAGAATATTAGATACTCAAATGAGATAACATAGAAAGAAAATTCTTAAAACAATGTAAGACTATCTATGAGTACATAAAGGAAGGGAAGAGTTGTTGGATCATATCATACATCAGTACCAAGCTAATCTGATGTGTAACTACTGTGAACACCTGTTAAACATTCTCTGGAGTATGTAATAAATATTACTATCAAATGGAAAGATTTAAGATTTCTGTCACTTCAGAAACTAAAGGGATTTTTCTTCATTTTACAATAAAGAGGTCTTTTCTTCTTCACCTTCTGATATGTTAAAATTTCCCAGGGAGTCACAATAATGTCCTACAATTGTTATAACACCTCTCTAGGCATATGCATTTAAGGAAGATGAAATGAGAATTTCTAAGTACATTTTAAAACAAAGTCAGACTTCAGTACATTATTTCTTTATATAAGCAATAGGTGTTATTTTAAACATAATAACATTTCTTACTCTGACCAGGACAGGCAACTCAGGTCCATTCCAACCCTCAGATTCTAGAATTATATTTATATGATTTACTTAAAAAAAAAAAAAAGAAAAGCTCTAATAAGAAACATAATGGAGAGGGGGAGAAAAAAGTTAATGCAGATAAAATACAATTTATTCACGAAAGTGATTAGGAGTTTCATATATGTAGTTATAAAAAGGTATGAAAAATGTAGAAAAAGAAACATTTTTGTTCTCCCTTTTTTCTTTTATTTTTCCAATAACTGCTAATATACAAAACAAACAACATTTATATGAGTATAAATGTCTGAAAATCAAACTATGGCAGGTAAGTTTTTCATTTGGGAGTAATAAGTAAAATAATTTCAAAATACTTCACTATTTACTTACTGAATATGCACCTGGGCCCTAAGATGATCAAGCTATAATAATAATTAATCAATTGTCACAAGGTGTGTCATCTGAGATTTCCTTGCCTGGGACAAAATACCAAAGAAAATCTTAGAAACAAAAAAGTTTGGTTCTAAAATTTAGTTCTTGGTAAGAAAAAGATCATAAAACTTCTGAGTTTCAATTTCTATCTAGTAAACTGAAGTCAGTCAACAAGGAAAAGTAAACCAACAACTGCAAAGTGTTCTGGAAATATTAATAAGGAAAAATAACATCTGCTGCATGCCTAGTAGGTACCAGAGACTATGTACTTCGTCTACACAGTTATCTCATTTAATCCTTACAACAACCCTTGATGGCAGGTATTTTTATACACAGATTCAACATGAGCAAACTAAGGTGCAGAAGAGTTAGGCAATTTGAACAAGTGAACACAATTAAGTGGTAAAGTGGGAATTCTAACCCAAGTTTAACTTCAAATTCTGTTGCTTGTACTATAAATAGTATTGATAATAACACTTACACATACTACTGTTTTATTCTTGGATTTATCATTATTTATTGCTATGATAACCAAAAACTTTACTATGCTTGAAGCAATAAACTAAATGGAATATGTTTTGAGTAAATCTCTGTTAAGAGTTCACTGATTAGTTATTTCAATTTAATAGTCTTTTTCTCAACTGATTAACATAAATTACTATGGAAAACACAATATGTAAAAAATAAGTCAATATATGCAAACCAAGAATATTTCAAATTTTCTTTCTTACAGAGAAAATTGACAATGATTATTTTAAAATGTATTTTATTATCCTATATTAATGTGTTAATTTGATAAAATTAAAGCTTGAATTCAAGCTGTTATCAGTTTCTTTAAACTCATAAGAATAAGGCAATAATTTACCCAGATACCATATAATATATGTAAAAACAAAATATTTTACCTTTAGAGGCCTGCACACACCCTCCGTGATATGCCCGACAACTTCTTGAATATTTTCTTCAACACCTACAATTAATTATAACATAATTGAAAGTTTTCTCCCCATATTATTACACTTTGCTTCACCAAAGTCCAAAAAACTAACAAACAATAATACATATGATTAATGGCACTAACAACAAACATTTAAAATAACTGTAACAATATTTTATTAAATTCAATATCTTTTAGGACATTACTGATTATGTTAATATCTGAGTCTAGAGTGCTATTAATTTATTTGACTAATGATTAATAAAATGAACATTATTTCTTTGTGAAAAAGAGAAATTTTATGAGTCACAGGAAAAAAAGACTGTGAAATATATTAATTGAAGGAAGTGATGTGAAGATAGATGTATTAGCATTTGTTCTACAAACACCTTATTCTAGGCAGTGGCGCTCAATTCATAAGCTGAGAGTGTAAAGATAGAAACCGTGCCTTGCAATCTAATGAAAAAACTGACAATTACTAACTACCAACTATTTATCAAGCTCTGTACTGGGTCCCTGATATTTAGTGCTTATAACCACCTTCATTTCTACAGATGGAGAAACTGAGGCTTAGAAGAATTAAGCCATTCCCAAAGAAAAACATATTTCATCTAACTCCAATCTATTTTGTTCCCACCTCTTAATGATGCCTCTCATATATACTTTACTAAAACATCTTTTAAGAAATACATTCTTTTAAACTGGGTAGCTACCATAAGAGAAAACAACTTTCAAGAGTGCAGACTTTGTGCCAATCTAATATACATGCTGAATCTAAACTCAATATCAAAGAGCTAAAAACCGAGAGGTAAGTTTTGCCGCCAGTCTGTACACTGGTCTCTCCTGCAGATTATTGCTGAACCAGAATGATGTGGGGCTGAGCTACGCACAATAGTCAAGCAACACCAGTCACAATAATTCTCTTCATGTCCTATCAATAACAGAACATCTTAAGTATCCATTAACCCCTTCTACAACAGGCATCTTAAGGTAGTCACAACTAAGATTTGAAATGCTGTAAACCACAGACATGAGCAACTCAAAAATAGTAGTTTTTCTTCCTTGAAATCAAGATCAAAATTTTAAGTACGTTTAGTACATAGGTAGTTATTCAAAAAACTTTAAAACAGTCACGTGAGAATGAAAAAGGGCGCTGGGTGGTAGAAATGAAAGAATTAGCAGCTTAAAGACCTTACACAAGTCACTCAGCCTGTTTACTCACAGATAAAATGAGGATAACATCACCTTTGCCCTCAAAGTGTGGTGGCACGGAAGACCTGAGATAATGTATGCCAGGCACTCTAGAAATGCCTTAAAGGTGAAGCAGGAGTCCAGGCCTGGTACAGATGGTAATAAGGGTCCACTGTAAAAGTGTGAACAGCTTGTGACAATATGAAAGTGATGGAGGAGAAAGTCTATTAGCAGGAAAAGGGAGAAACTAGAGAGGAAGATTAATTAGGATGCTTATTGTACTATCTAGGTGTGAAAAGTTTATCTCCATGAAGACAGCAGTAAGAACAGAAACAGAGAAACCTTGTGTTGTTTTCTATATTTAGGCATTAGCAACAACATGCGAGGACCCACCTTGTGTAGTCACGTGCTTTAAGAGAGCTTCAAGGTGTTCTTTTTCAGAAGCAGTAGCTTGATGGAGCCAAGCCAACATATCTCCTACATACCTAATGAAAAAACTAGACGTTAGTAAAGATTTCCTTCAGAAAAACATTAAACACTCCAAAATTATCCGATTATTATACCTCAAAGGGTCATGGGAGTGCATTTCAATGGGTCGAGGTGTACCTCCTGGGCCCCCTCTTGTAAGAGCATCAATAAATCCACGAACAACTGTACTTCTTCTGGCTGTTCCAAACTCATCTAACGTATACCTAGAAAAAACAAGTTATATGAAAAACAGTTGTTTTTCTTCCTAATGATTATATCAAACTATTCATGCAATTTGAGATAAACAAGACATCTAAAGCTTCTTTACACAACTTTCTCAAGCAATACTGTTCCTAAACAACAAAAATATTTATGAAATAACTTTATCCTAATGAAAATCAATCTAAAGGTACATCTTTTCACTCATAAGAAGGAATGCAGGAATGCTGGGATTCAGGATCAATAACAGGGCAGTGGCAATAAGGGATAGAGCACTAGATTTGGGAAAAGTAAAAATCAAGGTAAGGTGGAAATCTTGGACTCTTCAGGTTTCAGTACCCTCCTAGTCCCAGACGTGATGCTCCACTGTTTACATTAGGCCATAATATTCAGTTCTCAGAGGCTAGTTACAGTGACAACTCTGCAATTCACAAAATAAGACTTTTTCTTCTACATCAAAAAATTCCCCTTTAAACATATTATCACAATTTACCATCAAAATTTGCCCAAAACATACTACCCACATTTAAAAGCTTATTTTGACTTCACTATTAGATATATTAGATGTTTCTTAGATTTACTGACCAACTAGGCACACAGAGCAAATACTTTCTCTTAGGCATATTTAAAAGTCATCCATTGTGGTTGAACAGGAAACAAAAGACTTTCTAAGGTGAGGGATTCTAAGGGAAGGGGAGCTTTGAACTGAGGATTCAGACAATTTGGGGTGAAATTACAGGATGGCTTGGAGTTGCCACGAGTGCCCATTTCTTTGACTAAAATCAGCCTTCATTTCCCATTATCACCACCATTCCTTACATCCATCGCCCGATTCAAAGTTCTATTTTAAAAGTACATAGGAAAACAAAATAGTTTTTCTCAGTCCAATATCAGCACATTCTAGATCCATTAAATTTTAAATCCCTAAACAGTATTCTAACAGACTAAACATTAGGAATTATTTCATTACTGTACATATAAAGAAATAACCAAAATTTCTCAAAGGTTTCCAAAGAATTAATTTCTTAGGCTATACTGTTTTCTTTAATATGCTACTGATGTAATGAAAAATTCACATTTTTTAAACATAAGAGAGCTAGAAGAGGGAATTTTTATTTATTTATTTTTTGCTGAGAAAGATTAGCCCTGAGCTAACATCCATGACCATCCTCCTCTATTTTTATATATGGGATGCCGCCACAGCATGGCTTGATGAGTGGTGAACAGGTCTGCGCCCGGGATTCGAAACCACGAACGGAGGGCCAGCAAAGCAGAGCATGCGAACTTAACCACTATGCCACCGGGCTGGCCCCTGGAAGAGGGAATATTTTAAAACAAAGGGGAGTGCATAGTGAAGTGGTCAACAGCTATAAATTTTTAGGAATTTGAACTTTTTTAAAGGACTGTTTGCTAGTAACCAGATCATGGTTCTTTGTGTGTGTTTGTTTTCAGTTGAATGGAAATGGTTTTGAAATTCCCTACAGTGTCCCTACAGTGACAAACCAGCAATATTTCGAGATGAAAACGCAATATCAAGGTAAGTTATGCTAAACTGCACAATTGCCTTGCATTCACTATTTTTTAAAACAAATCAGAACCAAAACGCTTATTTCTATTTTTTCCCTCTGTGCTCTTAAATTATAAATGTTTAGTGTGAAGAGTGCATTCCTTTAAATGACTTAAGATCAGATGACTACTTATCACAGCACAAAATTCAGAAACTTTCAACTTTTTAAATATATATAATGAATGCTCACTCTCAGGACCCAACAGACCACAATAAACAGAAACAATGTAATTTCTGTTTCTAGGACAGTTCACTGTGACCACAAGTTATATTAGAAACCAGTGAATCCACTAGCATTTTAAATGGGGGTGAAATTATCAAGCCTGACAAAGAGTGGAATCTAATCTGTATAATACTATGAAATACCAATAAACATTAATATTAACCCTTCTGCAATAAATAACAGAAATAATTTGAAGCAAGAACAAGCATGAGCTATATTATACCTTCAATAATATCTGCAGACATGAAACAAACCTTTTCCCAGGGAAAGAAGAAAACTTCTTTGACCAAAACAGATTCTTTTCAAACAAAGGTCAAAAATCCAAAATGCAGCTTTACAAAAGCGAATGTTAAAGTTATGTAAATATTCTAAAATGCCTCTAGTTAAAATTAAAATCCCCACTTTTTATGTCTAGCTATAGTAGAAAAAGAAAAATGTGGTCAAAAATTAAATTAAAAGATGAAAAATTTTGGTCAAAAACAAACTATAAAATAGTGTAAAAGCCTAAGAAATGTAACAAATACATGAAGAATGAAGAAAAATCAGCATTGTACGTATTACGACATTCTTTATAATTCATATTCTGAAGGTTTACCAAAGGAAAGGACATCAATTTTTTCATTTCCACTTACAATAAACTTCTTTTTGAAGGAATTTCCGTATTTGATTTATTAAAAGTTAATAATGCATTAGCATTCCTGTTATATACCACTTAACAAACACTGAGCATGGCAACTTTCAAGGACTTCAATAATGGACATTTTTCTTGCACGTGATACCTACACATTTGAGACATCATAAACAACAGTGAAGCTTTTACACCACTACTTAAATAAAGTTCATATAGTGCCATCTGGTGGTTAACATGACACATTATTAACTTTTTCCTAAATTTAAAGAAACCCACTTTGAAAACATGATTACTTACTGAAAGGCCAATTTTCTCTTTTTTAGCATTCATCTTAAGAAAATCAACTCGTCTTAAAATCCTCCTTCTTCCCCATGCCTCTGACAATCTTCCAAATTTTACTGTTGCCCCTTATTCCCTGACACGTGCCCTTCAGAGATAAATCTTCTTTGCCTCTCTATTATAGTTCTATTCTTTATCTTTCAAGCTTTATCCCTAGTTGTCATGTAGGCCCTAAATACACTCCTCTTTAGCTGACAACTTTCCAGTTTATCCTCTTTCAAAATAAAAATAATAGCTAATATTTAGTGATGAGCAAAGCATTATGCTAAACACCTTATGTGAACAATCCAATTTAATCTTCACAACAACCCTGTAAGACAGGCACTATTTTTATCCTCATTTTACAGCTAAGGAAACTGAACTTATAAAGGTTCAGGAGCTTGTCCAAAAATCTGACTCAGAGCCCACCTTCTAAACCTTTAGGCAATATTGCTCTTTTCCAAGGATTAATCAAGAACCATAATTTAGTAAAAATATATTTACATGGTAGAAGTCAGCTGACCGTTTCAGATGCCCAAAACAAAGGCATTTTTTAAAAAAATATTAACCTTGTGAACAAATATGAATCTGTCAACAATGTAACACTATTAAAATCAAACACCAAATGTTTTAAGTACTAAAGACTGTCATAATCAAACACCAATACCTTAAAGTGAAAAAGATGGGAAGGAAATTTCAAAGTAGATATAATCTGCTGAGCTGGTGATCAGCAGTGAACACCAGTTCATCATATGTACATGCACAACATTCAGGGCTACTATGATCTGGCTCTTGCTACTAACCCAACAGCTAGTGCAAGCTTCTGCAATTAATTTCCCCAAGGTGCATGTTCTTTCTCAATGCACATCTTTGCACCTGCTGTTCCCTCAACCTAGAATAGTCTCTCCTTCCTTTTCTTCCTGGAAAAAGCCTATTCAACCTTCAGAACTCGCTTTATACCTACTTCCCAGAGGAAACTTTCCCTAACGTTCATCCCTTTCCCCTACCACAGAATACTTGAGCCACATAGCACCTGAGATATGACCTCTAGAATAGCAATTAATATATTCATTAAAATGGATGTGTTTATATCTGGTTCCATAAAATAAAGCAATTTGAGGGCAGGCAGTGTTTTATTGATGTTGTGTCTCTAGCACTTAGAACTGTGCTTAACGCACAGTAAGTAGCAATGGAATGTTATTTGTTACACAGCTGTCCCAGCATTTGTGCTCTATAACCTTATTATAGACTAAAGTAATGTTCTAATCAGAAAGAAAAGTAATAGGCAAATCTAAAAATATTACAGGCATCTGCAAGGGATGATTTAGGGCAGGATTCAATGCCTATGTAGGAGTCCCCTGGCTGTTTCCTGAATTGTAACTCCCCACTTGGTCTCCCTATTTTCATACTATTCCAGGCATCAAAAATAAAAAAGTATTGAGCTAGCCCTGATGGCCTAGAGGTTAAAGTTCAGCAGGCTCCACTTCAGCAGCCCAGGTTCAGTTCCCGGGCATGGAACCACATCATTCATCTGTCAGTAGCCATGCTGCGGCAGTAGCTCACATAGAAGAACTAGAAGGACCTACAACTAGAATATACAACTATGTAGTGGGGCTTTGGGGAGGAAAAAGAAAGAGAGGAAGACCGGCAACAGATAGATATTAGCTCAGGGCCAATCTTTCTCAGCAATAAAAAAAAAAAAGCAACCTCATTTAAAAAAAAAGTATTTCTATTTTATGTGAGAAATAAAATAATAAAAAATACAGAATAATAAAAAACACATAAACAAGTCAATAACGCCTAAGATTCTTATCCAAAATGTTATCACATATCTCTCGACTGGCATAATTTACAGGATCAAAGACCTGGACACTTTCTTTTCTTGAATGCTATTAATGGAATCCTGATTTAAAATTTTGTTTCTTCATCTCTGAGTAATTATATTTCTCAGTCTCCTATTTGACCTTCTCTCCAGGACAGGGTTGATACAGACATTTTACTTACAATTCCAAGGTAATTAATGATGACAGATTGGGGAAAAGCCCCTTAACCTCCACGTGAATAAGAGGCAGTCTGGAAACAGGGACCCCTTGGTTTTCCCCTCCATACTGCATCCTATAGCATGTAATATGCAATAAGCTGATGCTAGCATTGATATACATATAACATGAGATGAAAATATCACTGTAAATGATTATAAATATTACTTAAACTATTGTATATGAATTTGATAATACTGAAAGTTAATGTAAATTATCTAAGAGAAAGTAAGGTTTTTTTTAATTTGGAAAAAGTCACCAACTTATATAAGACAGGTCTATCCTGCAGGGCTTCCATTGCCTGAGTTAATACTGGAGATATATCACATGATTCTTGTGTCAATGATCTGCATTCACCTGAAAAACAATTAACATTATAATTCTTATTAAATTAAAGTTAGGTCTTCATTATGTCCATTGTACACCCAGAGACTAAATTCTATAGCAAACATCACATGAAAAAAAATGCTTGGAAAAACCTAGAGAATATGCCAATCAAAAACTAGTTTACACTGTCAACCAAACTACAAATGTAAGTATTTATATAACTTTAAATGACCAGTCCACCCCAAACCCTCTTTCATTTATTATAAAAAAACTACAGTTCTGAAGAAAACAATCGATGAACAAACATTCACTGAATAATTGGCAATGTTCAAGGCAGGAGAGGAGTACTACTAAAAATATATTACTACTTCCTTCCCTCAGGAGCAATCTTTAAGCAGTTTGCTGAAAATGTTTATATGAATAACTAATATATGGTAAATAAGATTATAACTTGAAAGGCTTAGGTTCTTAACTTGGAAAAATCTCTACATCAACATTTTCTTTATTTTACTCTTCCAATCTTATCTATAAAATACTTATTAAGGGTCCACTATGTTCAAAGAACTTCGAACTTGTTCAGAAATTCCCAACTTTTTGGTATATGAGGACCTCACACTAGCAGTATATTTTCAGCATGCATTGACTCAGAAAAAACACATGCAAGTATGGAACTGGAGATATCTTAAAATGACTCCAGAGTCTATAGGTGAAAGAGGCCCACAGTCTGGAACCACTATGTTAGATGTTATGGAAGCACAAAGAAATTTGAGGCAATGTCCTTGCCTTTGAGAAAGAAATCTAAGTGGAGAGCTAAGATATATATATATGAAAAGTAATAACAGAATAGTAAATTATTAAATGCCAAATAAATACTTCCAATGGTTAGTGTTCGGAGATGTGAAAAATCACTGTGATTAAATGTAGTCATGGAGAGTTCCAGGAAGACGCAGCACCTAAACGTGGCTTTGAAGACTGAGATGGGACTTGGAGATAAAGAGAGAAAGTCAGACAACACTCTAAATAGAATAAAACAGTGCAAACGAGGTAGAAAAGGAAACATGTTTTGGAAATGAACAGTAAATCATCTGAACCAGAAAATTAGGTGTTTTCACAGTCTAGTACAGGGGTTAATACTTAAATGGATTTAATCCCAATTCTGTCCAAGAGTCAGTTGGTAACACCTATTAAAATATCACGAGCTCCTGTTCCATTCTTGCTGTCTTAACTTCGTTTTAACCTTGTCTCCCTGGTTTTAACAGGGAATTTTGTGAACAGTCTACTGAAACATTTTAAAACAAAACTAAAGCAAATAAATCATTTATGGTAGGCAAAATAATGGCCCTCCAAAGACCCCTAATCTCTGGAACCTGTGAATAGGTTATCTTACATGGCAAAAGAGACTGCAGACAGAATTAAGGTGACAGACCTTAAAATAGGGAGATTTTCCCAGATTACCCCAATGGGTCCAAGGTAATCACATAGGTCTTAAAAGTGAAAAAGGCTGACAAAGGAGTTAGTCAGAGACGGAAGATGGAAGAAGAGGCAGGAGAGATTCAAAGTGACTCAATTATCTGAGGCTCGCTTTGAAGATGGAGGAAGGTGCCACTAGGCAAAGAAGGAATGCAGCCTCTAGAAACTGGGAAAAGCTCTCAGGGAGCCAGCAAGGAAACTCAGACCTTGGTCCCACAGACTCAGGGAACAAAATTATGCCAACAAACTGAATGCACAAGGAAATAGATTACTCCTCATAGCCTCCAGAAACGAATGCAGCCCTGCCAACACTTTAATTTTAGTGTGGTGAGAACCATGTCTGATTTCTGACCTACAGAACTATAAGATAACTAAGTATAAGATATAAGATAAAAAATAAGCCGTTAAGTTTGTGGTAATTTGTTACAGCAGCAATAGAAAATTAATTCACCATTTATAATACAGTTATGTAAATAACAAGATGTCTAATCAACTTTAAGATAATCTAGGGTAGAAATATTGACATTATTTTTTATTCCCATCCTTAATCAAGCATGTTGCTTGCCTGATAGTAGATGCTGATGATACAAACACAGATATTATGGTCAAATGTAGTGTTTTTCTTTTTAAAAATACTTTTTGATGACTAAAATCAAAACATGATATCAAATAAAGACCAAGTGAAATAAAATCTAACACCGATATTCACGAATCCAGACCAGACGAAAGAAATCACTTACTTTGAGCCCATCGATAAAGTCTTTCATAAGCTGTTTCTTGAAGCAAGGCCATTTGTTCCATAATTTCTAAACTAAAAAAAAGTAAAGACTTATTATAATTTAAATTTTTAGTAGCCAATAGCTACATCTAAGCACCAAATTATTTTATTACAGAATGATTTGGTTATAGCATATTAACTGTTTACCATTTTATGGATTATTTTTCAATTTTTTATAATTAAATGATGTCAAATTTTAATACCATCACTTAGTTATTCAGCTGCTGTTTTACTCTGAACACATCAGGATATAACTCTCTCCTTATCCAAAGATACATAATGATTAAACTCCTATTTCACAAAATGTCAGATAGTTTCAGAAAGAACCTAGAATGTTTTTAAAATTTTGGAAATATAAGAGGCAATGTAATTTTGAATTGAAAAGGTCACTCACCCTGCTGTTTGCTGGTTTGTACGCAAGAGAACTTTGACATCATTATGAATCTGTTTTACTCTTCCCAATGCCTTGAAAAAGTCCTTTAAAATTAAGAATATGGCTTTAAAATGTTCATATTTTCAGGTAAAATTACATTACTCTAAGTTGAAATATCACTACAAAGGAAAAAACAAATTCTTTCATCTACTCTAATGAAGCCTTCCTATACTGATATCAACTTTCTCTGAATTTTTATAGAAAGTGTAACATATTTATTCACATTTTAAAACATATTAATTCAGTGTCTACCATATGCCAAATAGTGTGTCAGCTGCCAGGGATACAAAATTTGTAGACAAAAATCCCTGTCCTTAAGAAGTGTATGGTCCAGTGAGAGAGAAATGCCAACCTAAAGATTACTACATAAAGAAAATGTGCTATGTATTACACATCTTATGATTTAAGTAAGCATGGCTTTCTTATCACTGAAGATGATGTTTTATATATCTTTTATATACCCATTCTTACCCCCTCATCCAAGAGTAGAACGCAAAGTTAGATGCACAAAAGATGCTCATTAAATATACAGGAGTTAACTGAGGCTGAACTCGAAGATTTTTTTCCTTTAGAAAAACATATTGGAGCCTTAGTTTCCAGAACAAATAGTGTTCCAACCATGAAAATAATGTTATTTTTCTTGATGAATAAAATTATTAAAAAAAAAAATCTCTAATACTGGTTTACTATTTCTGCCAAGCGGAGAAGAAGTGAGATGTGAAATATTTCATATGTGCCAAGTTCCTCAAGCCACAAGAGCAGATCAGTATGTTCCTACCAATTCTCTCACCTGCTTAACTCCCTACACCCAGGTGACTGGTTCCATTCCAGCCTAGGCAGCAAGATAACAGTGACATCTGTCAAGAGCCACTCAGTGAGACCCCACCCCCACCTCAAGAACTCTTCCTGCCCTCAGACCCCAGAATGATGGCAGCAGGTGTAGGATTATAGCTCCTCCCAGTCAGGAGACTGAAAGATTCCTTTCTGAAAAAACTGAATGCCTTCAAGGAAATGAAACTTTTCCCTGTTGCTGAGCATTTTGAGAGGTTTTATAGTTCTGTGTCACTTTGGAAAGGATGGCATAGGTTAAAACATTAACCAAATGCAAAGATAAGGAATTTCTAATTCCAAGAAAGACAAAATGTTGTAAAAGAAAGAACATGTAATCATTGTAATGAAAACAGAACTGTGTTTCTGTGTTTTCCGTCACACAACTACTGTGAGGTATGAGGAATGAGAACATGCATGTGTGCAGGAGGAGGGGGCAGGGCGGGAAGAGGCTAAATCCTCATATTTCACGATACGAAATTAACAGAAAATACCTAACACAGATAATCAAAGTATACTCTTTTCAACTATAGATCTAGAACACAGACTTTACAAAAGAAGCAATCAAGAAAGTTGAAAATGGTTGACAAAGGACTTCGAGTGGAAGAGGTGATGTAGGTTTTCTTTATAAGCCTGGGTGCATACTCTTTGACTTCTAAAAAAACAAAATACATGTATTGCTTTGAAAAACAAAAAATAAAATAAATTAAAATAATTTAAATTATGCATCTTAATTTTCAAATTTAAAAATATTTTCAAACTTTTTTTTGTCAGATGGGAAAACAAAACCTTAAAAAAAGATTTCTCTATAACATCTGTAACTGCTATACTTTAAATGATTATAACAGAAGCAAGATACCTCAGTAATAGGTCCTTCCCTTGTACCTCGGAGAAGACTCATTTCATCAGAAGTCAGCTGGAACTTGGATAAGAAGGCATCAGCAACCTGTGCTCTTATTTCTAATCTCTGACTAGAATAATAAAAATAAGCAATAAAAGTCAAGCATGTTATGCATTTGCATAACTCTAAAACAAATTATATCTCTGAAAGAACTTTTTAAAACAAACATGTGGAAGATTCCCGACATCTTCAAAAGCCTCATTTCTGCCTCAGATATTGGAAACTCATCAGGCATGTAAGTGATAAAATTAGCTGGTATTGTTCTATCTCAGACATTTGCACACAGTAAAAGGAGTTGTTATGCAAAAGAACAAATAAGTTCACAAATGGTCCCCACATTACAAATTCTCAGCCATGTACTTGAATAGTTCACCTTGTAATAACAACATTATCTCACAAGAGAAATAGGATCATTTTCAACTAATTTCTTCTCGGTCACTAAAAAATCCTAAGTCTTTGAAATTTCCACATGAAGTACACAACCACCAAAAAAATCAGGTCTATTGTCTTTCTATTTTAGGTTAGAAACAGAAGTCAGGAACTCATTTACTAATTCCTCATAAATCTATAAAGTCACTTCTCCAGTTTTGCCTTCTCCACTTCTTCTGCATACTATGGTAATAAAAAATTCTTTCAAATTACATCTGAATGCAACTTATCTGGACCAGCTGACATTAGGAAAAGGCACGCTCTAGCCTGGAATGCAGCCTGCAAGGACCTGAAGGATGAGCAGGCTCACCATCCACAGGCAAGTTAGGAATACGGACTACCTGAGTAGAAACCCGACATTCCTGGCTCCTAGATCTGAGACATGAAGATATATAAATACAGTTATAAGTGGTTCACTAGTATTCACAGGTCAGTAATATTCTAAAATCTAACAATATTCAAATAAGAGTGAACAAATATAAACATTAACACTACTTGTATAGACAGTACCATGTGTCTGCCATCCTTGTTTGTACTCTTGGGTTGTGAGATTTTAAATTCACAAAGTCAAATGCTCCTACTGAATAGTACAGAAAGTTAGAAAGGAGAAGTCCTCCAGGTGGCAGTAATGTTCTGTTTATCTCAAATGATAACATAAATCACCTAATTAAATCTATACAGATTCAAATGGCATATGTCCTTAATCATCTTATTACTGATAATGAAAAGTTATCTTAATAGGTTTTGTTTTATACTTGGATAAAGCTCTAATCATTATCACACAGGACTTAAAGTAATTATAAAACTTCATAAAATTCCTTGAGACTATACAAATAAAACCTTTTTGGAGCTTCTTTTGGATTTATCTTTAGAGTCAATTTATTAGGCACAAAGGAAAATTAATCTTTTGATAGTTTCATTTTGTTTTAATCAAATCTAGTATTACCCATCTTGATCATACCCCTTAATCATTAAAATTCATTCCAAATAACATGGTTGACTGTATCTAAAAACTGATCCATGAAATAAAGACTTGGAATCATAGGCTCTAAATCTACAAAAGATTTGGTCCAAAAATACGTTTAACAATGGCCACACTGCTAAAGCAAGGGTTTGGCATCTAACCAAGAGTTTGGCAACTTTTAAAGTAGTGACAATAAATTCTAATCTATTCTTAAAATCATATTACTGTCCCTTTACCACATACATTCTTCCCAGGTAAAATTTCACAACCATTCTGGCAGAAAGTTACTGTTAGATGGTCCAGTGATTTGGTTTGGGAGTATCTGTGCAATTGAATAACATTAGCAGGGACCCACCATGTGTAAACGCCCTAAGCCAGGGTCTGGTGTGACAGAAGGTACAAAAGATGCAAACCTTGCCCTCATCTTACACCACAATTGAAATAGGGTATCTTTTGGAGGGTTTTTAATATCTAAATTAAAATCATATGAAATAAATGGTAACATAAAACATATAAATGGTTATTATAAATTACAACTTCTAGAGTATCTGAGATGTGTTCACGTAATCACTGTATGTTACATGTTATTTAGTACATAAATATGGCAAATACATACTGTGGAATATAATTGCAGCAGATAAAAAAATATGAGCTAGATCCATATGTACTAACACAAAATGATCTATAAGGTATTTTACAGGTACAAAAGGCAAGTTGTAGGGGCCAGCCCCATGGCGTAGTGGTTAAGTTCCCGTGCTCCACTTTGGCAGCCCGGGGTTTGCAGGTTCAGATCTCAGGCGCGGACCTACGCACCACTTATCAAGCCACGCTGTGGCAGGGGTCCCACGTATAAAGTGGAGGAAGATGGGCACAGACCTTAGCTGGGGGCCAATCTTTCTCAGCAAAAAGAGGATTAGTAACAGATGTTAGCTCAGGGTTAATGTTCCTCACCAAAAAAAAAAACCAAGTTGCAGAAAAATACAGCAACCCCCATTTATTTAAAATAAAACTATATATACATATATGAATTTTCAGGACATGTGTTCATATATTGCCCAATTATTTAAAATAAAGACTATTTAATCTTTATAATAATTCCTTCAAACCATCCCAGAACATGATTTATAAATATTGTGGTGTCTTTTCTTCCCTGAAAATATACCTGTCACATTTTAACTCTGCCTTCTAGGCACACCTCCACCAAATAATTTCAAAATAATAAGAAAAAGGCTAACAGAAAAAACAGGCATAAGATATAAACCAAAATGAAAAAAAGTGAAGAAATATAAATGGCAAAATAAAATGAAGAAATGCTGATTCACCAATATTCAATGAAATGTGAATTAAAACACTGTGATACTATTTTTCATCTATGAAATTGGCAAAGTTTTTAATGATTGTACCTCGTGTTGATAAGGGTTTCATTGAACAAACATTGTCATATATTGCTGGTGGAAGTGTGAATTGGTATAAGGTTTTTAGAGAGAAATGTAAACAATACACATCAGGATATTTTTAAAAGTTTCTACCATTTGATTCATTAATTACTACTCTAAGAATTTATTCTAAGAAAACAATCTGAAATGCATACAATGATTAAAAAACATTTACCAAACCATTATTTTTAGTCATGGAAATATAATATTCAAAAATTTAAGAATGCTTAAACATATGTTGCTTCGTTTGACATGACAAAATATAATGCCACCATTAAAAAACATGTTTTTTTAAATAAAAAATATAGGAAAATGTACATAAAATATTAATTGAATAAACCAAAATAGAACTACACACATACTCACTCTGGACGTAAATACACCAAAATGTTAACAGTGGCTATGTCCAGGTGGTGAAGTTACATCTGATTTTAATTTTCTTCTTGAATATACATATAAATGAGAGAGGACGAAAGAAGAAAGGAGATGTGATGTTCCTCTGCCCGCTCCTGACCTTTTATTAGGCAATGAAAGAATATATCTCACATGTTTCTATAATATATTTTTACATGTATATTTGTGCAAAATAAATGGTTTCATATTTTAATGTGTTACCAATGTCCAACTTGAATTAAAGTAGTTTATAACAAATACAACTAAAACTGTTAAAAAGTAAAATAGTAAGAAATAAAGAGAAAGGATGAGAAATAACACAGCTTAGAAAAGCTATTGCAATTAAGCAAAAACTAGCCTAAGCTTCGTAGCCACCAAAGTCAACATAAACCAAGATGTGCTACACAGCTTTCTTCTGCTAACAAAATGGGAGAAAGAAGGAGGGGTAACGTTCCCTGATGGATGTCAGGCAGTATGTTCAGCACCTTTCGTAAATCATTTCATCATCACAACAACCCTGTGACATAGATATTACTCCCTTTTTTCAGACGTGGAAACTGAGGCTGAGGAAAGTTAAGACATAACTTGTACAAAAAAATCTAATGAGCTCTTACCCAAGATTTAGGTCAGAATTCAGGTTTTTGTCTTCAAAGCCTACATTCTTTCTACTTTAACATACCACGCCTCAAAAAGAAATATAATGATTTACCAGAGACTATTTTTCTGAGTCTGGAGAGAAATTTGGCTGGTGGGCCTTTAGAAGAGACAATAAAATATATAACGAGTAGTGATTTCAATAGTATTAAAAAGTATGGAAGTACAGTCATGTGGATATAGCCTTTCCTGATCGTCAATGAAACCCATCTTCTGACTATCAACTAAATACTAAGGGAAGATGCTAGGCTGCAGTTCTGTATCATCACAATTCTATACCAAACTTCACCTATTAGAGCATCAGTTGTCACAATGACTGACCTCCTAACCCAGCTGGAAGAACAGTTATATCATTTGTACATTTGTCTGAATACAAGTGTCATGTATCCAAATAAGCCCATAGAATGTCTACTTTTAAAGCTAATTGCTTGTTTAACAAAGTTTCTTGTTAAAAAGAAAAGGTAATGTTTAAAAATGGAAAAACAACCCTCTGCCAGCTCCCAGGAATCTGTTATCATAATTTCTGCTATGTAATTTTCCCAAAATACATTCACACAAATGTTCACTTGGTACATCATATCTATAGCTCTTGCGATATTAGGATGTCACAAATTTTCACTTCTCAAAACCATACCAGTCTAAGACACTTTCACAGGCTTCCTAAAATAGTGAACATAACCTTGCTTAAATAGTTTTGAGACTATATGAATAGAAGCACAATGTTCTAATATTGCCTCTATAGACATTAATCAGAGTCCCATACATGTTACCAGCTCCAATACAATGCTTATTTTTCAGTTTTTATTTTGTTCCTTTCCTGACATTAGAATAGCTGCATTCCATTCACTCACTCAAAAACTATTTATTGGATCTACAATGTGGTAGGCACTAGAGACACAAAAAGAGAATAAGAAATTGTCATGGTTCTCAAGGAGCTCACAGTTTAGTAGGAAAAGAGACAATCAAACCAACAATTAATGACAAGAGACTGTAATACACACTACAATACATGAACCAATATTGTACTCACCTTCATTCACACATTCAGTCAACAAATATCAGTATACCTATCTGTAAACTACTACAAGAAGAATTTATATGGCTAATTCTTTATTATACCAGAGAGGATTAACCATAGTTTAAAAATAAGAGAAAATTATTGTGAAAAAAAAATTACTAAAAATCTGAAAACATCTACATTTTAAAAATCAATCATTTTTGAATTCCACAGCAAACAATAAACAACACACCATCACCTCCAAAGAGGGAATAATCCCTCAATCGCAATATCAAGTTTAATCTTCCTAAATTATTGTTTTAATGTTCATTTTACTCTTGGATAATAGCTTAGAACCTTATATGTTGTATCAGTTTTGAATCATGTTTTTTATTATTTTATTTTAACTTTGATTTTGAGTTACCTATAATTTTCTTTCCATTTAATCTCCAAATTAATGAAGAGGTGACTACATAAAGAAAAACTTACCTTTCAGCTTGAAGCTTAGTGGTTTTTACTATTAAATCTTGAGTCTGCTCCTTTGCTGCCTAAAATTATAAACATATCTAACATCAATACATTTCAATTTCATTATACTTCAGAAAACTAATACTACCACTTACTAGAGCTCAGACTTACAGCAAAAGAGGTCACATTCCAGAATTCAAAAGTTTAACAAAGGCCCAAGTAACTAAAATAGATTTTCAAGGCTCATATCCTACTTTCCGAAGAGGAACTCATTCAGAGTTCTCAACACACACATAATGCGAAGGCTTACAAGAAGGGAAAAGGTATCAAGATGCTGACTAAGAAATTTAACAGTTCATGATGCTTTTTAGGGAAACTGAGCCCTGGAAGAGCAAGTTAAGGATGAAGAACATGACTTCAGTTATGCACGTGTTGAGCCGAGATACCATGAGACCTCTAAATGGAGTTGTAAGTTACGTCACTGAAATGCTGGTGTGGAACTCAAAAGAAATGGCCAAAGATGGAGACAAAAACTTGAGAGTTGGAATATACAAAAGACCCCTCATATAGGGTTTTCTTGAAGACTAGAGATAGCCCTATCTGAAGGACACCGGGCTGTTCCTGACTAAGTAATCCTCCCTCCCCCAAGCCAGAATTGAAAGGATCAGGAGTGAAAACTTGACGAAACGGTACCCAATTCAAAGATTAGGCAAATATTCATGAAGTGGATTGAGAGAGAAGACAAGTGTAGCCACTCAGTTTCTCTCTCAAAGACCTGAACATAATGCAGTTAACAACGAGAAGAGAAACGAGTGGGAGGGAGGCAGAGACATAGGGTGCCTGCCTTGGAGGGACATTAAGTAAGCCAGAATTATGTATAAATAAAGCCACTAGTAAGCAGAAATCATAAAGCAGACAAAAACACCAGGGTCAGTCTGTTAAAGAGAGGATACCAGAGTAAACACAAAGATACTAGGTCATTTTCATGCTGGAACACTACAATAAAGAGCCAAGCTTCTGCTGCTAATGTTTCTAGAGCTGCATTAGATCTAGAACCCCTGCCCTCAAGTTCTGGGTTCTTAGAGGCCTACTCCTCCTACGAACTCTCAGACTGTCAAGGAAATTTTCTGTCTTACTGCTTCACACACATCCCGTCAATAACAAAGCCCAGCACCCATCTCTAGTGAAGCTATTTCAAGTCTGTGTTCCTTGCAACCAAATTATGTGTCTAGCAAACAGTAGATATTTTTAAGAAAATATATTTGAACCTAGATAATTCAGCAGATCACTAACTTTTAAGAGATGGAGCTGAACATGACAGCTCCTACGGTACTATTCTAAAATTATTACTCTTTAAATCCAATAACTTCTTCAAATGCTTATCTTTCCTAATGACATTTTGCTTTAAAGATCCACTCCCATCCTTTGCCAATTTTTTAAATATAGTATTTCCTGAATTCTAAAAGATATTTACATTTTAACATTTGTGAAAAAAGAATGCTGCACAAAATCAATATCAAAAACTGTTTACTGGCTCCTTTTTAGCCTCAGTCATTATTAAAGTAAGGGTATATCTTACACATGACACCATCTATTAATCACTGAAATATGATACTTGAGTACAATGTTACAATAAGAAATTTTTGCATATTTCCTGACTCTTCATTTATAAATTGTGATGATTCCGAAATAATGTTTAATAAGATTATTATTCTAAAACAATTTCCAGTCAATTTATCTTAAATGTTAAGGATGATCATTTCTCATTAAATAATACACATATACCTCTAAATGTAATTTAGTCAACCAAAACCACAAAGGGATAAACCATAGCAAATAAAAATTACTGATTAAATTTCTAAATGTATCTCCTAATAACTTCTAAAATGTCCCAAATTCAAAGTATTTTAGAAAATATTAACTAATTAAATTAGTCCTTATAATAGCCTATAATGAAAGGGGGGGCATCCCAAGAAATACTTTTCATTATGAATGAACAAACTGGAAACATTATTCTAGGGTTGACAGTAGGAGTAGGTACTATTAAGATTCCAATAACACTAGATTCAAATAAATTAGTTAGTGCCAGTGGATGGACAAAGCTTTCAAAATCCTGGATCTAATCCCTACTAATCTAAGAATCACAAATGAATATAAACAATAGGTAGCAAAAAATATTTTTTAATATTCTAAAAAGCTAGGAGGGAATCTTTTGCAAGTGATGAAAATGTTCTATATTTTGCTTATAGTGGTTGTTTCATAGGTGTATAAAACTGTCAAAATGCATCGATTGTACACTTCAAACGGATGCAATTTATCATTGTTCATAAATTATTCCTCCATAAAGTTGATCCAAAAAAAGAAAGAAAGAAAAAAGGCCCATGCCATTACAGGAAAAAAAAAAGGATTGGGGGGGTGCAAAAGAAATACAAGGACAAAATAGAAGACAACACGTTACGATTTAAAACACAAACTGTTTTGAAAATAGCATGAAAAGTAAAAATACTTTGATCTTTTTACACTTAAAAATAGGTATGATAAAAAAATAAAAATATAATTAAGGATAAGAATTAGAAAATAAGATGTACTACCACTAAGAACAGAGGAAACTGAGTAATCCAAAATAATACAAAATATAAAATTAATATTACAAAATAAATACAAGAGTATAATATAGAAAACCTTATAGACCATAGTTTGAGAAAAGGCATTAAATCATAAAACCTAGAAGATGAGAAAAGGAAAAAGTTAAAGAAAAAGAATAGTCAAAGCCAATTACTAAGCAACTAAAGAAATACATGCAAAAAATGTCAAACAACAATAATAATCAGCAAAGATTATATGATTATTTAAGTATTGTATAATTAACAAAGATCTAAAGATTGGAAAATAAATATGCCAATAATATCTCATATATTAGTAAGAATATAAAAATTTAGACAAGATAGGGAAGTTAAATATTAGAGAAACACGAAATTGATTAGTTCTGCAGACAGATTATGCAAGTAGCCTACAATTAATTTGTGGAATATGCATAGATTAATGATTCTTCCTCTCAACAGTTCCAGGGGAATCTTAGAGGTAAAAGTTTGTAATAAAAATGTGAAGATAGTAGACATAAGCATTACTGACTTTTAGGAGGAACCTCTTCTATTCACTATTCTAAAATTACATGACTGAGGGTAGTTAGGTTAAATGCTAACTCTGCAGCCAGACTAGAGGTTTAGAAAGGCTTTAATAAACAGATGTAAAATTATACACATTTTCCTGAGATTTTTTTTTTTTTTCAGGCTGAGCATGAATCATAATTAAGCTGGGTCTTTATCAGGCATAGCTTTAGTTTGGACTTATTCCTAAGGCTTTCTACTAAGGAATTCATTTCTGCTGGACTTAAGAGATATTATAGGATTAAAAGGTTTATCAAAATTCTATACAGTTAGCTCTTTGATCTGGCTAGATCAAATTATTAAGGCTTCTGGAGTTAATGGAACAATATTAGTAAACCATCACCCAAAGAAACACAAAGACATTGATAGTTAAAAAAAAGAAGCAGCATAATATTTATATTCAAACTCCCTACAGAGCACGATGTATTAGATGTCCATACATTTTGTAGACCTATCTAACAATTTTCAAAAGCTTACTTTGCACCAGGAACTATGCTAAAATCTAGCCATTATATAGTACCTGTAGGCGACTTGTCATATCTTGACAACAGTTGCTCATTGCTTGAACATCTTCATTTATGCTTTCAAGTTCCTGAAAAGGAGAAAGTAACATCAAGCATTATATATATTAAAAGAAATTTCTCTTCTCTTAGCCAAATCCCTACTTTCATCCCATGCATTGTTTTTGCCAAAGCATGACAAAGGATCCCATATTTAAGATTGGAAATGATTAAAAAGAATAACATCTATTGTTAGAAAAGATATAAACAAACTAATATGTTCTTTTTAGAGGGTATGACAATAGGAAATGGCAAATGGTTTAAAAATATTAATACCTCTTTATTCAGAAATTCTAATACTAAGAATTTATTCTAAGAAATTAATCAGATGAGTGTGCAACAATATATGTACAAGGATGGTCAACAGAGTTGCCTAAAACAAATGGAAAATGTGAAACATTTCCAACCACACAATGGAAATCTGTGCATACATTAACAAGGATAATGTATGTGTATATACATGTGTGTGGATATGTATATACACGTTTATTGGCATAGTAAGATGTCTATATGAGGTAAAAAAAAAAAGTGTTACAAAACAATACATATAATACCTCCCCATTTTTTAGAAAAATACATATATATGTGCTAGGATCATAAGTATTTGTTCTATTTCTGATCTATCTAATTTTTCTATAATGATTTATTTGTAACTTTTAATTACTAAAAACAAGCAAATTTGAAAACCCAATAAACTAACATCAGTACCTCCTCCTACCTTGTTGAAAGTCACCACGTATTAGATCATGCCAAAAATCTGGTAATTTTCTCAGTAACCCTCTCTCCCTATGTATTTCCACCTCCAGCCACCTCCACATATGCATGAATTTAATTGGTCACTAAGTCCTACCATTTATACTCCTAATGTATATGTCTTATCCATTTCTTTTTTACTATCCAAACACCTACTATCTTAATTCAGGTCAATTGCTCTCTCTTCCATGGACTGATAAAAAAAGGTCTCCCAGGCTCTATATGCTTTACTAAACCATTCTCTAGACTTCACTGAACCAATCTCTGAATACGAAAATAAGATATCACGAAATCACATTTAGCTTCCTATTGCACTATTATCTTCTTTTTCCCAACTCACTTCAGTGTCACACAACAGAAAGATATGTGAGGAAGGAAAGTTTCTGTGGTAGACAGGGTCTTACAGTAACCCCTTTCAACACAATGCCCAGACCTTCAAAGAGAAACATGACAGTTTTATGGCCAATCACAGGGCAAGAGATAAGAAAGCAGCCAAGCAGGGCTATAAACAAAATGTGAGGATGAACCAGAGTTAGGGAATCACAGATAAGAATATAAAGATAAATCTTAGTTCTAGAATTAAGATTTTTTTCCCTTCTGTTTATAAAGTACTTGGAATTATAAAAACCACAGCACCAGATATTTTCAAATGTTACTCTCTATATTTTACTATAAATAGGATGTAAATCAAATTATTAAACTAAGTCCTAAACTGCTTTGAGGTGAACAGTAGAAGCAGCATGATTTCAATATATCAATTGATATCAGCAATAGCAGATAGGTAAACTAACTAATCTCATCATTCCCTTAAATCTCACAGTATAATCTAATAAGAAGAGCACTATGGCATTATCAGCCAGCTTGATCCTAATCTTTAGCTACCATAACAAACTAAATGGATTTGATTTGTAAAATAATAGAAATTAATCTCCAATATATGATGTAAATGCAGGGATTTACTAAATTGTAATTCAAGGGCCTTTAATGTAAAGTCTTCATTTGAATTTAGAGTAACTGTCTTCTTTTTTTCACTAATTAAATAAAATTCTAGATGGTGAAATATAACTGGAGTATGATAAACTTTTAAAAATCTTTTTATTATGGAAAATTTTCAAAAGTTGAGAAAATAGGAATGCCTGAGTACATATCACCTGGCTTCAACAATTATAAACTCGTGACCACTCTTGTTTCATCTCTCTATCACTTTCTACCTCTCTCCCCATCCACCTTCTCCCTCCCCGACAAACTGAATTATTTTGAATTCCAGATATCATATCACTTCATTCATAAACATATCAGTATACAATTCTAAGAGGACTCAAAAAAAAACCCATAATGCCATCTATACATCTAAATATTGAACAATAATCTCTTAGCAAATATCTTGTCAGTGTTCAAATATCCCCATGTCTCAATTTTTTAATAATTTGTTCAAGTCAGGAACCAAATATGATACACAAATAGTAACTGGTTGTTATTTCTCTTCTTTTTTAATCTATAGATTCTCACTCCTCCCTATTTTTCTTTTTCTAACAATTTATTTGTTGAAGAAACCAGTTCATTTGCCTGTACAGTTCTCAACATTCCAGATTTTACAGACTGTATCTTCATGGTGTTAACACACTCGTTTGTCCCCAGGATTTCCTATAAACTGGCAGTTAGATCTAGAAGCTTGATTATATTCTGATTCAATTTTCTGGCAAGAATTCTTAGGTGGTGCTGTATACCTTATTAAGAGTCACATATATGGTTGTCCCTCTTTTTGTGAGGTTAGCAGCTAGTGAGGGCCAACGGCTAGATCAACAGTTCTCATCCAGGCAATTTTGCCCCCTAAGGGGGCATTTAGCAATGTCTGGAGACATTCTTGCTTGGAACAACCAGGGAAAAAGTGGTACTACTGGCATCTAATGGGCAGAGGCTAGGGATGCTGCTAAACATTCTACATTGCAGTCTTCAACAATTATCTGGCCCAAAATGTCAACAGTGCCAAGGTCGAAAAACCCTGAGCTAGATCCATAAATTCAAGAGGGGTCGAAAATCTTGTAATTCTATCATTTCTTCTTCATTTATGAGATGGAATATCTCTATAAACAAAAGTCTGCCCTCAGCAATTGTATGTAGTTGGTACAAAAGACAGGATAAATGCTTGACTCTTTTCTTTTATTTAGCAGTGTTGAAAACAGTAAGTTGGCTCCCTTACATTTCCCAAAGATAACTAATGAGGGTTCTGTTGGTTTTCAGCATCATTATGTCTTCAGACTTAAACTGTGTTTCAGTCCACTGAGTTATTCTTATTGGTGCTCAAATTGTCCTACCTTTGGCCAGTAGAAGCCTCTTCAAGTTAGCTCCAGTCTTTGTGATAATACTTGCCCAACAGTCTTAGATAGCTTCCTTGCTTTCTGGTACTGATAAGATTGTTCCTTTCAATGGGAAATGATATTTAGAGACCATAATCTGGATGTGCTCATCGCCACTATCTATCTCTTCTGGTTTTTATGAACACTACTAAATTTTCCTTTCAACCTTCCAGATTATTAGCCTTCAGTCAATGAAATCCTACTAAATTGTTAAAAATAATGTTTTTATTAAGGACTCACTGAAACCATGTATAACTCTTTCATACAACTCACACAGAATTATTAACTATGTTAATATTACTATGTAACATAGTTAATATATAACATAATAAATAAATAAAATATAACATAAAAAATAAAAGTCAGTTTTACCCTATGGTGAGTAGACTGCTCATTCAAGTATGATGAATCATTTATGCATTAAAGCACTGATTTTAATCAATCTGAAAATTTCATAATTTAGGATGCAGTAAAGTAACTCAATCTTAATTAATCTCCAATGGAGAAGTGGTAGTCCAATGGAGGTTTATTCAATGAGTGAAAATTTCTGCTGGAAAATCATTCGTAGAAATGTTTTTTTGTTGTTATTTAAAAAGCTAAAATTCCTAAGAGAATATCCTAGAACAAATGTTACAACTTTCTAAGAAAAAGCATCAGTGGAGGTCACAGATTCAGAAATCACACTAATCCAAACAAAGACCTAGATGCTTCTGGAGTAAGTAGTTAAATTTTCTATTTGAACATGGTACATGAACAGCAAACATGTCAACCTAATTCATAAAAATACTTAGCATAGAGCCAGGCATGTAGCAAATTCTCAATAAATGCTAAACAGAAAGAGTTTACTTACTTCCTTCACTTCCTTGAAAATGCTTACAAATTCTTCATTGATGGCTAAACTTCTGCGTTCAATATCTCCACGTAAATTTCTTCGAGTCCGCAAACTATTTTCAACAAAAAAGGTGGAAAGTGCCTTGAGAGCTTCCAACATCTCCTGCAGAATTGATAATAGAAGAAAATTATTGAGACCAATTTTAAAATGTTTTCCTAATCTCAAGTCAAAATTTAATGAAATCATTTTCAAATAATTTGTTTCATTAAATAATCCAAAAAATACTGGATGACCTTCACATTACTGAACAGTAAGCTTATTTCAGAAACACAATAAGGATATACTTACTTCTGTATTGTGGCATATATACACCGTTATTTACTATGGAACTGTTGGGAATTGCAAAGATTGGAAATAACCTTAATGTCCATCTAAAGGGGATTGGTTAAAAAAATATGATATAACCATTTAAAAAAAGATGGAAATTCTCTATATACTCACACAAATCTTTATGTACTTACATAATGCATTATGTGAATCCATAAACTAACTCTAGAAGAATATATTTAAGAAACAAATACCACTGGTAGCCTCCAGCTAGGAAGTGAGTCACCGAGAGCAGAACTTAATGGAACTTAGAGAGGAAGACCTCTCTAAGACGACTTTTGAACTGAGGCCTGAGTGGTAGGAAAGAGGCATCCATGAGGCAAAGCCTTCCACAGGCAGAGGAAATAACGAGTACAAAGACCCTAAAGCAGCAGAAATGCCAATGTGACTAAAGCTATGGGAAACTACTAGAGGTTTTAAGCAAAGAAGTAATGTAATATGTTTTATATGTTTAAAAGTTTATTCTAACTTTGTGAGGAGAATAGACAGTAAAGAAGGGGACAAGAAAGGAAGCAGGGAGGAGGAAACTAAAAGAAGCCAAGCAAGATTTGATAGTGGTTTAGACCAAGACCGTAGCATTGCAGACGAAATGAAGAGGAGACATTTCTAAACAATTTTTTTCAAGGTAGAGCCTACAGGATTTGCTAATGGGTTGGATGTGGTATGTGAAAAAAATAACAAGACAAAAATTACTTTTACGCTTCCTGCTTGCGTGGGTAAATGGTGATGTTCTCTACCAAGTGAGGGCACAATCAGTTTGGAGAAAAATCAAGAGTTCTGTCCATATTAAATTTTTATGATGTCGATCAGGTATCCAGCTGGAAGTGTCATACAGATAACCTACAGTACAAATCTAGAGCTCAGTAGAGATGTCAGGACAGGGTTATAAATTTAAGAATCGTCACGCTTTTTGCCATTTAAAACCATGAAAGTAAGAGAGTTCTCCTACAGAGAGAATATGGATGGAGGAGAGACAACAAAGGACCAAGCCCAGGATCTACAATAATACCCTAAATCCTACAGATATAAATCCTTACACCTGAACTAACAGATATTCTAACAGGCTTACCCTTCCATGTTTTTGTTACAATGTTATTTTGAAATATTGGCTGGACTGACAAAAAATAGTAAAGCTATTTAAATTCAATTTAATACTTAAGAGAGAGCGAAAATACTTTTACAACTACAAATATTTATTGTACCAAAAAAAAAAGCCCCATAAAATAAAGTTGTTTCTTTTGACTACTGCCTTGAAATGTCCTAGGGCCTGGCTCAAAGAAGTAGTCAGTAAATGCTGAATGAACAAAAATCACACAGACTTGGGTGCAAATGACTCCACCAGTTACTAGTTATGTTACTTAACCTAGTTCCACGCTTTCCATACCTTATTTTTCTCATGGGTAAAAAGAAGATAATATTAATTTATTAGAGTATCCAGTAGCTGCATTAAAGAGATAATAAATGCAAATATTAGATACTTTAAACACTTAATAAATCGCATGATAAAATTAACATTTAATAAGAAACAGTACGTGCCAGACTGAGCACTTGGCCTGGATTCTCTCATTGAACCCTCACAACAATCCTGAGAAAGTCACGAGCAGTATTCCCAATTTAGAAATAATGAAACATAAGCTTACAGAAGTTAAGGAACTTACTCAAATCATAATGCACCAATTTCGTGGTTTTATCCAATAAGTGGTAGCCCCAGAGCCTGTCTCTTTTACTCATTTTATTATAATGTTATTTTTTTACACACAGGAGTCAAATTCTTGACAGCTTATTTTCAGTTACCTACAAATTTATCTATAAAGGTCTCACTTCTACATATTTTTTCTTTATGCTACATTGGCATGACCAATTTACCTCAGTGATACAGAGGAGATAACCAGCTACGACAGGAGCTGGAAAGTTCAGTCTAAGTTTCAGGAGGTACTTGGGAGAGCATACGGACCGTTTATCGTGTAAAGATTTACAGCATGAGCCCACACCTCATAGACAGTGCTCAGCCAAAACAACAACAAAACCCAGTAGATATTATTTCATTTGAGCCATGGGCAGGCAGTAGTTCTTTCGCGCTACAAATTATTTCAGTTGTTTTACTTGTCACTGGACATGCTCAGCTATGCCCAGCCCTCTTCTGTCCTCCTAACTCCCCATTCGCGTCGCCTTCTCTTGTAATTTGCTCCTTGGCACCGGTTTCTTATCCTGCCCTGTGCTCCCTCTCCTCTCTGCCTGCTCAGACCTCCCAACACCTCCGGGGGAGGAGGACTCCACCATTTGCCTCCGGGATCGAGAGTTGTCGAGGAACCTTTGCAAACAGGGCTAACAGCCAGGAAGCCTCCTCGCTTTTCCAGGGGATCCTCGGCCTCTCCTTCTCATCCGCGCCGCGCACACAGAGCAGCGGGTCCCGCGGGTCTGCGGTCCCCTCCGCGGCGGGGCCGAGGAAGACGGTGGAGGGTGCGGGACAGACCGCCACGGGCCCGGCTCCCCCCGCGAGCGACGCGGGACCCTCGGCCCCGCCAGCCCCGGTTACCTTGTCGTTGTCCAGCCGCGTCTCCAGGATCTTATGCAGCTTCCGCGACAGCGGATTGCTGCTCTGCGCCGAGGTCCCGCCTGCGCCATTGCTGAGGCCGTTGGCAGAGCCGGACGCGGGCACCGCGGCTACTTCCCCGCTGCCCTCGGCCATAGCGCCGCCCGTCCCGCCCCCCCGCTCGGCGGCGGCGGCGGCCACCTCAGCCCTAGGCTGGGACCGGCGCCGGCAGAGCGAGTAGCGCGCATGTGCGCAGCGGCCGACGCATGCGCCCTCGTAAGGCTCTGCCAGGACAACTCAGCTCAGCCAGGAGCTCGTAGAAGCGCGAGGGGAGGAGAAGTTGGGGCAGGCGGGGCGGGATCCTCGGGTGGGAGGAGGAGACTGGTGCGAGAATTCGCCAGGTGGTCCGAAATTCAAATCAGATTTAGAGTTTGGGGATTAAGAATCGTAAGGTTGAAAGGATTTCGGAATCCTGAATCTGCGAAGGTCAGAATTAAGCATAAGTGAAATACACCGAAACCTGTGCCTGGTGTATACGTTCAGTAAAAGTTAATTCTTATTAAATTCACTTTACCTAAATTCTTTTTTTTTTTTTAAGTATTTATTGATGGCTTGTTTTGTACCAGGTACTCTGGTAGGCGTTGGGGAATCCGCATTATGTGTTGTTCGATTGTGTTGAGTGCTAGTAAGGAAATGAAGTAGAGTGAAAGAGAATCATGGAGGGAGGGGCCTGCTTCATCCAGGTCTGGGAAGGAGTTGACATTTAAACTGAGACTTGAAGGAGAATGTGAAACATGGAGTGAAATCATTGCCAGGTAGGGGAAAGTGTATATGGAAGGCCCAAAGACAAGAAGGAACGTGGTTGTTCCACAGACTGGCCAAAGCCAATGTAGCTGTAGAGTAAGGACAAGGAAGTGACAAGATGAGCAAGTCCCAGGTGAGTCTAGATGACAAACGTTATCTTTTTTCCTTTCTTTTCTCACCTTTTAAAATGTGGGTCAGAATAAAAATCTCTGAACCTCTTGTGAAGTATTTTTTTGAAACACTAACCATTTAGCTTTTGTCCTTAATTTGCCCCGTTTACCATATATGTAAAGAAAGCTCTGACAAAATCACTCGTCCCTATTCTGGTAAGTGAAGCAGAGAGGGCTCAACTAGCAAAAAGAAAAAGAAAAGACCAAAAAACCACAATATCTAGGTGTTAATTCAATAAGAAATACAGAGAACCTAGACAAAGAAAACTTTGAAGTGTTACCAAGGAAGCATAAAACTTAAGTAAATGAAAAGATATATTGTACTCTTCAACAGGAAGACTGGGTATTGTAAAGATATCGTTTCTCTTTAATATATAAATTCAATGTGACCAAAATTAAAATATCAAGGGTATGCATAAATGTGTACATCTAAGTAAATCTTGACTGTATAAAACAATAATATGTCTTGTGGAGTTTTAAAATATATACAATTAAAATAAATGGCAATGATAGGACACAAAGAGGGGAAGGTCACAAAAGATCACATATTGTATGGTTTTATTTACATGAATTCTGCAGAATAGATAAGTCTATAGAGATAGAAAGTGGTTCTGAGGGAAGGGATTATTGGGAAGAGAGAGTGGGGAGTGGCAGCTCATGGGTACAGGTTTGTTTTGGGGATGAAGAAAATGTTCTAAACCTAGACTGTGGTGATGGTTGCACAACTCTGTGAACATACTCAAAACCTCTGAACTGTACACCTTAAATGGGTGAATTGTATGCTATTTGGATTATATCTCAAAGCTGTTTCAAAAAAAGTGAGGGGGGAGGTAAATAGACAAAGTGTTTAAGTGATAAAAATACTAATGTGTATTAGATTTTTTAAACCTTTATTGAGATATAATTTACAGGCCATAAATGCTCTACAGAGATGTTTGAGTGTCCTCACAACACAGCATTCTCACTGCTAGGAATTTACCATGGATGTAATGCAAATCTGCCAGAGTATATGGACAAAGACATTCCACTCATCACGGTTTGTAATAAGAAAGAAACAGGAAGGGGGTGGGGAGAGGGTGGGGAGGAGAGACAGAGAAAGACTGGAAGGAAGGAAGGAAGAGGCCCATTTGTTGGAGGGACTGAGCCTCCTGCCAACAACCAGCACCAACTTGCCAGCCCTGTGAGTGATCCAGCCGCCTGGGTGTAGATCCCACACACCAATTAAGCTTTCGGGTGCCCACAGTCCTGGCTAACGTCTGATTGCAACCTCATGAGAAACCCTGAGTCTGAACTGCCTAGCCAAGCCCCTCTTGAATTCCTGACCTGCAGAAACTATGATGATTGTTCTTTTAAGAGACTAAGTTGTGGAGTAATTTGTTATGTGGCATTAGATAATTCATATGCTCATGGCTTAGAACAGTGGTTCTCGACCCAGGACAATTTTGCCCCTAAGGGACATTTGGCAATGTCTGGAGACTTTTTTTTGTGAGGAAGACCAGCCCTGAGCTAACATCTATTGCTAATCCTCCTCTTTTTGCTGAGGAAGACCGGCCCTGGGCTAACATCTGTGCCCATCTTCCTCCACTTTATATGGGACGCCGCCACAGCATGGCTTGACAAGCGGTGCAGTGGTCTGCCCCCCGGGATCCAAACCTGCGAACCCTGGACTGCCAAGGCAGAGCACACAAACTTAACCGCTATGCCACCGGGCTGGCCCCTGGAGACATTTTTGATTGTCCCAACTGAGGAGGAACGTAGGAAGGAAGGGGGGAGGGAAGGAGAGAAAGGGAGAGGAAGGAAGGAAAAGAGAGCAGAGAAAGAGAGAGAGAGAGAGAAAGAAAGGGAGGAAGAGAGGAGGGAGGGAGGGAAGGAAAGAAACTGGAAACAAAGTGTCCATCTTGATAAAGGATGAACAAATAAATAACGGTGCACTCACTCAGTAGAATACTATGCAACTGTTACCTGCTATGAAGGAGATTTAAATGCTAATGTGGAAAGAATTCCAAAATATAGTATGTGAAAAAAGCAAGGTGCATTATAGTGTGTATAGTGTGATCACTTGTGTGTGTGAAATAGAGAGACATGTAAATTTAGGCTTTTTTTTTCAGGATGGCATTTCTGTGAAAGGGAGGTTTCCACTTTTCACTTTGTACCTTTTCAAATGGACTGAAATTTTCTAATCTTACCTGTGTATTATTGAATATATTAACAGAGGTTATTAAGATAGGCTAATTATGGCCCACTTTACTTATTTGTACTTCTCTGAATTTGCAATTGTAAAGAAGAAAACAAAAAATTTGAAATTATGGATGTAACATGTAATATGGAATATGTAGTAGTATGAAGACAGGGAAATTATTGTGAAATTTAAACATTTAAAGCCATTTATATTTTTTAATGTTTAATTAGTTATCATGTATTTTATGAAGCTTACTGTCAATTTTAAGTTATGTGCTTAAAATCAATATTTTTCAACAGTTAAAATATATAGTCAGGTAAGCCTCACCAGAGACCTATGTTTTATATATATGTATTTTACTGAAGATTTTCTTTTTGTGAAAACGTGAAAAAATTTTCATATATTGGGCTCCTTAATATACTAGAGCTTATGTAATATACTTAATATATTATATCCTATAATATACTTCTAATTTTTAAAAAAATTAAAAGGCAGGCTCCGACCTAAATATTTTAATTTAATGGGAGAACAAAAACATGCATGTAAAAGAGTAAAGAATTTTTACATAACTACGGAAGAACCATGCTGTGGAGTAAAATATGGAGATTTCCTACCTTCCAAGTAATAGTTGAAAGGAAGTCCTCTCCAATTTCCCCGTCTTCTCCTTTGGATGGTTATTTAAGCTGTCTTGCTCCTTAGCTTCTGAAATAAGTGGAAGTCACATTATATTTGTCACTGTGGCTTCATCAAAATATAATATGGCATTATTAAAGCCATGTCTGGTGAATCACAGAATAGAATTTCCAGCCCTCTACATTTTTCATCGTATTGATAACAATAGCTCCTGTTATTTAGCATCCAAATTTATGGAGAATCAGGCTCAGTGCTAGATCCTTTTAATACACTATTCTTTTCTTCATAACTACCCTGCAACATAAAGATCATTACCATGTTATCGTGTAATTAGTGCTCTGTTATTGATGAGTAATCCAAGGCTAAGGAAATCTTCCCAAGGATATATGGCTAACCTCAGATCACATAGTTACCTGCTAAGTTAGCAGTTAGTTATCAAATTCTATTGCTTCCTCTGTTCTGGTTTTGAGTTGTGTATACCTCTCATTTGGAATGCAGGCAAAAACTCTTGCAGCTAAACTTTCACATGTGGCCTATGTTGGTATTGCCTTGACACAGTTCTTACTGCCTTCACACTGACACCAGCATTATTTTTCTAAAACAGATTTGGTCCTGTCACCTTTTTGTTTTAAAAACCATGATAGCAATTATCGAATAAAATAACTTTTTAGTATGGTATACATAGGCCTTCGTAAGCAGATCTCAGGTTAGCACTCTAGTCTTATTTCTAGACGCTTGCTTGTGATCGCAACACTCGAGCCACCTGTGTTTTCTGGATGACAAACACATTACAGACTTTTAAGTCTCCATACGTTGGCTCATATGACCCACTCTTCCAGGAAGGTCTGCTCCTGTGAAACTGGTGAAATCCTATTTGACCTTCTGGCTCCACTCAAATGTCAATTCTTATCTGTACCTTCATAAAGCTCCCCATCTGCCCTTGGGCAGATTTAATTGGTCCCTCATGCAAATTCCATAGCACTTAATATACAACACCTATTATACTTTCATCATATGATTATTTTTAAAATTTATTTATGTATTTGTTGTTTCCCCACTAGTTCTAAGCACCTGAATGATAGGAACTATGTCACTCATCTTTCCCTTGCTAGTTTCCACCGCAATGTCTTGCGTGAAATCTTTAATCAGACTCCCTGAGCCCTTTCTTTGTACCTCCTGTTATTTGTCTTTCCTGCTTAGGCCTCAATCTTTAGGCGTTGAGGCTTCTCACATGGAAATATATCCTGATTTCTCTCTTCTCTCTGATACCTCATGAATTTTGAAAGCTGCCTCAAGTTTCTCATTTCCTTTTTTATTCAGACATATTTTCTGAGATAGTTGACATCCTTCAATTTTTCTTTAAAATTCTTTGATTTTAAGGTTTCATGACTGAAACCTTAGCAATCATGGATGTAACTATTTCAAACCTTTTTAGCAATAAAATGGGAATTCAAACCTTCTTCAAATGAAATGTGCAGAAAGGATAACAGTGTGGCTGGTCTGACTGAAGCATGGGTAACCCTGGAGGCCTTTCTCCACATAGTTCACTCCTTTTATTATCTGTGCAGCTGCTCCTTGGCTGCCTGTATCAGTTGGAGTTTTGGGGCTGCAAAGTGACAGACAGGGTAATTTACTGGAAGGCTATGAAGGTAGCCCAAAGAACTGAGGGGAAGGTTAAAGACTCAGCTGGGAACCAGCAGCAACAGGGGATCTCAGTAGCTGGAACCACTTCGTGGTTTTTAGGACCCTGCCGATAGTTCTTTTTTCTGCCTTTGCTCACCATTCAAAGTCCTGAAGAGAGTCCACTTTGGCCACATGCCCATCCATCGGTCAGGACACCGTGACTTACGGTCCCAACTTGACAGCACACAACGCTGGAGAGGTAATTCTGGTCAGCATAATAACTATAAATATGTGGTCTGTGAGACAAATAAGGAAATAATCTATATAAAAAAGATGCAAAATCCAACTAGGTAGTAAAGAGATTAGTTACAGCCCCAGCACAGGGGAGTGGAAGGGGCAGTCGTGCAGATTTCAATTAACTTGAGCAAACAGAGAGATTGATTGCAACTGAGGGGGGGGGCAGTATATGATGCCATGTACCCAAATTAGGCAATTATATTTATGAAGGAGTTATAGTAAGAGCTGTGTCAGAAGTTATAGTAAAAATAAAATGGCTAAGAAGTAGCCAGATGAAGCCATTTGCAAGAAAAGGCAAAGACTTGAAAAGCCTCCTCTATATGAACAGGATTGGTGTATTAACAGGCAGCTCAGGTAGAATTATTCTGGAAATTGCCACTAGGTTCCAGGTCCCTGTCCAGAATCTCTAACCACAGCCTGAAATTTTTTACGAAATGATAAATGACTTAGCAACTCCAGGAAGATGTAAAAATAAGCATGGAGAAAATAATGATAAAATCAATTCCTTGGAATCAATAGTTTGTACCAATTTAGAATGTTAAGGGCAACTCTAGGTGATCACAACTGCAGAAAATAAATGTGAAAGAAAATGAAAAATTTGAACAGTATACAATCATCCGAAAAATGTGTTTTCTTGTTAAATCTGACATATTAAACTTGTAATTTCAATTTGAAATTTTTGTTTGTGAATTTAATTTAAAAAGGTGTAAGTTTACTTAAGTTTTTAACAGAATTGATAAGTTTAAATAAATCTGAGTCATCAAATCTTTAATAGGTTTATAAGTATTATTTAAGTAATTAGGAATATTTTGTGTATTGGATTTGTAATTTCACCTGCTTATCTGTTTGAAATACTTTAGAAAATTAGAAATATTACATATCTATTTTAAGTTGAAAAGTCTTAGATAATTACATCACTCATATTTATAAAGATTTTTAAATTTTAGGAGAGCATATAATTTGTATGACTTTATTAAATGTTTAAAATAATACATGAATTAAATTTATCAGTTGTACTTAAATGCTTGGGGAAATTTAATAACTTAAATTTAGATACTAATTTAGCATTAATTAACAATCACTAGATTTGTAAGTAGATATACTTAATATATAAGTTGTATCTACAACTTAGAATTAAAATTTAATATATTGACTGTTAATGAAAATGAATGCAGATGTCAGGATTCCTTTCTGCACACAAAAGCTGTCTTTATACATTAAAAAAAAACCCTCAATTATCAAATGATAATTCTCCAAAAGGATATTGATGTGTTCTCACAATGGGAAGGGAGGATGATGCACGACAGCTGAAAAGTTACAAATGTCCACCATGCTGCCCTTGAGGGAGAACAGCAAAACCCTCGGGCCTCCATGAAGCCCATTTGAAACCCACTGATAAGATGGTAGGTGCCCTGGTCTCAGAGTCAGAAAACCTGGTTTTCTCAGCTCTGCCACCATACAACACTGGGCAGCTCACCTTTTGTCTCCACTTCTTAATCTTCTCATCTGCAAATGCTATAACACCACCTGGGTTATTGAGTAATGAGGATTGGATGAAATAAGGTGCAAGCAAGATGTATTATATAATCTGTAAAATAACACATAGCTGCCACATTTATCTGAGCTATTTCACACCACCATCAGTGGAACTATACAATAATCCTTCATTCTTGCCCAAGTCTCGTGCAACAGTTTCACATTCTCAGATAAAGCATATATATTTTCACACATTGCCTTTCAGCTTCAAGTTTCATCTGGCACACACATGTACATACATATTCATAAATACATAGTTTAATAGTAAGGAGTAAACATTCATGTACCTTCTGGAGCTCTGGCTGTGTCCTCTTTCCTTATATAGAAGCATGTGTTCTCCAGAAGCAAGCTTCTAATTGTATTTACTTGTCTGTGCTTGTGGTACCAATCTGCAGGGTTGCCAGCTGGCCTCTCTTATTTGACACATACCACGTTTAATCACTGGATAGTAATGTCTCCAATTTAAACAGCCACAGTTAATATTTTTATTGTTCACCTTCTATGCTGCAGCTTTATCATATAAGCTATATATTTCCCCTTCTTTCTATTTGGCCTCCCCCCATCGCCATAGGCCTGACAGCCTTCTGCTTTTAATTGATTGTTATTGATTTTTTTTTTCCCAGAATATGTGAGCCCATGGCCTCTGAGCAGAATTAAGCAGTCCAGCCGTCACGGGGAATCTGATTTCTATGGAACTCTTCTTCTGCTTGAGCTTCCCGCACACACTATGCTGCCCCTTGGCCATCCTGTCCCCTCTGCCTGACGCAGGCCTGTCTTCTTCCGTTGACTAGCATGTACTCGTTCTTATAGCCTGCGCAGGAGCCTCATCTCCCAAGAATGTTCCCAGTCAGGCCAGGTGTCCGTTCCATGTGCTTTCAAATCACCCTGCAGATGGTTCTCTCATTGCACTTCTCACATTATATACCATTATTAATACATTTTTATTATTCCCACTAATCTGTGAGTTCCCTGAGGCTAGACCGTCTCATTCATCTTTGAATACTTGGTACTTTACACAGTTTCTGAAATGTAGGAGTTGAATAAGTATTTGTTGAGTAAATTAAAAATTAATATGAATAAATGAAAGGCTGATTTATTTTAAAAAACCATGACCCAAATTGAAGAAAATATATGCTATCGTAAACCAAACTAAAAACTTAGCATCTCTATTTTTATTAGTGTCCTCACCCTTCATGTAGTTATCCGGAGGAGAAACTCGTAGTTGCCTCCACTACTCCACTCACTTTACTCTGTAGTGAATCATTGACTGAAATCTTGTAGGTCCTGCCTCCACAATATCTACTACATCTAGCTTCTCCTTCCTATTTCCATCGCTATCACCCTTAATCCAGCCCTGAATTATCTCAACAATTTATTGGCCATCTTTCTTCCTTCTCTTTTATAGTTCATTATAAAATAGTCTCTTTTATAGCACATTGGTACCTTTTATTTTCTTAAATACTGTTCTTGATATATCTTGATGTATTGATGTATCATTTCCTGGCTTAAAGCTTTTAATGAATCCCTATTCCAAAATGTAAAGTAGTAATCCTCAGACTTTTAAAAACTATCACCCCTTCTCAGGTTAAACATTTTGAGAATGTGCAGTGTACAGACACACACATTTTTATAAATATATTTAAGTTATGACTATCTTAATGTTAGACACATTCTTAAACAGTCATAAAAATGTAAAAGGTTGAGATCAAGAGAAAATAAAAATATTTTAAATAATTATTTTGTTTATTCATGTTTCAAATAACTTTTTAGCTCTCTATATTTTTATCACTAATATTATACATGTTTGCTTACATAGCATATAATTTATAGATATTACATATGCTTGATCATTTTATATTCATAGATTTTATATGCATTTGTTCATATTTATGGTGTATGTATATACTTCATTAACTTTGAAAATTTTGGTTAATACTTTGTGATATAGCAAGTGTAGTTGCTGTTCTTGTTCCAAGTTCAGTTTATTTCAACACCTAGTTTAAGGGCTATCATGGCAAAGAAAACCTCCCAAGATTTCACAAAGGCATAAAATATATTATACCATTTATGAGATGGTTCATTATAAATAAAATTGGATCTATATCCATATTTCAAAAGTCACTTTTTAGAATAGTATTTCAATCTCATCAGATTGCCCCTAAGTTTGTCTTGTAATGTGGTCGGTGAACATCTTGTACTTAGCATAGAAGGAATCTCAGCTCTGCCACTTTTTATTTATTTGGGATTATATTATTAGTATTGTCTTCAATCTGTGGGTTCTGAAGGAATCTTTTTTAAACTATTTGCCATTTTGTGAGGATGAGTTTGGTTAAAATTAGATGACATAATCTACAAATCCACCTGACTGGGGCCCCAAACCTGAAAACTCTCTGAAAGGTAGCATGTTCCAGTGAGCAACTCACTGAAAATTAGCAAAAACTGAGGGGCCCTCCTAATCTCTCAGCATTATGGAGCGCCCACGCTTCCCTCAGGACGCCTCCCACACTGTACAGGAAATGCAACATGCGACCTTGAAATACAGACAGGGAAGAAACCAGAGTCAATCAAAAGAGTAAATTTTAGTAGTGCTTAATTTATTTCATTTTTAGGATTAAAAATTAAAAGTAAATGAAGTTTGGACATGTCCTCACACCCCAATGCATTCTCTTACATACCTTCTGGGGTTTATGCTCCACTTTGGAGAACACTAGTGTGGAGAATCAAATCCATACTGCTGTCTCTGGCTTCCAGTGCTCTGTCATGGGCTCCCAACCCATCTGAACAATACAGCCTTACCTTTCACTCTCGCAGCATTTATTTTATGCTGCACTGTAAGCATTTTAATCCCTTGTTTCTAAACATGCCCAGTGTTTTTCATCCCCACTATGCATATGCCCTCTCTTCTGCCTTGAATGCTCTCCCCACTTTACCTCTGTGTCTCCACCTATCCAGTTTCTCCTTCATGAAACCTCCTTCCATTTGGGTATCATTCTCTTTACCTCATTTGAACAAAGTTTCATAGAACTTAAAGGTTCTCTTTGGCACTTGAATTAGAAATAATTATGTGCATGTATTATCTCCTCTACGAGTAAATTATAAAACACCTTAAGAAGAGGCCCTGGGGCTCATCAATTTTTGTATTCCTAACAATTATCTTGCAAACTTCTTGGCATATGGTAGGCATTCATTCAGAGGCCGTGTGATACTACAAAATAATGTGGGCTTTGGAATCAGAGAGACTTGTCTCACGGAAGAAGGATTAGCATTCATGAAAATTTTGGAAAGGAAGAACCTTCTATCATTTAGAACTGTCCAACAAGGGAATGGTCATATGTTCACTCTCACTAGAAGGGGTGAAGCAGGAGCCAACTGCCAATTCCTCAGGGAGGTCCAGAAGAAACTTCTCCATTTGTTGGGACATCAAGTCGAAGTTCATTTCAATGGCATGAGTCTATGATTTGGAACAGAAAGAAACACCAAATCTCCACAGGCCATTTCCAAGGAGAATGCTATTCTATTTAAACTCATTTACCAGATCTTGATTATATTGATCACATCCAATCTTATTTATTGACTAACTCAGGTGTAAGATACCATTTTAAAAGCAAGAAGTCATTTCAGGTTTTGATAGGTTTGGTCATCCTTTTACATATTAACTAGCTCAGTAGTTGATTATGTACAGGCGTATTTTAGAGGACAGGCTGTTCTGCTGATAACAAGAAGTATTAAATCTATTCAACGTGATTTCACCCAGCCATGTTTTGTAGGCACAGATAATGAAGGCAAGTTAGGTAATGGAAGTTACATAATCTATTGCAGGGCTATTATTACCATCATCCACACCCATTTTGACCACTTAGCCATCAGAAAAAATAGTTGCAAACATTGTTTGTGACTAGAAGGATTGTTAATACCCTACCAGCACAACAGTGTAAAACACACACACACATGCACACACACTTCTATGGTGCTTGAAATACTCAGCATTAGAGTCTTTTCTGAGAGAGAGTGTGGCAGTGCACTTTTTACTTAAAACCAACGCTCCCAGAAGGAGCCCCGTACTTATTTGTGGTGTTCTCATAGTCCAGTTTGGGAAACACAAAGATTTGCTACTGGATTAGAGATAGTGAGAGTGAAAAATGACATAGAACATGGAAGTCGCTTAAAAATAGAAAACATCCATGATGTGAGAAGGTGGAGGACAGGTCACAGTAATTCAGAGTCATTCCTCATAACTGCCTCTGTGGAGCACCACCCTTAGCTCCTGATGAGCCCCAGCCCTGGAAGTCCATGGCCCATCAGCAGTCAGAACTGGCCTTTTAGAATGTTCTAAACTCTGCCACCTTTGTACACCTAAGGACACTCACCTGGGTGTTTAGGTGGGGGAAAGTTTTAGAGCAAAGCAAAGAGTACAAACACATTCTCCACTTTATTTAACCAATCCCTTTATATTATGCTTACCCGCCATGTGCATTCAATCCTCTCCCCTACTTACTTTTCCCTAGTACAGTGGAAAGGAAAACTAACTAACCCAGAATTCAGCAAAGTATAGTGTCAGCTTTTTGAAAGTGTTGATTTTTGATCCTTGGCACAGACCCACTGAATCTCTTAAGAGTGAGGAAGACGAAGATCCATGTTAAAAAGGGAAAAAAAGAAGAAAGAGAGAGGGGGGGAGGGAGGGAAGGAAGGAGGAAGGAAGGAAAAAAAGGAAAGTTAAAAAAGGAAGAAAGAAAATGCTCCCTATTTAATTTTTATTACTAACCAATTTGGGGAGTCTCTAATTCAGTCGTTTTTCACTGTGGTCCTGGACCAGGACCTTCAGCGCCACCTGGAAACTTTTTTTAGAAATGCAGATTCTCAGGCCCCACCCTAGACCCACTGAAGGGGGAACGTTTAGGGTGAGGGCCAGCAAGCTGTGTTTTCACAAGTGCTCTAGATGATTCTGATACACACTAATGGTGGCTCTGGCTTTAGCACGTGTGTTCCTCAGCGAAGGCATATCCAAATATGACAGTCCCCAAAGAGAAGCTTCATCTCTACAACAATTTTGTTTACTCTCTCTGTCTGGGTCTCACAAACCCAGGAAGGTTGTAAAAAAATAAATACACAAAAAGTAGAATTTGTATTATGGTTATTGCATACATGTCTCATCGATTTCCTAGCTTATAATAAGATACCTTGAAGTAAAAGAACATGTGTTATTCATCTATATACCCCACAGAAAAATTCTAGTATAATGTAAATTAGTAAATAGTAATTTACATTAGTAAATTAGTAAGTAATTTAGTATTACTATAATGCTTTATACTTTCAATAAGTATTCGTTAATGAGCAAATAAATAAACTGTTCTCTTACAAAAAGCAAGTTTTCTGGGGCTGGCCCGGTGGCGTAGTGGTTAAGCTTGCATGCTCTGCTTCAGCGGCCTGAGGTTCACAGGTTCAGATCCTGGGCATGGACCTACATGCCACTTATCAAGCCATGCTGTGGTGGCATCCCCCATACAAAGTAGAGGAAGATGGGCACGGATGTTAGCCCAGGGCCAGTCTTCCTCAACAAAAAGAGGAGGATTGGCAACAGATGTTAGCTTACGGCTAATCTTCCTCACACACACACACACAAAAGCAAATTTGCTCTTTGGAATTTACAAATGCATCCAGTTTGGATGGTGGATCTTTAATTACTGTTCTGTGGGGACATGTTCATCTAATGTTACAAACATGACGTGTTTATAGCTTAAACATAAAGTTCATTACCACAATCAAGAGAAACAATTCAAATTAAGTACTCTACTAATTTTGGATCAATAGCATCATTCTCCAATACTAAGAAAAATCAGATTCTTACTGAGTCCCAGGTTCTTAACACATCCACTAAGTCACAGTTGATGCTGATAACATTGATATCAAGGTTATCGTGCCTTTAGGTAAAGATCTCCTTGGAAAATTTTATGTCATTCCTGGCAAGCCAAAACAAATTTATGTTGGTCAGAAAATTGTAAAATATTTGCTAATAACCAACCTCCTAGAAAAAGTACATTACATGTTATGACTGAAATATGATGAATTTTGAAAATGTTAAGAAAGACCATAAAATCAAACACAGACGGTTAATAGTAATTTCTTTCATGATCACAGATTTATGGCTCAGTTAATCAATATTTGAATTATATGTGTGTAGTTCAGTTGTTAAACCATTTCTCTACAAACTACAAATTAATATTAATGAGAAATTCAATGGCATTCAGCAGCAGCATTCTGTCACTGTGCTAAAGTAATCATTGATTTTAATTTTAAATATTAATGCAATGCAATTTTTTGTCAGCTTAAAGCAATAATCACACAGAAACAGCAAGACCTAAGTGAAGTGAGACTCTATCGTCGGAGATTTGATAGCAAAGCTGTCAACGGTGACTGGTTAGCAAAATTTGAATTGCTCTCCAGCAATTGGCATATACGATCATGAATGATTACATCCCTCATAATGAATAGCTGACTCCTGGGGTTATCTGGTTTGCACTTTGGGGCCAGTCTGTTTAAAGAGCTGCCTGGTGTCAGAGATGGAGTGGTTCATTCTAAACAAGAAATTCAAACATGAGGCCAAGGAACAGAGCTACCAGAACCATCTGGTGCTTTGTACTAGGGGAGAGAAGACAGAAAAGCTTGGGAAAAGAGTGACAATAGGTGAACAGCAACTTTGAAGTACGAGCATCTTGGTATGATAAAGATGAGAGGCCTGATAAAATGTGGACCACATATCATTGAGTGCAGCCTACTCTTTACATCTGAAAGAGCGAAGACAATGTGCTCTAATAATCTCAGAGTAAACAAGTTTTTCTTAAAGGGAGGCTCTTTAATCAAGATGAGATGATTCCAAAGTCTAATTAACAGAAATGTTTCAAACAAAAGTATCTAAACCCTGTCACCCCCGGCAGAAGCCCCAAACCAGACCCAATCTCTCCTTGGGACCTCAGACCTAGAAAACATATCAGATGAGTGATGATATACAAGGAGAAATCCTCTTTCTTCCTGATGCATAATTCCAGGCTGGCTCCTCAGAGCCCTATTTCTAGAGCCTATTTCCTATTTTTTAGGGTAATGATAGGCACTATTATTACTTCTGTTATTAACAATAAAAAGCTTATAAATCACCTGCCTCTAATAGGAAACTGACATCAAAATAGAAATTACTTATGAAGTATATGTCTACATATTTTGCCATGCTTGACACAAATTTATGATGATGAATTTTTAAATTGAGAATTTCTTTTTGTCATTGAATTGAAGTTCCTCATTCCCATTTAACTTTATAAAGCAGTGTAAAATTTTTGCAAACTCTAATAATGCTAATATCACTTTTTTCTTAAAAAAATTAAAATGCCATAAAATGCCATTGAGTTCATTTTAATTTCCCATGTTAATTTGCCTTGATTTCTGAAGAAATACATGAAATACAGGGCAATTTTCTTAAAAAATAGAAAGCAAACATTTATTTGTTGAAATTATGATATCCTTCAAAAAATGAGAGAATTTAAATTAAGATTAATGAAAGAACACCTAGTTAACTGACTATAACTCCTCATAAGCCATAACATTAATGATTCAATAATGAGGTTTTTCTCCACCAGAGAAAGGAGAATAAAATGCAGATATTAAGCAGAAAAATTAATGCATATTATTGAGCCTACTATTTCCATTTGCTTGGAGTAGGTGCAAACAATATACTCTGATAAAGCCTTATGTTTAATTCAGAGAAAGTACTTTTTCCCCAAATGCCTCATATAATATTCTAATTGTGATGAAAAATAAAACTATTCACACTATTTCTTATCTTAAAAATGCTGTATTTACAATAGCTATGTATAGTTATACAACACTTTGAATGTCCAGGCACAATATGGAGCTTCGATTATTAAATGGGTAAAAGTGCTGCATTAAATATATTTTGGGAACAAGATAGCATAAAAATATTAAGTACAGTTAATAAGGATATTAATATAAACATTTTATACATTTGTATATAAATTTTCATTTTATGTACATAAATGATCATATATACAAATTATACATTTATAAATGATAAGTAGGGAGAAAAATACCAGGTTGTTCCAGAAGTGAGAGAAATCACGTGGGGGAAGAGGGAATGCATAGGAAAAAAAAGCCTTCACTAAAAGCAAACAACAGATATGTTCTTATTTACATAAAATTAGAAATGGGTGGGTAGAAAAATTAGACATAAAAGTTTCAGCTATAGCTATTGACTTATAGAAAAGTCCATGACAAATTGTCAAATAAAAATATTAGAGTTTAAAGTATATAAAATGTATCATATAATGAGTAAGAGCAAACAAGGAAACAAAAAAGAGAAACTAGAGAGATTTGTGTACAAATGATTATATTTGCCTGTTTAACTAAAAGAAAATATAAAAGGATGCATACTGGTCTATTAAAAATGGACATCCCAGGAGACTAGACAGCTGGGAAAGTTATTAGCATTTCCTTTACACATCTTTGTATTATTTCATCTATACAATAAGCACATATGAGCATTTTTTTTCACATTTAAATCTTTTGTTGAAGTAAAACATAGAAAACTGCACATATCATGAGTATTCGGCTCAACCAACTATCACAAAGTGAACACAACCATGTAACCACCACATAGATGAAGAAAAAAAAGTTACTAGCATCTCAGAAGCAGCCCTCATGCCCCTTCTAGTCACTACCTCTAGGACCCTTTCTCTTTTGACCTCCATCTCCATAGATATGTTCTGTCTACTTTTCAATTTTATATAAATGAAACAATACACTATATATTTTTTTGTATTTCTACTCGGTCATTTCACCTTATGCTTGTAAGACTCATCTATGTTGTTTCATGTAACAGTAGTTTATTCTTTTTCATTGCTATATACTATTCGGTTTATGAATACACATTATACTCTACTATGGATGGGCATTTGAGTAGTTTACAATCTTGAGACAGTAGGAATAATATGAACACTGCCACAAAAATTCCTGTACAGGTTTTGACTGGACACACACTCTATTCCTTTGGATATATATCAGCATCTGTTTGCAGTGAGCAACCTCAAGGGATGAGGGAATGTTCTCGGCAAAGATCAAGCTTACGGTTTGCTATAAAACAGTGGGTTCCCCAAATTCAGCATTTCTCTGTGTATCACAAGCCACTGTGGGTGCAGGTGCCATCTGGGCCCTCAGTGTTGTCCCCGTGGGACTCGGGGGGAAAGGAGAACAGAGGCAAATGGTGATGTTCATGCTGCTTCCTGTGCCATAAGTAATAAAATACTTGTCCCTCACCAGGCATCTTGGGTCTTCTGCCAGCATCCATGAAATAGTAACAGGTGAACTGATTAGGTCGTAATAAGGTAAAATCGAATCCTGACCCGACACCCATCACACCAAATACTTCAGTGTGTATTTCCCACAAACATAACCACAGTAAAAACATCAAAATCAGGAAAATAACATTGAAAATCTAATGGCTGTGTAAATTTCCTGGCTCTGTGTTCAGCATCAATACTACCAAGTCTTTTGAGAACATTCACCAGTACAGGCAGTAGATCAAGTGGGCGAAGTACTCGGACGTGTCCATGGTGTTGGTGGGGAACAAGTGTGCGCACGTCGAGTGGTGCCAGGCGCAGGACCTACAGCAGTTATGGCATCGCCTACACCGAGACGTGGGCCAAGGCGCGCCAGAACAGCCGCTCCGGCTATGGCTCCAGCTCACCAGCCTCTGGGCCTCCCCACCTCCCCCCACCCCGCCACCGGGACCCATGTGACCCAGCAGCTCCTGGCTATGGCGTGGAGCAAGCCTTCTACACTCTGGGCCGTAAGATAGGGCATCACCAGGTGCGCAAGCGGAGCCCGCGCTGGCAACGGTGGCCCGGGCTGCCGAGCTGCAAGTGCCTGCACTCCTGACGGCCGCAGTCGCCGCGTCCACTCTGGCTCCTTTGTGCCCCGCCCAGGTACAGGCGCAGGGCGTGGCGGTGCAGGATGCGGAGAGGACGCGCAGACAGAGGAAGACGGAGGAAAGGATGGAGGGAAGGGGGGAAGGAAGGACCGCCAGAGCCCAGCCAGCGCGGAGACGGTGGACAGAGGTGACCACAGTCTCTCCCACGGATGCTTTGCACAGACTGTCATGAACTGTCCCAGACGCCACCGGCACCCCAGCTGTTTACTCTCCTCCCAGCTCTTAGCCCATTCGACACAGGTTGAATGGCAGTAAATGATTTGATGGACTTGAAAAAAAAAAAAATACTCGGAGCCCAATCAAGTTTCACTAAAGAAGTAGTTGGGAATCACACGATGCCTTTATTTGTCACGTCTCTTTCTTCTCCTTCAGTCTGGGACAGCATCTTAACCTTTCCTAACTTTTCTGACTTTGATTACAGGCCAACCATTTTATAGAATGTTCCTCAATTTCGCTGTCTCTGCTGTTACCTCGTAATGAGATTCAGGATGCCCTGTGGGTAGGCAGATCACTGTGGGTGATGCTGTGTTCCTATTGCATCTTACCAGGTGGGGCAGAACTTTAATTTGTCCAGTTACTGATGATATTTATTTTGATCATTCGATTAAAGTAGTGCCTGACAGGATTCTTCACTGTGATATTGTGCCTTTCTCATTTCTATTTAATAAGTGTTTCATGGAAAGTAAGTCGAAACTATGTAAATATCCCATTTCTTATCACACTTTAAAACTTGTTTGTTTAGGACTTAAAATTTCCTATTTTATTGAATTTATTGCTATTACTTATTTTTATGATTAAACTGTCCTAGACTGGACCAGTGGGAGGCCATTCAAACTGGCTTCTGCATCCTTTTGATACAGTTCCATCACTGAGGTTTTGCTTGTTTTCTGTCACAATAACATATTCCAGGCTCATCTCATACTTTCCCTGCCTACATAGGCTTCTACGTATCTATCTACACATATTGAAAACCATGAGTTCACATCGATCTTTCTATTTCCAATCAACACCACAGAATTCATTTTAGTTTTCTTCCTGTCTGTGACTGTAACTCCCTTCTCAAGCAGTAAGAAAAGTGGCTTCCATTATCCCTAATGTATTTAGTTATCTGCTCAGTCCCCTGTATGTAACTTAATAGAAGCTGTGCAGAGGATTTGGACACGTAATTCACAAACGAGAATATCTGATTGTCAATAAGCATAGGAAAAGGTGCTCAACCTCGTTAATAATCAGAAAAATGCAAACTAAAACCACAATGAAATTCCACTGCACAACCAAGAGTGTGTGAGGATGGAGAGCATAACGTCACGTTATGCTGGTGGAGTATAAATTAGTACAACCACTTTGGAAAAGATTTTGAAAAACTTGATAGAATAATTCCTCTATTAAAATACATTCAAAGAGTATATCTGTATACATAAACAGAAACATTAGTAGTAGCATTATTTGTAATGGATCAAACGAAAACTATCTGAAAACCCATTAACTTCTGAATACATGAATAAATTATGGTGTATTCATACAAGGAAACATTATACAGCAATGAACATGAACAAACCTCAAGAGATACTAACAACACAGACCAATCTCACAAACATAACACTGAGCAAAAGGAGAATGACACTAAATGAGGTTTTATATGAGGTTTAAAAAAAAACACCAGGCAGAGCTAAATAATGCTGTTGACAGAGGTGATAAAAATAAGTTAGAATGGTGGTTGCCTATAGAGATGAGGGAGAGAACTCTAAAAGGAAGGGCAAAGGGGGCATTTCGAGAATGCCATAATGCTCTATTTCTTGGCCTGGAGTTGCTTTATAATTATTTGTTAATTTGCACTTATATTTTTCATGCAATTTTCTGTAAGTTTATATTTTACAGTTTAAAGGGTTCAAAATTGATTGGCCCTTCCTCGATGCAGATAACTGATGTAAAGTCTTATTGTTTAGTATCTCAGGTTCAAATTCTGAATCAGGATTTTAAGGCCTCTGAAATCAGTCCTAATTTATTTATCCAGTCTCATCCCTTGGCCCTCTAAGATATGTATTCTATAAATAACCAAGGCACCCCCAAAGAAAAGTGGGGAAAAGTCAAGAATAGGTAAATCACAAAAGAAGAAAGAGAGATGAAAACCATTTTGAAAAATCAACCTTACTACCAAATAGAGAAATGCAAACGTTTGACATATATTCTTTACTTATCAGATTTGTGAAATAATGATAATATCCAGTATGGTAATAATGATAATATCAAGTATGGTAAAGGTGTGGGGAAACAGAAACTCCCATCAAAATCTAGACCACAAGAATAATGAAAGGAAAACAGAATTTAATTGGGCAATAAAGAAATCAGCTGAATGCAATGAAGTGATGTTTGTTGAAAAAAACACCCAAGAGGCAGAGAGGAGAAACCAGTCTCGGTCAATACTGAAAAAGCATTCACTTGAGAGAAATATCCAGATCATGTGATCCAAACAATACATAAACTTAAAACTTTTTTTCTAAAGTCGTAATTCTTTCCTCAAAATGCTTTGACAGTGGTCAGTCCCCTCCTTCTTTGGCTCCAAAAATCTTCGCTGTGAGAGTTACCAGCACTGTAATTAATCCTATCTTGTCAGGGGACAGGAGTTCCATAAAGGAAATTCAGAAAAGCAGGATATTCCAATGATGAAGTTAATGCTTAAATAACCTGAAATGCTCTGAGAATTATGGAAGACCCTTCTGAAACACGAAAATGTTGCCTCCATTATTCCTTAAGTCTACCAAATAGAAGCAATTAGAGATTCCTTTAAGCAGTTAGACATCCAGGAGAGAAGGAGCTAGGTAAGTGGAGGTAGGAAAACAGAATAATATTTCCAGGAAAGGAAATGATACTGTCACATCTACTCACAAGGCTGACTACAAGCAAACAATGATACGGATGCTACTTTCTAACTTTCCCAATTCTCCATTTCTAGTTTGGGGCTTCTCTTTTTTGCCATTTCATTAAAAAATTAAATATCCTGAGTTGTCTGCCCCTACAGTGCTCAAGACTTCTCAGAAAAGTCCAGCCCCTTCCATTTTCCCATTCTTTGTGGCCATTTCCCATTCTTTCAAATTCTCTCTGCTGAAATATTAATGGATTGACATTATGCTTCTCATCAGATGCATTTTAACTAGGACTCTATACCTAACTAAGGAAGAGTCTAGATCCTGCACTGCAGCTGTCAGAAGAAATATATAGGGTGGGGCTTTTGTGTGAGCTTCATCTATGCACTTTAGCTACAAGTACTCCTTGCCCCTTCCTCACATCTTTTCATCTGGAAACTGTAAACTAATCAAGGAAAAAAAATTCCATCAAAAGTGAGAACGTTTCCATTTTTTATTTCAAGATTTATGAAAAGAACAATGGTTGCTTACTGGAACTATCATTATAAATCAAGGTCAAGGACTGCTCAAAATCAAATCATGAAAATAGAAGTTTTAATTTTAGACCCTAACACATAGCTCTTTCCTATCCTGGGCAGCTTGCTCCTTTCGTCTTTTATGCTCTGTTCAGCTTTCTCCTATTTTCATGTCTTATCTATGCAACAGTTTAAAAGGATTTAATGACATCATGTACATTAAAGTGTACATCACTAATAATAACACAGTGTGTTACTTTCTAAAAGATATTTGCATTTTGAGTAGAGAACACCCTTTTGATTCAAAAGAAGGGTGTTCAGCAGTGGAATTTCTCAGATTAGCCCCAAGTTGGGAGGGCAAATGTCTTTTCTGGAAACCTGTCAACGCAGTACTTTATTTTGATACTAGTCTTGACACACTATTTAAATCAGAGGCTGCAAACTGGTAGACATGGGCCAGATTGGGGCCACATACATCTTACTTGGCCAGCACAGTGTTTTAACTAAATCTAAGCCAAAACTTAAAAAATGCTTTCACATAAAAATTTGAATTTCCAGCTTCTCTTGAAAAACAAAAAATAAAAGAGGATGTTTATCAGTACTGTCCTTGAATTTCCACAAGACAACAGTTGTTTGGATCCAAATAGTTCTGTCCCTGTACACAGGCCATACGCTTTCCAATTTGCCACAATTCACGTCACTCTCTTGTTCTTTCACAAATACTGAGGTCAAATGTCAGTTGCCATTTATCATCAAGCACCATTTTTCTTATAGTAGAAAAATATCAGTTGTTGTGGGTCTTCCAAAAGTGGGAAAATAAGAGACAGAGAAGAACACTTGACTTTTCCTATACTTGGGCCTACTTTACCCATTTATACTCCTTTGCTGGTCTCTGTAGACATTTGAGTTTGAGAATTTTAACTTAAGTAATTTAACATGCCCATCCACATTGAGCCATTGAGCTAGAAAAAAAAATATGTTGGAGGATTAAATTTGGATAGAAAAAGAGATTGTAGGAAAAGGAGAAATGGAAGAGTCATTTTATATATAGCAAAAATATGAATGTATAATTCTAACATTTATGCCTCCCGCCCCAAAAAAATCCAAAAGAAGCAGTGAAAAGTGCTGCAGAAGTACAGAGGTTGAAGGAGTGTGCTCCATGTGTGCAGAGGAGAGGCCAGAGGAAGGACTCACAAAGTAATTCTTGAACCAAGCCTTAAAGGATGAGAGAGATTTTTCTTGGCAGAGAGAATTTTATTACTTCATAATGAAGTCTGGGAGTGAATATTGGAACTTTGACTTATTCTTTCCCATTTCAATTTTTTTTCTTAGAGCATTCATTACTATTTTCCACACTGAAATCCTTACTCAGAGGGGTCAGGATAACATGGATACACTAAACATAATCTCATGTCAGTCGCTCCCAACATGATTGTGTCAGTCACTCCCAACAGAATCACTTCTGTTAGAATTTAAAGGCGAGAAACTCGTAGGGTGTAGAAAGAGTCCTGGGGGGTGGAGCCACGAGTCCTGTGGTTGGGTTCTGGATCTGCTGCTTACTCCTTGAGTGACTTTGAGCAGGACAAAACTTCTTTGGGCTTTTGCTTCCTTCTCTATACATTGTAGATAGAAATAATCCCATTTTGACTGCCTCACAGGGCTGCTATGCAAGTTTAAATGGAAGCATATGAAAACACGTTTTAACCTGTGACATGTTCTTCATATATGAGGTGTCATCCTCAAGAATGTCCAGTATACAAATGGACATACAGCTCGTCCTTAGTGCTTTTTTAAAATAAACTTTTTATTTTGGAATGTTTGGAAATTTACAGAAAATTTGCAAAGATAGTACCGAATATTCCCATATATCCCTCACCCAGTTTCAGATTCCTCTAACGTTTTCATCTTACATTACTGTGGTACATTTGTCAAAACTAGGAAACCAACACTGACATCTTACTATCAACTAAACCCCAGACTTTATTTGGATTTCACCAGTTCCTCTGCTAATGCCCTTTTCTGTCCAGCACCCCATCCAGGATACCCTCACGTTGAGTTGCGTGTCTCCTTAGTCTCCTCCGATCTCTGATGGTTTCTGTCTTCCCCTGTTTTTCATACCCTGGACAGTTTTGAGGAGTACTGATCAGGTATTTTGTAGAATATCCCCATCTGGGTTGGTCTGTTGCGATTAGACTGGGGTTATGGGTTTTGGGAAAGAATACCACAGAGGTGGGGTGTCCTTCCATCACATCATATCAGGGGTACCTGGTATCCACGCGTCACTGGTGTTGTTCACCTCGGTCACCCGGTTAATATGTTGTCTGCAGCCTTCTCCACTGTAAAGTACTACGTTTTCCTATCCATAGTCTATTCTTTGTGAGACACTGAGTCCAGTCCACCCTCAAGGGAGTGGGGGAGGGGAAAAATCCACCTCCTGGGTGGAGGTGAGGGGGTGTCTACATATATTATTTGGAATTCTTCTGTAAGGAAACTTCCTATTTTTTAAACCATGAAATAACAGAAACAATATTGATTGATGTGCGGTTCCTTTTTTATTCCCTGCTTACTTAACCTGTGGTAAGAATGCAAGGATTAGCCTTTCAGCCAACTGGCAGGGAATGAGCGGGAGAATGAAGAGTCACTAGAGATCTACAAAATCCACAAACTAGAAAATAAGTCTCTTCATGCCTAAGAGTTAACTATGTATGATTCCAGCAAGTCAGTGCCAAAGAGCCCCGCTCCTAATGTGGCAAACCATACTCCGGGTTATCGGTAGATGTCGCTATTGAGTAACAGCCATGTCGTTTCTAGCTCACAGGGTCTTGGCCTACATACTAAACTCGCTATAGACTGAAGAAGCAACGTGCTTTTCCCACTAATTCTGCCCTGGAAGGATATTTTAAAATTTCAATAATCAAATTAACATTTATTTAGTTTCTGAAAACTAATCCAGATAAAAGGGTATCTGGGGGGTTTATACATCAATTCTAAAGTCTGAAGTCTATTTTATTTTATTTTTTTATTAATTTATTTTTTCTGTGAGGAAGACTAGCCCTGAGCTGACATCTGTTGCCAATCTTCCTCTTTTTGCTGAGGAAGACTGGCCCTGGGCTAACATCGTGCCCATCTTCCTCTACTTTATATGGGACGCCGCCACGGCATGGCTGACAGGCAGTGTGTCCGCGGGCGCCCGGGATCCGAACCCGCGAACCCCGGGCTTCCAAGCGCGGACTAAACCGCTGCGCCACCGGGCGGCCCCCTGAAGTCTATTTTAGTAGGAACAACTTCATGTGTTTGTACTCAAAGGCATACCTCTATTCTCACAATGGTCAATAATGTGAAGAATTAGAACCCTGATGTTTTTGCAGACTAGCGTGTTTTGTACTTTATCTATACAGGCTATAATTGTTATTCGCTAAAATTGATATAACTCAGTGAGGGCTACACCACTTATGATGTGATTTAATAAGGACTTTGGGATTGCATTAATGTGTCTTCCCCACAGAAGCCAAAGTGCTTTCATACATATGTCCCTGCTAATTTGGATTGTCAAGATAGATTCAGAGACAGGAAGGGGAAAAAGAAAGAAAGAAGGGAGGGGGCATGGTGGGCTTGAGTTGGACTTGACTAGAGGAAAGAAAATAGATTCACAGAATATAGCTTTGGGGAATTCATCCTCTGATTTTTTGAGCTGCAAGTAAATGCATATTTCTACCACTTCCCCAATGTTCAGTTTTCATTAATTTGGTGTATTAAAATGCCAAAAATTATTTCCATTGGAAAACTTTTATTGGCTATCATTTTATGTGATATAGCTCACTGAACAATACATCAAAATCAGGGTACATTTTGATACTTTTATTTATATGGAAAACTTGGTCAGAATTTGTCTTCTCTCTTAGAAGGAACTGTGGAAACCACAACAGATTGCATATTGAATAATCATATTTAAAAAGAAAGCTCACTTTAATTTTATATAGCAGTTCATCTTAAAAGGGTAGTTCAGACCTGTTTTTGGTTTGAAAGTGCTGGATTATTTGTTACTAAGTGAATTCTATGAGTAGAGGAGAAATCTTACTAAAATAATAGCTACAATTTATTGAGCAGTTACTTTGTGCCTGGCACTGTGGTAAGTACTTTACATTTGTTATCTCATTTAGTCTTTAGAATAACAGTATGGGAAGATATTATTATCTCTATTTTACAGATGAGCAAATTGAGTTTTAGCCAGGCTAAATAACTTACTTATCCAAGTTGAGAAAACCAGGAAGTGGCCGAGTCTAGAATCTGCCTGCTCTAAACCAGGCCTTCCTCCTGTAGGAGGTAATTCTGTGGCTAAATCAAACTCAGATCAATTCTGTCTTGGTGGCAGCAAGTCATTATGTTATATCTTATACTTCTATTTACCTTTATTATACATCAACACAATCCAAGACACTCTGGAAAATATTCAGACCAAAAAACAAAACAAAACAAAATTTTTCTCTTTAATATAAAACAAGAAAAGCAATTGGATTTAGATTTATTATACTATGTTATGACCCCTAAAAGAGTCTTGATCTTTGCATGCTCCTGGCAAAATAATAGTACCCTGAAATTCATCTTCAAAGAGTAGGTCACGCTTTTATTGTAGGTTTGAACATGTTGGATTCTTTGTTACTAAATGAATTCTAACATTGCAGGAGAGAAATTCTGCAGAACTCGACTAGGGAAAACAAACAATTCAAAATTGATGGTTTGGATGAATTTACTACATTGGGAAGCTTGATGTTGGGTTGTTCTATCATTCTCCAGCACTGATTAGTACAATAGAATTGTTATGAAGGCTTGCAGGTGTTATTTTTATCTAAGAAGCATAGGAACAAGAAATAGGGAAAATGTTAATCCAATGCAAAATGGTGCAGCTTTTCACCTATATTCCTGCCAGGGTTTGTTGAACCCTGGAGAAGTTTATCTCATATAGTTTTAGCTAACACAGTACAGTGGGGAATTCCCTGACACTGGCCTGACTGGCTCTTGGTAATCATGTTACCAGTCTCATTATAGAGCTATGCTTTTTTTTTGGAGGAGAGAACAATAGGATGACCAGATCCCTCATTTTACACTGTTACCTCGTGTCCAAGGTCAAGCAACAATTTAGCAGTTAAACCAAGCCCAGCACTGGGTGTTCCTGACTTCTACCCCTGTGTTTAGATCTCCTACTGGAGCTCTTTTTTGTGTCTTTCCCTTTTCTGCTTCTTTACAAACAAAAATGAAGGTTAGAGAGCGTCAATCAAAAACCAGATGTTTATTCTGTTTACCCAGATTCAAAGGCTCCTTTGAATTAAGGAATCCAGGTCTTTCCTCTCTTCACTATACTATAAGTATTTGTTTTCTAAGCAATATCCAAGCTCAAACAAGACTTGTGATACTTTTGGATCAAAAGCAGGGGGTAAATGAAGACTTAAAATTTTGAAGTAAGTACATTATACACATTTCTGATTGAGCATCGTGACCATGAAAGAAATAATAGACATATATGTAAAAACAAAAACAAAAGAAAATAATTGACAAGGAGTTTACAGCAAAGATAGAACTTGCGCTTCTCTCGGCCTAATGGCATTTTCAATATACCCATATTAACCCAAGTCTACTCCCACGTTGATGTGTGGAGACATTGGGATGCTAATCAATTATTAACAGTAAAGTCAGACAAGGTTGGGCTGAAATCTAATGCACCCTTAGACCTGGAAGAAAAATTACTGAAGGTCCAATCTCCTTTTTGCTGCATTTCTGCCACTGGGAGGCTTCTGGTATAAAGAAACAGATACTTAACATTCAGGAAAATCACATTCTAATCCAAGCACTACCATTTGTTCAAGCTCTACCACTAACTAATATGAATAAATTAATTGATTCATTTCACCTCAGGCAAGTGGTCAAACATGATGGTGAATAACTTTATTGGGTGAAGCCACTACCTTGTGTAAATGGGTTATGACAGAACTGATATCTGAGTCAGTTAGTGTGGTCAAATCCAGACTCTAAATCTGAACTCAGGTCTTTGACTCCTCATGCAGTGCTCCTTCCACAGCTGAACACACTGTAGGTTTTGATTATGATGGTCAGAAGCTGGTTCTGACTCCTCTTGGAAAAGGTAAAGTTTTGTTGAAGGCAGCGTATTGGTGTATTTTATATATTCTTTCTTAAACCAGTAATAATGTGGGCTTTTTATTTTAATATTTTGGCTCAAAGGGTCTCTAAGATGATGTGGAACTCATTCTAAATAGATGAAAAGTTGTTGTTTTTAAAGAAGTGTCCTTTGAAACATATCTAATGATATATTTTAAATAAGTTTATTTATATTTTTAAAAAGCAGACTGATGTCTGAGCCAGTTAACACCTGAGGAAGGCAGAAATCTAAATCCCTTAGCAAGAGAACATTTTTTCAATTGGATCGGGGTGGGGGGATTATTATAGTGTCCTTGGCTGCGATCACCGCCAGAGGATGAACAACAGTGAGACAAAGGCGGAAAGCTGAAATCAAACAGTACAGGGAACGGGAAATTAGCTTTCCAAGGGCAGCTTGGGAGAGAGGTGTGAAGGGGTTCAGAAAAAGTTAGGGATGCAGGAAGGGGCAATTGAAGGAGGGTCCAGGAAGAGGGACCCACCTGGCTGCTGTGAAAAATGACAGCAGGCAGTAAGGAGATAGCAACCCTGTGAAACTCCTCACTGCAGGGGCTCAAGGATTAGGAGGCCTGCTATTTCATGTTAGCTGGATGGTTTTGCAGTGCTAAAATGCAACCCTCGCCCTGGTCCTCCTCTAAGTCCTTAAAGAAACTTTGCAGTCTTACTTTGGAGATAAAGACAAAGAGGCCCTTTACCCCTTGGGGTTTGATGTGAAAACCTGGGGTGAGAGAGACGTGAGACCCACAGCTTAGAGAGAAGAGACTAGAGTTTCTCCAAGCAATTTGCATAAATCTAAGGACCTCTCTGGATATGGGTTTGAGCTATTACAGAAGTGTTGAAGAGAAAGTTGGCCCCATAAGAATAGAAGGAAACAGAAAAGAATCTGGTAGAACTTCAAACCAGATCTGGTTTGTTTTCTCCACCATTCCAGACACACAGATCTGCTCTCTGAGTGCACACTAACTGTGTTGGAGTTCACAAGTCTTTGAAATGCATGTTCCATGTGGGGACAACTCCTACCCTTCGTCCTCTGACCTGAAATATGCTTCTTCATAAGTCATTCTGTCCAGTGGATTAGATTTAGTTATTCTGTGTTTCGGAGAGCTCATTCAATTGATAGTTGGCTTCTACTTCTAATTAAATATTTTAATTATATAAGTAATCCAGGTAATTTGAGGAAAGACTAGGAAATACAGATAAGCCAAAAGAAAAAAATATCCCTCAGTCTTACCACATTTTAATTCTAATAATTTGTAAGTAATTGCTTATTTCAATTGTATGGTAAAATTTTTACTCACACCAGTCAAGGAGCAGCTGATTTGGTTAATATATTTCTAAATATCTAAGGATTTCATATTCCAAACTTTTAATTTCTCCTATGTGGAAATATTTCCAAAGTGTATTATATAATTTAGTGTCTTTAAGAAAACATAACAAATATAATGTAGTCTTTTTTGATGATATGGGTTCAGACATTAATTTTTTTATTATTTATTCAGCACTGTTCTGATCACCTCCTATTCACCTCACTGATGAGAGAGAGGTTCCCCACTCTAAATAGAGTGAGATGGCTGAACCTAAGATAGCTGACCCTGGACAGATAAGATGACAGTGACTTATTAGTCACACTCACAGCTGGGAAAGGAGGACTCCACACATCATGCAGGGCCACACTTGGGCCTCACTTGGGAGCAGAGTGAACCAGCAGGGGCTGTGGGAGGCAGGCTTTGTAGTAACAAGAGGATGAAGTGCCCCCTGGTTCCCAAAGGAGGATGTGATTGACTTGTTTGAATAATTTTATCAGCTGGTAGGGAGATAAAACCCATTAGGTTGAGGACCAAGTGGGGTGCAGGTGATCTGGCTGATAGGGGAGCTAGTTGGGTGGGTAGCCTTTCTTTCTGGGTGTGGGGCATATCTAGCAAGAGCAGGGGAACTCACAGCTGGGGCCCTGAGAGGCTCAACGATGTCAAGGCAGCCCATGAAATTTTAGGGCTTACGGTGTAAGCAACTGCTCTGTGCCTAGCAGGATGAGTAAGGTAGTTCTTGAAGAGCTAACAGTGATGTTTGGGACACACACTTACAACCAAATAATAACCATGCATTGTCATAAGCTCTATAGCAAAAGTAGGTATAAATTGATTGGAAGCATACAGGAAGGACTGGCTAATTGCCTGAGACTTGGAAAAGGTGTAATATGAAACATCACTTATTATACTGTGTTGTTACTATAGAAGCTGATGAAGGACTGGGAAACATAGCTTATCATCTCTTTGCACATAGTGAATGTCCCTTTGACTGCTAATGCTTCCAACGTCTTTCTCAGCACACTAATACCCACGTAATAGCAATTGAGTCTTTGGATCCCTATTTTTCCCATCCCCCACTAGACATGGCAAGTACCCTATGTCTGCGCTTTCAAGGTAGAAGACAGAGCCTTGCTATTTATCCCTCTCTCCCTAGAAACAAAGCAAAACAGAACCAAAACCCAGAAACAGAACAGTTGTCTTCTCTCTCTGTCTCTCTGCCTCCTCCCCCTCCCTCTCCCTCCATCTGTCTCTGTCACTGTCTCTCTCTCTCTCCCCCTCCCTCTTCTCCTCCCTCTCCCTCTCTCCTCCCCTCCACCTTGCTGTGTATCATGCCCATTACCACTTCTAAAGTCTACCTGCTGACATGGTTGATGTTGTACACTGCTCTTAATTCCATTTTTATTCTTGTATCTTCTGCTTCTTGTCACCTTGTCCATCCTCTTTAGCTTTTAACAGAGACATTGATCTTTCAAAGACATAACTAGCCAAATAGCATTGTCTTTTCATCCACACATTCACTCTAGTTGGCGACTCAACCAAACACAGCATTTAAGATACAGTCTTCAGCAGTTCAACTCAATGCTAACTGCTAAAAATTAGTTCCCCTCTTTTCTCCTTGACCCCATTAGTACAGACCTGGTGTTGCTGGCATATTGGTCACAAAATAGTAATATTTAATTAGTATTGAAACGTGCTTACGTTCAATTGGTGATAGTTCATATTGGGGTCTCTGATGGAGGCCGGTGAATAGCACTTCTTTTCCCAGCTGCAATCTGAACAAATTGAGGGGGAAAAAGTGGCAGATGGAGACCAAAATATCATGATTATTACTGATAAAGGCTAACATGGAGAACAGAGCTTATTGAAGGGCAGAGGGCCAGCAACTGAGCCCCAGAGCTCGGCAGAGTTTCCCACTCGCTCTGTCTCAGCAATGTGGACAAGGGCGGGCCTCTCTGGAGTTGCAGAGGCAACTCCTCCCCGTGTGGAGATTCACCCACAAGCAAAGGACAGAGCTAACCAAGCACACAAGGGGGTTCCTCCCAGAGTCTCCACTTGCCCCAGGTGCTCCGAGGAGTGGAGGGAGGCCAGGTGTGTTTAAGAAAACCTTCCCCTGAGGAAAACCAGAGAACTGGGGAAGAAGCATTTCCCCTCGACCATTTCACAATGGCTGTAACATGAAACTATTTACTTTAGAAAACTCAGTGTTTGTTAAACCCTCTTAGTATTATAATACCAAATTAAGTGTTTAAATTTTGGCTTTCTTCTGTTAGATCATTTTATTGGTACATTCAATCCTTGCAATGCATCTTATTTTGGTGAAGGGGAGATGATTTAAGATTTTAAAATACTGTAGAAACTAATCTGTGAATTCTCGCAAAAGTTAGCACTGATTGGTGGCAAATATTATTATCCACAAAAAAATAATTCTTATCTCTTTCTATAGAACTCATTATACTCATCTTTCCACATATTCCGGGAAAGTTTTTAAAAAACAGAAACATAGTCCTAACACTGAAAAAGCCTGAGGTGATTTTTGATACTGGAAGAAAAAAGAACAAGAATTTAAAAGTAGCAAAAGCATGACACTGATTCAATATTAAACATAATTATGTGCTGCTTTAAAATGCATACTGGGTCATGTAGCAAAAATATGTATAATGTATTATGGACATTTTCCATTTTGATGGTTTAATGTGAAGTATTTGCTATGTTAAATGTGATTTAACACTTCACACTTTTTTCTTCTTATGAATAAGTTATTGATTTAAAATTTGTATGCTACTTTAATTCGTAAAAGAATAATATAGAGAAATTATATGGTATTTTATATTTCCAAAGTCATTCACAAACTTTAAATGAATAATGCAGACAGCACCCCTGGGAGCATGCCATGGACTCTATGTACCTTATTTCCATGAGAGTTCCTGAAGAACATGGTCATATGAATCACTATGTTTAGAAATTGAACATAACTAGACATATGCAATTTCCACAGGGAAGAGGGGTCTTGAGTATCAAACTTATGAAAGTGCATAGAAAATGAAATAGACAAGCCTACTATAATAGGGTGTTGGGATAGCTATGGTAAATGCATGTATAAAAATGGGAGAACGAGCATTCTCAAAGCAATGTGCCACTCGCTTGGAGACTATATGAAATGGAGACCAGGAAACCTGAGGGGTCACTTTCCCTTGAGATTTCTTCTGTATATGTATATGGACAAAATGCAGTAAAATATAGCAATACCCATCTAGAGTTGTCTTAAGAAGGGATTCATGAAGGGAAGAGGAAGTTTAGGAAGGCAGGAAATGGCAAAAAGGAGGAATTTACCATGACCTCAAACTAGTTATTTAAACCCCTGTTCACCGCTTCTGTACTGAAACCCGTGATTACAGTTTTTCAGCTAGTGAAGCATTTCTTGGGGCATCTCCCAGCATCTGTTGAGGAAGAAATGATATATTCTGATAATGAACTGATGAGCTCCACAGCCAGGAGCCATGAAGGACAACCTCTCTTCCCTGGCTCTATTTAGAGCCTCTCTATTGTCATCCACTAGTTCTCTTTTGCACCCTGAATCTTCCCGTCTTTCTCTCTTGCTGGTCTGTATCTGAGGAAATGTCTCAGCCCATTTTATAATGCTGAGAATTTCCATCTTATTTAATTTCCGAAAGTTAAGACTTTAAGGGGAGACATTTTGAAAACTATCTTCGTAACTATTCCTGTTTCTATTGCCAGATTTTAAGAAGGGTCTATCTTCTGTAATACATACTATCAACAACAAATGCCCATGGCCACGACCCTTTGCTGGAGAATGAATTCTCCCTTGGCAGTGTTCTGTCCTCTCTGCTCTCTTTAGTGTCTCCGTGCTCTGTGTCTAATCCACTTTACTGTGGTGCTGGCTCTTGGACTGCAAGAGAACAGTTAGTTTGAATAGTCAAGCAGGCACGGATTTATTGCTGATAGCAGTTACTTAACCAGCTAAGGGTTGTTGGTTTCATCCAAAAGAAGTCTAAGGATAATACAGCAACCTAATGAAGATACCGAGGATCCAGTCTCCACAATTTTACTCCATCATTCTTAGCGTGCTGACTTTTCTCCTCACACATGTCACCTCAAGGTTGAAAGATGGCTGCTGCGCTACAAGATGCTATCACATCCGTTTTCTATGGTGGAAGAAAGAAGAAGTGGATGTGACGGTACCAGCACCCCCCCACTTTTGTCTCATTGGCTAGCACTGTCACATGGCCACTCAAACTTCAAAGGAGGTTGGGAAATGGAGAGTTTAGCTTTAACAGCTTCTACTGGAGAGAAAAATATGGAAGAAAAGGGTTGGAAATGGACATTGTATCAGCCAAGATATAGTGTTTCCCACAAGTATGAACTGAAGAAGTCCCTCTCCAACCTCTCCCCAATGGTTAAAAATGATTGATTCCATAATGTTTCCTATTTTTCACTATCCTACTCCTTCCCTAATTTCACATAGCACACCCCATTAGTTTAAAAGTTAAATACCCACTCTGTAGGCTACACTAAAACAAGGGTAATAATCACAATGATATTGATTTGTTCATTAATTCTTTCAGTTACTGTTCAATTATTGAGTATCTATCTCCCGTTGTCAAGCACTCGGACACAATGTTGACTAATGTGTGTTTCCTGTCATTGAGCATATGTCTTATCTGTACAGTGCTTTATCAGTTAGGAATGGTTTCAGATACTAAAAGCAGAAAACTCAAATGACAATGACTTAAACCATATTAACCATCTATAATTTACTTTTAAAAAATTCCAAAGGTGATGTACATGTCCACAATGTTAGGGTGCTGGGATTATGTCTCTGTGATTCCCTTCATGGTTAAAAGAAGGCTGCCACAGCTCTAAACATCTCATCCTTCAAGAATGTGTCCAAAGGCAGGCAGGATGCTGAGAGAACTGTCCTCTCATGCCTCCTCCTTTTATCAGAGAATGCAATCTTCCCCAGAAACCTTCTCAGTAGACTCATTGGCTAGAACAGGGTCATGTGGCCACCACTAGCTTTAAGGGAGGTTAGAAAAAGTATCTAGTGGACAAGGGAAGGGGGTTGGGAATTAATATTGAGCAGCCAACCAAGAGTGTTGTCATAGATGTTTTACAGCCTTCCACATACTTTTACATTCATGATTTCATCTTATGACTCAATGGGACTATTATCTAAACATACCAGAAACTCAGACCTGAAATAAGAGGTATCAGTTGCATCTGCTATGTGGGAACTTCTGGCTGGGAAGTAATTTAAAGATCCTTTGAAGGTGTAAGGGTTTTAAAGATATTATGATGCATTTTGCCTATAAAGTATGCATACAAGAACCCAAGGAGTAATTCAGAAGATGATATAGTTTGGGAAGATAATTACATGGTGGAATGAAAAGAGAAATCAGGATACATGGATTCTAGGCTCGACTTTGGGTAAGACACTGGAAGGATTCTGAACCTCTGCATCTTCATCTGTAAAATTATGTACTTGAACAAACTTAGATAACCCCTAAACTCCTTCTCAAACATGAGTACCTATATAATCGTGATACTAGAAGTCACGAGCTAAAACAATATTAAAAATCATCTATTCCAACTTCTTTTTACAAAAGAGATAACTTAGGCTCAGAAAGGTCACCATTTGTCCAAATTCACTCATCTAAGTTAGAAATTCGAGTCCCAGTATATAACACGTTACACCTTCCCAAATAATTGACATTGCATCCTGATAGATTTTTTTAAAATCCAGGCTCTTCCTCTATCTTTGTTTTCATCTTAGGCAGAATTTCTCCAATAGCATTTACTCTGTTTCATAGAATGCAGATAAGGGGATTTTTTAAAGTTCACTTGTTAGCTGTAATGTCTTGGGCAAACTACATAACCTCTCTGTAAAATAATAATTGCACCTTCTTCATAGTTTGTTTTCTTCTTCTTTTTTGTGAATAGATAAAGTAATCTAAAAGAAAAGCTAGTGTGGTGACTGACACACAGCAAAGACTTAATAGCAGCCATCCACCTCACTGCTTGAAACTCCTCCAAGCTCAAGAAAGTGTCCTAGACCAATTTGCCCAGCAGGTTGTGTGGAGGGTGAGTCAGAATCTTGCTATCATTATTTTGTCTTTATACAGTCATATCTTCTACCTTCACTTTATATAGATATGAAGGCTCTGACTAATAACTAAGGGTGTGGGACATGATTGGAAGTCAGACCAATTGTTATTATGCTGTCACTGAGCTCAATAACCAGTGATTTGTACAAGATGACTTAAATCAGGGATTCTGAACCTGGGATTCATGGATGGGCTTCGGGGAAACAGGAAATCATCTGACATTTCACTGAAACGGGTTTTCTCAACTTTGGCACTATTGATATTTCTGGCTGGATAATTCTGGGGGGCTGTCCAGTTCATTGCAGGGTATTTAGCCGCATCTCTGGCCTCTATCCACCACATGCTATTAGCACCTACCTGGTCATGAAAATAAAAAACACCCCCAGACCTCGCCAACTGTCCCCTGGGGGCATACTCTCCCTTCTCCCCCATGAGAACCACTGTGATGAAACTTAATATGTACGTGCTTTTTTTTTTTTTTTCTGGGAGGCTCGTCAGTTTCGTCATATTCTTAAAACGGTCTATGACCTCAAAAGGGTTGAAACCAATTACTCAAAGCCTTTCAAAATAATAGTGAAAGAACACACATCTCCAGCGGTAGTTGTGGGAAAAAACGTACACCATCATGGCTAATTAAAATGGTGCAATTTGAAAATTTACTCTGAAATATATACCTACCCATTTTTCAACTACTTTGAAAAAGCACTTCACAAACAGTATCTGGGGAAGTATTTACTTCACAAACCGCTATTCCCAGATGGCAAGATTCTTAAAATACTGTCTTCAGCCGAGACTCCCACAGTCGTCTACTGAAAGTGGCCCTAAACTTCCAAGGGTGTTAGCGCTAATGACAAGCAAAAAAAGACCTCAAGTCCAGAGGGGAGATCAAGATCAGTGTTTCTCAGAAAAGCAATTCAGTGGTGGTATTGATTGTAAGATTGATTGGACAAGGGATGGAAGGGAAGGAAAGGAGGGGGAGAAGGGGAAGAGGGAGGAGAGGGAGGGAGAGAGGAGAAGGGACAAGAGAGGGAGGGACGGAGGGAGAGGGCGCGCAACGCCAACCTCCCAAGAGGTTCCCAAAGAGGATATCTCTTGGGAGAGACTCGCTGGAAGTCTCCACCTGCCATCTCCCTGGCTTGTCTGGAAAGGCGGCCGCCTGACGGGGCCTTGTGCTTTCAAGTCTCGTCTCATTCCCACGCCCACATTGGCCTTGTTCGCCCCTTCCAAAGTGGCCAAATCCCAAGGGCCTCCTGAAAGCTCAAAAGGGTCACTTTACCCCTTCTTTAAGGCTCTCCTTCCCCTCTACATCTAAAGGCGGTAGGAAACCGGAGCTTAAACCCCCAAAACCAGACCCCCTAAAGCAAACATGGAACGTGTCCCATCTTCCGTGGCCCCTCGGGAGCACCCGAAAGACAAGCAACTTTCTCCCTTACTTTTCAGTTTGCCTGCCTCCTCCACTCTTTTCGGAGGAGTCTCAATGAGAGGAGGGCAGGAGGGCGTTCGGGGCTGGGAGAGCCGCGAAAGCTGTTCCCCGGGGGTGCGCTTGGACCCCGTGGGCAGCGGGGCGCGCCCCCTCCCCACCCCGCGCCCTGGGAAGGTGCCGCCGGCCGGGCCGCGTCCTGGGACTGTCTGCTCTGGGTCCCGCCGGGCGCGAGGGGAGGGGACAGGAGAAAGAGGAGGGCTCGGCGGCCGAGGGGAGGAGGCGGTGCGTGCCTCGCCTGCCAAAGGGAGATCTGCTCAGCTGCGTGCGAGCCCGGCGCCCCGCGGCCACAGCGCTCCGCCCGAAGGCGCTGGAGACACGCGGGGAGCGGGGTCTCCGCTGGCCGCCGCGCAGCCGGTTCTTCTAGGGACCCTCCGCCTCCTGCCGGCCCCGCTCTCTCTCCCAAGTCGGGCCGGGGGTCTCTGCGGCTGTTAGGGCCAGCGGCGAAGAGGAAGGACCGTCTTCTTTGCCGTGGATGTTCCGCCCGGGAAAGACAGCAAGTTGTGTGTGAACCCCGGACGCGGGAGAGAAGGTGGCCGCCGCCCGCCAGCCATGTGAGTAAAGCGCTCGCCGCCCCACGGGCGTGTGCTCCGCTCCCTTCTCTCCGGGCCCCCCTCTTCCCCGGACGCCGGAGTTGGGCTGCTCCCGGGCTCCGGACTTCCTGAGCCGGGCTGCTCGCTCGGCTCTCCCTGCCTCCCGCGTCCGCTGTTGGCGTCTGCCTCCGGGGGGTGCTGCCTTCCCATCCTCATCCCCTCCCTTCGCGAGGCGGCCGGCTGGAAAATGCCCCTCTCCATCTTTTTTGGATGGAGGGATCATTGTGTTTTCACAAGGGGGGTGGGGTGGGCGAGGCCATGGCAGGGGGCTGACTATGGGCTTGTCTTGGCGAGATGCCTTACCCCAGCTGGAGATGAGGGCTCTCCTCCCCCCGTGCCACCCCGCACTCGTCTTCCCCAGCCTCACGGCTCAGACAGACCAACTTCAGCCGTTAACACTGACGCTGACCGCAGTTGACAAGATTAAAAACAAAAGTAGCCGAAGCTTCCCTGGGCTGACATATTGGACTAGACATGGGACGGTGGGTGGAAAGGAAACGGTAGGAGAGAGGGTTGGTAAAGGGGCGAGGTGAGGAAAGAGGGAATTTGCTGTGGATTCGGAAAGCTGGAGTTCAGAGTTCTGGGGATGCAAATGTAGAGTGCATAGGCTCTGTGCTTTTGTATTCATTTCTTGATGGAAAGTGTGGGAAATGGTTCAGGAGCTCTTTTTGAAAGAGAGGGAGGGGTGGAAGTCAGCGCACATGGAACCATTTGAATGACTGGAGTTCATGTAGAATACTGGAAAGTATGGATTACTTTTCAGATTAGACAGTGACAATCATTCGGCAGGAGAGATGGTTCCATTAATTTTATTGGAACCCCTGAATCAAAACTGTAGACACAAGAATAAGTCATACACAGTCTTCCTTTCATTTACGCTAGGAGAAGACAGTTAAGACTGAAGGAATTCACAAATGCTACTGAATGAGTACTGGGAGTGCCTAAGAGTCCCATCCATTCTATGTGCCTAGACAGTATATTCTGTTTGTTGAATTTATGGTGCTCTGCAATTGTGAAAATTATACCAATTATTTTGTTTGGGCTCATGCAGAGAGTTACTGCACCTAAAGGGACACAGAAAAGTTGCTGCAAATTATGAGCGTGAACTTCCAAGCCAAACAAACCAGAGTATGGTTCATTTTATTGTAATATTCAGAATTATGTTTGCTGCCAGTAAAAATGCTACATTACCCTTAATGTGAGTATATGAAATGAATTCACTGGCATGGCAAATAGAAGTCATGCATTTCTTTAAGTAAATAGCTGTCAGAGTTAATTTGGGAGCATTTATAGGAGATAAAGAAATGAAACAGCTTTGAGCTAGTTTGACAGAACTTGAATTATAGAGAAGTTTATGGAGAGAATTAGTTCTCCCACTTTTGAAGTGTTGAGGCAAGTTTGAATGTTTATTAATTGAAAGTTGTAGACCAACTGAATTGGTGTTATCACGCCTCTAAAAGCATTTAACTTTTAATATTTCTTATTGTTTTACCAGGGACCATCATCCTTGCTACAGAGGATGGGAAATTGATGCCCAGTAAGACTGAAGACCTATTCTGTTAATAGACACCCCCCACTTCCGAACTGTGGATTACCTGTGGTTCTTGCTGGTTTCACACCTTCCCTCACTCCTGCAGTCCCAGAACAGTTACTTTGGGTCTTCATTGCCCTATCTGGTGAAAGATGGCCTCCAGCCTGACTTGTACCGGGGTGATCTGGGCTCTGCTCTCGTTTCTTTGTGCTGCCACCTCCTGTGTGGGGTTCTTTATGCCTTACTGGCTCTGGGGATCACCGCTGGGCAAGCCTGTGTCCTTCGGTACTTTCCGGAGGTGCTCATACCCTGTGCATGATGAGAGTCGGCAGATGATGGTGATGGTGGAGGAATGTGGGCGCTACGCCTCATTCCAAGGCATCCCCAGCGCAGAATGGAGGATCTGTACCATCGTGACAGGCCTGGGCTGTGGCCTCCTCCTCCTGGTGGCTCTCACCGCCCTCATGGGTTGCTGTGTGTCGGAGCTCATCTCCAGGACAGTGGGCAGAGTGGCTGGAGGAATTCAGTTTTTGGGGGGTAAGTGACTTGCTAAACTTGAGTTGTTTACCAGAATCCCAAAGCAATATTGAAAATTATGTTCCGGTTGTCTACTGAGATTATTATAAATGACACTTGGAATGCTTGGGAGAAATAGACATGGAATGGCTTTGGTGATGGATTGCCAAAGTCAAAGATTTTTACCGGAATTGCTTTACAACTTGAAGAGCTCTTAATTCCTCCATGTCCTTAGACATATATACATCATTGGTCTGCTAAGTACCACCTATGTGAGGCAGTAACATCTAGGTTGTTTATAATGTAGTAGGGGAGACAGTTTGCATTTCAGAGTTTCTTGCTTTTTATGTTCAACAGTAAGCAATTAGATTGTCTGTGTCTTACTGGAATCCTCAGGTTTTTAGAGTTGAAGCCTTCTTCATAGAAAAGGTTTTTGATTCAACATCGTCATCACACGTCTTTAATACTCTCTGGTGGATGCAAAATTGACCCTTACCCAATCTTAAACTATATTTCTAAGTAAGTGATAACTGTTTTAAATGAGAGAGCAGTTTTACATGAACAACTATGAATTTCTCTATGCTACAAAGATAGCTGTAGGCTTAATTACCTGGTTAGGATTTAAGTTCCCTCGGTGTTCTTGATGTGAAGGAAGAAAATATTTAGCAAATGATGTGTGCTTGGCTCAAGTGGGCTGGACAGTCTCACTAACACCAGGAGAGGTTTGATTTTTACTTGGGTTTCCTCCAACAAGTATTGCTTCAGTATCTCTGGTCATATGGTTTTAATTATACTTTATATATTTTCCGCTGTGCCTTTCACCTCCATTTTTCAAGCTGACGGGCTGAACTTGTCTGATTTATAATCTGCCCTGGTGAAATATGACAACCTTCATAGATAGCATAGAGAGACGGGAAATAGGAAGCCAGGAAAACGTATAAAATGTGTTTGTAACTTCCTTACAAAGTAAGAGTCTGTTGCTCTTCCATTTGGCGTTTTCTTACAGTCTTTTGCAAAAAATCCAGAAGAAGAAAAAAAATTAAAAATAGATAGTTCTGAGATAGAGTCTACATGTTGGAGAAACCACAACAGATTACTTCAGAGTATTTAATGTAAAACTTTCAAGTAACGTTTTAAGTGAGAAAATTCTTGTGCTGAAAATGCAAGTGGCAAAAAGTTTTGTTTTGAAATGAGCTAGAGTTGTCTGCAGTTCTTAATATTCTCACCGGATGTAACTTTGTTCTCATCTGTTTTTTCCCTGTGGTTTTGCATCTCTGCCCTAGGAGGCAATTTGGGGGACTTAACTGTCCTCGTTCTTGCTTTGGTGTTCGACACTGAGCAACAGTCTTGCATGTGATGTGTATACTCATACAGAAATACAGTAAAACTATTAGGACATATAAAGAGGTTGTTGTTGAAAGTTGAAATATAAATCCAGAGTTGGAAAACTTGTTGCTACCACCGATTTTAAGAATAGAACTAATGCCAGGAGTATTTAAAATTTTTTTCTTTACAAATAAACTTGATTTGCTGTTGGTGTTTCACTTGGCTCAGGAAAAATGCTTAGGCAGTTTCTTTTTCTCCTCTTATGGTAAATATTGCTTTCCATTTTTTTCTTCATTTTAGGGCAGGGACTGCTATTATTTCTGGCAGCACAGGAAAATGCTTACAAAGAGAAATCAGTTTTTATTGATTATCTTTAAATGTATAATGAAGGAAGGCAACAGGAAGTGAATCTGAGACCCTGAGATTTATGCTTCCCTCCCTAAGCCATGTATAGATTTTTTGGAATTGTATAGAGCTAAATGTTCTACTTTATGGAAAACTCAAGGGAAAAGACCTTTGGGGAAGTTACATATATTTTTCAAAGGACTGTTTTTTCATTTGTATATGCTTCTCATGAACTCTGGCTTGGTAAGAGTTACTGACATTAAGCTAAGGATATAGTTTATTACTAGCGGTTGGTAGTCCCTCATTTCTCGTATATAGTTCTCATCTCTGTCAAAAAATAATTCTGAATGTAAAACCTAAGAGGGTTTTTCTGGTTCAAACCTCTTGAAGGCACAAGTAAGTAAAAACATCCCATTACCCAAGATAATGGTAAATTTCGAATAAAAAATAACTTGAATTATGGAAAAGGTTTTGAAAAATCTGCCACTAATCACTATCATTTAATGGTAGACCAGTTGACAAACACTTCAAAAAGAATTCCTCATGTTGTTCATTCCGTATTGTTTAGGTTTTTATTCATAAAAACTTAAGTGGTAAGTAATTTTAGTTTATGAAATTTTTCCTAAAATGGGTGGGTTTCATAAAGACTGCAAAAAACCAAACCAGTGAGTTCTATGAATCCCATAGTTGGCAATGCTTCAGAAATATAGTCAATACACAGAGTGCTCTGCTGTAAGGCGGATTCTCTTACTAAAAGTGATTCACCCAGAAGGGTTATGTTTAGCTAAAGTTAGGATTGCTCCCAAAACAACAGGAAGCGGGAGAATGGCAGAGTGCAGAGGCATCCTGCGTAATCCCACCTGCTGTGTCTAGAGTTTGCACATATGGTGTGACATCAGGCAGTGAAGCCCCTGCAGTACTTTGGATCCAGTTAAAGGACAAAGTGTCAACCTTAATTTTGAATCATCTTGCTATATGGTTGGTTAGAGGTTAAAATGTCACCTGTCAAGTGATAGAACAGCACAACATGGGACTGTTGTATGTGGACATTTGCTACCTATAGGAGGAGTATGTCAAGGAATCGATGACGTCTGCATTTCCTGCCGTCACTCGTACATAAACTTGAATTGCCACCATCTCCATCTTATATTTTTTTTTTCATTTTTTTTTTTTTGTGGGGAAGACCAGCCCTGAGCTAACATCCATTGCCAATTCTCCCCTTTTTGCTGAGGAAGACTGGCCCTGGGCTAACATCCGTGCCCATCTTCCTCCACTTTATATGGGACGCCGCCACGGCATGGCTGACAAGCGGTGCATCGGCGGGCGCCCGGGATCCGAACTAGCGAGCCCCGGGCTGCCAAGCGCGAACTAAACCACTGCGCCACCAGGCGGCCCCTCCATCTTATATTTTAAGTCATGTTTTTGTCATAATTTTTAAAAATTAGTCTGGGTTGAGTTTTATCCTCAACTGAGTTTTTAAAAGGCACGTAGAAAGCCTTGGAGAAATATAATGTACAATAAAAATGTTAACATGCAAATAGTATCGTAAGGGTGTCTGTGAGAAAATAGAGGTTTTAACGTTGTTTTTGTTTGTTGAATATAAAATTATATGCTTTCGCATACTGTTGTAGTCGTTAAGTACCGTAACAGTTTTAAAAAATTAATATGAAACTTTTGATGTATGTGTTAGTAAAATGTCTTATTTACATGCTCTGTCAGTGAAACATACAAGAACATTGTAAAGACATATTAAGTCTCTGTAAGTTCTGTGAACTGGTGCTTACAAATGTCAGGATCTGAATTTGTAGATTTCATCTTAAGAAAATTCTGGTGCTGGAAGGAGGGGGCACCAAAGAGAGCCTCCTAATTCATTAGTTTGAATGTGAGTCACACATATGTATAAAAATAGGTGTAGAATGCTAATCAGTGGCAAACAACTACCTTTCCAGTTTAGACACTGTTCTGTTCCAAGAAGCAAGGGGAGACCATCTCCTCAACTAATTGATAGTTAAGTGCTGCTCAAGACAGTAATGATGACAGAGTGCCTCTTTGAGCATCCCTTTGTCTGTGTGCTGAAAGCATCATTGGCTTTCCAGAGTTCCCTCACCTTAGGGTCCCACCTGGACCTGTCTTTCATCCCTTTAGGATGAGAGCTTGGGACTCTCCTCCCCTTGCTCCACTTTAAACCTGACCTGTCATATGATATGCCACATTATGCTTTCCTTCATATCCAGGCTTTCTGTCAAGTGACAGCTGAGGAATAAGATAAATGATGTGTTGGCATATTATTGGGCATAGCGACTTTTTAGTGACAGTGTTTTAACTGAAAGAAGTTGCTCTAATTTTAAGAAATCCAGGCATTTCTTGGGTCGGTTGGGGGAGCAGGCAGTGTTCCTTTTGCTCCTCTTTAAATTACACCTTGTAGATTATGAACTACTCCTGTTCCATTCAGCTCCCTCTAACCTGTGATATAAGGTCGAGGTGAGTTGTCTTGAGTTCTAAGCCAGGGTTCTTAAACTTTAGCATGCATCAGAATCACCTGCCAGACTTTTAAAAACATTTTTGGGGCCCACCCAGGAATTTCTGATTCAGTAGGTTTGGTGGGCTGGGGGGCCGATAATTTGCATTTCTAACAAGTTCCCAGATGATGCGGGGTCTGAGACCACACATTGAGAACCCTGTTCTAAGTTAACTATTTCATATTTTCAAAAATGTGACTTCTGGTCAATGATTTACTTTCAGAACTTAAAGTTTAGTTGTATCATGATCTGATATATACTTCTCTAATTGCACTGTAAAAAGACCCCTACCTCTGTAGTTTGGTATTGGCTGAGCACATCCTTGTTCCATCTCTTCTTGTTTTTGTCACAGAAAATTGTTTTCTTGGAGTTCTCTTTCTTAATATATATCATATACAAATTATAATTATTGTCAATCTTAAACATAAAATAGCCAGTTATTTATCAGCAAAATGAGTTTATGAATAGCCAAAGAATTGCAACTCAGGATATGCATACTATGGTGGGCCGTAGGCAAATGCAACAAACAAGGGAGAGGAACATTATTTTATAGAGACAAAGGAGGAAATTGGGAGGGTTTGTGTTGACCGAAAGTCCATTGGAGAGAAGCAAGAGTTTAGGGTGGTGATGGCACTGTCTGAGTTGCTGGGGTAGTTGATTTCTGTTTGGGATGAAATGTACATTTCTCCCTGTAATTGAGGATTCTTTCCTGCTGACTTCTTTTTGTTGGGGTCTATAATTGACTGTCTTTCCTATAATTGACCTCCAGTGGTATTGCACGGGAGCTCCCCCTTCCTGCCTCCTGACTCCATTTTAAACAAGGTTTCCCTTTATTAATTTTCACATTATAATACACACATTATATAATGTATTCATATATATTATATATATTCTTTCATTTACCATTGCCCTGTACCAGAAACAAGATCTTGTAGATGGAGAACTCGAAATAAGACCTTAATTCACCCTCTGGATTTCAGTTAGGAATTGCTAATTGAAAGACATGAAGACCATACTGCAGACCACAGAGAGGGGCCAAGACAGCCTTTGACCAACTCTGTAAAGTCATGTATATCTTGGCAAAGGAGAATGATTAGGCCAGATGGGCACTCAGGAACCAGCCAGTCTGAGCTTCTGCTGCCAGGCAGGATAGTACTTAAATCAGCTTCAACGAAGGAGAAGGTCACCTGGTCTTAAACATCTCTAGGGAATAAGATGATGCCCTCTTGCTGCATAATAATACTTTCTAGGGCTACAGACCATGCCTTTCATCACAACCAGACGTCCCACGTACATTAATAATAAAGAGGAACAGGCTTGAGATGGAGGCCTAATCAGTGCAACAGCGTGAGCAGGGCTTTGCCAGCCAGGAAGGAGCAAAAGGGAGATGCAGTGTAGACAACGCAAACGAACGCCATGGATAGCATCTACTCCGAGCTCCGGATTTGTTAAAGGTAGGGATGCCAATGAATTGACTGATCTTTTATAAACTCGAAAACACTAAATTTTCTGTTTGTATCTAATAATGTTTTGAAATTGTATTTTCAAATAGTCATTGTCACCAGCTTTATTTTTTCACTTATTTTTTTCTCCAGAGGAGCTTGTTTTTTAAGCCTTAATTTGGAAAGTTTTTCATTGTTTTCAGACTTTCCTGTGAAGCTTCCAAGTTCCTCATATCAATAGTTGACATCAGAATTCAATACAATATTCTTTTAGTTCTCTAGTGGGCCTAAAAATCACCTGAGAGTTTGTTCCATGCAAGAGTCCCAAGCCCTACCCCAGAGTGTCTGATTCGTAGGTCTGGGTGGGGCCCCAGTGAAGCACTTTTAATAAACTCCCCCAGGGATTTTAGTCACAGATGATCCACAGACTACATTTTGAGAAACATGAACCAATTTAATTCACTTCAAACCTTATATGTTACCGGTCTGGGGGCATAGACTTATATCAAGTGTTAAGCTAAGTATGGATTATCAATCTCTTTCCATCTATAGTTGTTATTTTGGGGAAAATGTAATATAAGCAGCAAATATCAGAATTAGTGTGGGAACAGAGCAGTTTATAACTGTGTTCTCCTTTATATTATACTACTGACCTTAGGTGTTACTGGTGATGGTCAGACCTGTGTGTATACTCCCAAGGCAGAAGAACCAAATCTTGTCCATGCTGTGCTTAGATGAAGACTCTATTTCGATTTGTGACTCCAGCTGCAAGTCACAAAGCCGCTATCATTCCCAGGGCTGTGTTTTGTATCCTTCACCCTGCTGCAGTGTGCTGCTGCTGGTTCATGTTCAGTTAGGATGTGCTAAAATCCCTGGATTCTTTTCTGCCAGGTGTACTCAGTTTTTCCCTATTTTGATTTACTGGTTTTTACTTCCTAAGACTGTCTCTCTGTAGTAAAAAATAATAATGATAGTAATTCTTAAAAATGGTGGAGTAAGGAGTTATCCATTGCACTTGGGCCTATCATATTAGCAACTATGCAAAACTTTTTCCCTAGAATTATTTAGATTGTGTTTTTTGACCTGGCCCAAATCTTCATTTTCTTTATGTGGAGTAGAGTCTTCTAAGAGAGTGATTTGATTTTAACTTACTTCCCTTTGTTACCATCAGCTAACACAGCTATAGCCAGATACCACTGAGGCCACGCTCAGTATGGGTTAGTTAGCCTCGCCAACACATAGATTACAGATTGGTTAGCTGTCTTGTAAAAAAGTGTTATTCACAAAGAAAACCAACTGAGGAATGTGAATTCTTAACTATTTCTGTTTAAAAAACTCAAAACACACACTCAAGAGAGCTTTACATCATTCTATATAGTATCACAAGATGCATAAAATTTGCACTCCACACAAAGTCATCATTGTTACACTGTCAGTACTTGAACTCTCCAGCCACTGCCAGCTTGGCAAGAGTGTCTCGTGTGTGTGTGTTATCATTAGAACAACAGCATCAGGTTCAAAACTTTTATTCTTGGACGTCATTAAAATTCATCTTTTTGTTCTCTGGAGGTATCACCCTCAAGTGTGTTCTGAGGAGCTCTGATTCCTGGGTGTACCAGTGGGTGTTAACAGAAAAAGCAACATAGTTTTGGGAACAAGTGGATTTGAGAAACACTTGGTTGTGAAAAGTTAACAGATTTCCTTACAGCAGAACTCACAGAGCCTTTAGTATGTTGATAACTTATTACCAATCTCCTGAGGGGAATAGGGAAGGTATAGTGTTAAGTGTAGAATTAAGTGTTTTTCTGATTTATTTGGGCCCAGGACTCAGACGGGGCTGGTGATCTGTGGAATATATTCAGTTCTCATTTCACCCCAGTGAGGTAGGTAATTTATTCTTTTTTTACAGCTGAAAACACTGAATGTTAGAGAGTGACACCCAAAGTTATCCCGTTGGTTATTGGTTGAGCTGTGAATGCTGTCACCATAATATTAAAGTGTTACTGAAATTCCACCTCATATTATATGTGGAATTCAGAATTTCTGACCATGATGGATAGTAAGTTTCCTAACATAGGTGAATATTTTTATTGTTTCTTTGGTCCTTAGTTAACGCTTGTAGTAGGGTAGAACCACTTGTAGTATTACGATAGAGCAACTTTTTGCCAATTCTCAAAAAGATACATTACAGGTTAATATTAATAATGTAATATGTAGTAGAGAGGCCATTAGGAGAGAATGGCAACACATCTGACCAAAGCAAACATTCTGTCTTTTAAAAATTACTTAACAGAAGATTTTATCTTCTGGCCACGTTTTCCAGTGTCAGTGTCCCATTGTTAGAAGGCTGTGTAATGAATGATCCTTTGTTCAGGTCCAAGATGATGTTAATTCTAGAGGACATACTTCTTAAATAACAAAACCAAGGACCTCGTATCTCTCTTTAGAAATGAAGGATCGTGTTCTTCTTTGTCAATCTTGGTCAATAAAATATTATGATAGAAACAAATGGCGTTCTAGCTAAGTCATGCTAAAGGAATCTAGAGAATTCCCAGGGACTTTGGAATGGTCATTTTTAGAAGCTCAGGAGGTGCGTTGCCCCCATTCTGGTGCGTTGATATTGCTGACTAATGATTGGGGGATCTAGTTTCCCTTCTTTTCTTTATATGGTAGATGTCATACCAGTTAGTGATTTGCTCTTAGAATTCCTGAAGCTCAAATTGTACTGTAAGCTCCAGAACTGACCTGCTTATAACTTCAGTAAATAATTTACCTTCCATGAGTCTCATATCTTCAGTATTCAGACAACACAACATCAGATATCTTGATATACTATATACTAAAACATGTATAGATCTTCCTCAACTTACTATGGGGTTATGCCCGATGAACCCATTGTAAGTTGAAAATATTGTTAAGTCTTGAATATACCCTAACCTACCGAACATCATAGCTTGGCCTAGCCCACCTTAAACGTGCTCAGAACACTTACATTGGCCTATAGTTGGGCAAAGTCATCTAACACAAAGCCTATTTTGTAATGAGGTGTTGAATATCTCATGTAACTTACTGAATACTGTACTGAAGGTGAAGAATAGAATGGCTGTAGGAGGACAGAATGGTTGTAAGTGTGTCAGCTGTTTTCCCTTGTGATCCCGCGGCTGACTGAGAACCGCAGCTCATTACCGCTGCCCCAAATCAGGAGGGAGGATCGTACTGCATATTGCTAGCCCAGGAAAAGATCAAAATTCAAAATTTTAAGTACGCTCCTACTGAATGTCTGTCACTTTCACACCATTGTAAAGTCGAAAAACCATTAAGTTGAACCGTAGTTAAGTTGTGGACCGACTGTATAAAAATATTCTCAGATCAAAAGAAAGTTCCATCTTTTGGTTCTCTGTTTCTCTTGTATGTCTTATCTCTTCAAACAGAACAGGAACTAAGGTCTATATTTTTCTTCCAGCCCTATAGTGGTTAGAATAGTAAATGATATATATTCAATTAATACTTGATATATGATTTAGTTTTAATTATTTATTAGCAACATTTTTATCTGTGAGGTGTGACCGTGTTCTTCTTCACTTCACAGAAATATTTCAAAGACAATAAAATAAGGCCACAAATGTGAAGACATTTAAAGCCATCTCCCCTTAACTGATGCCCCTGCATAATGTTAGTCCTTGAAAACAAGTGTTCTGTGGTCATGTATGTTGAAATGATACTGCATAATACTACATCTGTCTCTCTTTAAGTGCAGTTTAAAAGCTCTGAATGAGTTTTATTTATTTTCTGCCATAGAGAAACCAGCTGCTATGGTCTAAATATTTGTGCCCTCCCCCAAATTTGTTTGTTGAAATCCTAATGCCTCATGTGATGGTATTGGGAGGTGGGGCCTTTGGGAGGTGATGAGGTCATGAGGGTGGAGCCCTCATGAATGAGATTAGTGCCCTTATAAAAGAAGTCCCAGAGAGCTTCCTTGCTCCTTCTGCCATGTGAGGATACAATGAGAAGTCTGCGACCCAGCTGGCACCCTGATCTCTGACTTCTAGCCTCCAGAACTGTGAGAAATAAATTTCTGTTGTTTATAAGCCACCCAGTCTGTGGTATTTTGTTATCGCAGCCCGAATGGACTAAGACACCAGCTTAACTTTGTTTAACCCTGTGTATCACAAACTTATTTGGGAATGGCAGAGTCCTATTTACCTGTAATAGACATTAGCATCTCTTTGAATTAATGGCGAGCAGAACAAACTTTGGGAAATGCTGAGTTAAAGTGTGTTGTAAATCCAGGGGATTAGTGTTTACGGGCATTTAGCAGTATTTATTGAATTCCTACTATATGTCAAATACTGTGCTAGGCGTTGGGATACAAATTGAGAGAAGGTGCCTGCTGTTGAGGAGCTCACACTCTTATGGAGGAAGCCAGCATGTGAGGTGTAATTACAATCCAAAGGACTCTTGATACATAACACGCTTCCATGTTTTGCTAGAGAGTGTAATCAGCTGGCGAGGCTCACTCAGCAGCCAAGTGAGGTGCTCACCAGCCTCACACAGCATGCCAGTCATTTTCCATTCTGCTCTTCTCCTGCTTGGCTGTGTATCACAGGGGACTACATTTCCCAGAAGCCTTGACACCCAGCATCTAGCTGGGTTTAGCCAATGGGGGATACTTTTCTAACACAGGAGGAAGGGAGAAGCCAGGGTATTTCTCCCTCTCTAGCTCCTCTTTGGGCAGTATCTCTGGCAGCAGTTGTCGCTCCCCCTTGAAAGCCTTGCCCTCTGTGATCCCAGCTCCCATCAGGAAGTCACTGTCATGAGTATACCCTAGTCAGAAGCTCAGTTCTTCTAGTAATGGTAATGCCATCTTCTCCCAGTATCACTCCAGTCTAATGGATGGCAACAGTTGCCAATTTCTGGGTCACCTCTTTAACTCCTGTTTGACTTTTTAGCTCTTCCATTGTCTATGTAATGAATTTCCTGTGTTAAATTCTCTGTGTTTGAAATACCTAGGATGGTTTCTGCTTCTTTGGCTGGTTCCTGGCTAAAATATAGTACATAATTCAAATTCCTACCTCAGCCAAGTGGCAGATTATGTCATACTATGAACTTTTGTGATTTTTGGTGAATAGACAAAAATCATAGATGTTTAATCTAGGAATGCCCAGGATCCATTAAAGTGTGAACAAAATGCTGTAGGAGCACAGGAGAGGGAGTTACCTGTCTGGAGGGATCTGTGAAGGCTTTATAGCAGAGGTACTAGTCGAGCTGGGTCTGAGGGATGAGCAGAAGATCCCTGGGCCTTTGGGCAAAGCCAAGTAGTTGTAAAAAGATCTAATGTGAGTTCAGGGAATGGCAACTTACTATAAGGTATGGGGTGGGGGTGATGTGACAAAGAATAAAGTGGAAAGGACAGAAGGAGTCAGGTTGTGATGGTCCCTGTTTATATTCCATGCTCAGGATTCTATACTTAACTAAACTAAAGCTTTTGAATGGTTATGGGTAAAATTGACTTATGAACTATATAAACTAGTAGCAACAAGGAGTAAATATTGATTTGGGGAACCACAAAAACCAGGAAAGGTAGAGAGAGGCCTGTTACAGCTATCTCAGCCAGGGATGGTGGGAACCTCATTGGAGCGGTGGGAACCTCATTGGAGCTGTGGGAATAAAGAGAAAAGGAGTTTGAAGACATTTCTGAGGTAGAGGCAAACAGGTCTTGCTTCTCCTAGTTTTAGAGGAATAGATGAACAAATGAATGAATGTCTCAGTAATTTTGTGTATCTGTTTATATAGGAAACCAGTCATTTTCTTTTTTCCCCAGATGCAGAAAATTAAAAACAAAAAACAAACCACAAGAAAATATGACTTAAATTAGAGCAGCTCTGTTTTTGCTTATAGAGCAAAACATTTTAAAAAGTAATAAGTAATGGGGCCAGCCTCATGGCATAGTGGTTAAGTTTGGCACGCTGTGCTTCAGCGGCCCAGGTTTGTGGGTTCAGATCCCAGGCACAGACCTACACCACTCATCAGCCATGCTGTGGCAGCAACCCACATACAGAAAAGAGGAAGATTGGCACAAATGTTAGCTCAGGGCTAATCTTCCTCAGGCAAAAAAAGAGGAAGATTGGCAAGAAATGTTAGCTTAGGGCGAATTCTCCTCAGCAAAAACAAAAAAAAAATAGTAATACGTAATGTTGTTACCACAGTGTGTAGATGTAACTTACTGTACAACTTTACAATGTGGATATGTCTGATTTTAGAATTGTTTGCATATTCATCTGTGTGAAAATGACGGCTACTGACTGCTCAGCACACCTGTGGGCTTCTAAGAGGAGCATTTTGATGACAGCTAAAGTAGCTGTCAGCATCATTGAACTTCACTGGATTCTCATGAGCAGACATTTTCTTTTTCTCTCCCTAAAAGTGCAGGAAATAATGTGTATGTAAATACATAAACAATAAGTAGATGTAAGATTGATTTTATACATCTTATTTTCATAAAAAATTTTGACATTTTTAGTTATACCTTTATTTTATTTATAAAGAAATAAATGAATGTTATTATCAACATGTTTATAATTGAAAATTGCTGTTACCTGTAGTAAATGCATCTTTTCATTTGGAAACCTAGTAGACTGCTGTCATAGTGTATGTTAGTCATATTACAGCTACTTATTAAGGTAAAGCAAGAAAGGAAACTAGTTACCCCCTGATTATTATTGATGAGTTAGTGTTATGTCCCATGAGCCAACTGCACTCAAGGCCATGAAACATACTTGTGCCCTCCTGATGTAATTTATAGTTCCCATAGATTTGTCATATCAAATTTTTGGAAAAAAGTAATGTAACTTTGAGCTTTAAAATAGTATGATTCTGTGATTAATCCTCATTTGATATAGTGCTCCTTGGTGAGAGTCACTATATATGGCATAACTTTCATAGCTGTTTCCATTTATCTCTACCTCTAAGCTCCAGAAGCTTTATAAAAACACACACATGCTCCTAAAATTGTCTTATGATGAAATTATCCAGATCATCCTCTCAGCAATCTACTAATATACCTCCCATATTGATATCAGATTGCAGGTGATTGTGTTGGGTGGGAAAATCACACACAAGAAACACTGGATTCCCTATAGGACCGTGGCATTTCAACATACATGTGGCTGGAAAGGGGGAACGTAGGTACATGGTCCAAGTCAGAATAACTTTTCCCACTCTTGGCTACAATTAGCTCCCCATGACAATCCAAGCTCACCATATCATTTCTCCCCCCTACTACGTGCACGGTTGTCTTGGATACAGTTATAAGATTTTCATTGTTCTTTTCATGTCTGGAGAGGAACTACAATGGACTCGTTATTTTCTACAATTTAGTGTATGGTAGGACTTCGTTTTTGTTGCTGTTTGTTTGTTTTTCTCATTTGGGTTGCATTACCTAGTCTAAATGGAAAATTGTAATCCTTAGGTATTAAGGCAATTCCTTTATAGTCTCTATAGTCACTTCTAAGTAAGTAAGAATTAATTCTCCTAATAGTACTCTGAGGATGAACATAAATTTCAGCCTTAAGAGAAGTCACCTAGTGCTTACAAGGCTTGAAAGTGTAGACATACTAGATGCAACTCCATGAAGAAAAATTTACTGTATAGTGGTACTTTTTTTCATTCATTTATTCAACAAATGATTTTTTTTTTTTTTTTGCTGAGAAAGATTTGCCCTGAGCTAACGTCTGTTGCCAATCTTCCTCTTTTTGCTTGAGGAAGATTCACCCTGAGCTAATATCTGTGCCAGTCTTCCTCTATTTTGTTTGTGGGTTGCTGCCACAGCATGGCCACCAAGGAGTGGTGTAGGTCTGCACCTGGGAACTGAACCCAGGCCACCGAAACAGAGTGCACTGAATTTAACCACTAGGCTACAGGGCCAGCCCCAACAAATGATTTTTAAGTGCCTATTGTGTGTCAGCCTCTGTTCTAGGCACTGGAGATACAACGCTGATGGGAAAGGTATCATTCTTGTCTACCTAGAATTTTAAAAAGAGAGACAAACATTAATCAAATACACCCCAAAATGAATGTAAAATTACAAATGTGATAAATGTTACGAAGATGAGGTGCATCTTGGGCAATCGTGATCTAGGTGGAGTGCCAAGGAAGGCTTTCCTAAGGATGTCAGGTTTGAGTGGAGACCTGAAGCCTGGGCAGGGAGTGGGGAGAGCATCCCAGCAAGGGAACAGCAGGGACAAAGCCTTCAGAGGGAGCGAGCGGGTTGCCTTTGAGGCGCTCTAGAGCTGAAAGCCTGATGGAGGATGGGTAGATGAGGCTGGAGAGGCCAGCGGGGCCAGAAGGGTTAGTGTTAAGGATTTGGTTAGGATACTCGTGAAATTAGAAGTCAATGAAGAGATCAAAAGGTTTGAGCATGGTGGTGCTGCTTATCCCTGTACCTGCTCACACGAGAAGTTTGTTCATTTAAGGCAAGACGTTGAAGAGTTAAGTTGAGAGGTGGTTGGCTGGAAAGCACCTGGATTCTTTCACTTATACTAGTTCTTTTGAAGTCCAGGTAATTATTATTATATTTTGAAAAGATAAAAAGTCATTGTGAAATTTCAGTGTATTGTTTGAATGGGTAAGTTAAGATACTGATATCTAGGTATTTCATTAGTGGGTGCAACTGTTAAAATCTGGTATGTTAGGGTGCAAAATTTCTTTTACAGAATTTTGTACACTTGTGATTACTTACTTAATTTTATGATTATGTGTATAATGTTTTTCTTCTCTGATTGGTGTATCACCTTCAGCGGGGAGACCTCCTTGGTTGTATTCACCACATTATTCCCAGAGCCTAGCAACGTGCCTGAGAGAGCAGGCAATAATACTTTTCTGTTTGCCTGACACTTGATGATATGGTCTCTTTGGAAAGCTATTATACATGTGTTTCAATCCAGTTCAATTTTGCAGCTATTGGTCAAATTCCTACTTTGCAAAATGGCTGATGCTAGGCCTAGTGTTGAATACTGACTTGAATATGACAGTGTCTGCCCTCAGGAGGCTCAGACTCTAGGATGAGGAATTGTACAGACAGATGTGATGCCAGTGCTAAGAGGATTCAGAGAGATGTTATTTGGTGGATGTCCTCAAGATCCTGTGAGATGTACAAATTGAGTAGGCCGTGGAACAGGTCAGCTTCTGCCAGCCTTAGCCAAACTCTTTAGCCTTTCTCTTGAGCATTGCCCATTGAAAAAGCCAAAATGGGCCAGGCAGGGATACATTAGGAGCTTGGGAATGTTTTGCTACTGATCAAATTCCTTTGGGAAATGCTTTCCCGTTTGTTGGGGGTCAGCGCAGGGTCATTGAATTGCAATCTTCTCCTCCTACCCTGCTTTACAGAATTGACTCTGTCCTTATTTTCCCAACCCTCCAAGTCCCCCACTAAGATAAAAGTCTCACCGGACTGTACTTCACTTGGGTGGGCCTTCCTGCCCCTCCTTAGGGATCTACACGGTGAGACTCTGGACTCTCGGAAATCTAAGAGACAAAGAGAGATCTGAAAGATGAGATCGACGTGACTTGACAACTGATTGTCTTTGGTGAGAATGAGCATCAGTGGTGGCCCTCCATTTTCACGTCTGTGTCCCTCCTCGAGTGAGGCTGCCATTATGAAGAGGGGGATGTCTGCAGGAGGCGTGGTTGTGAGGCAGGATGATGAGTTCAGTGCTGGACAGTTTGTGGTTCAGGTTCTGGTGGGGCTTCAAGGTGGAAGGTCACGTGGGCAGTTGGAAACATGGACAAAGAGCTCATGTGAAAGATCAGGGTTAAATATATAGATTTATAAAAATAGTGTCTTTGAAAACCTTCATGTGAGAGAGTATTACTTCATTTACTCTTAAAAAGACATGGCTTTTAAATCCTAACCTTTTCTTTTACTATTTGGCTGTTGTGGTTGGAATGCAAGCTCTCAGCTATGTCTAACTTGACCATCAATTCTAAGCCTCCCCTTGGATAATGCCAGCAGCTTAACAGCCACTGTGCTGGTGGACCCGGATTACAGAGAAGTTTGCACTTTGCAGGAATAGATTTGATTTTTCTGGAATAGATTGCAAGAAAAACCAAGGTCGGAAAAAAAATCATTCTGCATGATGTTCAGTAACACAAAGGTGGCTTGGGGAGAGAAGACTCTAGAAATGACCATGTAGTGAAAAAACAGAGGTGTGAAGGGTGAATATTTTAACCTTATTTTCTTTTTTTTGGTCTCATGCATAAAGATGGCATTCTATTTTGATCGCCTGGTGGAGGAAAGTGAGTTCATTTATCTCATCCACCCACTGGTGGCTATCCTGCTATAGCCTCCTGGTGGGCACCATTTAAAATTCGGTTTGTCTGCCTGTGCCCTTGGTGCTCAGTAGGTTTCATTAAATTACACAGCAGTGAGCTTTTCTTCTCTGTGTGGCACCTCTTTATGTACATTTGACTTCAGTGTAATTTCAGACAATTGTGCGTTGTGTGGAGTGGTTTTACCATAATAATCTTGCAGTCCAGTTAGAGCAGATCTGGGTATCTGAATCTGATGAGATTTTAAGGTGGTGGAAAATATTGGATGAAGGAAATGTTTTCATTTCTCTGTACTCTCCCTATTTAGCTTGTTAGGCTTATAAATTGTGGCAGATTGTTTTTGTCCCATTACTTACAGCATCAGATTAGGATGACAACAGTTTTTCCCCCATGGGATGCTTCAGTGTTACATGCAATCAGATCCCAGAAAAAACCGTTCTGTACGACTGTAAGTAAAATGAAGTGTTAGTACTTTTTTCTTGTATTAGCAAATCTTCAAGTACTGCCTTCTGTTCATGTGTTCACGTTATCCTGCAGCCGCGTGTTGTCATGTGAAGCAAGTGAACACGGATCTGGACAGACAGGGCTGAATTCTGCCCCTCATCAGCCTCACAGCCCTGGGCAAGTTACTGACTCTCCGCCTCGGTCCCTTCACCTAATACTAATAGTAAAACTAACTCATTGGGTTTTCGTGAAGTTTAACTATATGTAACTCACGTAATCTCAGGCCTGATACAGTAAACTGCCAATAAATGGTCACTCTTACTAATAGTTCATTTGGCTTAAAATATAGTTAGTATCCCTCATTCATTACACAAATATTTATTGAATCCTCCTCCGTGCTAAGCAACATTCTAGATATTGGGGGTAAAGTAATGAATAGAAGCTAAGAAAGAACTATTGGGAAAGAATCATAAATAAAGAAATTCATTTGGTTATACTTTCATCTACTTTTAGCTTGGTCTTGCTCCCCACGGCACTTCCCCAACCAATTTTTGAACTAGTCATCTTCTTATCTGCAAGTGACTTATTATTAGGACCAAGTAAAAACACATTGTTACTGGCTGTATTTGACCTCCACAGATTATAATTTGAGATGCAATATAGATATATATAGATATAGATAGAATATCTGTATATAGATATATTTGTATGGATATATATAGATATATCTATCTGTATAGATATCTGTATGGATGTATATATAGATATTTATATTTGTATATATATAATTATATATAGAGAGATGTATATAGAATGGTTGTATAGATATTCTCAAAATCTGGACAAGTGGGTTTTTTGTTTTTAGCACATGCCCTCATATTGTGGGTTTTCTTCATCATGATGGTATTTTTTTTTTTATCAAGTGTAGGTTCTGTGAGGTTGCCTCCTTAAACCCTCCACCTCTCCTCCAATACAATCCCAAGTATTGATAGCCCAATTACTACCTGTCCCTGTTTTTATCCCTTTTAAATAACCACAAAAACCAGTTCAAAGTGAATGAGTTCTTTAGAGCTCTAAGTCAACTAATGTCAGCTACTTTTAATATACCATTTTATAGTACACCAAACACTTTTATACACAGTTTCTCATTTAATCTTAAAATCCTGCTGCAGCTTTGTGCTAGAAACTGTGGGGGCTGCTATGGGAAATAAAAGAAGTAAATATTACACAGGACTGTGACCTTGAGGAGTTTATAAACTCCTGGCTTTGGTCACTAGACTCTTCCGAAAGATGTAATTGTTATTCTACCCAGAGGAAGCTTCAGTATTGTGTTATATAGCTAGATCATTATTTTATCTTCACAAAATGAACCTTGCCAGTGATGTTTGCAGGTGTGTGTTGAAGTGATGTTCTCTCAGATTAGAGCTCAATTCAGGGGTTTTGGAGCTTTCATTTCTGATCCTCTCGGGAACTGAACAAAATAAAAAGAAAATAATATCTTTCATGGTTGTGTATAATTCTTTAAAAACTGTACCACATATATTGTAGGAGAAAGATAAAAAGTACTTTGAAACTGAAGTTAGAGATAGGATAGAAGAATGTGTTGTAAAACAGGGAATTATTTTGATATCAGAGGCTGAATCCCGTAGAATGACGAGAAATTTTATCGTCTTGAATATGCTATGAGATAGTGATGTAATTATATGTAATTGAAACATGGTACTACAACAGTCATGACCTCTGGGTGACCATTTAAAAAGCCACCTGACATTAAATATTGTCCTCACTGAGTGTCATGGTGCACTATCATGTTTGTTTCAAATGGCTCGGAAGACCTGTGCTGTCATCTGCCTGGGCTCCCTTCCTGCATGCCTGCCTGCTTCCTGTCCATCCTCAGGTTGCTTCCAGAGTAAACTTCTTGGCTGTGATCATGGCCTTTCATGCTCTAAACACCTCGGTTGTTCCCTGTAGGATAAGGACTTCTACACTGTGCCCCCGAGCTCCATTTGTCACATTACATCCATTGGCACCCTTGCTGTGCGTTCCATTTTGGCCAAACTGAATTTTATAATGTTTCTTGTGCACTCTCTGCACAATCCCACTCCCGAGCCTTTCCTGACACTGTTCCCTTCACCTTTTTCTTCTCCTTTTCACAAGCCCAAATTCTACCTGTCTTTCAAGGCCTCATCTGAATATTGACTTCTCTATAAAGTCTTCCCTGATTGCACAGCTTGAAGGAACTCTGCCTTTCTTGAGCTTCCTTAGAACTTTATCAACATCTTTCTGTTTTGGTTGGAGACCTGGGGGAAGCACTAACTACCGTGTATGATTGTCAACCCCCCTGCTATAATCTCTCAGCACACTCCATACTTATTACAATTTTTACACTCATTTGACTGATGATTTGCTTAAAATGATTCTGGAAATTTTTAAATCCAGGTATTCAGCTGAACAAGGTACTAACCTGGGGTCCATGACACGCTTGGCCTGTGTTCTCTATGTGACACTGTTAATTACCCCGCTTTCTTTAGGCTAGGTGACTTCTTGTGTCCAGTACTCTCATATCTCAGGGTAAAATACAGATTCTCTGGAATTTTCTGTTTTGGATGCCAATAGCCCTATGCTTAAAATGAAGATCTGCTTAAATGTAAATCTTTCTGATCAAGTTAATTTCAAAAGCTGATCTTCTTTTACCTGTTCCCATTTTAGTTACATTCAGACCAGCAGACAGCAGTGAAATAGCCAACAGTTGAAGGTATTACTGTGAGATAGTTCACAGCGATTACTTCATGTTGATTTAGTCATTTTGGTCAGAGGTCTTTACTAGCGTGCTTTTGTCCTGTCACTCCACGATGATTGATTCAGCCATCTCCTTTAGATAAAAACTAACTTGGTTGCTCCTCTCCTCAAAAGGAAAAGGAGAATTATCAGTGTTATGGGTTGAGACATGCTGCCAGAGTGTATTTTAAAGGTGGTGAATGGACTGAGAAACCTTCTCTTCAATTCAGTCTTTGTTGATGGAGAGCATGTCTTTTCCAGCAAACTGCAGGGACATTCTGGCTTCTGTGTCCCCAAACATTTCTATTTCAAAATATTAGCAAATCTAGCGTCAATATTGGGGTTGGTAGAAGGAGACCACCTTCATCAGAGCCACCGTGCCAGACTGCCTTTGGTGGATGATCGCAGTACATCTTAATGGGACAGTAGCTCATGGAGGCATGTGGAACCTGGCACTTTTGAGATAAGTGGAACACTTGAGTGTTTGTGCATTGTGTCATTTCTTTAACTTGTGCTTGGAAGTACTTGTGCTCCTTTCCAAAATGCTAACCTTTCCACATTTATGAAATGATTTCCCCAAACTGTGAACTACAATTGGCCCTTGAGTGCTGGCTACTTCAGTTCTGCTTGGCGGAGCCCTGCTCTGTCACTCAGCGTGCAGCACGGTGGAGAGATGGGGAAGGTGCTTCGGAAGACCTAGAGGAGCAGCAAAGTTGGATATATTTGTTCAATTTAGGAATATATGCTTTTTAACTGTCATGTGGAATTTTTGTTCAAGTTTTAAAGGTCAGCTTAGCACTTAAATATTTTTCTTATTTAAATGTTATTTTTCTGTTTTGTTTTTTTCTTTAGCCTGTTAACTCCATGAGGATAATGAACATGTCTTTCTTATCAGAGTTTCTCACATCTTTAGGACACAGTAGGTCTCAACAAATAGCCATTGAATGAATGAATGATTGAATGAATTCTATTCTGTTAGTAAGGAGGTGAGGACAATAGATTAATGATGTTCACACCTCTCATGCGGGACTGGCAACATAATTTACAGGGTTCAGTGCAAAAGGGAAATTCAGGGCCCCATGTTCAAAAATTATTAAGAATTTCAAGATGGTGACAGCAAAGCATTGAGACCAGTGTGGCCTTGTGCAGTGGCACAGGTTGCACACCGTGAAGTCACCCTGCTCTAATGCAGAAAGGAGCCAGAGGTTTGAATTCCTATCCTTCTTGTTTTTGCTTGTGAATTAAACATATTTTATTCTTTCGTTTCTAGTTAATAATATGAACACTTTGCTTCTTGGATTCCTAACGAAACAGGGAGAACAAGTACTTAGTACTGGTACCTGTCCCACCGCAAATTTGAACCAATGCTTCATTTATCATCTTTGAAGTCAGCCTGTGCCAGTTTTCTTAGCATAAAATTTAAAGCAGTAAATTCCACCAACCTGAGCAATCTGTTCTCATCCACAGCACTGGTATTTTACTGACTTTAACTGTGTTGCGCTAGTAAATCATTTTGACCCAAATCTAGTCTGTATGAACGCTGGTAAAATGATTATAAGTTAGGGCAGTGAAAAATGAGCTTATTTCCTCTTTAGCTTTGGAGTCATAGGAACAAGTTCAAAATAGGATTGCCAGAGTACTGGTCCCAGGAAGAGGTAAGAGAAACCTTTATGGTGAAGAAATCCCCTGGGGTGGGTTTAGTTTACAAGCGAAATTGAGTTGTAATAAAGCAGAAGGAAGAGATATCTCCTCCAGGGCCACTTGCACAGTGCATAAACCTGAATGGAAAGTGAATGTTGGCTCCTCTGCGGTCTCCACAGATTTAGAAGTAAATTGGTGATTTCTAACCAGACTTGTCAGGACAGATTACCCTACAGCCGCTGAAAGTAAATCTGAAGATTAGGAGTAGCCTACAGTCTGCACCTGCGCTGCCCGGCGGCTAGAAATGAGCCACAAGGAGCCCTGCGCATCCCGGGCAGAGGGAACGGGACCCCACAGAGGAAGGTGCTTGCTGGCCCCACGTCCTCCTCAGCTCGGAACTTTGAACTTCTTGAAAGTCAAATTGCTCCCGTTTGCTGCTTCTTATCCTTTAGTTGACTGCGTTTCATGGCATATCACTTATTACCAAAAAGTAGGCCTTTTGGAATTAAAATGAAGCTAAAAATAAATCTGGCCATTTGTACTTCTTGATCCCTGGACATAAAGATTTAGTAGTGAAAGAGGAAGATGTTGTTACTAAAATGATATGTTATGACTCTCTGTGGATTTTCATTATATTAGTTCTTAATTTATGTAGATAATGAAATGCTAGTAGACTGGGAAAAATGTATTTAAAAAAATTATTACTGAACTGGATGCTGAAGTGTGAAATGCAAGGAAGTGTACCAGCAGCTTCTGAAATGATTGTCCTGTGGGCGTTAGCTGGATCACAAACCAGAGTTTATTAACACATTATCTTTCTGCCCTCACACCTGTGCTCTGTGCTCTGCTACTCCCAGGAAAGGTAATATAGCTCTGGTCACCCATGTGTGTGGTCATGATTGTGTTTTCATTTGATGAGGCGGGGTGGGGGCGAGGGGAGGAGGGAATAGAATGAAAACTTGTGAGACTCGGCTCCTTTCCTAATAAAGGTGGGAACCACATTCCTAAGTCCTTCCCCCATGCTTCCAGCCTCTTGTGAAGCAGCCTCAATTTGCAAGAACCTCAGGATGTCATCATCAAACTACCGACTGATGCTAGACTTTGCTCTGCAGTGTATTGGGAGGACAAGATTTAAGCACACAAAAATTGATGAGTCATCTAAATAATACGAAATGTGATCTATTGTATACACTCTGCAGGCTGAACACCTTTATTTGTAATCTTTACCACTTTTCTGTAAGGGAAGATTGGCGTTATTTTACAGATGAGAAAGCTGAGGGTTAGAGAGGTCAAGAGCATGGAGCAAGCTAGTGACTGAGCTGTAATTCGAACCCGGATCAGGTGAGTCCAAAACTGTTTCTCTTTCCACTGTAATAACATGCTCCTTTCCTCTCTATGACACAGATGAGTTGTAGCAAAGCTGGACGTCTTCCATCGAGAGATAACTCAGTTGTCTCTGGAATGACCATAGAAAGTGCCATGGACCCATATGTAGGTTTTGAACTAGGCCTGGAAACATCTATGGTTTGAATAATTAGGAAATAGAAGAAAAATATTTCAGGCTTTTAAAAAATATATTTTATATGTATTTGCTGCAAAGTTTCAAAAAGATTTAACTATTAGCTCACTCATAAATATTAATATTAGAAAGGACTTACTAGATGCAAGATTATTTCCAATACTTTCTTGGGGGGCAAAGTAGAATAAAGATATACTGTCATTTAAAAGCTTGTGAATTTAAGACTATTTTGTAAGAAATTATATTATGTAAAACAAGCGTTTATAGAGTTCTGACCTTCAAGCCCAGAAATTTTCTGCTCATGACTGTGGTTGCTTTTCCTAAGATGCAGACATTCATTCATAAATTGTAATCTATTTTGATGATCATTGGCCTCTTAAAATGGTCTTCTTTGTATTTTTATTAAGATCTTCTAAGTATTTCTTAATCCCAGAACAAACTCCATGTGAGCAATTCTTTTTTTAAAACATAGATAAAAAAGATGTTTTCCTTTTGAGGGCTAAGCCCTATTGATAATACTCATATTTAAATTGTAAAATAATCTACTCCAGGAATTAGTTAGTTTCATCTAGGTTTTTTTCTCCTTAATAGATACAGGAGTATTTAAGCAAGAATGAGTCTTTATTCTGTATTTTCACAGGGCAAAATCTCTAATAAATTTATTTTGTACCCTAAATATTGTTGTATTTAGAATTGTATACCATACATTTTTAGAAATCTTCAAAAACGATAGACGTGGCTTTCGTTAAGTAAAAGCAGTCTGCATGCAATACATTCAGTTTCAACCCTGGTTGTTTTCTCTTTATGGGAGTATAAGCTAGGAAATTTGCCGTTATCAGACAGTAGATTGTCTAACTGGCCTTTAACTTCTATATCATCATCCATTACTTTCCTGTGAATTCTGATCCCCTTGTCTGTGGCTTTATGACCTAGTGGCTCAAAGATCTTGTGACTGTGGCTGACTTAGAGGAGGAGAAGCTAATGGTCACTAACTGACGTCTGCTACTAATCCTCCTACTTAGGAGAAAGATAGCTTTTCCCACCAGTTTTTGATGGCTCAGCTTCGCAAGCTCACAAGGTTAAGGTTTGGCTGTGCGATAGCTGAGACTTAAAGTGGAAGGTGATGCTCAAAACCAGCAGAGGACAGTTAGGATAGGAAGACAGACGGAGTGTAGGTGACACAGGACAGTCAAAATATTACGGAAACGAATGGAAGGAAAACAAGTGGCCAAGCCTACCTTAGGTAGAAAATTGGACTGTGATGTATTTGCCTCTTTGAAAGCCACAAAAATTAGTTATAAAGCTTTCGCTTCTTAAAGAGAGGTTTTTGTGTAACAGGAGCTGCACATACTGTATAACATCGTTTACCGACCATAGGGTTTGAGCCTCTCTCTAGATTAGGATTTCTTATTTCATACATTCATAGAAGGTCTATGTCTGGGCCCTGCATTGGTGCGGGCGTATCCATATCTGGAAAGAGGTCTCAGACTTTCCTCTGATTCCCAGTGGGGACTCTTTAAAACACACAAGGTTTTGAAAACATCAAACAAACCACTACTGCAACTCTGAGCCTTAGATAAGTAACTCTTGAGATTGTTCTGTGTCTTAAATGTTTTATTTTATATTTGATTGTATTCAATTTTAGATGACTTTCAAGTATTTCTATGAAAGCTTACTATTTTGCTGTCTGATTGTTACTTATGTAGGACACAAATACTATTCTAGGAATTCCTTGTTCTGTAGTATGTTATCATCGTCCAGCTCACATCTTTTCCCCCTGATTTAACAATTACTTTTATGATCTTTTCCGTATGTGGTCCCAAACATTGACTCTTCAGCCTGATTTGTAGTATGAGGCATCTCTTGAGATTTCCTAAAAAGAATAAGTTTGGCTACAATTTGGACTACATGAAATGGTTAGTTTTTGTTGTTGTTTATACTTTCATTCCAGTGGGTATTTGATTGTACTAATGGGAGTTAAGGATTCTTGTTTACTGAATCTGATTGGATGAGGGGATAAAGAATGTAAACAATGGGTAAAAGAAATTATAGGGTTCTCCCTACTTTGAACATTCCTCTTTCAGAGATAGCCTCATTTATTTTAAGCTATTTCCTTAAACACTTAAAAGAAAACAACAACAGAAACCCTCCCCCCGACACGCTCACACAGTTGTTACCAGATCGACAGTTAATATTACTTAAAATGAAACCATCTGACATCTGCCATGGCTTTAATCATGATTAAGTCATTGTTGCCCGCAAATGCTAATCGTGTGGCCATTTTCTTGCTTGGCTCTTTGATTATCATTCTATCGTATACGATTCGACCCCACCTTCTCTTTTCTCGCCATGTTTTTTATGAACCCTGCTGGAAAATTTAAAATTATATAAATCTTCTCAGGGATAAAGCAAGATTCCAGTTATCTAGATTTTGTGAGTTCGTGGTTTGGAATGTAAAGGAAATCATTGAGGGAAGTACGAGTTTCCCTTGCATTAATTTACCAGAAGTTTCCAAGAACATGTGAAGAACTGTAAGAGGCAAAGTGAAGAAGGATTTGCTTGTGTTTATTGCTGATAGATCCTGATATGACTTCAGCTTCCTGTTTTCCTGTGTTCAGTTCTTAAAGAAGAGTTGGCAAACACAGCAACGTGAAAGTTTGGGTCAGGGGGGCTTTGAAGTCAGCGTGCCTTGAGGTTTTAATCCTTACTGTCTACTGTTTGAGCTGTGAGCTTAACTTTAAGGCTGTTTTCAGGAACGCGGACTTTACCTTGATGTGAAGGGGAGACATTGAAGGGTTTAAGCAGTGAAGAGTTACTGTTTTTGTGTTTTAGACCACCTTCTGTAGAATGGATTTGTAAAGAGGTATGCTTTAGGGCAGAGGATCTTTAGGAGACTCACGTCCCATCTGGGTGAGAAAAGATGAGGGTGTAAACTAAAGCTGCAGTTGAAGTGGAGAAGAGTACTTGGATTGGAATCTATTTGGAGGTGAAATCATCAGGACCTGATGTTGGGAATGAGTCTGTGGTCATGTCACCAATTAAAACAGAGTTCAGGGGGTAACGGTGTATTGTGGGATATCGATGATTTCAATTTTGAACACTACTGAGTTTGCAACAGGGCTGTCTTGCAAGCAGTTGGATAGGTGATGATCACGTTTGAAGGAGATCATGGCAAGACATAAATTTTGTACTTTTCGGTATATGGTGATGTTAAAGCTATGAGAGTGAATGAAATAATTAAGAAAGCACAGAGAAGCCAGTAGACCACTAAGCATAATACACGCTGAATAAGATATGCCTTGTAAGACTTAGAAACATGACATTACAAGAGTTCAGGAAAGGTCAAGATAAAAAATGTTTTTTAGAGAGGGGATGGGATGGAGAAAAATTTAAAGATGACATATCTGATGGGCCTTTGAGGATGAGGAGAATTTTAATAATTGAAGAAAATTAAAATATTAATATAATTAATATAAAATATTAAAGCTATCATCCAGGAAAAGAGAAAAGAATCTGCAAAGGTGGGAAATTGTGAGATGTGTTTGCGAAACTACACATAGTATAATTTTGCTGGAGTGAGGAATACAAAAGGAGTAAAGAAAGATTAAGCTTGAAAAGCTAAATTGGAGCCAGAATCTGCATATGTCGTTTTTCATTATGCTATCGTTCTCCTTCTATAGAGATATTTCACAGGCTTATGGAATTTTAAAGGGAAAGGCACATAATAGTTTACTTAACTCTTGTCATTCTAAGTCATCCCTTCTAGACAGTCAGAGCCACCCTGTGCTTGAACAGATGCTTAAGACTTCCAGTAATTGTTTCATCCATTTTACAGCCTTTCTAATTGTTAGCATTTTCATTATTTAAGCTTGTGTTTTCTTTCCTCTAACTTCTATAGTTTCTAGTTGGACCCTCTGTATATACAAGAAGATTAAGATATTAATTTATTAATAACATTCTTTAGTGATAATTTTTTAATCAGTTTTGAATCCACCTTACTGTCCTGCCTGTCAATCTACATTTTTTCATTTTGACCAGAAAGAACATTAACATTGTCAAATATCTTGCAAAAATCAAGACACATTATGCCTCTAGCATATTCTTAACTTATCAAAACAACAATGAGGAGAATTTAATACAGTTTATTCTTAGTGATATAGCACTGCTTCTTGGTAATCTCCTTTCTCTTGAGTAAATCTTTTAGACCACTTGGTTAATAATTAAATCTGCACTTTTGGGGAGTTTTCAATATAAAATTATCTGTGTTTCCAATAACTGAAATTTCAAAAACATTTTCCCTTTTGAAAATGAGAGCAATAGTTTGAAGTGTTCCAAGATCTGGTCATCTAGACTATGCTTGCTGATATCCTCGTGATCAATTCATTGCTAATAGATCCCTTGTATTTATAAACTCCTAAATCACCATGTTTAACAATTATTCGAATATGTTTGCAAAGACATTTGTAGGTAAACACTGCATAGTTTAAAAACCAAGCACCATTCCGATGTTTAAAGTTTTCATCCATCCATCCATCAAGGAATATTTACCTTATTTATATTTACTCTGTGCCAGGCACTGAGCGAAGGGCTAAAGATACAAAGCAGGCATGATCTTTGCTCTCATGTATCTTACTTTACTGGGGTTTTCAATTTTCAAGCAGTAATGAAAATCAGTATGGAAAATGGTTTCAAGCAGCAGTGAAAATGGTTAACTGCTCGGGTTGAGGAAGGATGATTGAGGAGAATGGATGAGGTTTCAACAGAAAACTGTTTCTGTTTGTTGACTCCTCTGTCATTCCCCGATCTCCAGAACTGAAGTCATTGGATAAGATTAACTTAGATTCTGGTCTTCTGTTGCGCAGCAAAGCAAGATTCCTTCCCTGAAGGCTGTGCAACCCCTGCCTAAACTGGACAGGGCGAACAGTGGTGGTGGTTGTCAGGGAGCCAGAGTCTGGAGCTTCTGAGATGGGAAGGAAGGACTTAGGGCACCATGCAGAGGGGAAGTGAAATACAAAATATGAAAACAATTTCACATGCTTTCCAGATTTAATTTCTAGGATAAAATATTGTGTTTACAGAATAGAGAGAAAGCTGGCTAATTGAGAAATGTAGCTTTTGGAAATGATTTGATTTGGGTTAGGTTTTTTATTCATATAGGCAGATATGTATGGTGCTTTGCTCTATTTTCATACTTGCATTTTTTTTCTAGGCTGAATGAAATTGATAGGTAGAAGTGTCACCGACTAATTGCCCCAAGGAACTCAAGGAAAGTTTCAGAAGCATTTAACTGTTTCTCCATATTGTTTTTTCTTTTTTGTTATGTTAAGAGATGCAATCACCAACCACCTCAAACCAGACCAAGCCCCACAGCAAGAGCCACGCCTGCACAGATGAGCTAACTGAGCCTGTGCAAGCGAATACCCGCCTCTCCCTTTTGAATATTCATTCCCCATCCAAAATCAAAGGCCCCTGCTGTGCCGTGCTCCAGGAGAGCCACAACTTTGGAAATGATTCCACGTGGTCTCCTATTTGCTGCAAATAAACTCTATTTTGTGTGTCAACTACTTCTGGTGGAAAGTCTAATTTTAACTCATCAGGAAAGGAACCCACTTTGGTTTGGTACCAGAAGCAACATTTTCAGAATTGAGCAGATCATGGTCCTGAGTAAACTGATCAACTGTGTTCTAAAGCACAATGTAGGGGCTGGCCTGGTGGCATAGTGGTTAAGTTCGCGCACTCTGCTGTGGCGGCGCGGGGTTTGTGCGTTTGGATCCTGGGCACAGACCTATGCACCGCTTATCAAGCCATGCTGTGGCAGGCGTCCCACATAAAGCAGAGGAAGTTGGGCACAGATGTTAGCTCAGGGTCCGTCTTCCTCAGCAATAAGAGGGGGATTGACAGCAGATGTTAGCTAAGGGCTAATCTTCCTCACAAAAAATAAATAAATAAAAATAAAGCAGCATGCAAGCTCACCCAATGTTCATATACCACAAAAGGGTGTTTCTCCTGCCTAAGTTTATGTTGTATATCCTATTCCCAGTTTTGGGATCAGCTATTTCAGCTTCTTATTGCTTTCTTTCAACATTCATAAGAGGCAGTATTTCCCATTCTCTGTTGTTACAAAAACTATGAAAATACAAGCCCCCCATTTAAAGAAACAAATGGATGTCCAGAAATTTTTTCTACCCAACACTAGTTTCATGTATAAAATTTATTATGTTTTGGCTTTTATGGTATTTAACAGTGGCAAAAAAAAAATTCTCGATGAAGTAACTAAGGCTATTTATTCTAGTTCTTCCTATAGTGGAAATGGGTAGAGAAAAGTTATATTAATGAAGCATTCTCATTACTCTAGAACAGAGATTGGCAAACATTTTCTTGTAAAGAGCCAGATGGTAAATATTTTTGGCTTGTGGGCCATAAGGTCTTTGTTAAAACTACTGGACTCCATTTTTGGGGTGGAGAAGCAGCCATAAACAATTTGTAAATGAATGAGAGTAGCTGTGTTCCAATAAAACTTTATTTACAAAAACAGGCTGCAGGCAGGATTTGGCCTCTGCTCTGTTGTTTGCTGAGCCCTGCTCTAGGACAGGAGTTGGAAAACTAGGGCCTTTCAGCCAAATCTGGCCTGAGGCCTGTTTTTGTGTGACCACAGAGCTAAGAAGTTTTTAAAGAGTTGCTAAAAAAAAATAGAAGTTGGGGGAGGGGAGGAGGAGGAGAAGGAGAAGGAGGAGTGACAGAGGGCTTATGTGGTCCACAAAGCCTAAAATACTTACTGTTTGGACTTTTATGGAAAACACCTATTGACCCTTGCCCTAAAAGATTGCTTACTTCTTCCTTGATAATTTCAAGTTAGGATTTGATTTTGTGCTCATTTGCTATTTTCCTATAGTTAAAGTCTCAGTAATATGGAGCAAGAAAGTTTATTAGTCAGATAAAATGTAGAGCTTAAAGTTTTGATGATGTGTTGGGTATCAAAAAAAATAATACTGATAGTTTTCTTTGGTCACTTCATGCTTTTAAAATTTAAGATTTTTACAGGAAATTTTTAACACGTAAATTATTCTCTTTTCTTGAAAATGTTCTTAAGTGGGAATATAAAGTATAGTTATGTATTCCTCCTTAATTCTGTGCCTGAAATTTTGAGTATTCTGACCTTTATTTGGGACAGAGCATGCTGTCAATGCCAAGACCTTTTCAATAGTTGGCAATAATTGTTCTTTGATGTTAGCCAAGAAGTAATACTAGTTAACACTTATTCAGTGCTTACTATGTGAAAGGTATCATGCTAAGTGCTTAACATACATTTTCTCCCAAGGATTCTAGGAGAAAGTTGTCATTATAAACCCCAGTTTTAAGGCTGAAGAGATCAATGCAGAGAGAAGTTAAGTAACTTATCCAAGGTAACACAGCAAGTTAATGGCAGAAAGTGGATTTGAACACAGGTTTTGGACAACTTCCCCAAGTAGAGGTCACATTCAATTTTCCTTCAATGCCCTTCAAAGTGAACTCTTATCCTTTATTACTTCATCAATCTCATAAACTTTCGTGAGTCACGCCACAATAGGTAGTATATATATGGAGAGTCACTGAGATACTGTTTTTGCTTTCTAAGGATTTATTATCTCAAAATGATGCTTGAAGTATAGCAAGTAGAAAAATAAATTGCCTTAATAGGAAATAAAGAAAAAGGAGGTGCTAGAATATTAGCAGTCAAATGCGCCTTTGTTCCTCTCTCAGCTAAATACAATTTCCACCCTCTTAAAGGGTGGGTGAGCAGTTCCATTTGAAGACTTCCTCCTCCTTTTTCTTTCCAGTCTTTCCAACAGGATTAAATCATGCATCAACACTTTGAACTTGACAGACCTTTACTTGCTATAAAAACTACTTATAGTTTCTCAAGTTCCCACAAGCTCTTTCTGCATTTGAGTTTGTGTTTCAGATGTATTTTTGGGTGTGATAGTTTAAAAATTGAGTTAAAATAGAAACAAAATGGCCTCGTGGCTTTTCTATTCATTTGGCCCTTTTTCATCTGGCAGCAAGCTTTCTCATCACCTTTGTTGTTCCCCACATGACTCCCATGAGCTGGTGAGGTTCTGGAATCCCCGCATGCAGTGGGCTGGGACTCATTTGGCCTTGAAGCCCCAGTGTAGGTGGCAGAGGCAGTGAGTCAACAGGACTGGAATCTGCTCACTTCAGACTGATAATTCTCATGCAAATAGTTCTCAGATTTTCAAAAGAAGGGCTTGTCAGCCTCATACTTTTGAATTGACTCTGCCAGGAATTTAGAGTTTTACTAGATTACACAGAATGTTCTTTTATAATAATCAAATGTTCATTCAGAAATAACTCAATTAATGCAGGCTGAAAAAAACCCCACCATTCCCACCCAAATCCCTTTCAAACTACCCATCACTTCCCTACCCGATTCTTTGGTGCTTTCTTCCTCATTCAGGGGCTTGTTTTCTGCTCTGTGATAGTTGTGCCAGCATGCCATCTTATTTTAACTACACAAATATAAAAACCACAACACCAAAATTATAGTTGGAGCTTCATTTTGCACTATTTAAGAACTGTATTGTCATATGTAATTTTCAGTAAACTTGAACTAAAAAAAAAATTTTTTAAAAAACCTTTCCCTTTGAGCATAGTGATTAGAAATGATACTCTCTTTGAAATAAACTGGATTGTTTCCTTAAAAGAATACTTTATCACTCTATGAGGGGGTATAATTTAGTTTAATTGCTCCCCCTATATTTTTTCTTTCTGGCTGTATCTTCGCTCTGGATATGGGATGAGTGATAGCAAGCTTATTTCAGGCCAGTTTGCTTTTTGTTCTAAGCAAATGATATCTTTAAACAGCATTGATCATTCTGGCCTTTGTAGTATTCTTAGAACATCGGAATGTGGAAAAAGTGTTTGTGCCTTGGGACTGCCACTCACCCAGAGTGGTACCTCTATGAGAATACAATCTTTAGTTTATTGCCCTTTATATTTATTTTACTTATTATTGAGGGATGCTAGCTATACAATATCAAGATGTAATGAGGAATATAGGCAGGTTGTACACAACCTGGCCCCATCAGCATTTTTTCATTTTGTCACTTAAGAATTAGTATGCTGCCCCAAATTTCAGGTGAGAGTTGTTCACTGGCAGAGTGTAGAAGTGATATTCTTAACCCTTTAATCACAAAAGCTTTATATTTAAATAAGCAAAGTTAATCTTTCAAAGTTAATCTTTCATCAGCATTTCTGTTTCCTAAGGTCCAAACTCCATTCATTTGCTCACGGTTAGATGCTTTTGACTCGTATATTTCCCAAAGGCAACCACGACAGTGTAATATCACAGTGCAATTTTATGGAAGTCTCATTTGGTGCCACAGTAGTTCTATTTGATATACAGTTCACCTCTAGGTGGGGTAGTTACAGGTGATGTATTAGGAGCAGAATGGAGGACCATTATTTAGGGTTCTTGAGTTTTGTACTGTTGCTCTGGCCCAGTCTGGATAACACAGTCTAGATGGATTGGTTATAAATAGATAGATATTTAATATTCACTTTTTCCTTTACTGCCTCCATTTGGAAGGAATCCAAAGAGGTCACCTTATTTACTCCTGGCAGTAGACTTTACCATTTTTATCCAGTACTCCTCATTAAGCACTCTATATTTATAATGGTGTGCTAGGTGCTATATTCAGAGTATACTAAATAGAGTTTATCCCTGGCCTTGGCAATTTATCTGCTGATTTGGCTAAACCTGTGCTGTATTTCTTTAAAAAAATAAAAACTCTCCAGAGGAAAGCAGCTCAGAACTTCCTGGATTTAATGACTCTCAATGGCAGGAGGCCTTCCAATGCAACAAAACAGCAGCCCACGTTCACTGAGTGCTCACCATGGGCCGGCTAGGGTACTAGGAGACTTAACGTACATATTACACAGTTTTGGTCGCCTTTGGGGAATATACGACAAGTGTCTGTTCTCTTACTCAACAGCCCTGGGGGATAGTGTCTGTTAGCCTCATTTTACAGGGGAAGAAGGAGAGGCCCTGAGAAGTAAAGGAATATGCCATTCTTTATTCTTAATTTTGTTTCCAATCCCCTGAGTTAGCTGTTATACTTTATGACCTGAAGTTGTGGTTCTAATCTGTTACCCCAGCAGGAATAATAAAATACAGAGACATGACAATGGATTAATAAAGATCTGATGAGGAGCAACAACTTCCCAATCACCTTAAGACATGCTGCTCCCAGGAAAGTAGAAAGGATGTTCCAAGTCCCACATCTCCACTTCTCCTGTCTGTTTTATTCTCATTAGCCAAGAAGGCATGAAAATATGCAAGGATGCTGCCCTGGAGAATGCCTCTCTACTGCTGACTTGTAAGCTTTTACCCTCCAAGAATATTTTGGGTCCCTTGTCTCATTATCTAACGCCTATATTGAACTGTATAGGTCACTTATCAACCCACCGGACTCATTTATTCTAGTCACCTAGGAATGTGTTTGCTTTTTTCCTGTGCGCAAAGATATCTTCCTGTATTTTGTTTCCGTCATCAGCAGATTTAGTGACTTCAGGGAGAATGGAATAACACAGAAGGGGTTTTCTTATTCAATCCATCCTTCTACTTTTTTGCTTTTTATATGATCTTTGTAATATAAAGTTATTGGAATTTCAGCTCCCTTTTATTTTTATTTCATCCTGATTTTTATTTTTAATATTTAGCCTGGCATTTAAAAAGGCCCTTGTTTGTCATTGTTGCTTCGCTGAGTAATTCAGTGATGCTGTGTGTGTGTGCGCGCGTGTGTATTTCTAGTATTGCCCTGTGCCCTTTATGACTCATTTAATGAGGAATTAAAAAAATTATTATTACTCCTACTGCATTCATTACCAGCTAGCAGTCATCAGCTTTCTGCATAAAATATTTTTTCTTTGAATACCCTCTATTTCCCCTCTGTGAGGAATTTATTCTCCCCTCGGTGCATGGGGACAAATTACGTTCATAACAGCCATTAACGATAATGGGAAGAGTGTGTAAATCTTTGATGCATTGAAAAGTGAATGGCGCCCAGGTGGGTCTTTTTCTCTATCTTACCTTACCAGATTTTGTTTGGCAGTATGTGCTATAGGTTGTTTAAAGTGCCTTTCCTCATATTTTCCTCTTTATTGTATGCACATGGTGTACACACGCTCACATATACACACACGTATACGCACTCACAGGTATGGACTTACAAAATTAAGAGATAAATGAAATAAGCTAAGTTCTAACATGAGATTTTTTTTTTTCGTAGACAGCCTGACTCTGTGTCTGAGTTCTAGGTCTCTCCTCTGTGCTTCCATCACACCCTGGACTCCCAGCGTGGCACTTCTCACACTGGGTGAGGACTGCTCTTTTTTTGGTGGTATCCCCATGAGGGCAGGAACGGACTTGGTTAGTCCTCCTCTACATCTTCAGGTCTGAGTACAATCCATGGCACATGGTGCATGCTTGATATGATTTTACTACATAAAGGAATGAATGCGTGCATGGACCAGAAAGTAAAGTTTCTGCTAATGCTACCTTGGCAATATTCTAATGATGTCACATATTCACTGTGATTCAGCCAACATGTACAGAGTATTCACTCAATGCTGGGCTCTGTGCTAAGTTCTGAGGATACATAAAACTCCATCCCTCTTATCCTGAAATTCACAGACTGTAAGAGAAGTTCTTCTCAAAGTCTGAAGTGCACCAGAGTCAGAGATCTTGTTAGCAATGTCGATTTTGATGCTGTAAGTTTAGGGAGCATCTGAGATCCCCAGGAGATTTCAATCCATGGACTACAGCTTGACTAGTAAGGCTTTAGGGAGAAGTTGGCAAACAAGTATTAGTGCAGGTGGTAAGTGCTGCTATCCTGGCATTCTAAAAGTACGAGAGAGCATAGAGGGAGCAATCAACCAGTGTTGGGCAGAGGGGAGGAGGCAGGCAAAGCTTCCTAGAAGTGGGTCATTTGGGTCCTGAAGAGCTGAGTCAATTTACCAGGCAGAAAAGTAGGAAAGGCCTTAGGTCAGAGGCAACAACGTGGATGTGGACGCGGGCCAGCTCCAGCATAGAGAGTTTGGAAAGCAGAGGAAGAGGAAGGGTGGTAAGAGAGGAGGCTGGAATGCTTACCTGGGGCCAGTCGGTGAAGGATCGGTCCTGTTTGCCAAGCTAAGACCTTAGGCTCAATGCTGCAGCCAACACGGAGTCACGAGGTTTAGCAGAGCCATTACATGATACTTGTAAAACTGCTTTGAAAATAGCCAAATGCTGTATCATGTTAGGCAATTTCCATAACTTAAAGTAGATTGTGCTGGAATAGTCCCAGGTAGTAAGTGAAAAGAATAAGACTGCAGGTGAGGGGCCGGTTTTTAGATTTCCACAGGCTTTGGAGACCAACAGCAGGAATTGAATTCTGGCCTCACTAGAAGGATTTCACTTTCCAGTTTATAACCTTGAGAAAATTGATTTACTTTCTGAATCTGAGTTTTCTCATTTACAGAGTGGAGACAATAAATACTGTTTCATAGGATAATTGTGAAGATGAATCATTTATTTAATTATCGAAACACCATTTTTTGGCAAAGCATCAGTTTGGTGCCAACAGGAGGTGTTTGCTAACTTTTAACTATTAATAGTGTTGATGTTGAGCTCATATAGACTGTTGCCTAGGAAATAACTTGGAAAATTTGGACAGTTGCCATGCTGATGGTTTGCTGAGGGCCTTTCTCCTGTGCTGCCTTCTGTTGGCTTCTCAGACCGGAAGCGCAGGTGGTCTTGTGGGTGGCAGAGATGTCTGATTGAATAATACTGTGAGGGAATTTAGAGGGTGTTCAGTCAAGAGTGGAAAGGATTTTCTTAAATGTTTAAAAATAAGGGAGTCAAACAAATGTTTCTCTCTAAGGAGGAGAAGATGGAGGACTGTCCTAGTAACGGCCCAGGGATTTGATTCAACAGAACATATTGACCGTATTTAAGAAGGTTTTCCTGACTCACCCGGATCTAGGTTAGACGGCTTTCTCTGTGTTCTGCAGCATACAGTGGCCATCTGCAGTACAGGACCCGTCTCACTTTGCCTCCTCTGTTAGACTTTGAGCTTCTTATGTCAGAGACACTGTCTTCCTCGTCTTTGATTTCCCACTGCCTGGGGCAGGGACACAAAGTTGGCTTTCAATAAATGCTCTCATCTTCACAATTATTCTATGAGACATATTATCCTCACTAAAAAGGAATGACACTGGAGGAGGTGGGGCTCAAGGAGCTCCATCCCATTGCTTTGGGGACCTGTAATGTCCTCTTCAATTAGTCCAATTCTGACTCTGTGCCCTATTTTGGATATTGTCTTTGAGATCCAAATGCCCCTCTTGAAGCCGATCTGCATCCACATCTTGTTTCTTGTTCATTAGACCAATCACACTAGAATAAAGACCTTCTCTCCTCCATAACTCCCATTCCCAGAAACCAGATGCTATCTCTGAATCCCAGCCTGGGGAATGGAGCCAGTGGGCCTCTACTGTGCATGTTGGATGTGGCCATCCTGGGAGGACATTTCCACCTGTCCCTGGAGGGGAGGTACTGAGTGTTCCCTTGGCCTTCAGCCTGATATCTCCCTTGCCTCTAGCTGTTGCTGAGACTTCCAGCACCTGCCTGTTATCGTCTCCTTGGATACTGTGTTTGGTCTGATAGACTGGGCCTCGTCTCTGCACCGGCAGCAGAACCTGTCTCTGAGACCCTCTCCAACGGGGAGCTCTGGGTCTAGGCTCTGGCCCCTCCTCGTCTGTTTGTCCAGTTAAACTTGAGTGGACCAAGACCGAAAGCATGATTACATTAAATGAACAGGAATTTCATAGAATGGAATCTTTCATAGAATGTTCTTCATTTCCAGTAAGAATTTTTACAAGGTCAACTTTGCTTAAATATGTGCAAAGAGGGTGGCGCTTGGAGATTAGAAAACATCATTTAAGAAAATGAGAGATTCTTCCCTTCTTAAAATAGGTTATTTGACCTAGTATTGGGGAGAGTGTTAGGTAGACCAAGGGTTTCTACTCTCTATAGTATTTCTACTAACCAAAGTTATTGTCAGATATTCCCTGACTTTATTTCATATGCCACCATACAATTTAAGCCAAAACTTGTGTCAGACCTGTTTTTATGAATAAATCTATTGTGGCTCTTTTAATGGCATCATCATCCTGCCTTCTAGTAAACAGAGGAGGTAAGTGACTTTGAAGCACATGCTATCTGTGAAAATAAAATATTTCAGCATTATGAGAGAATGTTGAATGATGAAAAAAATAAGAGCATTAGATAGCTGAGAGGTAGCTTGCAATCATGCATTGTTAAAGCGCTCTTAAACTTTCTTGGGGATAGTGGAGAAAGGGAAATTAACATTTATTTACTATCTGGCATCTTCTAGTCACTGCATGGACATTATCTCATTCAATCTTTACAACCTCCAATGAGGCAGGAATTATTATCTCTATTTTTCAGATATGAAATGGAGGTTAAATAACTTTTCCAAGGCCCCACAGCTCATCTACAAAGCCTGTGGTTTGTCCACTGTCTATAAGACCAGTATTTTAATATTCACAATAGTACTTGATTAACTCGACTATGTGGTAGGAAGAGATTGTGCTTATTAATTGAGATTTCTAACTAATTGAAAGCCATGAAAACACTCTATTTTTGCCTTTGTTAAAAATCTTTCAAAATTATATTGGAGTCTTTTATTATCTTTGTAAGTATATTATGCATAATTTAATACTTCAGGTTTTTGTTACTGAAAATCCTGCATTTCCTTACATTTATTATTGTGAACATCAGTTTCTATAAACTAATGTCTAAAAAACTCACTGAAGTTTAGTGCTAAGTTGGTGCTAAGCCACTCATTTTACAGATGAGGAAATAGGGACCCAGAGGAATTAAGAGGCTTTGCTCGGGGCCACTGTGCTTCTTTTTAGAGGTAAAATATGTGCATGTGATTACAGGACTCTCTTCTGAATGTAATAAATGCCTGAAAGTAGCTATTGCATGAGTCCTGCTATCAGCTTATTTTCTTTATTCTCTTTACAGTGGAATTAAAAAAAAATGATTTGCCTAACAGAGAGCTCTGTTTTTCAAGGTTTTACTATATTCAGAAATTACCCTTCACTTATCTGATTCTGCCAAATATGCCAGACAGACAGGGTGAGAACAGGAAGGGAATATAACATGTCTGGGTCCTGATTCTAAGTGAATTTAACAGGGTCTTAGTTGTCCGTTTCCTGAATAGGAGTAAAGTAGCTGATGCTGTATTGTGATGTTTAAGTTTAGAGTTTTGAAGGAGTCAAAAGCTAACTTCCTTCTGTGCATTACTTTCCATTTCTGATCATGGCACAAAGGTATTTATTTGCCCCATATCTGGACTTGGCTATTGGCCAGAAAACTAAATTCCCTCTGAACAGTCTCCTCTCTGGGACTCCAGGATCCATAACATATTACATTTAATATATTAAGCATTGTGCTGGGTATATGGGGGATGCAAAGATTTATATGCCATGCTGTCAAAGCATGTACAACCTTCCAGCATTCAACTAAGTATAGATTAAACTGTAATGAAAAAATTACCATAATAGAGGCATATGCGAGATGTTCAGGGGAAAGGACAAATCTGCCCATGGCATTAGGAAGGAGGTGTGAGTGGAGGGGAGGGCTGTGTGCCAACTGGAGAAGATGGTCATAGAGTTGTCAGTAGTTGAATCGGTTGGGATTCAATAGATAGGGAAGGGGGAAGAAAATAAGAATTCAAAGGCACAGAGATGTGGTCCATTTGGGTGACAACTCTAGCTTGATGTGACTGAAGAAGTGTGGAGAGATGCAGTAGGAAATGACTAAAGGGAAAGATTGACAGAGCATCTTGAATCCCATGCTATGCCATTCAGAACACTTGGCAGGCTACTGGGAGGTATTAAAATATCTGAGATGGGGAATGTGTGTCCTAATGCATTTTAGTAAAACAATGATTCTGATTTACTAAGAAAATTAGTCTACTTTAGGGACTAAAAATGTAAAAAGAAACATAAGAGTGAAGAAAGAAGATTTAGAAGACAATTGATGAAGACCTTTACTAGTGGAGTGCAGAAAGAATAGAGAAATTCAGAAAGATTTGAGATCCACTTCTGTATAGAAGCTACAAAACTAAGTGACTGATTATGGGAGAGGCAGAGGTCAAAATGGATTGAATAATCAGGATTCACAGGACTAGTAATGGTGATATTGGTAATTGAGAAAACACAAGGGAAGGAAAAGAGAAAGGTAAAGAATGAAACCTGAGGAGCAAATTGGAAAGGTAGGTGATCGTATCAGTTAGCTTGTGCTGTGTAACAAACCACCCCTGAATTTCATGGGAAAACAACCACCATGTATTAATTATGCTCTTGAGAGTATGTGTCAGCAGGATGGTTCATCAGGTCTGGGCTGGCCAAGCTCATCTCACCTGCTCCACTCAGGGCTCTGCAGTCTGCCGACAGATTGGCTAGTGACTGGCTGGTCTAGGATGGCCTCAGCTGGGATGGCTCTCTTCTGTCTGTTTCTTATCATCCAGCAGGTTAGATGAGCCTTGTTTTCATGACAGCAGGGCAGGATTCCAGGGCGTGTATGGCCTTTTGAGATCTAGTCTCTGTACTGGCACAATATCTGTTCTACTGCATTCTTTTGTCCAAAGTAAGTCTCAAGGCTGGTCCAACTTCAAAGAGTCAAACTGCAAATTTTCATTTCAAAGAGTATAAGTATAGGGAGGGGTGAAGAATGGGGCTATTATTTTAATCAATAAGGCTATTATTTTAATCACTCTACCACAGTGATTCATAATTATTAGGCAATTATCAAACTAATTTAAAAATTGTATTCCATTAATTCGGCTTCCCAGTGAAGATTAAAATGAATAATTTTCTAATGTGAGCATAAAAGTGTTGGTATTTGTTTAAATTTCTCTCATTTTGTTGGAGTTATAGGAATATTCTTCTGGTTTCCATTTACTTGGTTCTTGCTGCTTTACATTTCTGCATGTAACTCCTTTCAAAAGCCCTGATGACATTTTCCTTCTAAAATTATGCACAGAAAAATAGTACTTAAGTAGACAACCAAGCCTGCAAGTGTCATCCCCACTCACGATCACCGATCATCACCTCCAAAAAAGTACCCATTAAATAAAAAGACTTGAGTAAATAGGTAACTGTGCCCTCATTGTCTCTGGGAGCCCTTCATTTCGCATGCTTGGAAACTGCATGGGCTGCTTTGTGAGATGTCAGGGCTGGCAAGGTGTGCTTTGTCTCTATAATTCTTCTGTATCATTCTTATTAATAATGTTTTGCTAGCCCCATGCAGAGCCTTTGAATTACTTTCCCAGAAAGGACCACCCACAGTGAAAATATTAAGCCTATCCAGTGGACTTGAATGTATCTCTTATGAAGTAAAATCTTTATGTAAAATAGACACTTGGGAAGCAATTATTATTAATTACAGGCCCTTTCATCATAGCTTTTGAGCCTCTGTGTGCACCAATAGTCATTATTGCTGTTCATGCTGGTGACAGTGGTATAGCCCAGCAATGGCTTTGATGCCACTGAGAACAAAGGGGCTTTTTGAAAAATACTCAGTTTACCAATTACTGTCACAATCATAGTCTTTGAATGTGGTTGTGTGTGTTCCTCTCAGTTAATGGATTCTCCTTGTTTTAATGCTGGCCCCTACCTCTGCTACAGGCTTCAAGGGCACATAATTAAAGCTGGCCTGTTGACATTGGGGTTAGGTTACCCATGCGTGCTATGTATTTTGATCAAAAACCCTTGTGAATGAGATAATTGAATCCAGTTTCTGATCCATGAAGGGAACAGTACCTGGAACAAAGGGTACTGATTTTTGAAATTTTATGTTCCCATGATTTTTTTCTGATGTTTGAATATTGCCCTGTCCAATAAAAAGCACTGGCCAACTGTTTTTACCTTATTTACACATAATTAAGGGAGTTAGCTAAGATATTCTGAGTCATTCTAAAGTGGGAAGTTTTACGTACAGAGGGCTATCGTTATATTGGTAACCGAAAATTTAAAAATATTACTTTTTATGTGTCTTAAGCATATTCTGTAATGGGTCAAAACTTGACTTCGAGGAATAAAGGGAAAGATAGGCAGGGATGAGAAAGAAAATGCCAGAAATAAAAACTAAATTTCCCTTTAGAAAAAAAATCAAACCAAACCTAAATAAATGGAGAGATATTATAATGTGTCCTTGCATTGGATGAGTCAGTGTTGTTAAGACGTCAAGTCTCCCCCAATTGATCTATAGATTCAGTGCATTCCTAATCAAAATCCCAGCTGGACTTTTTGTAGATATTGATAGGTTGATTCAAAAATTTAAGTGGGAAGATAATGGAACTAGAATAGCCAAAACAATTTTGAAGAGGAAGAACAAAGTTGGTAGACTCATGCTATCTGAGTTCAAACTTTACTGGAAAGCTGCATTAGTCAAGGCAGTGTGGTATTGGTGAGAGGACAGACCCATAGACCAATGGGACAGACTAGAGACCCCAGACCTAGACCTGTATACATATATATATATATGAGAGAGAGAAAATGACAACAGATAGGGTGAAAGGTCAACAATAGGTGAAGTGGGTAAGTGGTATATAGATGGTCTTTGTACTATTCTTTTTCTTGCAAATTTTCTATATGTTTGACATTTTTTGAGATTTAAAAAAATTCTACTTTCCTAGTAGAAAAATCTAACATACTTTAAGAAAGTATCCATGTGGTATATACATACAATGGAATACTACTCAGCCATAAGAAAAGACACAGTTGTCCCATTTGCAACAGCATGGATGGACCTAGAGGGTATTATGTTAAGTGAAATAAGCCAGAGAGAGAAGGACAGACACTGCATGAACTCACTGATATATGGAATATAAATGAACACACAGACAGAGAGAACTGATTGGTGGTTACCAAGGGGAAGGGGGGTGGGCACAAGGGGTGAAGGGTTACATCCACATGGTGACGGACAAACAAAAATGTACAACTAAAACCCGACAGTGTTATAAACTATTAAGACATCAATAAAAAAAATTCACCTAAAAAAAAAGAAAAGAAAGTATCCAAATTAAATAATTCAATTTTGGAACATTTCTCTGACATAGGCAATTAAATTTCCTTCTGTAAATGCTTTTCAAGAATGTAAAGCCTGTTGTTGACATAGTAAACACGTGTAAACTGAATTTATCTTATTCATAAAACCATAATAAATAGACTCAGAGCTAGTTAATAGCTTTATATTTGTGGCTGGAAATGCATAATACTGCATTACTTCTTATATTTATTTTTTAAAATGTTTAAAAAGTGGAATAAAACCATTTCAGTTATAAAAATGTAATGACAAACCGTATATTCGGTGGTGTTATGATTGTGACAGACCACTGATAATATAGTATCTGGGGTAGGTGACTGGGGTGCTGTCACTCCAATACAAACTAAAAACCATAAAACTAATGACTATTTTTCTGGTAGGACATATATTTGTTTTTTGTATTTATCTATCTATCTATTTATTTATTTTGGTGAGGAAGATTCACCCTGAGTTAGCATCTGTGTCAGTCTTCCTCTACTTTGCATGTGGGATGCTGTCCCAGAATTGCTTGACAAGCGGTGTGAAGGTCCATGCCTGGGATCTGAATCCACGAACCCCAGGCCACCAAGCAGAGCACGCAAACTCAACTACTACGCCACCGGGCCAGCCCCTGTTTTTTATTTTTAATGTCAGGTTTACTGAGGTATGTTCGTCCTGCTTAGTTAACCATGTCATAAGTTTTGACAAACACATACACTCGTGTAACCTCCACCACAATCAAGATGCACAGGAGTTCCCTCACCCCTAAATCCCTGCAAGCCCTTTGTCATCAACCCCTCCACACACCCTTAGCCCCTGACAACCAGTGATCTGTTTCCTGTGCCTATAGTTTTGCCTTTGGAGAATGTCGTGTAAATGGAATCATACACTATGTAACCTTTTTTAAAAAAACAGTTTTAAGGAGATAAAATTCACATACCATACAATTTACCCATTCAAAGTGTACAATTCAATGATTTTTAGTATATTCACAAAGTTGTGCAACTATCATCACAATCAATTTTAGAACATTTTCATCACTCCAAAAAGAATCCCGATACCTGTTAGTAGTCACTCCCTGTCTCCCCACAACCCTCCCAGCCGGAGGGAACCACTAATCTTTCTGTGGCTAATGCCGCCTTCTGGCTTCTTTCACTTGACATAATGCATGTGAGATTCATGTTGTTGCATATAACAATACTTTGTTTCCTTTTATTGCTGAGTAGTCTACCATTGTATGGATGTATCACATTTTAGCACTATATATGCCAGTTGAAGGACATTTGTTTTCTTTTCAGTTTTTAGTGATCATCAATAAAGCTGCTATACACAATTGCCTAAAAGTTTTGAGTGGACATAAGTTTTCATTTCTCTTGGCTAAATGACTGGGAATCAGATTGCTGAATTGTATGGTATATGTGTGCCTAACTTCATAAGCCAAACTGTTTTCAAAGTGACAGTACTATTTTGCATCTCCACCAGCAGTGTATGCGAGTTCCAGTTGCTCTGCATCCTTGTCAACACTTTGTATGGTCTGTCTTTCTAATTTTAGCTATTCTTATGTGTGCATAGTGGTATCTAAGTCTGATTTTTGTGTTGTATTCGAGAAATCTTTGCCTAACCCAAGGTCACAAAGATTGCTTCCATGTTTTCTTCTAGAAGTGTAATTGTTTTAGATTTTATACTTAAGTCTATTTTTTGTATACGGTGGAAGTCAAAGTTGTTTTTTTTTTTCCATATGGGCAAAAGTTGTTCCAACATCATTTGTTGTGCAGACTATCCTTTCTCCATTGAATTGCCTTTGCACTTTGGTTGAAAAATCAATTGACCATATATGCAATTTCAATTTGCATTTTCCTAATGATCAGTGAGCATTATTTCATGTGCCTATTTGCCATCTATGTAACTTCTTTGATGAAACATCTCCTCAAAATCTTTGTTCATTTTGTAATAGGATTGTTTTAGTAGAATTAAGTTTTGAGAGTTTCTTATGTATCCTGGAGAGAAGTCCTTTACCAGATAAGTATTTTGCAAATATTTTCTCTGTCTGTGACCTGTGTTTTCATTTTCTTCTGGACTGTGTTTTTCAAAGAGCAGAAGTTTTTGATTTTGATGAAGTCTAATTTATCAATTTCTACCTTTGTGGATTGTGCTTTTGATGCTTTCAAGCTGGCTCCTGCATCTTTGTGACATACACTTATCTTTTTTTCAAGCATTTCCCCATTTCTGGTATAACAAGATGTCTCAAGTCTTACCTCGTACTTTCCCCGCCCACCCTGGAATCAGCCATTTCTCCACATAAGCTCTGGTTTCTTTTACTGAGGCATGGTATTAGGGAAGCAGAATTTTGATAATTATTTTTTTTCTCTTTCCTCCCCTAACACACACCATAGATTTATGAGTAATTCTGCATAATACTTTTGGGCATGAATTTTATCCTGAAGTTAAGCACTTTGACTTTTCCAACCAAGAAATAATAAGGAAAAAAGAAAACTTATCAGTAAGTGTGAGTTGTCTTAAGACAGATCATACTATGTCCCATAACTAATCTACCTCAGTTGCTAACCGTGGGAGATGTGTTGTCATCCAAACAGAGGGAACACAATAGAAAAGATCACTAGTCTTTTCTATATTTTAAAAACACTTAGATGGTCCTTTAACTTGAGATTCTACTACTACTTGTGGAATCTGTTGTTTTTCAAAGATTTTCTCCTCACATTGTCAGAATATCAACAATCAAACAAACCATAAAGGAACACAGTCTCTGATTCATAAATTTGCCCATTAGTTTGTCACTGGGGAGGAATGTCTGCTTCCAATTCCCAATGTATATTCTATTATTAAATCTTTTGAAGTGGATAATTTCCCAGGTAATGTTTCCATAATATTCTGTTTAATTTAGTTTAATTTAATGACCTAGATGAATTCTTTGGAAGCAGTCTTTCATAATACTTTGTATCGTATCTCCTAGCCCTTCTTATCTTGCCCCAGTAATTGTTTTATCTGAGACCTTTAAATTTTGTTGATTTTCCAGGGGAGGGGTGGGTATGTATAGACCTGTTTTCTTCCAAAAAGAAAATGGTTAAGTTTGCATCTAATGCATCACATTACATAGCATTCCCCACTTTGGGGCATTTTGGCTTCACTTAACCTATTTATATCAGAATGACACTTCATTCTTAACAATGATAGAAAACAAAGGAAGGAATAAATATTGAAAAAAGAGCTTGGAAACATTAGGTATGTCATAGGTGAGAAAGAGAGATGGGGTGGAGTCAAGAGTGACTCCAGGTTTCTGGTTCTGGTGCTTGGAGTGCTGGCTGTATCTGCATGAGAAGGTACAGATTCTCAAACTTCAGTGTCCATCAAAATGAGTTTGAGGGTTATAAAACACAGATGGCTGGCTTACTCCAGAGGTTCTGATTCACTAGATTGGGTAGACCCAAGAATTTGCATTTCTAACAAGTTCTCAGGTGATGCAATCTTGAGAACCACCAGATTACTGGTTTTCAAATTAAAATGTATATCAGAATCTGCTCAGGTTATTAAAATGCAGATCCCTTATTAAAAATGCAGATCCCTATGCCCTAAGACTAATTGAGTTCCAGTCTCTAGGGGTCAGCTCAGGAATCTGCATTTTTAAGGACCAGAAGTGATTTCTAATGTTGGTGCCCCATTTTAAGAATCACTGGTCTGGACTGAGGGCGATCTCTGGAGGCAATCAGGGGTGGATTACCATCTGGGTCATCTGGCCTGTTTTCTTATCTGTAATCTCATCACAAGATTTCACAGTCTAATAGCTAATATTTATTGTGGGCTTACTATGGGCTAGGCACTCTCTAATCACTTTACAATATTTTATTTTATTAAAGATTTGCCAAACTTTATAAAGTAGGTACTATTATTATTCCCCTTGTTGAGGAAATGGAACTGAGAGAGGTTAGTATCTTGCCCCAAATCCCAGAACTAGTCAGTAGATTCATACCTATCCACGATCACACAACTCCAGGGTCGCTTACTGTCTGCATGGCATACAGTTCTCCAGGGTGTTAGAGTGGTGCGCTTTAGAAACTGAAAGAATGTACCATGGCTGGAGGGAGGGTGGCAAGTGAGGGGACTGGTACTGTTACCGAACCAAGTGGGTTCGCCTCCTGGCGAGTTAAATCAGACTCTCCACCAGAAGTAGTTGTCTCACAAAGTAAAGTATATCTGCAGCAAATAGGAGGCCATGGGGAATCATTTCCATTCATGGCTCCCCGAACAAAGGGAAGCAGGGACCTTTATTTCAGATGGGGAGTGAATATTCAAAAGGGAGAGGCAGGCATTCGCTTGCGCAGGCTCAGTAGGAAAACATGCTTCCACAGACACTGCTGGTTCGGTGATAAGGCCACCTTATCATCTCTCCTGGAGAGATCTTAGAAATAGATCTTAAAATAGATCTTAAAAATAAACCAAAGGTCATGGGCATAGCTCTTGTGGTGAGGCTTGGTCTGGTTCAGGGTGGTTGGTAGTTGAATCTCCTTAACATAACAAAAGGAAAAAAACAATTTGGAAAAACCGTTAATGCTTACAAACCCACCCTTGAGTTCCTCGGGGCACCTAGTTAGTGACAGTACCAGATAGGATCCCTTCTCTCTGTTGTTAGATTTGTGATCATTTACTTGTGGTTGCTTTTTATTCATTTTTAGTAATTTTGATTTATGAAAATTAAGTTGGGTATTAATTTGCCTATTTAAAGTAGATCTATTGGTGTAATTGATTAAATAACCTCTCAGGTAATTAGTTAGATGAATAATGCAAACGTGGTAATGAAAGAATACTTGAAACTTTGTACTCTAACAGTTTTTGACACACAGCTCATCCATTAGGACTTTTTGCATAGATAGTTTCATTTTAGTATCATTCCTTTTACCATCTTCTTGTAATCTTCTTTATCTTTTGTATGTGAATTATTAATGTTAGTTTACTACTTTATAGGGAAAGGATCATTCCCATTCAATGTAGCCTGAAAGAGTTTCTGTTCATTTTTGTTGTACTGTTTTTGTGGGCGATGATTATCCCCCAGTTATCACCCAATGAAGAAACCAAGTGTACTCCCAGGAGGATTACTTGGCACTCCTTGGATTCTTAAGGAAGAGCTTCATGAAGAAAAGCAGTAACTCTGGGGGCTGGCCCCCTGATGTACTCGTTAAGTTTGTGTGCTCCACTTCTGCAGTCCGGGTTCATAGGTTCAGATTCTGGGCACGGGCCTACACCACTCCTCAGCCATGCTGTGGCAGCGACCCACATACAAAATAGAGGAAGACTGGCACAGATGTTAGCTCAGGGCTAATCTTCCTCAAGCAAAAAAAGAGGAAGATTGGCAACAGATATTAGCTCGGGGCGAATCTTCCTCACCAAAAAAAAAAAAAGCAGTAACTCTGTATCATTAGGTTCTCTCTTCTGTGTGGCCACCCTCCACTTATTAGCCCTCTGGTTTTTGGTTCCTTCTTTTAGATTTCACCAGTTCATTTCTTTCACCAGCAAATAGCCAAAACTTAAACTTGCATGAGCTGGAAAGGTGTCTTATGATCTAATTCCCTGCTCATGCATTCAGAGAAATTTCTAGAACCAGGAAAGATCATAGGTGACAAAATATATTAGCCAAAGCTGACTGCAAAATAAATTCTTTCTCAGTGAGAGAGCTAAAACAATTTTTCCCCAAATTTTACTTGTTATTTTTTCCCTCTCTTTTGGTAGTATCTTCACTTAATTTTTCAAGTTTTTAGGCAAAGTGAACATTATTTCCTCTCATTTCATTTTGCTTTTCAATGATGATAGCTAAGTAGTCTAGTTCTAGCTGGAAATGATACCTCCCTTGCCAGTGAAGTAAAATCTGGGATAGTTTTCCAAGTGGTTAAAATACGAAAAAATAATGTGGTGGAATTGCTACAGAAAGCTGTAAATAAACAGTTTTGGTAGAACACAAGAATTTTTAAGAGTCTTTTTTGATGTTTTACAGATATGTCTGTGGAATTTCATCAAGATACTGCTTTTCTGCTTTATGCTAGTTGGCATCATACAATTTTAGAACTGAACACAATCAGTTCAACATCCTTATTTTAGGCTATAACCACAGTTTACTGAGACCCAAGGAGCATGTGACTAGGCATAGTTATGTCAGAGCAAAGCTGGAACTAAAACTGACCTTTCTTGACCTCCAATCCAACACCATTTGTGCTTATAGTTTCTTGTAGATACCCTTTTCTCTGGACTGAAGAGAGGAGTCTGGTAAGTATTTGTGTCCATGGGAGCAAAATGTCACTAGTATTACGTAGAGGAATATGAGCAGAGTACCAAGGGCGGGGACTACAATTAAGTAAAAGAAACTTCAGAAAGAATCTCTTCAGGACACCCCAGAGAAATTCTTCCATTCATTAATAAACAACTATTAGCCGACTGCATATTATGTACTGGTACCATGGTAGACAATGGGATAAAGAGGTGGAAGAGACACATTATGTCTGTGGAAAAACAAAACACAAAGTATATTGGAATAGAAGGTTCTAGGTTGAGAGAACAAATATTGGACAAAGATCAGCAAAGTGTAGGCAAGAATGAGCACACTTTATCTGCAAGACAATAAACTCTTCAAAAACAGGAGGTGTTGAATGGATAAACAAAATGTGGTATGTATGTACAATGGAATATTTTTCAGTCGAAAAGAAATGAAATTCTGATACATGCTACTACATGGACGAATCTTGAAAACATTATGCTAAGCCAGACGTGGAAGGACAAATATTGTATGATTCCACTTATATGAGGTACTGGAATAGATTCATAGAGACAGAAAGTAGAACACAGGTGGCCAGGGGCTGGGAGGTGGGGGATGGGAAGTTATTGTTCAGTGAGTACAGAGTTTCTGTGTGGGATGATGGAAAAGTTATGGAAATGGATAGTGCTGTTGGTTTCACAACATTGTAGATGCACTTAATGCCACTGAATTGTACACATAAAATGGTTGAAATGGTGAATTTTTTTAGGTATATTTTACCACACACATACACAAAAACGTGGGGGCATGTGTTATTCATCATTATAACCCATATCCTAGCACTTAACACATGGCAGGCTCAAGTATTTTCTGAACTGAATTGAACCAGGTGCCAAAGAAAGAAGTGAAGAGAAAGTTGTGATATACATCATGTGAGGAGCTCCAGAGAACTGGGGATTCAGCTCACGTGGACATGATGGATTCCCTCAGTGGGAGGAGGGCTTCCCGGAGGTTTGGCATCCTGACAGCGAATGGCTTGTTACAGTCAGGAGTGGAGCATTCTTGGAAGGTCTAGGCTGCTGGCTGGTGCAGTCCTCCAGCGTAGTGGAGTGATGAGCCAAGCAGGAAAGACTTTCTATAGTGTGTGCATGTACACATGTGTGTGTGCACATTGTAACCATGTTTTCAGAGGAAAGCATCCTGTATTAGTTTGGATGCCTTCTGCTGCTAGTTCATTCTTTTATTTCTTCCACTATATATATATATATTTACAGATAAGTAAATTTTTACTATATAAACACCAGATAACTACCATCCAGGTGAAGATTCAGAATATGCCCAGCACCCCAGGAGGCTCCCCAATCCCTCTTTCCAGTCAACGTTCCCCCTAACCCCCATGGTAGCCTGTTCCATGCATTTTAATTTTTTTTTTCCGTGTAGAAGTTGGCTCTGAGTTAACATCTGTTGCCAATCCTCCTCTTTTTGCTGAGGAAGATTAGCTCTGAGCTAACATCTTGCCCGTCTTCCTCTATTTTGTATGTAGGACATTGCCACACATGGCCTGATGAGTGGTGCATAGGTCCACACCTGGGATTCAAACCCGTGAACCCCAGGCCGCTGAGGCAGAGCGTGCGAACTTAACCACTATGCCACAGGCCCGCCCCTGTTCCATGTGTTTTAAATGAGCATCCACTGTGTGTCAGGCACCGCTGTAGACACTGGAGCAGATGAAAAGATGAATAAGGTGATCCCTCTCTCTAGCAGATCAGAGCTCAGAGATGGAAATAAACACATAAATAATGTGATAACTACTCTAACAGGTGTATGTAGAAAGGGCAGTGAGAATGAAGGAAGATAGTCCACGTGAGCTGGAGTACAGTCATGTGCTGCATAGCGACGTTTCAGTCAACAATGGACCGCATGTACGACGGTGGTCCCATAAGATTAGTACCATGTAGCCTAGGTGTGTAGTAGGCTGTACCATCTAGGCTTGTGTAAGGACACTCTGTGATGTTTGTACAACAACAAAATTGCCTAATGATGCACGTATCAGAATGTATCCTGTTGTTAAGTGACACAGGACTGTAGTTAGGA